>CM068962.1:119483860-119499091 GCA_035128595.1 Eptatretus atami | reverse complement strand
GAGGCAATTGGTGAGTAAGTTGGCACTAAAATTTTTGCGCTATCGTGTACCATTTTGACTGTGTTTCGGGAACATACAAGATGAGTTTTAGTAATATATAGATAGACATCGAGAGTTTTCAGAGCTATTCCATAATGCCGTGTGCGCCGCCATGTTCGTTGCAGCCACTTCCTTGGCAACGACAGCATCGGTAGCTCTACGATGTGGCACATTTATCTCGTTACTCTGACTTACCGCAATGGAAGGTTACATTAATGATATGGCATCGTTAGGTGTTGTTTACCTTTTCTCGCTTGTTTAGCTTGCCAACCAATATGGTGCCCAAGAAGTGCATCATGGGTACTGAAACCCCTCTACACATGATCGAGGCTCGTGGAAGAGCTCGAGCAGAATGGAAGGGAACAAATTGGAAAGGGGGGAAACACTAACCGCAGAGTACAAGTGAGAGTGAGATCAAGGGTAGGGGGAGAATGACAAATGGGGGTGAACAAACTGCACACAAGATGAATGAAACAGAGGAAAGGGGAAGCAGGGATGAAACAAAAGGAACAGACGGCTAACAAAGGAAAAGAGGGGAGGGGGAGGGAGAGGGGGAAACCACAATAACCTGGAAAAATGGAGTGTTTGGGAATGGGGTCATTTGGGGTAAATAGATGTTGGGTTTGAACGGGGATAACCTGAGATAGTGGTGAACAGCTGTCTTGAAGCCCTTGAGGGAAGAATGGACTGAATAGACTGGGGAAGTTGTTTCCACAGGTGGAGAAAAGAGGAACAAATGAGTGCAGGTGAGCAGTGAGCCTGGATTTTGAGAGTTCAACAACAAGAGGGTTACTGGAAGACCGTGTGCATCCTGTAGAAACCTGGGAGCGACCGAGCCAAGAGAGGGCTGAATATACAAGACCAAAAAGGAGGTGGGAGAACACAGAGGCCACCAACCCCTCTGCGATGACAGAGTAGCAGGCCCAAACACTCGGCTTCATCGTGGGAGATCCCAATGATTTTGAGGGGTCTTGCTTTCCATGGCATTAAGAAGGGCAAGATGTGAGGCAGGGGCGCTAGCCCAAAAGGGAGAGCGGTGCTCCATCAAATTGTGAATGATGCTGCAGAGGTACACTACTTCACACACAGAATGGTCCTCCAAGGTAGGTGGTAGGGTTCACCACTACCTCAGCAGCATGGACCGTAGGAAGGTGAAAATGGAATTGGATAGGAACTTGGGAAGTAATGGTGATGGAAAGGGTACACAGCCGTAGAGATAATGGTGGGTAGTTGTGGGTTTGCATACAGGACATGTGGCATCTGTGCCCGTTTTATGGATGTTTGGATTTTTTTTCAGATTGACTAATTGCCTGCGCCACCAAAGGTGGCCGGAGGTTCCTTTCACCCCTGTCTGTCTGTGAACAGGATATCTCAAAAAGTTAGGGATGGATTCGGACTAAATTATGTGGACAGGTTTGGTGTGTGACAAGGACGAAACGACTTGATTTTGGTGAAGATCCGGATCCGGATCCGAGTTTTTTTTATTTTTTAATTTTTCAAGTGATTCTTCACAATTGAGCTATGGGGCCATAACGAGATATAGCATGATATTTTAAAAGTTCTGGACGGATTCGGACGAAACTAGGTGGACGAGTTGGTTCAGTGGTGAGAACACGCTGATTCGATTTTGGTTAAGGTCCGGATGCAGATCTGGCCTATCAATGGAACACAAAATGTAAACTGTTCAGCCTGGCAGAGGTATGTGCTCTACTGAGTGCTGATCTAGTTGTTATTGGTGTCATTTGAGTGTGTATGTGCTGTCTGTGTCGATTCAAACACTTTCAGCTCTACTCCCCAACCTTTACTCCCCTTCCCTTCCCGTCCCTCCCCCTCCCATGTTTAATCACACCCCCATTCCACTCAGCTTTACTCACTCTGTCTTGTTACCCTTACCCTTCCTTAAGAGCCAGGAGAAGTTATTGTATTCGGTGTCGGTGAGTGTGTGATTCCATGCACAGATGTACTTTGATTATAGATCATTCATTCTCCGATCTACTGTAATCTATACACCCTCGGGAGGTTTTGCAATGTTTAATGCTCTTGACCCAATTGGTATACGTGTCGGTGAATTGTCTTCCCTTTGGATTTCCTGTAATCTACACTTGTTTAAGGTCTGTGTAGATTTTTTAGAAACTGTGACCAAGCTTCAATTTGTTCACCCACCCCTTCTTCCCCACAATTACCCCCATTTCACTAACACCACCCACTCCCCCTCTTGCACCACCACATTCCTCCAACCGAGCCAATCACCAATCATTACATTGACCACCACCTTTGTATTGTTTATTTTCTCTCCTCCCCCCCCCCCCTCCCCTCATCTCACCTCCACTCTGCATAGTGCTTTGGCGTTCAAAGATGTTTCCCCCAAGCACCGGTGCACTTTCTGGTGGTTCCACGCAAGCCCATCACCTGCCTATCAAAACACAAGATGGAGACGCTGCTGTAAGGAGGGAGGGGTGCATTCATACACGTGCGTGCTTGCTCTGATGTTACACGTGTGTGCCTGTACCCGTGTTTGTGCATGCGTATATCTGACGGGGGTGCAGATTTAGTGCACTGTCTTTGAGCTGTCTATTTTGAGTTTGATTTCTGACCAGACTATCCATTGTGGAATTCTTTTTCACAGGCAGAAGTGTTCTGCCCCTCAAGTGTATGTTAAATGGGGCCTCATTGAGCATTAGCTCGATGGCATTAATCCCAGTGTTTTTAACGAAAGATAGGCGAATTATTGCCAGCACCCTGACCAAATTGATCGGCTCCATTCACACGTGATGCCTGGCTGGCCATTTCGTCAAAGACTTGGGCCAAACTTCCACATCGGCTGACCTCATGAGAGGGTGTGTGTGCGTGCGTGCGCCTGTGTAAACCAATTACAAGAGGGAGCAACCACACTGTGAGATAGAAAGCGGTGTAACCTGATGTCGAGGAACCTCCAACAAGACCAGACCATTACCTGGAGTCAATGGAATTTGTCATCTCTCCCCTCATTTCATACTGACACATTTCGGTGAAACGTATTAGGCGATTTAGGATTGCGTGTTGTGCATCTCGTGCTAGTCGGAACCTGTGTGCATTGCAGTTGCTGGGCCACATGATGGTTGTAGCACAGAAGTGTGCAAAAAAGCTTGGGTTGTCGAACGGATTCCGACTGGTGGTGAACGACGGATCTGATGGTGCTCAATCTGTTTACCACCTTCATCTGCACGTGCTCGGAGGTCGCCAGATGTCTTGGCCACCTGGATAACCTGTTGTACCTCACTTCAACACCTACCTGAGCCCTTTAGTCTCCAATCACAATCTTCCGACAGACCAATACCTCTTTGATTTCTTCTCTCTTTCCATCCCCAGCTCATCTCTCCCCACCTTCCTGGTTCTAGTTTCTTCAAGTTTCCATGGAAACCTGACTTTCTCCAGCTTCCTTGTTCAATGTTTTTTCTCTTCCCTTGTTTTTTGGGATTGTGCAAGTTAAATAAATTCATGACATTGATACTGTCCTCATGTGCACTCTTGTGGTGCTGGCGGCCCAGGCACTTATCACAGTATCTTATCGCATCAAGTTTGAACATTTGTGCGTAAACACAATTTCTGGACAGGTTGTCATTCTGTCCCAAGGTGTAAATATTTCTGGTAGAGATGGGTCCTTTCACTTGTATGAGAAGTGGTTGATGCACCGGGGGGTTTGGGGAGTGAAACAACAATTGGGTACAACCAGCAAAGAAACAGAGAGAGGAAGAGAGGAAACAATGAAACCAGCACGTGAGAGGGTTGGGTCAATGAGGGTAATAACAATCATGGGTCTGGATGGGGGATGACACGAGGTTATGGTGCATTGCCTTCTTCAAGACCCGGAGGAAGGAGTAAAACAGAACGTCCTCTGGAATGTAGTTTCCTCGGTGGGAGAAGTGAGGAATAAAGGAGTGTTGAGGAGACGCTTTGGATTTGTTGAAAAGGATTATTCGTCCAAGTAACGCACTATTACAGATGGGGTTTGCACCGTAAACACACTGACCAGTTAATCTGAATGTAGTGCACAGCAATAAGTCATTTATTTTTTTGGAAATTTGTGATCTCGTGGATTGATGGAACTGCCGACGAGCTGTGACTGCACACGTCAAATTTTCCAGCAACACAAGAAGCGGGTTTGTTTTGGTTACATGTGATGGCGATAGTGTCAGTGGAAGGTCAGGTCAGGTATGAAAGCATGCGCCGGAGCAGCGCGTCACTGCGTCCACTTTCCGCCGGTACTCCAAGGCCGTTAATTCAGTGGAAGGTCAGGTCAGGTATGAAAGCATGCGCCGGAACAGCGCGTCGCTGCGTCCACTTTCCGCCGGTACTCCAAGGCCGTTAATTCAGTGGAAGGTCAGGTCAGGTCAGGTATGAGAGCATGCGCCGGAGCAGCGCGTCGCTGCATCCACTTTCCGCCGGTACTCCAAGGCCGTTAATTCAGTGGAAGTCATTCATTTTGTACATTTACCAACAGTTTAACCTTGTTTGTGTTGAACTTTCAACTTTAAGGGGGAGGATGTGTGGTGGTGGATGATTCCTTTCTCACCTTGAGGCTGATACACCTGTTCAAATGTTCTCTGTGGATCGAATGATCACTTTTGTGCATCTATTGCTATTCTTGCGAATCTGTGGACTCGTCAACCGCTGCTTTTGGCATGCGATTCGACGTTCTGGTAGTTAAATTAATATCCCAAGTTTTGTAAACCAATATCTACCCGATATATCGAAATGAGGAATTCCCATCATCCACGGTACAAGGTCGACATTCGCTTCGAACCTCGTATGGAGGCTTCCAAATCCATTTATGTTTGCTGCCCTTTCTCTTTTTATTCCTTCCATATCCACTCGAATTTTCGAAATCTTCTTTGTTGTTGCCAGTAAATTCCCTGTAGCGAGCGACCTGTCCAATGCATCTGTTGATCCATTGGCCAATCATTGCCTTAGTTATTCAACGTTTCCATGAGCTTTGGGCCACGATATAATTAAAACAAAGTGCAACATCAGGTATTGTTATCTTAGGGGGGGGGGTTCACTTACAATCCATGTTTGCACCTGTCTTGCCGACTGCTCAGCTGGTAATGCTTTCAAGGGGTACGTTTACAACCCCGTGATGCAGCGACACGTTCAAGGGTCCAGTCATGAGGTTGGGCCATAATGGCCTGGATTCGATTCTCCAACACCAATGATCATTATCCATGGATGAAATCGACAGCATGGTGATCGAAGGATTCTAACCGCAGTGGGAAGCAAGGAGAAGCCGACGGACGGTTTTATGTCCCCCCCTTCAGAGCAAGAAGCGAGAATGCCCGAAACGTCAGCTTGTCCGGCCTTGCATCCCACGGCGGTTACAACACTGTCTTGTTCACACCGCAATCAACGTTCTGTTTTTATAAACATTGTTCTTCCTGTCCACTAACGGAAATCGACACCAGCCTTAACTAGCAACACTAGTTCATGTTATTGCTTATCCCACCGTACCAGCAACACTAGTTATATTAATTACCCTTATCACACCTTAACTAGCACTAGTTCATATTATTACCTTTATCCATACATTAACCAGCAACACTAGTTCATATTATTACCTTTATCCACACCTTAACCAGCAACACTAGTTCATATTACTTTATCCACACCTTAACTAGCACTAGTTCATATTTTACCTTTATCCAACCTTAACCAGCAACACTAGTTCATATTACCTTTATCCACACCTTAACCAGCACACTAGTTCATATTACTTTATCCACACCTTAACCAGCAACACTAGTTCATATTACCTTTATCCACACTTAACACAGCACACTAGTTCATATTATTACCTTTATCCATACCTTACCAGCAACACTAGTTCATATTACCTTTATCCACACCTTAACCAGCAACACTAGTTCATATTACCTTTATCCACACCTTAACCAGCAACACTAGTTCATATTATTACCTTTTCCAACCTTAATCAAGCAACACTAGTTCATATTATTATTTATCCACACCTTAACAGCAACACTAGTTCATATTATTACCTTTATCCACACCTTAACCAGCAACACTAGTTCATATTACTTTATCCACACCTTAATCAGCAACACTAGTTCATATTATTACCTTTATCCACACCTTAACCAGCAACACTAGTTCATATTACCTTTATCCACACCTTAATCAGCAACACTAGTTCATATTATTACCTTTATTCACACCTTAACAGAACTAGTATATTATTACTTTTATCCAACTTAACCAGAACACTAGTTCATATTATTACCTTTATCCACACTAACCAGCAACACTAGTTCATATTACCTTTATCCACACCTTACACAGCAACACTAGTTCATATTAATATCCTTATCAGCAACATAGTTCATATTATTACTTTATCACCTTAACGCAAACTAGTTATATTTTACCTTTATCCACACCTTAACCAGCAACACTAGTTCATATTACCTTTATCCACACCTTAACCAGCAAACACTAGTTCATATTATTTATCCACACCTTACAGCAACACTAGTTCATATTATTACCTTTATCACACCTTAAGCACACTAGTTCATATTATTACCTTTATCCACACCTTAACCAGCAACACTAGTTCAATATTTACCTTTATCCACACCTTAACAGCAACACTAGTTCATATTATTACCTTTATCACACCTTAATAGCAAACTAGTTCATTTATTACCTTTATCCACACCTTAATCAGAACACTAGTTCATATTATTACCTTTATCCACACCTTAACCAGCAACACTAGTTCATATTATACCTTTATCCACACCTTAACCAGCAACACTAGTTCATATTACCTTTATCCACACCTTAACAGCAACACTAGTTCTATTATTACCTTTATCCACACCTTAATCAGCAACACTAGTTCATATTATTACCTTTATCCACACCTTAACCAGCAACACTAGTTCATATTACCTTTAACATACCTAACAGCAACACTAGTTCATATTATTACCTTCATCACACCTTAACTAGCATCACTAGTTCATATTATTACCTTTATCCATACCTTAACCAGCAACACTAGTTATATTATTACTTTTCTCCACACTTAATCACACCACTGTTTAGTGGTTACATTTTCTATCCCACTGATAGACCGGATCTGAACTGAAATCTTAAATCAGTTTGTTTTTGTCACCAAACCAACTCGTCCACCAAGTTTCGTCCCAATCCATCCACAACTTTTTGAGATATTTTGTTCACAAACAGACAGACACGAACAAGGGGTGAAAACAACGTCCATCCACCTTGGTTGGTGGAGATAACGCAACACAACACAAACAGGGAACCAAAACCAACGAACTGGTCCCGCCTGTGCCCAAACCGCTCGGTCCATCATCTCGGCGTTTTGATTGGTGACGCACAAGTCACGTGACCGGTTTGCACATTTGAATGAACGTTTTCCAAATTCCCATCATCAGGAAAAATGGTAACCAAGTCAAGTCGTTTCGTCCGAACGGATGGCTGGTAATACTAGGTTCTGGACGCACAGCGCATGGTGTTCATGGTAAACGGGTATAAACGGAGATTAAAAAAAAAAAAAGGTTTCCGATTAATTTCCATGACGTCCTTATAACACATCGCATACACCGCCTATGATTGCAAATGAACTGTACAACGTTAAACGATGATGAGACGGGATTATTGAAGTCACTTCCGGTCATTTTAAATTTCTTCTGTGATTGGACGCTTCGTGATGAATATTCGCCAATACGCTCGCGTTAAGCGGTGTTTCACATGCGGGCCAGAGGAGCGCTGTTTGCTCGGCTCGCATCCTCGTGAGGATTAATGCCCAGCACACCGTGTGTGACATGGTAATAAAAAAAAAACGTCATTACGCGTTTTTCAAATAAACCGAATTCGATCGTTCACGCAAAACATGAAGT
The DNA here is from genome assembly GCA_035128595.1 of Eptatretus atami. Taxonomy (NCBI): domain Eukaryota; kingdom Metazoa; phylum Chordata; class Myxini; order Myxiniformes; family Myxinidae; genus Eptatretus; species Eptatretus atami. Next base: position 119,491,130 of record CM068962.1, on the reverse strand, counting down.
TTTAAAAATACCAAAGGTATCCCGTGAGTTCACCGAACGTTCGTCGTGATTTAAAAATTAATCACAGTGAAGAGGGGTCACCACGAGGTGAGGGACGGTCGGGGCTGCTGCGATACAACGAACGGCTCGCGGTGATGGCTGAGCGGCTTCCCGAGTCGGCTCGCACCGTCCATCAGCTTCGCGTCCTCTTCGACGCCGTCCTCGCTGGCAACGGTCGTGCCGGTGACGATCGGCACGTGGCATCGCTTCTGTGTCCTCGAGGCAGGTGTCGGCACGCGCGATGCGATCTCGATAACACGTTAAATGTGAGCAATTGGTGAACCTGCTCACCTGTCTGTGATTATACACAAAGTACCTGGAGGAAGACTTGGACACGGCGGCACACAATGGCCTCCTGCTTTCGAAAGGTAGCACGTGATCTTTAATGTGCACGAGCTAAATTTAAGACAGCCGGCTTTGCTTGCTTGCATCCCCGTCCAAAGTGAACGACCTTGACAATACATTTACCTTGTACGACGTAAATTCGAGTCACGGCTCCAATGACCAAGGATGTATTAACATCGACAGGACGGTCACGGGCAGAGTCAACCCCACCTCGTATTAGTTGAACAGCCGAGTGGGAATTTGAACTCAGGATCCTGAGATCCCAAGCCCACCACCCAAACCATTAAGCCAACATGAGGCATTAAGTTTTTACCCTGTCAGATCTAATCCGGGTTAGATGGCTCAATGTTGAGCAAACTACCGACTGAGCAAACTGTCATCTATATGTTTACAGAACAACAGACGTACACAAGAGACCCGGGTACGAGTTATTCTCCAAAAGAGACGGAATCGCACGACGTACAACTCCTCCGGCTCACGATCATATACAGGCTGGCGGGCGTCCTCTGCTTGGGGAATACCCCCAGGGTATCCCTGGAAGGCAAAAAGCATCAAACGTGCACCTTGACTCTGCTGCACACTCTGGTGCATCAGAATGAGCTGTTTGTGCATTTGGTAGGTGGTGCGATTGAATGTAAGCTGTTAAATGATGAATATTGTATAATCACAGGCAAATGGTACCCTGACACGTTTTGGACATTCCACTCGGAGAGTAGCCATTGCTGAAATCGTCGTTCTGTTGATACCAGTTTGCATGAAGCACTTGAGGACAAAGATGAAGTTTTGAGGGATGGGATGAAAGCGAAGGCAAGGGGAGGATTGGGGAATGTAAGGAAAGTTGGAGTGAAGTGTGTTGTACTTAACAGACTGATCTGTGTTGTGTTTCTCATTCAGGATGCCATGTTGGATTCTCCGTCGGCTTTGCTCTCGTACCACGCCGCACGCTGTGCCTCCGCCGTGACCTCTTCCTTACTCTACTGGGTACCGAGCCTCATCCTTGCATCTTGAGTTACAATGGCTCGCTTGATACTCTGTGAAAACAAGCCGCGGCTTACTACTCATCTCCGAGATAACCCAAAAACCAAATAACATTTATTAATAAGGAAGTTGTAAACCTTTGGATTATGAATGCATAACTAATTGTTTAGTGTCAATGACTATACAACAGTAGCATAATGGTATTACATATTAAGCCAAGAATGACCCTCGGTAGAAGGCAAACCTCCGCCATGATGAACAGTTTACGTTTTGTATCCCACTGAAAGGCCGGACCTGGATCCAGAGCTGAACCGAAATCTAATCGGCTTGTTCTTGTCACCAACCGAACTCGTCCGTCTAGTTTTGTCTAAATTCCATCCAAAACTGAAATATCGTGCTACGTATCATTTTTTGCCATGTCAATCGCGAAGTATCAAGAAAATTTATTTAATTCCTCGTATCCAGATTCGGATCTTCACCAAATTCTAATCAATTGGTCCTTGCATGCCTCATGTTAGCTTTAATGGATAGGGTGGTGGCTTGGGATCCTCGGATCCTGAGTTCAAATCCTGCTTGGCAGCTGAATCGATACCAGGCGGAGTTGACTCAACCTGTCATCCTTCTGAGGTTAGCAAAATGAGTACTAGCTTGCTGGGATGATTGAGCCATTTGAGTATCCTGTCGGAGTGGCGACCTGTCCAGGATTGTGCACAATAGCCCAGGGGACTGCTTCGGCAGCACCAACGCTTTGTACAGAGCATGGTCCCAATGGATTGCATTGGTCCTTGTCACACACCCAACCTGTCCACCAAGTTTCATCTGATTCCATCCTTAAAGGTCCCATGTAATTCAAAAGTTTCTGGTTATTTATATTTCCTGGCTATCGAGCAGTATGCAAGTCGAATTTACATTATTGAATTACGAATAGGATTTAGTCTAACCAGTTGTTATTGCCAAGTCTTCCTTCGATGTCCTCCCGATCATCATGAACGCCGGGAATTTCATCGCCAGTTTCCTCTGCTTGTCCTGCTTCGGGCTCGAACTGGTAAGGCCGTATTCCATTTCCAACTGCCTGAACTTCACCTCCCGCGACTATGTTATCCGACAATTCTCCATCCGATTCAGACCAAATCCTTCATTTCTCTCACACTCACTGTCGCTACCAGACAAATCAAAGTCCATGTCATCCATTATTCAAAACCAAATGTTTGATTTTTTTAAAGCAGAAATGAATGAAGTGTTTGAGTCGATCAATCGAATGTGGAAACACACAGGAAGCCAATACAATCACGTAGACCACCAACCCGAGTAATTTACGTGCAGCCTTTGTTGTTCTGGAGATGACGTCATGTGGGTTACGCGTCGTTCAGTAGATTTTGGCAGAATTTTTAGGGGCGTTCCCTAAGAGGTTTGTTTTTTTAATTTTACATTTTACAGAACGAGTATTGTGAAAAAACATTGTCAGATCAGAAATCACGATGAAAAACTCATATAGAACATATATATATATATATATATATATATAATATATATATCTATAATTCCAGCAATGTGTGTGTGTGTGTGTGTCTCTGTGACCGCTGTTTCTCGACAACCACTGGTCGATCTAATTGAAACTTGCCAGGTATATTGCTGGGGACCTGAGGATGTGCCTTTTCAAGGTTTGATATTAATCGGACAAGTGCTTCCCAAGTTATGGCCATTTATTTACCAACCAATGACAAGACACGTTGTTGCGTGGCGTGGCCGATGGGAAGGGAAGCTCAGCCGCGTTCGCCATTACAGGTTACAACGTACGGACTTCCGGATAGTGATGACTTCGTGTATTCTAATAATTTCTCGATTTCTTATGCGCATTTATAGATAAACACAATGCCCCAAGTTATGATCGTTTTCATATTAGACGGTGCATAATTTCGGTAACATCAGAATGCTGGTATGCTCTGAACCAGGAAGTAATTTTTTTTCCTCCTCTCTTCTCTTTTTGTTTTTCCTTGCCACGACATTGCGAAAAGGTAAAAATCGTTGGCGCTAATTGAATAATTGGGTATTAAAACTAAATTGCGAATAATCGTAACTGCGAATAATATGCGAACTTCCGGGCCACGCACGTACGGGCACGCGAGAGGCGAAGAAACGGCCTGTGTGGTTGTTGTTTGTTGCTCGCGGTTTGAATATTTATTTATTAAAAATTTTTTTTTTTTTACGGGCACGTACTAGTATCTATAATTCCAGCAATCTCTGTGTGTCTGTCTGTCTGTATGCGACCGCCATTTCTCGACAACCGCCGGTCCGATCTCATTGAAACTTGCCAGGAATATTGCCGGGGACCCCCGATGTGCCTTTTCGAGGTTTGATATCGATCGGCGAGCGTTTCCCAAGTTACGGCCATTTCATTGCTTTTTCAGTGTTGAAAAGGTGTATATATGGCAGCTGAAGGTGTCGTTCCACCTTCTCACCTTATCATGCCAATTTTTTCCCAAATTATTAATAACCAGACGACCACCGGTCCGATCGGATTGAAACTTGCCAGGAATATTGCCGGGGCCCCGCGGATGTGCTTTTCAAGGTTTGATATCGATCGGATGAGCGGTTCCCAAGTTACGGCCATTTATCTGTCAACCAATGACAGGACATGGTGCTATGACATCACGAATGATGTCACAATTGTTTGTTTAATTTGTTTGTTTTTTTGCACGATTGACGTCACAATTCTTCTTCTTCGTTTGGTATGACGTCACAATCGACACTGGGGACCTGATTATGTGCCTTTTCAAAGTTTGATATCGTTTCTCCTCATCCATTTCAGCTGTTTCCCAAGTGTTTCCAAGGTTTGAAAGCTGTTTTATCCCAAGGTTTGAATTAATTAATTAATCCCAAGGTTTGATTATTATTTAATTATTAATTTATTTAATTATTTAATCCCAAGGTTTGATTATTATTCAAATTATTAATTAATCCCAAGGATTGAATTTTCCCAATAGTCATGAGCCAGGCCAGATATCGGTACCACCTGGGGTGACTAAACACGAATGGTACTAAAATGTTATAGAGTGACTGTAAATACATTAAGATATGATAGCCTTCCCGCACTGGTAGCTTAGTCTGATTTTGTGATGCAATGGGGGTGCTACCCATAAAAACAGATTTTCAGCGTGACGCTCGGGGTTTCCTCATTTTCTTTAAAATCAATCACACGATCAACGCGAAACTTTGGACACCTATGTAGAATTTGATTCTCTACAGAGTTGTTCCTAGGTATTTTTCAAATTTCCTCATATTTTGGATTTACCCTAAAAAATTTAATTTTGGGTATTTTCCATAAATCTGGAATAAATCCCTAAATATGGGAGAAATTGAAAAATATATTCTAACAGCTCTTGTAGCTAATTTGATTCTCTACAAGAGGTTTCAGGATGCAGGTCTTAGAGATCTGTGTGTGGAATCAGGTGTCATCGCAGAAGGATCAGTGTCAGGGGTGATGGACGGCCGGAGGTACAACAGAGCAGTGAGACTACACAAGCTCGTGTATGAAGCACTGATGAGGCTTGCATGGAAAGGCTTCCTTCCATGGCTAGAAGAAAACCATTCAAGGGACATACACCATCTGGATGGAACACTGAAGAACATCAACAGCTTCCACAGCAATGTGTCTCAGGGAACCTTTCAAGAGCTGATGGAGAGTGAATCATGCACACATATCCTGAAGCCTTCCAAGTTTATCTTGAGACCCTAAGAGATGAACACAACCTCTCAGCATTCTGGATGTCATACCTGGACATGGTTGAGATCAAGTTCCTGGTAGAAGAATGGAAAAAACCACAGCACAGGGACAAGCTCGAGGGCAAGGAGCTGTATGTCACATGTGAGCAGCTCTGCTTCAAGATCACCAAAGAGCAGTGGGAAGAGGCTCCTGAGCTAAAGTCAAGTCAAGAAGAAGCAGACACACGCCTCCTTCTCCATGCACTTCATGCAGCAGAATCTGGGTACAAGTCTGTCATCATCACTGCAGAGGATACAGATGTCATGGTCCTGTGTCTGGGCATGTGCCACAAGATCCCATCCCACCTGTTCCAGAAGTGCGGGACGAAGAACCGGACAAGATTCTGGATATCACCACACTGAGCCGTACACTGGGAGGCAGCGTGTGTGATTCATTGATTGGTATGCATGCCTTTACAGGCTGTGATACCGTCAGTGCATTCGCTGGCCGGGGAAGATGACGACACTCAAGCAGGTGAAGATGGACAAGACATACCAGGATGCTTTCCACGAACTTGGCGCTCATGGGAAGTGTCTCCTGAACTATTTGAGAAGCTACAGGAAATCACCTGCCAATGTACCTGCCATCTACCCACACAACTGAGGTGAACAAGCTTCGGTATGAGCTGTTCTGTGCGAGACGTGGAGAGGTGGAGTCAAGTCAACTCCCTCCTTGTGAGGACTGCCTCTTCATGCATGCACTACGTGCAAACTACCAGGCTGTGATCTGGAGGAGAAGTCTGCAGAGCCAGCCATTTGTTGCGAACCCAACAGACTGCGCTGGTGACAGATGAGGACGGCAAGCTTGCTGTCAACTGGATGCGAGGCTCACCAGCACCAGATGCTGTTATGCAGCTACTGTCCTGCAAGTGTGTGCGGTCATGCGAACTCCTAAGTGCACTTGCCTCAGCAATGGCCTGAAGTGTACGGACATGTGCAGGTTACAGACATGCCAGAACAAGGCTATTGAAGAAAAGCCGGTAGCACAACAGTCAGATTCCGAGTCTGACGTAGATGATATTGAGGAGGAGTAATTTGCCAATATAGTAAGTACAAGCCCATGGCATGCTTAGTGTGTATTTACAGGACTTGTATTAAATGTGACAATTACTATATTCATTTTAGTGACATTTAGGCATTCCTGTCCCCAAATTTGACATTTTAAATTTTCTGAATTTTCGGTAGGGTGTGTCTATTCAAGAAGTGATAACGACCATTAAGCTACCAGTGTGCAAGGGCTATCATATCAAAACATAAACTAGAGACATGTAGCAAGCTAAAACACACTAAGAGAATTAGTCACCCGGGTGGTACCGATATCCCAAAATTCGGGTCTTGGCTCATGGACTACAAGGGAAACAGCTGTTTCCCAAGGGTTTGAAAGCTGTTTTTTTCCGGTTGGAATTAATCGTTGTGCTTGGTGGACATTTGTGAATACATTTACAGAGAGAGGGACGAAGAGGGAGGAGGGAGAGAGGAGGGGCGAGAGAGAGGGGGAGAGAGGGGGCGGTGGCAAGAGAGGGAGGGGGGAGAGGGGGAGAGAGAAGGGCGAGAGGAGGGGGGAGAGAGAAGGGCGAGAGAGGGGGTGAAAGGGGGGCAAGAGAGGGGAGAGAGAAGGGCGAGAGAGGGGGTGAGAGGGGGGCAAGAGAAGGGAGAGAGGAGGGGGTGAGAGGGGAGGAGAGAGAGAGGTGGGGGAGAGAGAGAGAGAGGGAGAGAGAGGAGGGGAGAGAGAGGGGGGAGAGAGAGGGGGGAGAGAGAGGGGGGAGAGAGAGAGGGAGAGAGGGGGGGCAAGAGAGGGGAGGGAGAGAGGAAGGGGGACAGAGGAGGGGAGAGAGGGGGGGAGTGAGAGGGGGCGTCACAATTCTTCTTCTTCGTTTGATATGACGTCACAATTGATGCTGGGGACCTGATACTGCAGGCACGAAGCTGCACATACTGGCACGCACCCACGGGCACGCCCCAACGGGCCCGCCCCTACGGGCCCGCACTAGTATATGCAATTTCAGTACTTTTGAGTGACATGGGACCTTTAACCTTTTGAGATATCCTGCTCACAGACGGGTGAAAACATAACCTCCATCATCTTTGGTGGTGCGGGTAATTATTTTCGCATGAAAATGGTTGTCATTCAATAAGCTGTTGCTAC
>CM068962.1:119467535-119480973 GCA_035128595.1 Eptatretus atami | reverse complement strand
TTGTAGGTCGTTGTTCACTTTTGTCAGACATCAAAATTGACTGTTTGTGGGAAAGGGATTTGTAGTCGTTATTGCCCGTTACCGTTAGACACCAAAGAGTTTCTGAATAAATTCCAACATCTCACATCGCTCGTGCAACTCCTTGAGCTTTCACTCGACGGGTGAATCTCTAACGGAGTTCCATGATATTTGGGATGGGAATTGGGAGTGCAACCTTTTTGAGCCACCAATATACAGTTAATGGATATAATCTGTGATGAGATGGAGATAGGCTTCGGATTTGCAAGAAGAAGTCACCTTTGGGATGCTGATTTAAATTGTTCACAGATTGTAGATGTTTAAGTGAGAAGTGTGTCAAATTATAAAGAAAGAAGAAGCACTCCTCTTTGTGTCCTCAAACGCATTGGGCTTTGTTTTTGCTCGGGGGTACAATCCTGAACGGGTCGCCATTCCAATGCAGGATACTCGAATGGTTCGTTCTTCCAAATAAGCTGATGTTCATTTTGCCGAACTCGAAAGGATGCCAGGCTGAATCAACCGACCTGATGTTATTTTTAACAGAACGACAGGGGCTCAAACTAAGGACTGTTAAGGTGTTGAGTCAGTCACCTTGACCGTTAAGCCAGCACCAGGCTCAAATAAGAAAGGAAGGATTTTATTGTTACGGCTTTGCTTTGTTCATTCCATTGTGAACAATTTCGTTGGCTTGCTTTGATTTACAAAACTTTGAGTTTATTTATGATTGTCAATTTATACTTTTTGAATTTTTTGGTTTTGCAGGACCCTCTGGAATATGGTTGGCTTCGGAGTTGCCTGCATCGTTTGTGTGAAAATGTTAGTATTGCACGACTCTTACCCGGTATCCGAGCTACGGCTGACCTTGTGCGTGCACTCGGCCACAGCTCACCTTCTTTGCCGCACACCGGTAAGATGTCATCCTGGGTAATTGTAGAAATTCAGCGTCTTTAGAGGACTAAGGGTCAGCATTTCGAGGACTCGGGCCATACATTCACTGCTGAGTTCGAGCTTGCGAGACGTATACATGTAATTAAAATAATAAACGTTTGGCAATTTCAAAAAGTAGAAAAGAATAAAGTGTTGACTTTCAAATTCAAACAAGATGTTCGTAAGGTGAAGGTTTGGTCTGTGTTCAAGAATAAAAAATATCTCTGCCATAGATTCTGTAAATACACTGTGGATGCAACTATGGATCGTCAATAAAATGTTGCATGCAAGATCAATAGGATGTGGATCGATAGAATAAAATGGATATGGATAAGATCCAGATGTGATGTGTGTGTGTGTGAACACGATTCCTTTTGTTCTCAATAAATGTTCTGATAACAAAGAAAATCTTGAAATGATTGCGGGAAATCCTGTGGTAATCACCAACTGTGGCTTAACGATTATGTTTATCATATCTTATTGTCTGCAACCCTCCTCCCCAAGATGCTGTGACCTTCCTGGCAACACACCTGCAGTCGGTGTGGCAACTTCTCTTTTCTTCCTGCTTCTTCCCATCTGCATCTTCAAAATCTTCATCTCAAGAAGAGATCAATGAGACCAGAAAACTTAAACCTACTATTTCCTTGTCTTTGTCTCCGACTGTCTCTTCTTCTTCTTCTTCTTCTTCTTCTGCTTTCCCTGCCACCTCCATTATACGCTCTCCATCCAGCATCGTTTCCAAAATGTTTTCAAGTGTTCTTGATAGTGCCGACTACGGATCACGTGATTTACGTGCAGAATCTTTTGGACAAGTTGAATGCTTTGGAGGTAACGAGCAACCAGCCACCGATGCTACACTTCCAAGTCTTGCCTTTGTGGACCTCCTTGAGTCTTTTCTTCATTGTGATTTGTCATTTATTCCTCATTCTCAAGTCTTGTTGGATCCTCGGTTTTTATGGGAAATCCCAACCCTGCCAATACCAGTGCGCCACAAGGTTTTGATGCTAATTAAGCGGTTTTTGCTCCGTCGTTACCAGACATCACGGCATGAAGAAATTCAATTTGGGTTTCCTAACGGCAGCACAAAAAGTCGATCAAATGGACAGCAGGGTCGTGTGAAAGGATCTACATGCCAGGAACATGATGTTCCTGAAAATCTCCCAGGAGTGATCGAAGAGGTGAGATTGCAGAGGTGTTCGGATCCGAGGGTGTACACGCTGCACGACTCGGATACACCGCTACAGACAAACGGCGCTGCCACACCATTATCTACCGACTCGTTTGATTGTGCGAATCCAATGTGGAGAAACAAGATGTACACTTTAGTGGGAAGGATTGAAGAGAGGCTGGTCAATGGTCCAGACCTAATCAAAGAGTCTGACAGAAGGGAACTTTTAGATATCAATGAACAGTATAGCCAAATCCAAAGTGATCGTACGATCTCTCAGAGATGCTGCGATGGAACCGAAGAACACTTGTGTTTATCATCGGTGAAGGCCTTGCTCAAGTCGATAACCATGGGGTGGCAACAGGAACTACCTGCTGAACGAAGGGTGTGTAGCTTCACAGGCTCTATCAATGAACAGGCAAATGCCGCTCCTGTTGAGCAGGAGGATGCAATTGGTGATCTTGGAGAGACCAGAGCTGTGATCTTGGCCAGTCTGTCAGCGGCTGTCACCTGTGCCAAAAAGCAAGACTCATCGCAATGTGAGTCTTTTAAAAATGTGTGCGATCAACAGCGAAGATAATTTATTGTTAATATTTGGTGCATTGTCAACACTACGACTATTTGTATAAAGAAAGTTATTATCGGTACATATGGATGTGTGACTCTGGTTGTGCTTCACAAGAGTAGGGAAGGAAAGGAGGAAAGGGGAGGGTTGGGGGAGAGTGAACAATTGTGCCATACTTTTGAATACATAATACACTAAGTTAACAAAAGTTTTGGGACAGTATTGAAATGTGCTTGGTTACTCATTCACAACGACATATTTCAATTTCTTGCACTTTGTACCAACTTTTTGTAAACATGTGATCTCACATTGGATTATTCCTCTTTTAGAGCAACTGTAAATGCAATTGTGATCCGTTCACTCTGACCCTCAGTTGGTGTTCCGAGACGTCCCAGAGTGGTGTGTTTGCGCTTAAGTTTCACTCTGGCTCGGTCGTCCCCGATTCTCAACAGACACGGCAATACGACGATGTTCGTTGCCGTGCTGCTAGACATAAGAACCTTCGTTGGTGTATTACATTTACGTTGGTAGTGTATCATTGTCCATAATGTCACATTAAAACACCTTTATAAAGCACAGGTGTCTATCTAGTGTCAGGAAAATGTCCACATGTGGGATGGTGTAGTTAATTTCTGGAGTGCATGCAGTGTCCCATACTATCGATGATGAAGTGTATTGAGTTCACCCCTAAGTAATCCAAGGTGAAGTATCGGGTATTAACGGCTTAACGTGGAGTCTTTTTTTGGTAGTGGTGTGGCAGAGCTGCTTGGAAACCCAGAAGTTTGCCGTGACGAGATTGCTCAACGACAACGCTTCGAGTTTTGACTGCCGGCCCTGTTCTTGGTTGCTGCGCATCTTTGGAGACCAGGATGATGACCTTGTGGAGGCCTTATTGGCTGCAATACAACTTTGGCAGCTGGGGTAAAACAGTGTTTCATCCGTGCAGAGAATGATGTGAGGAGGAGGGTGATGACGGGAAAGACTGTTAAAAGGAAGGCGTAGGAGGGTTATGGTCTTGTATTAGCATCGATCTCAATTTAGGATTGGAACTGGGGTTAAAATATGGTTGGAATGAAGCCAGCGATATCCTATATGGCTTAAGGAATGGCTAATCCAAGTTTAGAATACAGGATGGAATTTTTGGAAAGGTCTTGGGGTTACAATTTCCGAGGGGATTATAGCTTGGCCTGTGATGAAAATTGTCAGGTTCACTGCAAGTGTATATGTACTCATACATCTCTCTATCCCAACTTCCTTCCCAGCGTCACTCGTTCCATTCGTACATCGTCCCGATGTAAGTATCAAATTCCTTCACTCGTCAGCATCTTTACCCAATTAAACAGCTCTTGGAGCTTGAGGATAGGTTGATACAACTACTGTTAATATTGAGAAAAGTGAAACAGGCCAACAACATTGGCACGAGCATTACTTCCAGCACGCTTGTAGAAGCATGATTGGTTACAAAGGAGCAAAAGTTGTCCATTGAGAAGTAAAGGAAAGATGAGAAGAAGAAAGATAAAAATAAGATCCCAAAAGAATGTTAGAATGAGAGAGTAGTGTTGAGGGACTACCTTTAATTAACTTCTGACTTGTCAGCTAGAATGCACCGAATCCTGTTGGATCACGGGAGCAAAGCAGATTTGAACCCTGTTCGATGGAAGGCTGGGTGTTGTACTCTGGAGAATGGTAGGATAGGTCATTCGTTAGCTTGCTCGTCTCTCAACTGTCACAGGTTTGTTCTCATTTTGATTTGAATTTGACTTTGAAAGAAAATGTATATTTCTCCCTGTTGTAGTTTAAGGGAATGCTGCATCTCGAACCATACAGCATCCTTCAGCTGGGAATGAGAGTCCAGTTCGCTTGTGTGCGTTTACATTGTGGATGTAAACGACGTGGATGGAAGCATCATATCCAGTGACATATTCATGTCGATTTATATTTTGGAGTTCAAAATTTATTTTCGACGAGTGGATATACCTGTTATGGATGAGAGATGGGATGTATGCCTGGTGTTGGCTTCATGGTTAGGGTGGTGGGCTTTGGATCCGAGGGTCCTGAGTTCAAATCCCACCCGGCTGTTGAATTAATACCAGGTGGGGTTGACTCTGCCTGTCATCCTTCCGAGCTCGGCAAAATGAGTGCCAGCATGCTGGTATCCTGTGTCGGAGTGGTGACCCGTCCAGGATTGTGACCAATAGCCAAGTAGACTGCTTAGGCAGCACCAACGCTCTGCACAAAGTATGGTCCCAATGGATGGATGGGATGTGTAGAATTTCATAGGACGGGAGGGCCAGTGAAGAAGAAGAAGAACAGCAACACCAACAGCAGCAGCAACAACAATCCTGATGGTTGGGCTTGAAGCAACGGCCATTGGAATGCCGTGTTGTCATCCGGTATAGAAAAAGCACTGACAAAAGTTTACTCTCGACTCGACGGTACGGAATAAATGGAGGAGTTGTAAGTAAATTTAGACGCCACGCCGTAATCCGATTTTTATCACTTTGTTAATTATGCCTCCGAGGTCTGGTGATGATCCGCAAATCGTTGAGAGAAGATAGGAAACCAGACAGACACTGCCTTATTATTTATACATCGAACATTGTTTGTATTTTTCACAAAAAGTTTGCGCTGGATTGGTGAGGAACTAAATCTAAAGTTTCCTAACCTTTAGTTACCCTCGCCAGAGGAGAGGCCATTGCATTTGGGGCTGCCTGTTTGTCTGCCGCACAGAACACGGCGATTAATTACGTACTATTAAAATGAATGTGTGTGTGTGTGTGTGTGTGTGTGTGTGTGTGTGTGTGTGTGTGTGTGTGTGTGTGTGTGTTCGTGTTCATAAATCATAACATTTTGTTTCTGCTCACTCTACTACCCCCACCCCTCTCTCTTTGTCCCATCCTTGCTCTACCGCCTCCCAATACAGTGCAGCACTCTCCTCCACACCTCTGTCTCTTTCTGTGTCTGTCTGTCTGTCTCTTTCTGTGGTGTGTCTCTCTCTCTCTCTCTCTCTCTCTCTCTCTCTCTCTCTCTCTCCTCTCTCTCTCTCTCTCTCTCTCTCTTCCTCTCCAGATGTGTCCAGGTGGTGTTTATGTCCAGATGGGAGTTTGTCTCCTGATGTGTACGAGCAGTGTTTATCTCCGGACAGCTTGACTCTGGACGTGTACAGGCGGTGTTTGTCTCCAGACGTGTCAAAGCGGTGTTTGTCTCCGGACTGTGCTTATTTCCGGACATGTCTGGGTGGTATTTTCTCTGGGCAGTATTTAGAGTATGACCAGTAGAAAATGGATTTCAGACATTATTTTGTTTCCACCGTTCACTATCATTCTTTGTAGAATGATTTTGATGAGACGGTATGAATCATAATTAATGCTCCACCACACGTCTGCTTTCCCTGACTTTCATCTCACACTGTTTTCCTTTCCCCACCCCCATCCCTCCCTCCTTGCTCTCCCACCCCTCCTCATAACCCCCCCCCCTCCTCTCTCTTTTCCCCTCCAACCCATTCTCCCCCCCCCCTCCCCTCTTCTCTCTCCCCCCCAACCTATCTGTCCCCCACTCAGTATTCCCGTCAGCAAAGCGACTGGTGGTTTTTACTTGTGGTACAATATAATAATAACGATAATGTTAATAATAATGGTACATAATGATAATGGGATGTTAGTACGTTTATTAATTACGTACTGAAGCGATGAGTACGTCTATTAAATAAGTACAATTGGCAGATGAGTATGTCTACTAATTACATTTAATTACATCTCTGATTACCTCTGCCACCGAAGGTGGACAAAGTTTATGTTTTCACCCCTGTCTGTCTGTGTGTCTCAAAAAATTGTGGACAGATTCGGATGAAACTTGGTGGACAGGTTGGGTGTGTGACGACTGACGAGGACAAATCGATTCGATTTTGGTGAAGATTCGGATCTGGATTCGAGAGTTTTTACATTTTTAAAGTGATTCTTCACCATTGAGTGATATGGCTAAAAACGATGGATAGCATGATGTTTCAAAAAGTTGTGGATGAGTTGGTTCGGTGACAAGAACAAGCTGTACAAGAACTTACAAAATGTAAACTGTTCAGCCTGGTGGAGGTATGTACTCTGAGTGCCGTTGATTATATAACCCACCAGCACATAAAACAAGTCCTGGCGAGGGTCTGAAATTTCTGATTGCTTCTAAGTAAATCAAAATAATTATGTAAACATAGATTTTATCTTTATTCGGCGACTCAATAAGTGTTTAACACCGAGTTAACAGCCGTATAAACATGATTTGGATTTTATTTTTCCACTTGTCTAAGGCTCTGGCACAGGTATAAGGTATGGAAGAAGGGCAGGGGGGAGACTTCGGTGTTCTTTTATGTGACCTACAAGGACATTAAGAGACAGTGGACAAACCCACATCATACTGTTTATGATATTTGAACATGGGATCTTAACATCATGAACTATGTGCTCATAAGCGAACACCAAAATGGTCATTTACATTTCATTTCTCGCATTTCCTTCCTCTACCTGTCAACATTCAGTCTACTGCTCATACTGTACTCGCATAAAAATATACCAGCTTCCCTTTTGTTTATCAGATTGTCTATATGTTAAATCAAAACAATTCCAAGGCCAGTCCAAGTTATAAACTGCCTTTACCCTGGGGTGTCCTCCAGTTTGGGGAACAAAGTCAAGGGCACTTTTACAAATAATTCTGCATCAATAATCTCCTTTGCCCTCTTTATCCAAGCAACCTGATGTCCCTTTTTTTGACTGATAGGGAACACACTCGTGTTTTAAAATAGCAAAAACACCAATTTTTACAGACCTTCAAAATAACTGGTTTCAAAGCCACAAATACGTAGTTGTCACGTTGCCGATTCCACAAACGGGTTTTCCTGATGATTATCGGTTTCCGAAATATCGAAGTTTGATCATTGTTGCGTGCACGTCACCCTCGAACTGGAGAACTGACGAAAAAGTTTTTGTGGACATTCATTCATTCAGATCAGTCCAATTTTCAGTGCAATGTAGAATGAAGGCCTCTCTAAAAAATACTCGCCATTCCTGCCAAGTGCAGGTTGCCGAAAGAGTTTAGGAAGGAATTAGTAATTTGTTCAAGGTACCGGCGATAACTCGCCGACTCTTCACTCAAGACACGTGATCTTTAGATCCAACTAATACAAGGACACAGGACAACCAGGTTAATGTCCATCCGCGGTATGGCACACTTTATGATGCAAGGTCGTATCTGCGAAGCACCACTCGGAGTTTATAGTCACGTCAGGAATCAAATCCAAACCAGACAACTCATAGGTAATCGTCGATTATCCCGTCGACCGTGATCATTGATTGTTTTTTAAAATTCTGTTCCAGTGAAAGACTGACACCCTCAACATTGCTCTTGCATCAAAACAAAATCTTTCCTTTGCCACGTATGATGCAGTTTTGGCCTAAGCAGAACAATTCTTATCCGCAAGGTTCAGTGGTCAGACCTGTGTCTTGTTGGAAGCATCACAATGTTTTCTTTACTTCACGCCACAAAATAAATCCTGGTTGGAAGAAACCATTTTGCTTTTTGCTTGTTGACCATTTTAGAAAAATATATGATACATTAAAATTTTAAATATTAGTTTTCCATGTCTTTTTTTTTTTTAATTTTCTGTAGGGCAAACTGATTTGTAAGTTCTATAATCCCATTAAGACCAGCTCTTGGAGCTTTAGCTTTGCAGAGTACAGGAACCATTGCGTCAGCCTTAAAGTTTGTTTTATAAAGTTTTTCAGCGAAATTTTGCAGGCCTTGGTTATTAGCATATGGTACTTGAGTGGTTGACACCTGGTGTTGGCTTAGCGGTTAAGGTGGCTGGCTTGGGACCTCAGGGTCCTAAGTTTTTTTAGCCCCTGTCGAGTGTTGAATTAACACCAGGTGGGGTTGACTCAGCCTGTCACGCTTCCGAGGTCGGCGAAATGAGTACCAGTGTATTGGGCTAATGACCATTTGGGGAAACTTGCATCGGAGTGGCGACCTGGCCAGGACTGTACTCCTTGCCAATGAAACTGCCTCGGGAGCCCTTTGTGCATTTACGGCATGAAAGGAATGGTATTATTATATCACTTGAGTGGTTACAAGCACATTTGAAAGACTTCACGTTACGATGGCATTCAGCAAATTGATCACGATGAATATCGTCGCCTTTAGTGAGTGCATCGATGAATGCATTTTATTTCCTTTATTTAATTATCTTTGGCAATTTTTTTTTTCTTCTTCTTCATTTCTCTGATACGAGTGCATCATTGGCTTATGCATTGAAGGGAAGTAAAGGGGCACATGGAATAAAATATCCTGTCATTGTCACCTGAACTGAAATGCAAGTTTCCCTCATGTCCATCAAGTTCATTACATGTTGATCGATCTGCTTTCAGCACTGCGTGGTAGTTCATGCCGAGGATGGAACCCCTTTTGCCACTTCTTTTCACTGCTACATCATGTGGCCTTTGACCCCAGCGTTCTTCTGGACTTTCTGCTCTCGACCGAGACGCGTTTCTTGGAGTATTTGGTGCGCTTCTTGAAGTTTCTTCAGAACAGAGAATCTGCCTCGAGACACTGGGCTGCTGGCCATTATGAGCGTCAACGTACAGTACGAAGAAAGTAATTTTGAATCTTTTAGGTTTTTCCCTTCCTTTTTTTTTATTGCTTTACCTGTTGTCACCTGCATTCGATTCTGTAATTGCTGAACGTGTTCCTGGTGCTGTGTAAATATTTATTTTTGAGTTCTGTTGTCCCTGCCTGTGTTTTACAGAGTGAGTGGTAGTTCGGGTGGCTTACCTCCGCAACAGATCTCCACGACCCGCCTTGTAGAGTACGATAGCTCCTCTGGTGTCTCGGGTGAGGAAGAGAACAGCAGCCAAGTCAGCTGCTCACAGTCTGGGTTTGACAGACGTGCATGTGGTAGGGTGGTGAGATGCCAAAGTGGAATTGAGGACGTAAAGAAAGAGGAAGATGGATGTAATGTCAAAAGGGCACGAGAAGAAAATATAGACACAAAGGAGGGAAAACAGGAGAAAGAGGGATGTGTGATGGAGAGCAAGAGACTAAATGATCACAAGGTTGAACTTCACCATCAAATGAAACTCGAGAAGAATAAAGTTGTAACCAGACTCCATCAAAGGACGCTTCCAAGAAGAAGATGCTCGTTGACTCGAAGACCGTGGCGATCAAAAGCAGGGTGGATCCATAGGAAGAATGATCGAAGAGGAATCTCAGCTTTATCGAGGGGAAAGCACAAACCTGGGGGATTTCGGATACAAGGCCGAGCGAGCAATCGAGCAATGTGTCGTTCTGCTTCACGTTGGTGGTTAGTTCGGCAGTGTCTGCTCGATCTTGCTGGGCGCATCACCCGGCTGCAAGCTGCAAACCTGTTTCCATACCAACCTGGACCACTCCTGAACCTGTTAGAGGCAGCGTGCCGAAGGCAGAGATCCTAGCATGTGTTATGTTGGTTTACAATGACTCCCCATGTTCCCCTCCATACTTGTGTCACTGTTGTTATCACTGACTTGTGTTTCACATAACTCGCATTCAGACTACGATGAAACAAACCAAATATTTCTTCCAATGAATGCAGTGTAACGGCATTTAGCATGACTGCCATGATTGGGCTTGCCTACCTCGCCGGTATTGGGCTTGTCTCGCTCTTCTACAAGCCTTTACATGTTCAGAATACAGTAACCAAGCTCATAGTTTTAATCACATGACTCCAATCCTCATGACACCTCATTAGCTTCCAGCATACAAAGATATTAAATTATTGTCAACGTTTAAAGACAAAAACAAATTTGTTCTTGCCTACGTGTCTCACCGAATTGTACCTTACACTTGTGCAGAGAATGCTGCGGTGTAACATGTGGAATCTCATGGTAGTTCCTCGTACTATGATGAAGACTTATGGTGATCAAGCATTCTTGACACACGTGTATATATATATATATAATATTTAATAGAGTCGAGGCTCATGGAAGAGCTCGAACACTGAAAGGATCAGGACGCAACCACAAAAGGAACGGTATTGAGAGGGAAGAAACACCAACAGCAGGGGAGGAATGGGGGGTAGGGAGGAATGGGGGGTAGGGAGGATGCATGGGGTGGACAAGAGGGACACAGAAGGAAACTCTCAGGAGGGATGAAGTGTAAATTTTGAAGGAGGTGGGTGGGGTAGAAAAGATCATGGTTTGGGATTGGGGACGATCTGTGATGGTGGTGAACAACTGTCTTGAATACCTGGAAGGAAGAATGAGATTGAAGAGAATGTGGAAGTTGGTTCCACTGGTGGGGGAGGAATTAATAAATGAATGAGATCACTCAACTGTGGAACTCAGGACCTTTTAAAATCTACAAAAGCTCATCGGTTACGGGTTTGAAATCTCTCATAAAATCCTTTTATTTACAGTTACAGTGTTTGAACGTTCTGTGTTGTTTGTTACCTCTTCCTCGTTTGTAAATACATTGAGATTTTACGAGTAAATGAAAAGCTGTACAATATATATATATATATATATATATATATATATATATATATAATATATATATATATATATATATATATATAATATTCAATTACTCTGTGGAAAAGAAAGCATTAGTGGAAACCCATGAAACTCCCAAACTAGACCGTTTGAACAGGTGGGAGTGTGGGAGAGTGAACGTGAGTTCGTGTTAAAATCACTGCCATGGTTGTTGTTGAAATCCTGGTACACGTCGTCATGGCAGTCTGGGTTCGTGAACCTTATTTACATCCTTCGTAACGATGATGATGACACACGTCGTCATGGCGGTCTGGGTTCGTGTACCCTCATTTACATCCTTCGTAACGATGATGATGAACACACGTCGTCATGGCAGTCTGGGTTCGTGTACCCTCATTTACATCCTTCGTAACGATGATGAACACACGTCGTCATGGCAGTCTGGGTTCGTGTACCTCATTTACATCCTTCGTAACGATGATGAACACACGTCGTCATGGCAGTCTGGGTTCGTGTACCCTATTTACATCCTTCGTAACGATGATGATGAACACACGTCGTCATGGCAGTCTGGGTTCGTGTACCCTCATTACATCCTTCGTAACGATGATAACACACGTCGTCATGGCATCTGGTTCGTGTACCCTCATTTACATCCTTCGTAACGATGATGAACACACGTCGTCATGGCAGTCTGGGTTCGTGTACCCTCATTTCATCCTTCGTAACGATGATGAACACACGTCGTCATGGCAGTCTGGTTCGTGTACCCTCATTTACATCCTTCGTAACGATGATGAACACACGTCGTCATGGCAGTCTGCGTGTACCCTCATTTACATCCTTCGTAACGATGATGAACACACGTCGTCATGGCAGTCTGGGTTCGTGTACCTCATTACATCTTCGTAACGATGACGATCTATCGATTCAGGTCCTCGATGGTTTGTAAAAGTAAAATTTATCAGAACTCATGGCTGCAGACTCATGTTTCCCTCGCACTACCTTGATCTACCTGTTCTGTTTTTGTGGAACATTTGCCTTGAAGGTTCCTGAGACACCAGATCGCCCGATCACAGAGTACACAAGGAAGAACACTTTCACTCGATGAACACATTGTGGAGCACAATATATAATTAATTAATAACATTCAAACAACAAGCACAAACTACTGGTCTGGTCAGGCAAGGAGGAAGTGTGTGTGTGTGTGTGTGTATATATATATATTATATATTGTTGCGAATTCGCGCCCGCCGGCGTGCGAACGGCCACGTAACTCGAATCGCGGCACGTCGCCCACCGGACGGACAATTCAGTCGTGACCCTCTCAGAACAACGCCGGGAGCTAGTCACGGGTGGGGGTTTAACCTCACCACGATCGTGCCAATTGCCCACCCGCGCAGGATAGGGTTGCTTGCCAAATTTGATCTACCTAAGTACCTGCGCGAGTGGTCGACCGGCGATCGTACCACGCCACAGGCCGACTCCGGACACGAACCGCTTAAGCGGTCCGTTCCGTGCTACAGTGATAACCGAGCGGTGTTATCGTCGGCCTTGACGGTTCCGATTAATTACCGGGCGTTTTAAACCCACTACGAACCCCTTACATGATGCAAGATGGAAATTCAAACGAAGGAAAGGACGCAGCGAAACGGGGAACAAGTTCACACAAGCACGTTTATTCACACACACACAGACAAGCACGTATCCACAGCGAAAGAAAAATGCCACAAACAGCAAAGAAAGGTTAAAACCGAATACACGCACACACGGCAACACTTAAACAGTTCTACTTGTCGGACAGGCGCCACCCACAGTCATTTACACAAACCCAAAGAAAAGGAAGGACTTCCCTTGGTGCGGCCGTCGAGTCCTCCTCCACGACCTCCACTCCGAGCTCCGTCTCCTTCGCCGTCCTCCACTGCCGACTCGACCAGACTCGACGACGACACAGCTCGACTTCAACGAGCTCCTCGGGCTCCACGAGCTCCACACCGACGCAGAGACACTCGACCACGACGACACAGCTCGGCGATGACCCAACCACGACTTCAGACGGAGGCGAGTTTCACGAGTCAGGGAGAGAGCGAGAGGAAGAGGAGGGCCGCAGGAAGAGGGAGAGAACGCAGGAAGAGGGAGAGAACGCAGGAAGAGGGAGAGCGAGCAGGAAGGGGGAGAGAACACGCCCCGCCCGTGTCCGACTTTTATAGCGCGGGGCTCCGCCCTTTACTCCGCCCCGTTTTCGGCTCCACC
>CM068962.1:119453697-119466572 GCA_035128595.1 Eptatretus atami | reverse complement strand
ATGTGTGTGTATATGTATGTGTGTGTGTGTTACACGAGGCATTATAACCCATTCGATGAGTTTAAATAACAAGGTGAGGTTCGGGTTCAAATGAACACACCTGTAATCCACAGGTTTCAGGTTCAGTACATGATGTCATCCTTGCTGCGCATCGGCAAACCACCTGGTGTACGTTTTCATCGAGCACGAAGCTGCTTTGTCTCGACATCGTTGTTTGACTGTCGTGCTTTGCGGTTACAAAACTCATGAGGAAGTTGAATCATGGAAACGTGTTCATTATTTATTTATATACACAATGTGATTATAACCGAGAAAAGCTTCTCCCATGAAACACGACATGGTGACCCGAGGGATGAAACACGACATGGTGACCCGAGGGATGAAACACTGATCGATTTGAAACATTGATGAATATTTAGCGAGCTGTGTGTGTAAAAGTGAACAATCGGCGCCATTCGCTGCAACAGTAGGGCGGAGGGTGTTGGTTCTGGGCGTGTGGGTACACACACACAACACACATCGTGGCGTGCGGAGGGAGGGACGCGGAGGGGGGTGTGGGGAGAGGAGGGATTGAGAAAAATACCACGTAGTGAGTGAGTGAGTGAGCCGGGAAGTGGCCATAAGGACGGATCGGGCCGACACGGCCACAGGGTGTGCGTCGCGAGAAGAAAGCGCGGGTGCCGGCATGGCCACCGGAGGAGGAGGAGGAGGAGGAGGAAACGGCGGCGGCGGCGGCGGCGGAGTGTCCCCTGGGTGAGAGTGACAAACAAATCATGTTGTTCATTTTAATGTTTTAAACGTTTATAATAACCCGGAACTTGTGGTTTTGTCATCGCGTCGGAAACCTTCGTCACACGAGGTTGGGTTCGAGAGGGAGGAGGGATGAGGGATAGGGAAGGGACAAAGTGAGAATCAGGCTCATGAGAGGCCCTGTGGGAGGAAGAAGAAACTTTCATCGCACTGTTTGTACAGTTTTGGGTGAACACGACGTGTCGGGACTCGGCAGATGGCAGGACGTGTGTGGTGTGGTGTGTGTGTGGTGTGTGCGTGTGGTGTGTGCGTGTGGTGTGTGTGTGTGGTGTGTGCGTGTGGTGTGCGCATGTGGTGTGCGTGCGTGTGTGTGTGCGTTGTGGTGTGGTGTGCGCGTGTGGTGTGTGTGTGTGGTGTGCGTGTTGGTGTGTGCGTGTGGTGTGTGCATGCGTGTGTGTGGTGTGTGCGTGTGTGTGTTGGTGTGTGTGCGTGTGGTGTGTGGTGTGTGCGTGTGGTGTGTGTGTGTGTGCGTGTGGTGTGTGGTGTTGGGTGGTGTGGTGTGTGGTGTGGTGTTCGTGTGGGTGTGTGTGTGTGTGGTGTGTGGTGTGTGCGTGTGTGTGTGCGTGTGGTGTGTGCGTGTGTGGTGTGTGCATGGCGTGTGGTGTGTGTGTGTGCGTGTGGTGTGTGGTGTGTTCGTTGTGGTGTGTGCATGTGTGTGTGTGTGCTGGTGGTGTCAGTGAGTCACAATCTTCATGATATTTGTACAACTACCTCACACCACGTACACTTACCAGGAAATCTGAGGTAAGTTGTGGATGGGAGCTTGCGGTGCCCTTGGCAGCACGACATGGGAATGGTTGGACACTGAGGGAGATTTTCATGGGAAACAGCTGCCTCCATGTCGCTCCTGCCAAAGGGGGTTGCTATGGAAACGTTAAAAAATAATATTATATATATAATATCGAAGGTTTAAATTGACACAAGCGATGATGTAACGCAAAGTTGTTACTATCCAATTAAATACTTTTATCACGATGCGTTAAATTAAATACATTAAATAACGGATGTAATTTCCCCATTTTCCGACCTTCAGTGATTGTAAGGCGTTTTTGTCCACCACAACCGGATTTTGTGCCTGAGCGGTGTATAGGTAGGTATGCAGTGGCAGGATAGCGCTGGTGTGCCTCGGGCTTGATGCACAACGTGCTGGTTGTCACGTGTCAGTACATGATGATTGATTGATGTTGTTTGTCGAGGTGAGTGAAGTGTTTGTCGCTGGAGTTACATTTTGACCTGTTTATATAATTTCCGGTCGAGAACCTGCCGAACGGGGATCTTGTGCCGAGCAGGCAACACGTTCTTCCGACGCATACTTTTATAATTATGTGGGCGGTGTATAGGTAACTGACTGCTGTCTACGCAAAAAAAACAACAAAAATACCTGTGGGTTCCGTGCATGAAGCAAAAATATACCTGCTACTTGTAATTCAAAACGCTTCACTGTGCTGGAAAATGTGGGGACAGGAATACTGTACGTACTGTAAATGGGGGAGACTTGTAATACCCTCCTCCACCTGGAGAGGGCGCTACACGGTACACATTTACATAGAGAATTTGTGTTCCCCCACCCCCCATGACCAACTGTAAAGATAAAAACAACACCTATACATTAATTGGGATCACGCTGATCCTATGTCGCAAGTCTGGATGTAATCAGCCCAGAACTGTAGGGTAACATGACGAACAAACAACACAAACACCGTCCGTGAATAGTGGTGGTGTCGTATGGCAGCTTAGCTGCCGGGGTAGCTATCATTTCTTGAAGCGTGACTGTGTCGCTGTAGCAGTTCCCCTCTACCAGTACACACACTGGAACTGGTACTCGTTCGCCGACCTCGGAAGGATGACGGGCTGAGTCACCCCACCTGGTGTATTAATTCGCGGCGACGGGGCTCGAACTCAGGACCCTCGGATCCCAAGCCGCACCCGAACCACTGAGCCAACACCAGGCTCTGCCGTGAATTGTAATAAGGGTCACCAAGCTGCCGTGATCACAGGAGGCACTCGCGTTAAGGTTCGAAGTGCATTCACTAGTAGCGGTCCGTCAGGTGTTTTGGTACCACGCTCTGCTCTGCTCCATGATCCTTCGGGTTGCACCGGCCCACTCGTCAGGAACTCGCAGAACGGCTAGCTGCACGATATTTGCTTCTTTGGGCAAGCTGAGAAAGTTCTCTAACTATTTCGTGTTGTGCAGGGGCACAGCCCTTTCTCCAAGTACTTTTCCCAATAATTTTGGCCTTTTTAAAAAAAAATTTTGAAGCTTAGTGAGCCATTCTTAGGTCGCGATCCTTATCTCGCACACATGATGCACTGTCATGTTACGTGCTCCGATCACCGTTGTCGCTAAAGGGGATATGCGCATGCGCGCTGAGTATTTTGAAATCGCGTACAGTACAGTACATCAGAATTAGCATGTAAGAATCTTAGCGACACCGGCTGATGAAGCTTCGGGTATCAGACGCTTTTGAGCTTTCTGAGCACCTTTGAAATACGCGTTTATTTATTTATTTATTTATTTTTAACCGCACATGAGTACCTGAGTACCAGTTATGTGGACCGCTGCTTTTCAGGAACTTCAACGTCGGAGCAGGCCACAAGGCCAATCAAAATCTGTGCTGTTATTACCAACCTATGGTGTTTGTCTGTGCTCTGTTCTTTTTTTAAATGCTGATGTTCGAGCAAGGAAGCAACACGAACCATTTTAAAGGTTTGCTATGACTTGGCCAGGGTTCGAACCACCGACCTCCCAGACTCGGAGCGGACACTCGAACCATTACACCAGCAAAGTGTGGTTTCAACCATTACACCATTCTTGGAGCATTAATTGTTCCTGTTTACTCCACCGGTGGTGGTGCTGACACGCTGCTGTTTCCTGCTTGTACCATTCGTTCTGCAACGATTTGCCTTGAATAGTGTTGCTGTAATCGTTTGGGGCTTTGGTTCATTCGGTGTAGCTTGTTGGAAGATTTATGCAAATTGGTTTGAATTGTTCGGCTTGCATGGTGAGTGGCCAAGTTGGGGAAACGGGTGCAAGGTTCTCCCAAAGCCGTGGCTTCCTGACGGCCATCCTTGCAGTCGTACTTGAATCGAGCGCAACGCATCGAGTCGCGTTTCCTCACAGATTTCCGAGCACAAGAAACTGGATTGATGCTTCCCACCTTTTGAGGTCCGGAATGCGGAATGGTTTTGATTGCTTCCTTGTAACCTTTGAAGCAGGTGTGGTCAGAACTCGTACTTCATCCACGACGAGACGATTGCTCTGCGTCTAGTGAGGAATTGTAACTCTGTTTTGTTGTACTTGCAAATACGCGATGTCACTGAGAGCATCACGCTTTTCACGAACTACGGGTGATGTTGCTTCGGAAGCAAGGAAAATTTTTTCTCTTGTGCTGCAGACAACCTGCATTCTTGCCTGGCCCCCGTTTGCATACATTCGTAACAAATCCATCCCATTATGTAGTGTATTTTATAACTTTGTAGATGTTTTTACTTCTTGTCAGTTTCTGTTGTCGTTTACCTTGGAAAGGGAGATTGTTTGTACTTCTTCATGTATTTTCTGTCCACATGCAGAGACTTGTTACGACTTACCTGTTTCACGACAGGACCTCAGGCTCAGGGGTACCCCTAGACGTGGTTTCTCATACGGTTTGCCCACCCAGTGTCACTTTATTGGGAGTTTTTTTTTTTGACTATAGTGTCAAGGTTACTTCATTCATGGTGTCCTTCCAGTTCTTGCTGTGTTGGTTTAATTGGTCCTTTTTAAAGAACCCCTTAAAAGGCGTTTTAATCGTCTTTGGGCCCGTGAGAACTCGACATGCCATTTGCATTCAAGGACATGTTTGTTGCTTTTGAAAGAGGGTGATGAGTGGGGGGTACTGTGATGTAATTGGGGACGTTGTATCCACAGGAAAAGTTTTTAACTTGTTCAACAATTTCCAGGTAGGCTGGTTTTGTACGTGGGTGCACATCTCCAATGTGGCCTCACACCAATCTCTCTCCGTCCCTTCCACTGCTTGACATTCATAAATGATGGACTGGAGAATCCAATTGAAGTGCAGCACTTGTAGCTTGGTAACTGAGCTAAGGTCGAGTAAAGCAATCGTTTGAAAAAGTGCTTTTTGTACCTCCTTCATGGAATGCATTTGCTGTTCATCTCCCTACCCCTGGCACCGTTCCCATGTTATCGTTCACAGAATATCCTTTTCTTGTTGTTTGTGTTCTTTTTTTGTACCTGATCATGGTCCTTGCAGATATTGTATTAACGAATAATGACATGTCGGTTCAAGTTTTGTACAAACCTTCTCTCGCTATGAATTGTACATTCTGTACTTTTTGACAAACGGCAAGACGAGGTTATCATTCGAGTCGCGTCGTCGTCGTCGTCGTATGGCATGCTGCCCTTTGCCTTGCCATTCATAAAAGCTTCTCTGATGCGTTTGCTCTCGGAGAGTGTCTTATTGCAAAGAGACAGAAAAGTAAAGAAATTGCTTGAACTGATTGCTATTGGTAACCCCGTACCTATTCGTAACTCTTCCAGGTGTACGTGTGCCTCCTTCGCAGGCTGCAACTGGGCTGGCTTTAATGTTTCATTTTATATATTTATTATTCTCGGCTGCAGTTTATGTATCTCTCTAACTGTTTAATGGATACCTAAACAGGGTGCGTTATTGCCTTTTTGAAGTATCCATCGTTGGCCAGGGGGTGCTTAAAAATTCAATCACCCTTTCCCGCAAACTGTGCTCGTGCGGCACAAGGGTTCGTTGTCACCATTCCAGTTAAGAGGTGCACTTGGACATGTATTCCCAATCAGGACGGCTTGTTGGCCAACTCTGAGAGCAACTCCGTTCTACGGGTGGATTGGAAACTGATGGAGTTTCAAATGACCATTCATGTTGATCCTGCGGCAGGGATGTATCCATGGTTGTTTTAACCGTGTGCTTTGGTCTACGGGGTGAAGTGCAGAGTAATACTAGTTCCACAAGTTTTGTTGGACCGTGTACTTTGGCGTTAGGACTATATGTATCCTTCACTTTGGGATAATGTTTGATTTTTTAATAGGAAAGTATGATCATGCATTTCGTCTCATGGGTTAGGCTGTGTGAACCATGAGCTTTGGCCTTGGGTTCAAGGTGCAGGCGTATATAGTTGTTCAAATAACTTTTTTTTTAACCGTATACTTTGATTTTGGAAAATAAGTACCATCCTTTCCTTGTTTTATTTTTTTTTTTACCTTTTTCTCGAAAATATAACTCAATCTCTCAACAGGTATGACCAGAGAGCCAGAAACGCATCCGTCGATCAATTCCTTTCCCCCAGGAGGTGGCCTGGTAATTTACTAATCATAATCTGTGAGCCTGGAAAACATTGTGGCTCTAAATCGCCTTCTGGCACCGAGTGTCCGAAGTGAATTCGTACGAGCTCAATCGCAACATTGCGAATGTTGTTCAAACGACAACGCTTCCTGAACTGCCCCCAAGAGTAGAGCAGGTCAACAGCATTGTACATCACTCCCTGATGACCTAAGCATGAAGTTTAGCTTTCAGAGAGATTATGTCTGCGCCAGCAGGTCAGGAGACACAGGGTTGCAGTGAATCCACAGGACGGTTAAGTGTGCGGTCAGGTTGACGTGATTTGCGAAGGCTCGTTATATATTTTGCCTCGATTTGCGAAGACTCATTCTATCCTTATCCCATAATTCTGACCAGGCAGAGTAGCACATATGACCTGTGATATGTGCTTCCCTACCTTGTTAGTTGCAACAACCAACCGAGGGTGACGCTACTCTCGGTGCCGAGCAGGTCTTTGCTCGGATAATTATTGTCAGGGTTCGCTGCCACCATCTGCTTGAGCACCAGCGCCCAGAGGCAGTCGGGCTATCACAAAAGAGGTCGATGAATGAACCTATCCTTGCTCTTCAGGTCCTCACCGAACGCAGATGAGAGTTTTGCCAGGGGCTGCTTACAGTCTGTTTAATCTCCAAAGCGTTCGATTCAGTGAATCAGGATGCCTCTGGAGGATTCTTGGTCTCGTGGGGTGTCACCAAAACTGATCGATCTGATGTCTGAACTCTACTCTGGTACTGAGAGTGCTGTGAGATTGTGTGTACCATCTCTGACTTATTTCCAGATTTTACTGGAGTTTGCAGGGGTGTGTACTGTCCCCCACACTTTTCAGCACTGGTATGGACTGGATTCTGGGGAGGTATGTCGAGAGATCAACCTGTGGTGCATCGTTTGGAAATGTCAAGATCCCTGATCTTGATTTTGCAGATGATGCAGTCATCTTAATGGAGGCCCTCGAGGCACTGAATGAGGACCTGAGCCGCTGGGATTACGGGTTTCTGGTCAAAACTAAGATCCAGGCTTCAATGACATCTTGGATGCTGCTGTCTTGTCAGTTCTGTTATGGGAGGATGTTGAGGTCACCGAGAGATTCACTTACTTGGCAGTGATATTCATGTCTCTGCTGGCTGCAAGCCAGAGGTCGAAAAGACGTTTGGTGAGTCATATGCCTCACTGGATCATGTGTGTGGTGCCGTCGTACCTAATGCAGGACGACGAAAGTCCGAGCCTTTAAGTCCTTGGTGTTTTCAGTCTTGCTCATCGGTTGTGAGACTTGGACTCTGTCCATGGATCTGAGACGGAGACTTAACTCCTTCGGTACAGGTCTCTGGAGATTACTGGCTATCGCTGGTCAGATTTTGTGCCAACGAGCGGTTGCTGAAAGAGACTTGGATGAGATTTGTTACCTGCATGGTCTGTGAGCATCAGTTGTGGCTGTACGGACATGTGCTCTTTTTCTGACGCTGATCCTGCTCACCAGATTCTCTCAGTGAGGGAATCTCGTGAGTGGAGGAGGCCAACGGGCCGACCACGTGCCTCGTGGTTGCAGCAGGTGATCGACATCTCCAGGAGATGGGGATGGCTTGACGGAGGCCCCTGGAGTACCGGTGAAAATGGATGCAGCGACGTGTTGCTCTGGCACATGCTCCCATAGCTGACCTGAGGGTAGCACTTCGCCATTTGGAATACCAGGCAGAAAAAAAGGGTTGCCACGATCTTATATAGGACTAACGACCAACTGGAAATTTCACATGGTCCTTCAGAGGTAAGCAACGCAACAGCGAGATTGTCCAGGGTTTGTAGTTTGGCCAAGGTAATATATGGAAGGTGTACCTGGTTTGAGGCTCCGTTTTCATGGTCTCAAGTTGTCTTTTCAGGATGTCACGTGTGGTAAATATGGCCACATGAGAATTCTGCTGGGTGAGTCAACTAAGGGTGCAGTCAGGTGTTACCCTAGCTGAGATGAAATCTAAGGCCATGGGAAATTGACACTACTCAGAGGGACCTCCATGTGATCAGGGAAACTGACCTTGAGGTTAAGCAAATGGCACCATGCTCGGCAGTGGAAAATTGAAGTGCCCTCACCTTGAAACCTTAACTGTGTTTAGTTCATCGAGGAAAACACAAATTTTATGTCGCACTGATGTGTTCACCTTGTGAGGCCGTGATGGACATACGAGCCAGTGCCACCATGGTGAGGTGATATGGTCCTCGATCAAAGTGAGTGGTGGGATCAAATTACTCCATTAAAGGACCGACCGTCACGCCAATCTTGGGCCTGGTACTGTAAGGATGGATTTGGATGTGAGAGAACATCATATATCGAGGTTTGTCTCATTGACCGGGATTTCTTGACGGCAAATTTCCATGATGGTGAAAAAACAAAATGAACGTTTTGTTTGTTTGATTTTTTTTTTTTTCTTTTGCACCTCGACTGACGACGTGTGCTCCTATTGCATTGCATTGAACTTGACTGCAATTTCACAAATGGGTGATGAAATTTATGTGGGTTTTTAAAATTCTACTTCCAACCATTTTGAGTTCAATGTCTGTATTGCAAAGCAGGTCCAGTATTGGTGGAACATCTTGTGGATCAGGGAAGTCGAACGCAATCTGGTCCTCGCACAACTTCTCTCTTTCTGTAGTGACTGTTGGGATTTTGGCTACATTTCTGGGACCTACTACAACAATCCTGTCGGAGTGGTGACCCGTCCGGGATTATTCCTTCGTCCATCCAATGAGTTTTTATGATCGTGGAAACTTATTTAAATGGAATGTGACATTTTGAAACCACATAGGAACATGAATAGAAGAACAAGTGGTTCCTTTATCGGATTTGGCTCTGAATTTGACCGATCGTACATGCGTAGAGACGAGTGAGATGCTTTATTTATTATTATTTATTATTATTGTCGTCTGCCTGCCTACAGTCAAGCAAAATTGAAAATCAATTCCAAACAGGAAACCTCTTGATTTAAGGATGTTAAAATGCACACATACAACAGGCACGAAGAACTAATGTAATGTGTTGGATCGGGGTGTAATGGACTTGGTAAGATGGTGGTTAAACATGCAATAAATCATAGTATTTATTTATATTTATTATATTTATACATGTATGGCCTTTAATCTTTCTTATATTGAATTGTATCTTGAAGACTGCATAAAAAAATGGCCTGATAATACTTCCAAGAACCAGCACATATCGATGTGTGGCACGTGCATCGGATGAAGAGGCATGTGCCGATCATTCTCTCAATCACATCACGATCACGTTATTGGATCAAGTTTATTGTTCACGAAAAATATTTCACGAAAAAAATAAGTGACCACTATATTCGTTATTGTTGTGTTCGGTTGTCTGTCTGTCTGTCTGTCTGTCTCTCCCGAGCATAGCTCCGTGAGTTTTGTGCAATCCTGATAAAATTTTGTGGGAGGTTTATATCATGACTAGTTGTGTTTTCCTGATAATGGGCGTGGGTGCGCCCATATAAAAAACATGTGTTTTTAGGGGGTAGCCGATGTCAATTTGCATTTCGCTAGGGGTTGTCGAATCTGCAGGGTTTCGGTATTGGTTAGCCCAATGGCACTGCATTAGCCCCACGGAGCTCGATTTTTCAATTTTGTCCCAAAGGTCAAGGCCACAAGGTCACGAACTTAGAAATTGCGAATTTTGACATAAAAAATCTACGACCGCCCAAACTTTGAGAGCTAGGATGACAATGTTTTTTTATGCATAATCTTGAGGTCATTCCCACCTAAAGTCTTGAAACCATTTTTTCTCTATCTCGAACACCTTGCACATGGCGCCCTACAAGTTTGTTTGTTAACGCTGATTTCATCAAAGTATGGATAATCCGAGGAGGTGCGAAAACTGCCATAATAGCCTATATGACGTATTATGTTCCTGATGTTCAGAGAAGTTTGCACCAAAGGTCATAATCTTTGACCTTTGACCTTTTAAGAGTACAAAGGCTCGAATTTTCAAAGTTGGTGGATATCGAACCGCGGTTTTCGACCTTCTTCGACGAAACTAACTCCTAAGCCTATAGCACCTATCCTGTTCCTACTTTAATGGTGCACAACTTGTTTGGACTTTAAAGGTCATTGCAAAAGGTCCAAAATTTGAAGTTAGTTGAACGAACCGGTTTTCGACATTTTGCAGCTAATACCTGTCATCGTACCACAACTGTTGATCATTTTATTATAACTTGGTCAAACATTAATAACATTGTTCGGTCGCTCTGACTTCCTGAAACACATCAACCATCAGTCAAAGACCGCTGCGTCAACCATCGGTCGTCCTTCACGACTCTGTCAATCATTACTATAAAGGTAAATCCATGATCTTATGACTCATGAAATATACGTTTATTTTTCTAATTACTTATATAGGCAAAATAACCTGGTGTTGGCTAAGGGTTTCGGGTGGTGGGCTTTGGATCACTACGTCCTGAGTTCCAAATCCCGCTCAGCTGTTGAATTAATACCAGGTGGGGTTAACTCGGCCTGCGTCTACTTTGAGGTCGGCAATATGGAAGTGCCAGAATTCTGGTACCTGTGTCGGAGTGTGCAGACCCGCCAGGATTGGCCCAATACCAAGGAGACTGCTTGCTGTACTCTTGCCAGCCAACTTGTGTTACCTCTGAATTCGCGAAGATCAACGTTGCACGGATGGGCCACAAAAGACTGGACTCATTTGTTTTGTTTTCTAGTTTATAAAAGGACATGTTTTATTTAAATAAAAGTGATTTTGACACCGTTCTTCGCAATCGGTCGAAGAGGTATTTTTTAACATTCGGCAAATGCACTGCTGGAAATCTGATTGTTGACTTCTCTGTATTTTTGAGTTCAGTTTTCTGAGCTCTTTTGTCCACTGCACATGAAAGTGCATTGAACGTTTTCAGGAGGTCCATACTAGTGCGACTCTCTTTGGTGTGTCCGGTCAGCGAGAGAAAAATCATCATCTTTTTGTGCACACCCTGCACGAAGTAGCAACTTCTGGATTGTCAGATTCGTGAGACGTACTGACAGGACAGCGAGAACGAGTAATGCAGAAGATATGATCGGAGGGATCGAGGGTGTCGATGAATTTCCCCGTCCTGAACCTTTTGAACGCCCCTGCGTGTTAATCGCGTCACACGAGCGTGGCATGTGGTGGGTGAGATCCTCGGATCCTGAGTTCACAATGCCACTCGACTGCTTGACATTAAATACCAGGTGGGGTACTCGCTGTCATCCTTCCGAGTCAGCAAAATGAATGCAGCATAGCTGGGATCCTGTGTCCGGGTGCGACCGATCCAGGATTGTGCCCGATAGCCAAGGACTGCTATGACAGCACCAACGCTCTGCACAGAGTGATGGCCGATGGATGGAATGGAGGGTTTGTCCTGCCGTACATGATACAGGATTGCGGAGCAATGTAAACGCTGCCTTTTGCTGTTCACTCTGGGCTCCAGGAATTGGAGTCCAAGTTTTGAACTGTATCCTGGATACTTGAATGCAGGGAAGAACAGTAATTTATCAGGCTGTTTTTTTTGGGAATGCAGTGCAATGTTTGTTTTTTGCTTGGCTGTCTACCTTGCCCAAACATTCCTCAGGCACACTCATGTATTGTTATATTCTGTCGATGTCGATGGAATTTAACGAGCATAATCACTTGCTTCACTGTGCTGTGCAGTATGGCCGCATGAAGTGCGCGCACGTCGCCTCGAAGTCTGTTCTAGCCTGGGTGTGATCCCGACTCCAGGCTATAAACTGTCATCCTGGTTTTCAACAAGCAGGATGATCACCCGTGTGTCCGTCCCTCAGACGACGTTGACGAGCGTCGATCTGCTGACGTCGGTTGGCAGAGCGTTCACTTCTGAGGTCTGTAGTCGGTATTCAAAGCCTGGCCAAGTCATACTATGTACCTTTGAGAATGGTACGAGTGTTGGTTTGGTTGCCTCGCGCTCGCGTTTAAAAGTACAAAGTACAGAGGCACAGACGAAAAACACTGGGAAGGCAATGACTAAAACCACCCGGATACCTCACCAAGAACTGCTTCGGAAGCACGCATGCCCTCTGTAAAGAGTACGGTACATCAACCATCGACACATCAACCTGTGGCTTGTGCAAGAGCTGGTGCTGATAAAGGCTATTTCAAAGTAACAACATGGTTGTCTAGTTGCAAAATCTTTTTCTGACCACTTAAAATACGTATCAAATGTCAATTGGTTTGCTGTTCTGGTTTCATCATCATCATCATCTTCACTTTCTGCTCTCTGCAACTACTTGCAGTCGGCAGCTGGGCAGGAGGCTGCTGCACGAAGGCTGCGGCTTTTGCAAGGTACAGCGCCGTGGTTCTGCTTGGTGTGCAAACATGGGAATTGCCGAGCACTTTGTTTCAAATAATCTATCGACATGTGGGGGTGGTGGTGGTGTCGCTTGTTGACTCAAAGATGCTTGTGTTACATTAGCTCTCATTGGCCAGGCTGCTTGCGTTGTTGTCCTCGACGTACTGTATCGTATTGCATGTCATCACTGTGTGGAAATGCCGTTTGGCTTACAGAGCCCCGAGACAATCGATGTGGTGAGGAAATGGGCGGGACCCGCCGGCATGCTCACCATCTAGGTGGTCCGAAACTCCAACGCAAGGTTTGCATAGGTGTATAAAGGAGTAAACGGTTCTTGAGTTTCTTGATGCTGCACCGGGGAGTTTGATTTGTTGTTTTTGTGAAATGT
>CM068962.1:119422497-119453672 GCA_035128595.1 Eptatretus atami | reverse complement strand
AATGTTTTAAACGGTTATAATAACCCGGAACTTGTGGTTTGTCATCGCGTCGGAAACCTTCGTCACCACGAGGTTGGGTTCGAGAGGGAGGGATAGGGAGGGATAGGGAGGGACAAAGTGAGGGTCAGGCTCATGAGAGGCCCTGTGGGAGGGAAGAAGAAACTTTCATCGCACTGTTTGTACAGTTTTGGTGAACACGACGTGTCGGGACTCGGCAGATGGCAGGAAGGGTGTGCGTGTGGTGTGGTGTGTGCGTGTGGTGTGTGGTGCGTGTGGTGTGTTCGTGTGGTGTGTGCGTGTGGTGTGTGCGTGTGGTGTGTTCGTGTGGTGTGTGTGTGGTGTGTTTGTGTGGTGTGTTCGTGTGGTGTGTGCGGTGTTGGTGTGTGCGTGTGGTGTGCGTGTGGTGTGTTCGTGTGGGTGGTGCGTGTGGTGTGTGGTGCGTGTGGTGTGTGTGTGTGTGGGTGTGTGCGTGTGGTGGTGTGGCGTGTGTGTGTCGTGGGTGTGGTTCGTGTGGTGTGTGCATGCGTGTGGTGTGGTGCGTGGTGTGTGCGTGGTTGTGGTGTGTTCGTTGGTGTGGGTGTGTGTGTGGTGTGTGCGTGTGGTGTGTGCATGCGTGTGGTGTGTGCGTGTGGTGTGTGGTGTGTGGGTGTGGTGTGTTGGTTGTGCGTGTGGTGTGTTCGTGTGGTGTGTGGTGTTGTGCGTGTGTGGTGTGTGCGGTGTGTGTGTGTGGTGTGTGCGTGTGGTGTGGTGTGGTGTGTGGTGTGTTCGTGTGGTGTGTGCATGTGTGTGGTGTGTTCGTGTGGTGTGTGCATGTGTGTGGTGTGTGCGTGGGTGTCCAATGAGTTCACAATCTTCATGATATTTGTACAACTACCTCACACCACGTACACTTACCCAGGAAATCTGAGGTAAGTTGTGGATGGGAGCTTGCGGTGCCCTTGGCACGACGACATGGGAATGGTTGGACACTGAGGGAGATTTTCATGGGAAACAGCTGCCTCCATGTCGCTCCTGCCAAAGGGTGGTTGCTATGGAAACGTTAAAAAATATATATATATATATATAATATCGAAGGTTTAAATTGACACAAGCGATGATGTAACGATCAAAGTTGTTACTTATCCAATTAAATACTTTTATCACGATGCGTTAAATTAAATACATTAAATAACGGATGTAATTTCCCCCATTTTCCGACCTTCAGTGACTGTAAGGCGTTTTTGTTCCACCACAACCGGATTTTGTGCCTGAGCGGTGTATAGGTAGGTATGCAGTGGCAGGATAGCGCTGGTGTGCCTCGGGCTTGATGCACAACGTGCTGGTTGTCACGTGTCATGTACATGATGATTGATTGATGTTGTTTGTCGAGGTGAGTGAAGTGTTTGTCGCTGGAGTTACATTTTGACCTGTTTATATAATTTCCGGTCGAGAACCTGCCGAACGGGCGATCTTGTGCCGAGCGGGCAACACGTTCTTCCGACGCATACTTTTATAATTATGTGGGCGGTGTATAGGTAACTGACTGCTGTCTACGCAAAAAAAACAACAAAAATACCTGTGGGTTCCGTGCATGAAGCAAAAATATACCTGCTACTTGTAATTCAAAACGCTTCACTGTGCTGGAAAATGTGGGGACAGGAATACTGTACGTACTGTAAATGGGGGAGACTTGTAATACCCTCCTCCACCTGGAGAGGGCGCTACACGGTACACATTTACATAGAGAATTTGTGTTCCCCCCACCCCCCATGACCACCTGTAAAGATAAAAACACACCTATACATTAATTGGGATCATGCTGATCCTATGTCGCAAGTCTGGATGTAATCAGCCCAGAACTGTAGGGGTAACGTGACGAACAAACACCGGTCCGTGAATAGTGGTGGTGGTCGTATGGCAGCTTAGCTGCCAGGGTAGCTATCATTTCTTGAAGCGTGACTGTGTCGCTGATGCAGCTCCCCTCTACCAGTACACACACTGGAACTGGTACTCAGTTCGCCGACCTCGGAAGGATGACGGGCTGAGTCACCCCACCTGGTGTATTAATTCGGCGGCCGACGGGGCTCGAACTCAGGACCCTCGGATCCCAAGCCGCCACCCGAACCACTGAGCCAACACCAGGCTCTGCCGTGAATTGTAATAAGGGTCACCAAGCGTGCCGTGATCACAGGAGGCACTCGCGTTAAGGTTCGAAGTGCATTCACTAGTAGCGGTCCGTCAGGTGTTTTGGTACCACGCTCTGCCTCTGCTCCATGATCCTTCGGGCCTTGCACCGGCCCACCTCGTCAGGAACTCGCAGAACGGCTAGCTGCACGATATTTGCTTTTTTGGGCAAGCTGAGAAAGTTCTCTAACTATTTCGTGTTGTGCAGGGGCACAGCCCTTTCTCTCAAGTGCTTTTCCCGATAATTTTTGGCCTTTTAAAAAAAAAATTTGAAGCTTAGTGAGCCATTCTTAGGTCGCGATCCTTATCTCGCACACATGATGCACTGTCATGTTAACGTGCTCCGATCACCGTTGTTGCTAAAGGGGGATATGCGCATGCGCGCTGAGTATTTTGAAATCGCAATACAGTACAGTACATCAGAATTAGCATGTAAGAATCTTAGCGACACCGGCTGATGAAGCTTCGGGTATCAGACGCTTTTGAGCTTTCTGAGCACCTTTGAAATACGCGTTTATTTATTTATTTATTTATTTTTAACCGCACATGAGTACCTGAGTACCAGTTATGTGGACCGCTGCTTTTCAGGAACTTCAACGTCGGAGCAGGCCACAAGGCCAATCAAAATCTGTGCTGTTATTACCAACCTATGGCTGTTTGTCTGTGCTCTGTTCTTTTTTTAAATACTGATTGTCGAGCAAGGAAGCAACACGAACCATTTTAAAGTGTTTGCTATGACTTGGCCAGGGTTCGAACCACCGACCTCCCAGACTCGGAGCGGACACTCGAACCATTACACCAGCAAAGTGTGGTTTCAACCATTACACCATTCTTGGAGCATTAATTGTTCCTGTTTACTCCACCGGTGGTGGTGCTGAACACGCCTGCTGTTTCCTGCTTGTACCATTCGTCTTGCAACGATTTGCCTTGAAATAGTGTTGCTGTAATCGTTTGGGGCTTTGGTTTCATTCGGTTGTAGCTTGTTGGAAGATTTATGCAAATTGGTTTGAATTGTTCGGCTTGCATGGTGAGTGGTCCAAGTTGGGGAAACGGGTGCAAGGTTTCTCCCAAAGCCGTGGCTTCCTGACGGCCTACCTTGCAGTCGTACTTGAATCGAGCGCAACGCATCGAGTCGCGTTTCCTCCAAGATTTCCGAGCACAAGAAAACTGGATTGATGCTTCCCACCTTTTTGAGGTCCGGAATGCGGAATGGTTTTGATTGCTTCCTTGTAACCTTTGAAGCAGGTGTGGGTCAGAACTCGTACTTCATCCGAAACGAACGAGACGATTGCTCTGCATCTAGTGAGGAATTGTAACTCTGTTTTGTTGTACTTGCAAATACGCGATGTCACTGAGAGCATCACGCTTTTCACGACTACGGGTGATGTTGCTTCGGAAGCAAGGAAAATTTTTTCTCTTGTGCTGCAGAGCAACCTGCATTCTTGCCTGGCCCCCGTTTGCATCACTTCGTAACAAATCCATCCCATTATGTAGTGTATTTTATAACTTTGTAGATGTTTTTACTTCCTTGTCAGTTTCTGTTGTCGTTTACCTTGGGAAAGGGAGATTGTTTGTACTTCATGTATTTTCTGTCCACATGCAGAGACTTGTTACGACTTACCTGTTTCACGACAGGACCTCAGGCTCAGGGGTACCCCTAGACGTGGTTTCTCATACGGTTTGCCCCACCCAGTGTCACTTTATTGGGAGTTTTTTTTTTGACTATAGTGTCAAGGTTACTTCATTCATGGTGTCCTTCCAGTTCTTGCTGTGTTGGTTTAATTGGTCCTTTTTAAAGAACCCCTTAAAAGGCGTTTTAATCGTCTTTGGGCCCGTGAGAACTCGACATGCCATTTGCATTCAAGGACATGTTTGTTGCTTTTGAAAGAGGGTGATGAGTGGGGGGTACTGTGATGTAATTGGGGACGTTGTATCCACAGGAAAAGTTTTTAACTTGTTCAACAATTTCCAGGTAGGCTGGTTTTGTACGTGGGTGCACAATCTCCGAATGTGGCCTCACACCCAATCTCTCTCCGTCCCTTCCACTGCTTGACATTCATAAATGATGGACTGGAGATCCAATTGAAGTGCAGCACTTGTAGCTTGGTAACTGAGCTAAAGGTCGAGTAAAGCAATCGTTTGAAAAAGTGCTTTTTGTACCTCCTTCATGGAATGCATTTGCTGTTCATCTCCCTACCCCTGGCACCGTTCCCATGTTATCGTTCACAGAATATCCTTTTCTTGTTGTTTGTGTTCTTTTTTTGTACCTGATCAGGTCCTCTTGCAGATATTGTATTAACGAATAATGACATGTCGGCTCAAGTTTTGTACAAACCTTCTCTTCGCTATGAATTGTACATTCTGTATCTTTTTGACAAACGGGCAAGACGAGGTTATCATTCGAGTCGTCGTCGTCGTCGTTGTATTGGCATGCTGCCCTTTGCCTTGCCCATTCATAAAAGCTTCTCTGATGCGTTTGCTCTCGGAGGAGTGTCTTATTGCAAAGAGACAGAAAAGTAAAGAAATTGCTTGAACCTGATTGCTATTGGTAACCCCGTACCTATTCGTAACTCTTCCAGGTGTACGTGTGCCTCCTTCGCAGGCTGCAACTGGGCTGGCTTTAATGTTTCATTTTTATATATTTATTATTCTCGGCTGCAGTTTATGTATCTCTCTAACTGTTTAATGGATACCTAATTAGGGTGCGTTATTGCCTTTTTGAAGTATCCATCGTTGGCCAGGGGGTGCTTAAAAATTCAATCACCCTTTCCGCAAACTGTGCTCGTGCGGCACAAGGGTTCGTTGTCACCATTCCAGTTAATAGGTGCTACTTGGACATGTATTCCCAATCAGGACGGCTTGTTGGCCAACTCTGAGAGCAACTCCGTTCTACGTGGTGGATTGGAAACTGATGGAGTTGTCAAATGACCATTCATGTTGATCCTGCGGGCAGGGATGTATCCATGGGTTTGTTTTAACCGTGTGCTTTGGCCTACGGGGTGAAGTGCACGAGTATACTAGTTCCACAAGTTTTGTTGGACCGTGTACTTTGGCGTTAGGACTATATGTTTCCCTTCACTTTGGGATAATGTTTGATTTGTTTAATAGGAAAGTATGATCATGCATTTCGTCCTCATGGGTTAGGCTGTGTGACCATGAGCTTTGGCCTTGGGTTCAAGGTGCAGGCGTATATAGTTGTTCAAATAACTTTCTTTTTTTAACCGTATACTTTGATTTTGGAAAATAAGTACACATCCTTTCCTTGTTTTTTTTATTTTTTTTTTACCTTTTTCTCGAAAATATAACTCCATCTCAACAGGTATGACCAGAGAGCCAGAAACGCATCCGTCGATCAATTCCTTTCCCCCAGGAATGGCCTGGTAATTTACTAATCATAATCTGTGAGCCTGGAAAACATTGTGGCTCTAAATCGCCTTTCTGGCACCGAGTGTCCGAAGTGAATTCGTACGAGCTCAATCGCAACATTGCGAATGTTGTTCAAACGACACGCTTCCTGAACTGCCCCCAAGATGTAGAGCAGGTCATCAGCATTGTACATCACTACCTGATGACCTAAGCATGAAGTTTAGCTTTCAGAGAGATTTATGTCTGCGCCAGCAGGTCAGGAGACACAGGGTTGCAGTGAATCCACAGGACGGTTAAGTGTGCGGTCAGGTTGACTGATTTGCGAAGGCTCGTTATATATTTTGCTCGATTTGCGAAGACTCATTCTATCCTTATCCCATAATTCTGACCAGGCAGAGTAGCACATATGACAACTGTGATATGTGCTTCCCTACCTTGTTAGTTGCAACACCAACCGAGGGGTGACGCTACTCTCGGTGCCGAGCAGGTCTTTGCTCGGATAATTATTGTCAGGGTTCGCTGCCACCATCTGCTTGAGCACCAGCGCCCAGAGCAGTCGGGCTTTCACCAAAGAGGTCGATGAATGACCTTATCCTTGCTCTTCAGGTCCTCACCGAACGCAGATGAGAGTTTTGGCAGGGGCTGCTTACAGTCTGTTTATCTCCACAAAGCGTTCGATTCAGTGAATCAGGATGCCCTCTGGAGGATTCTTGGTCTTCGTGGGGTGTCACCAAACATGATCGATCTGATGTCTGAACTCTACTCTGGTACTGAGAGTGCTGTGAGATGTGGTGTACCATCTCTGACTTATTTCCAGATTTTACTGGAGTTTGTCAGGGGTGTGTAACTGGCCCCCACACTTTTCAGCACTGGTATGGACTGGATTCTGGGGAGGATGTCGGAGAGATCAACCTGTGGTGCATCGTTTGGAAATGTCAAGATCCCTGATCTTGATTTTGCAGATGATGCAGTCATCTTAATGGAGGCCCTCGAGGCACTGAATGAGGAGCCTGAGCCGCTGGGATTACGGGTTTCCTGGGTCAAAACTAAGATCCAGGCTTTCAATGACATCTTGGATGCTGCTGTCTTGTCAGTTCCTGTTTATGGCGAGGATGTTGAGGTCACCGAGAGATTCACTTACCTTTGCAGTGATATTCATGTCTCTGCTGGCTGCAAGCCAGAGGTCGAAAGATGTTTGGTTGAGTCATTGCCTCACTGGATCATGTGGTGTGGTGCCGTCGGTACCTATGCAGGACGACGAAAGTCCGAGCCTTTAAGTCCTTGGTGTTTTCAGTCTTGCTCATCGGTTGTGAGACTTGGACTCTGTCCATGGATCTGAGACGGAGACTTAACTCCTTCGGTACCAGGTCTCTTGGGAGATTACTTGGCTATCGCTGGTCAGATTTTGTGTCCAACGAGCGGTTGCTGAAAGAGACTTGGATGAGATTTGTTACCTGCATGGTCTGTGAGCATCAGTTGTGGCTGTACGGACATGTGGCTCTTTTTGCTGACGCTGATCCTGCTCACCAGATTCTCTCAGTGAGGGAATCTCGTGAGTGGAGGAGGCCAACGGGCCGACCACGTGCCTCGTGGTTGCAGCAGGTTGATCGACATCTCCAGGAGATGGGGATGGCTTGACGGAGGCCCCTGGAGTACCGGTGGAAAATGGATGCAGCGACGTGTTGCTCTGGCACATGCTCCCATATCTGACCTGAGGGTAGCACTTCGCCATTTGGAATACCAGGCAGAAGAAAAAGGGTTTGCCACGATCTTAATAGGACTAACTGACCAACTGGGTAATTTCACCATGGTCCTTCAGAGGTAAGCAACGCAACAGCGAGATTGTCCAGGGTTTGTAGGTTTGGCCATAGGTAATATATGGAAGGTGTACCTGGTTCTTGAGGCTCCGTTTCATGGTCTCAGAGGTTGTCTTTTCAGGATGTCACGTGTGGTAAATATGGCCACATGAGAGATTCTGCTGGGTGAGTCAACTAAGGGTGCAGTCAGGTGTGTACCCTAGCTGAGATGAAATCTAAGGCCATGGGAAATTGACACTACTCAGAGGGACCTCCATGTGATCAGGGAAACTGACCTTGAGGTTAAGCAAATGGCACCATGCTCGGCAGTGGAAAATTGAAGTGCCCTCACCTTGAAACCTTAACTGTGGTTTAGTTCATCGAGGAAAATCACAAATTTTATGTCGCACTGATGGTGTTCACCTTGTGAGGCCGTGATGGACATACGAGCCAGTGCCACCATGGTGAGTGATATGGTCCTCGATCAAAGTGAGTGGATGGGATCAAATTACTCCATTAAAGGACCGACCGTCACGCCAATCTTGGGCCGTGGTACTGTAAGGATGGATTTGGATGTGAGAGAACATCATATATCGAGGTTTGTCTCATTGACCGGGATTTCTTGACGGCAAATTTCCATGATGGTGAAAAAACAAAATGAACGTTTTTGTTTGTTTGATTGTTTTTTTTTTCTTTTGCACTCGACCTGACGACGTGTGCTCCTATTGCATTGCTATTGACACTTGACTGCAATTTCACAAATGGGTGATGACAATTTATTGTGGGTTTTTTAAAATTCTACTTCCAACCATTTTGAGTTCAATCTCTGTATTGCAAAGCAGGTCCAGTATTGGTGGAACATTCTTGTGGATCAGGGAAGTCGACGCA
This sequence comes from Eptatretus atami, assembly GCA_035128595.1. Lineage (NCBI taxonomy): Eukaryota > Metazoa > Chordata > Myxini > Myxiniformes > Myxinidae > Eptatretus > Eptatretus atami. The sequence continues at coordinate 119,445,459 of CM068962.1, read as the reverse complement.
ATCTGGTCCTCGCACAACTTCTCTCTTTCTGTAGTGACTGTTGGGGATTTTGGCTACATTTTCTGGGACCTACTACAACAATCCTGTCGGAGTGGTGACCCGTCCGGGATTATTCCTTCGTCCATCCAATGAGTTTTTATGATCGTGGAACAACTTATTTAAATGGAATGTGACATTTTGAACACCAATAGGAACATGAATAGGAATACAAGTGGTTCCTTTTATCGGACTTTGGCTCTGAATTTGACCTGATCGCACATGCGTAGAGACGAGTGAGATGCTTTATTATTATTATTATTATTATTGTCGTCTGCCTGCCTACAGTCAAGCAAAATTGAAAATCATTCCAAACAGGAAACCTCTTGATTTTAAGGATGTTAAAATGCACACATACAACAGGCACGAAGAACTAATGTAATGTGTTGGATCGGGTGGTGTAATGGACACTTGGTAAGATGGTGGTTAAACATGCAATAAATCATATATTTATTTATATTTATACATGTATTGCCTTTAAACCTTTCTTTATATTGAATTGTATACTTGAAGACTGCATCAAACAAATGGCCTGAATAATACTTCCAAGAACCATGCACCATATCGATGTGTGGCACGTGCATCGGGATGAAGAGGCAATGTTAACCGATCATCTCCATCAACATCACGATCACGTTATTGGATCAAGTTTATTTGGTTCACGAAAAAATATTTTCACGAAAAAAATAAGTGACCACTATATTCGTTATTGTTGTGTGTCGTCTGTCTGTCTGTCTGTCTGCTGTCTGTCTGTCTGTCTGTCTCTCCGAGCATAGCTCCGTGGGTTTTGATCGATCCTGATAAAATTTTGGTGGAGGTTTATATCATGATCTAGTTGTGTTTTCCTGAAATGGGCGGGCCCGCCCAAAAAAACATGTGTTTTTAGGGGGTAGCCGATTTCAATTTGCATCTTCTCGAGGGGGTTTGTCGAATCTGCAGGGGTTTCGGTATTTGGTTAGCCCAATGGCACCTGCATAGCCCCACGGAGCTCGATTTTTCATTTTCTCCCAAGGTCAAGGCCACAAGGTCACGAACTTAGAAAATTGCGAATTTTGACATAAAAAATCAGATGACGCCCAAACTTTGAGAGCTAGGATGACAATGTTTTTTTATGCATAATTTGAGGTCATTCCCCACCTAAAGTCTTGAAACCATTTTCTCTATCTCGAACACCTTCCCTGGCGCCCCCTCAAGTTTGTTTTTACGCTGATTTCATCAAGTATGGATAATCATCCGAGGAGTGCGAAATGCCATATAGCCTATATGACGTTATATTGTTCCTGGAATGTTCCAGGAGAAGTTTTGCACCAAAGGTCATAATCTGACCTTTGACCTTTAAAGGTCACAAAGGTCAAATTTTCAAAGTTGTGGGAATCGAACCAGGTTTTCGACCTTCTTCGACAAACTAACTCCAATAAGCTATAGCACTATCCTGTTTCCTTATTTTAATGTCCACAACATTGTTTTGGGACCTTTAAAGGTTCTGCAAAGGTCAAATTTTGAAAGTTGTTAACGAAACCGGTTTTCGACATTTTGCAGCGAATACCTGTCACTCGTACCACATCATGTTGATCATTTTTATAACTTGGTCAAACATTATCACATTGTCTCATCCTTGATTTCTGAAACAATCACATCGTCAAATACCGCTCGTAACCATCGTCGTCTTCAGACTTGTCATCATTACTATTAAAGGTAAATTCCATGATCTTAATGACTCATGAAAATATACTTTATTTTACATTACTTAATACAGCAAAATAAGCCTGGTGTTGCTTAAGGGTTCGGGTGGTGGGCTTTGGATCCTAGGTCCTGAGTTCAAATCCCGCTCAGCTGTTGAATTAATACCAGGTGGGGTTAACTCGGCCTGTCGTCCTTCTGAGGTCAGCAATATGAGTGCCAGCTTGCTGTGTCCTGTGTCGGAAGTGGCGACCCGTCCAGGATTGTGCCCAATAGCCAAGGAGACTGCTTGTGTACTCTTGCAGCAACTTGTGTACTCTTGAATTCGCAAGATGCAACGTTGCACAGGATGGGCCACAAAAAGATGACTCAATTTGTTTTGTGTTTTTGTTTAAAAAGGACATTTTTATTTAATAAAAGTGTTTGACACCGTTCTTCGGCAATCGGTCGAAGAGGTATTTTTAACATTCGGCAAATGCACGTGCTGGAAACTCTGAATTGTTGACTTGCTTGTTTGAGTTCATTTTCTTGAGCTCTTCTTGTCATTGCAACATGAAGTGCTTTGACGTTTTCAGGAGTCCATACTGTGCGACCTCCTAATTGTGTGTCCGGCAGCGAGAGAAAAATCATCATCTTTTTGTGGCCCACCCTGCACGAAGTAGCAAACTTCTGGATTGTCAGATTCGTGAGACGACTGACAGACAGCGAGCACGCACGTAATGAGAAGAATGTGGATCGAGGGGTCGAGGGTGTCGATGAATTTCCCCGTCCGTCGAACCTTTTGAACGCCCTGCGTGTTTATCGCGTACACGAGGGTTGGTGTGGTGGGTTTGAGATCCTCGGATCCTGAGTTCAAATGCCACTCGACTGTTGAATTAATACCAGGTGGGGTTGACTCTGCCTGTCATCCTTCCGAGGTCAGCAAAATGAGTGCCAGCATGCTGGGATCCTGTGTCGGAGTGGCGACCCGTCCAGGATTGTGCCCGATAGCCAAGGAGACTGCTTATGCAGCACCAACGCTCTGCACAGAGTATGGTCCCGATGGATGGATGGAGGGTTTGTCCCTGCCGTACATATACAAGAATTGCGGAGCAATGTAAACGCTGCTTTGTGTTCACCTGGGGCTCCAGGGAATGGAGTCAGAGTTTTTGAAGTGTACCTGGATACTTGAATGCAGTGGAAGAACAGTAATTTATCAGGGCTCGCAAGTACCCAGTTTGGTGTTTGCGATAGGTTGACGACGATGACTTTTTCAAGCCTTCTATTCTTTTTGTTTTTCCTTCATTTCACCATGCACATGTTTGTTGTTGTTTTTTGGGGGAATGAGTGCATGTTTGTTTTGTGCTTGGTGTCCTACCTTGCCCCCAAAATTCCCAGGCACAGCTTTCATGTATTTGGTTATATTCTGTCGATGTCGGATGGAATTTAACGAGCATATCACGTTGCTTCACTGTGCTGGAAGTATGGCCTGCCCTGGAGGTGCGCGCACTCGCCTCGAAGCTGTCTAGCCTGGGTTTGAATCCCGACCCAGCTATAAACTGTCATCCTGGTGTTTCACAAGCAGGATGATTCACCCACGTGTGTGCCGTCCCTCAGACGGACGTTGAACGAGCGTCCGATCTGCTGACGTCGGTTGGCAGAGCGTTCACTCTGAGTCTGGTAGGTCGGTAGTTCAAAGCCTGGCCAAGTCATACCATGTACACTTTGAGAATGGTACGAGTGTTGGTTTCGGTTGCTCGACGCTCAGCGTTTAAAAGTACAAAGTACAGAGCACAGACGAACAACACTGGGAAGGCAATGACAAACCACCCGGTATAACCCTCACCAAGAAACTGCTTCGGAAGCACCAATGCCCTGTAAAGAGTACGGTACATCAACATCGACATCATCAACCTGTGGTTGTGCAAGAGCTGGTGCTTGATAACAAAAGGCTATTTCAAAGTAACAACATGGTTGTCTAGTTGCAAATTTTTCTGACCACTTAAATACCGTGATCAAATGTCAATTGTGTTGCTGTTTCTGGTTTTCATCATCATCATCATCTCACTTTCCCTGCTCTCTGCAACTACCTGCAGTCGGCAGCTGGGCAGGAGGCTGCTGCACGAGGCTGCGGCTTTTGCAAGGTACAGCGGCCGTGGTTCTGCTCGGTGTGCAAACATGGGAACTTGCCGAGCACTTTGTTTCAATAATCTATCGAATGGTGGGGGTGGTGGTGGTTTCGCTTGTTGACTCAAAGATGCTTGTGTTACATTAGCTACTCATTGGCCAGGCTGCTTGCGGTTATGTCCTCGACGTACTGTATCGTATTGCATGTCATCACCTGTGTGGAAATGCCGTTTGGCTTACAGAGCCGAGACAATCGATGTGGTGAGGAAATGGCGTGGACCCGCCGGCATGCTCACCATTAGGTGGTCCGAAACTCCACCGCAAGGTTTGCATAGGTGTATAAAGGAGGTAAACGGTTCTTGAGTTTCTTGACGCTGCACGGGGAGTTTGATTTGTGTTATTTGTGAAATGTTTTCTTTTGCTGCTTATCGAGGCCTTTACGAGATGCCGAGCTGCGCAATTGGGAATGTTTGTTTGATTTGTTTGTCGTCTGCATGAGTACTGTTTGGCATCATCGAGCGTACATGAGGGCAGTGAAAGAATGGACAAACTGAACTTTTACCTGGCCCTTGACCTCACACCGGCGGTCTTGCTCCATGTTTTCCTGGCACGTTGTAAGCCGGAGTTAGGACGTCAATGGCTGACGTACGCCCAGGTCATGGTGTTTGGAAATAAGAACCGTGCTCGGCTGATTTCCCAAAATGCGCTGCTCTGGGAATAATTATTTTATTCCTTTGTTACTTGTGAAAATGTAAGGTTTATATAATTATTTTTTTTTTCAGTGTATTGTTTGGTCTTGTTTGTTATTCTGTTTATCTGTCTGTCAATCGCCGACAGGTCACAATTTAAAACCGATCTTCACCACATGGTAGAGTTTGTTATAAGCAAGAATCCTTTTGTTTTTGAGGTCAAAAGGTCAACATCTAGGCCAAAGGTCAACTTTGTCAAATTTTGAAAATCCTCAATTTTCATCCGATCGACTTGAAATTTGAAGAGGATTTACATATTTGGTCATTGAATTCAACCACCAACTATTTTTAAAATCTAATTTGTTTTATGGATTTCGCAGGTATCGTGCTCTGCACGACGTCGTCGTCGTCGTCGTCTTGTTTGTTTTTGAGCACGATTTCCATACTTTAAGACGGTGAGTGGTTCCCGAAGTTTATGGATGTGCGGGCTCCTTCCGGACCTCCAAAAGGTGTTGTGGCCCACCATGTGCAAATATCGTAGTGACATAGTGATGAAAGTATGACACAACCGTGAAGAACCATGACTTTCAATCAATGGTTGCTTTCTGACAGGCGTCATGTTGCAGTGTGTGACGTCATTTAGCTTTCGGGGAGGCTAATTTTACCACTTTTATTGTTTGTTTTTTGTTTGTTGTTTTCTTCCCCCCCCCCCCCCCATGAATTGTGTCTGGTCTGTGGACCGCAGGTTTGGAATCCCTGTTCCATGGTGTTGTATACAACTGACCTGCATGCCAAACGGCCCAGCAGTCCAAATTGCAAATTTCTAGCTTGATGCTCGAAACGGGAACCTTCCTTTGGAGTTGTTCTCATTCTTGTTGTGTTGTGTGTGTGTGTGTGTTTGTTTATCATCTTTTTGTGGTTTATCAAAACATATATATATATATATATAATATATATATATATATATATATATGTTTTGTGGAGAGGCTTGTGTACCAATGGAGAGGGGTGCAAATCCTGTCATGTATGCTCATCATCAATCCTTACAACTTTTCCTACTTTCCATCATCACATGACATTTCACTCCCTGTAATGAACCTCCACCAACTTTCACTTCCTGAGGAATCTTCTCCCTTACCGCCCGACCCCCCCGCCCCCCCCCTTTTTATTTTAATACACTACCTATTTATTTAGTTTCCTTTTAACTTCATGCTTCTGATCTTGATATGCATCAAATTTCCCATATAAGCCCTGTTTGTGGGGTTCACTCTTTGCGCACTGCTTCTCCCTCCTCCCCCCCCCCCTCCCACTCCATATTAAGGCCACACTTCAGTTTGTCAGAATTGAGTGTTAGTAAATTGTGAAACAACACATCTTGGGACCTGTTGTACACCTCGAATGTGAAATGTGTGTTTATTTTCCCTACATCTGGACTTTCACATATTGTTTCAGTGTTTTTATATATTTATATCATTGGCTCACCTGGAACGCAGTTCCGGGGAGCTTATGGGATGGCGCGTCGTTCGTCCGTCTGTCCACAAATACTTGCAACTTCTGTGAAACTACACAAACAATTTCAATGAAACTTTACAACCTTCATCACCTGTTTTGTGAGTCACCGATGCCTACCAGTGGTTCCCTAGTTTTCTTATCCAGCTGCTACCAGGTGAGCACCCAGGGGGGTATTGCCTCTATTGTTATTGTTTGTCTGGAAGGTTTCTTCAAAACTCAAATTGTGCACAGAAGCTGCAGGTAGTGTGACGCTTTGTTCCTCCAATATGTGACTGTCGAAATGACACAATCCATCCCAGAATGCTTGGTGCTCATGCGTAGAAACCACAGGAAAGGTTGATGTTTGGGCCAAAATAAAGTGTATCATGTGTCTCGGAGAAGGATCGTCACCTGAAATGGCTCACAAAGGTTCGAAAATAAGTCAAAAAATACTTGGAATAGGACCTGAGAGAAAGGGCTGTGCCTCGGCACAACGAGAGACTTGGAGACGTTTCTCAGCTCGCCGAACGGACAGCTACTCGTACCGCAAGCTCTCCTTTTTCTCTGATCTCTAAATCTCTACCAAAACAGCCGGTGGTGTGCTGCTCGGCAGGTGAAGAAAACCACGGCTCTCATCGAGGGCACGGGGCGCAAGCGTTCTCTGATTGGTGTCTGGTTTACATAGCGTGCCTATAGTTTACATGTACATTACCTTGTTTAATCCGTTATTCATTCAATCTATCCTTTCAAACTCGCACCTTCCACTTGGCCCATCGCGAACCTTCATCCAAACTCTGAGTGCTCGAACTTTGTACAACGGTTCCAGATTTGTGCTTTTTTTGTCTTTACAGGTGTTTTTTTGTTTTTCTTTTGCAATTTATCCTTGAACCGAGTGATTATCTCACTTTCTCTCTGCACTTTTACCCATTTAGAATTGCTCGTCTCCCCTTCAAGTGTTTATCTTCTGGAGCATTTCAAATCTTTATTTATTTATTTATTTATTTTCATGGGTTAATCACATTATTATTATTAACTTGAACAATTTGTTTGACAGTCTTGAACTACAACGACACTCGGTGGAGAGCATACCTCCGCCAGGATGAACGGTTTACATTTTTGATGCCACCGATAGACCGGTTCTGGATCGGGACCTTAAAGCAAAATGTAAATCCGCTTGTTCTCGTCGTCACCGAACCAACTCGTCCACCAAGTTTTGTCGTAACTCGTCCACAACTTTTTCAGATCTTGTGCTATATCTATTGTTTTTGGCCCCATCTCTCGATGGTGAAGAATCACTTTTTTTTTTAAATGAAGAACATTCTCGGATCCAAATCCGGATCTTCACTGCTATCTAATCGGTTCATCCTTGTCACACACCCAACCTGTCCACCAAGTTTCATCCGACTCCATTCCTGAAGTTTTGGGATATACTGCTCACCGACAAATGGGTGAATTTCGGTGGCGGAGGTAATTAACGAACGTTAGACATATACAAGGGGGCTCCACCACAGTATTCAAGTGTAACCAGCAGGGACCTGCAGAACATCCACGCAATGTAAAATGTGACTTCATGTCCTTAACTCTTCCCCACCCCCACTCCGTTTCAAGCCCTGTCATCAATTCCCACGCCTCCCAAACCCCAAGTCCTCACCCTCATCTTCCCCAACCCTAATCAAAATAAAGACCATTTACGCAAGAAATAAAGACCATGCACCGTCGACGCAAGAATGAAGCCAGACATGAAGCACACACACACATACACACACACACACACACGTATTCTATAGATTATTATTTTGCCTGACTATACACACCAAAAGTAGCAGATAAGAATCTGATATAAACGAGGGTTGTTCAAGGTTGATATAAACTTTTTATGCACTCTCTCTGTCTGTCTCTGTCTCTCTGTCTGTCTGTCTCTCTCCCTGTCTGGACATTCCTGGACGGTGGTTATGTCCGGGCGGTGTTTGTCTCCTGGCGGTGTATGACTGGAAGAAAATGTATTTCAGATATTATTTTTGTTTCCATCTTCACTGTTCATTTTGTCCGAGACGGTATGAATCGTAATTAATGCTCCACCTCTCACTGCCTTCCCTTCCCCCCCCCCCTCACTCTCCCTCCCTCCTCGCTCCACCACCCATTCTCACTCTTCTCCCCCTCCCTCCTCTCTTTTCCCCGTCTACCTCCTCACTCTCCCCCTCCTTTCTCTCTCCCCCTAATTTTTTTTTTAACCCCCTCTCAGTATTCCCATCAACGAAGCAACAGGTGGTATTTGCTAGTATCTAATAAAATATAATTGTTCATCCACTGAAAAGAAAATTTAAACAGTTCGTGTGCAGATTCCGGAAGAGAGCGGGTGTGGGTCATCAAAGGCTTTATAAGGACAGTTATGATCATCATTATCAAACTTGTACTAAGCCCCCCCCCCCCAAATCACACACACACACACACACACTTGATTAGCACCTGATACACCTCTGAACAAAATAAGTATTGACACCAAAAACATTCTGATCTCTTAATTGAAAGCCGAGTTATAATTAAAAAAAAAAGTATTTTCAGGCAGCCATTTTGAATGTCAAGATTGTGGCCTCCGCAGGTATCATTTCAGATGTTCCAATACCATTATGATTCAGCCTGTCATCCTTCTGAGGTCGGCGAAATGAGTACCACCTTGCTGGGATGATTGAGCCATTCGAGTATCCACCAACTATGACTGGCAGACGGGACGCCTGCTTCACCATCCATCCGAGGGACGGCGCACACATTGATAAAATCGACCTGCCTGCGAAACACCGGAGTGGTAGTTTATACCGGGTCGAGATTCGAGCTCGGGATCGCGAGCTCAGAGGCCACATTCGCAATGTACTGTCATGGAATTTAAACGTCTTGATTTCTATCGATAATGTGACGTGAAATGGCAAATTATTCCAATAGCTGCAGTGCTGAGATGCACAGTCCTTGTTACCTCCGTCACCCAAGGTGGAAGGAGATTGTGTTTTCACCCGTTGGTTGTTATCTCCATTTGTGGGTTTCAGGAGGTGGGAGAAAGGTCTCCCAGAGCTCAAAATCTCCACTTCCTTTTTGGTAAAGGATCATTATTAATGAAGCAAACTGTGAAACTTCGTTCTCATAGCCTCGTTCCAAGGACTCTTTTTCAGAATCTTCACTGAACCTCTGACAGCTTCCACTTGTAGCTCGTTTGTCGTGGTATTCCCTGGAATGATTTTTATGCACTCGGTAAGGGTTTTCTTTATCATTCCTGAAGCTCCAACTATCACTGGTACAATTTCAGCTTTCTTCAATTTCCAAATCCTCTTGCCCTCATTTTTCAGATCCTTGTATTTTCCTGATTTCTGTTTCATCTAGTCCAAAGTCATTGGGAAGTGAAACCTCGATCAACATTTGCCGACTTTCCCCTTTTTGTGTTTGAGCACCATGTCCGGACGCAACGCTTTGTTTGCAAAGTCCTCACTTGACGGGATCATCTTGTCATGCGTGAGCATTATATGTTCATTTTCAAGGATCGGATTTGGTTTGTGTTTCCATGATTGTTCTGAGACTGGAAGGTTGAAACGTTTACAGATGTGCCAGCGGATTACTTTCACCCCTGTCTGTCTGTCTGTCTATCTGTTTGTTTGTCTGTGTGCAGGATATTTCAACAAGTTGAGGAATGATTCGGATGAAATTTTGGGGCAGGTTGGGTGTGCGACGAGGATGAACTGATTCGATTTTGGTGAAGATCTGGATATGAGAATTTTTTAAAAAATTTAAACTTCACCATTGAGAGATGGGGCCAAAAACGATATAGGCCTCTCGGCTGATATTTAAAAAAAATTGATTGGGCCTGATATGTTATTCTGGATCAGGCATTGTGTTTGTGCGACAGAGCTGTATGCTCTCCTCGGCAGCCCGTCTCCTGCGCAGCGGAAGCGCAATTCATGAAATTGCTCAGTAGCAACACTTTATTCAGGAAGACCTCAACCATGTCGGAGACATTAAAATGGCATCTTTTTCTTTTTTAAAGGAAAGCTTTAAAATGCTGCAACTCCATTAGCACACACTGCCAAGGTGGTGGCCGGTAGTCCGAGTGGAGATGAATCGATGTGGACTGTACATGTTGTTCTGTCCCCGAATGATCTGGCATCACCGAACGGCCACATTTTACAAAGCACGAACGTTCTGGAATCGTCGTCGCTGCGCGTCGTGGAATCGTCGGTGATCGTCGTGTGTTTAGGACCGTCGTCGTGTTCAGGCTGCGTCACATTTTTAGTTCGTCCCAAACTTTAATGAGGCCGTTCGATGTGCTCAGGCGAAGTCGGTGTACACTTGAGCCGACTTGTCAAAGCCAACATTTAAAAAAAATTTTCCTTGTGTTCTTTCCTGAAATTGTGGTTGTGGAAGTATTGGTGTTACTTTCTGCAGGGTGTGGTGCCATGACGTCTCGTGTTGTTTTTGATGCGGATTAACATCGTCTGGAGGATTCCCATCTTGTTCACCTCTCGTCACCCGTCCTCCGACCACTCGCTTTCCTTTACCGTGCCTTGTAACCGTCGTACATCTTTGCTCCGTTCCAAGTCGCATCACCAACTTCTCATGTAATGCCTGATGAATCAGAATTGTTTTGGTTTTCCCAAACTCCCAGATAACAGCCGGGTTGTCCTCCATGGTTTTCCCATCCTAACCCAGGCTCGAAAATCCATGCACAACATCAATGTGTTTGTCCGGATTGTCTACGAATGTCCGTGTACATCACCTTTAAGATCCCAACAGGGTTCGTATGATTGTACCTTCCTCATGTGTTTTGTTGAATCTGTCATTTTTGTGTATTTTCCCAAAATATTTGGGCAAACGAACTCTTGGAAGTTGAGAACACACCTTCAAGCTTTGATGGTGAAAAAGCCACAGTGGTCAAAGCTGGTGATTTAATTTTATTATTTTTCCCCCTATTTTAACTTCCTGCCTATCATGGTTGGTTGTCCTCTTTTATTGAAGAGTATGGAGGACGTGCTTAAAGTGTAAAAAAATAATTGCAGTTTTTTTACAAAAAAAAACCCCAAAAGGATCATGCAAAATAACTCCACACGTGTAAGCTTTGCATGAAGTCAGATTCTCCAACTACCGTTTCACCACCGTGGCGAGCGATGCGGCCTTTGTCGACTTCGCGACGTTGAATAGCTTGCAATGAAACTGTGCTCACTCTTCGGGACATGGTGTCATCCCCTACAGCATGGCAGCGTGGCTGTACGAGTCGGCATGGGACGAGCGCCTGTGGTTGCCGAGAAACCTGACGTGGAAGGATCTGGAAGAGAAACCAGAGTTGAACATCATGCCACCCCAGTGTCACCAGCTACTTTGTGCACTGCCATTCGCTCTTGCTTTCATCACGTTGAGATTCATCTTTGACAGGTAAACCTTGACCACAACCTGTTACCTGTATTGATTTGACTTGTACCTTCCAGGATTCTGATGTTATTTTTGATTTTGATGATTGACAGTAATGTGCATGGGTAGCTTTACTTACCTTAGAGGTGTTTAGTGTGGGTTTGATTCCTGACTTGGCGACAAACTGCGGAATGGTGCGTTGTAGACGGTTTCAAAATGCGCCGTCCCTCAGATGCACATTAAGCTGAGTGTCCTATCTGCGAGCATCAGATGGTGGCAGGTGGATGTTAAAGACCACCCTGTTGTAAATCCCACGATCCCACGCACATTGTCCTTCAGAGTAGGCTGGTTATCCCCGGCATCCTGGCTAAATTTCATATCCCATGCGAAATCGGCGACAGGAAAATGTCTGTCGGGCCTGGCCAGCTTGTTCTTGAAAATCTTTTCAGAAAAATTCCGCCACGGCTGACAGCACAGGATTATGGGATTAAGCATGGCCGTTATGACCAGTTAAACTGGTATTGGTGGTAGTAATAGGTTGCAAGCTGTTGGTTCTTTCCTCCCAAATTGTCATATTCAAGGGTAGATCATGTGGTGTATGAAATTTTTTTTGATTAGATAAAGGGTTGTTATCTCCCTCGAGTAAGTGTAGAGGTAATTTAATTGTGATATAAGATACGTGTCGTTTTATGTTTTGAAAGATGCCGTCTACCTGCCCACAAGGTGTGTCTAAAACCACCATCCCTGAAAACCCCCTTTTAACGTTCTTGCCTTTGGAATCTGTCTTTGTAGCATTCTGACAGGCCATCAGGCGTGAATTTAGGCAGGAAAAGCTGCTCCCACCATTCCGATCGGTCCCTTAGCACCAGTACCACCTGGGTGAAAATGTCGGGAAAGGGTTCGCCCCACCACCAGACTAGGCCCCAGACAAATTGTGGCCAAGTGGGGAGGGGCTAAGTGTGTCACTCATGTGGGTGGGGGCCAGAAGCTATAAAGGTGGGTTGTGAGGCACGTGGGATAGGAGATGCATGCGGAACCTGCTGAAAAACCTGCACGCGAGTTGCCTTGGGGGTTTCTCCCCAAAAACGAGCCTTTGCTTCTGCAGCCTCAAGCCGTGCCCACCGTCCCCTTCGTGCCGGCTTCCATCCATGGCCACAAACTGTTCACTGCCTGCCCGTGTCTCCACTTGGGTCCGGTTGGACGCAGTTAGCGGTATTTCTGTCCTGTCTTTCTATAACCTGTCTATCTACTGTGGAATGTCGGAGGACTGAAGTGATTATATAATTAAGGTTCCCATTCATTCGTTGACTCTGTGGCACGTATGTGTTTTTTGGGGGTTAATTACCTCCGCCACCGAAGGTGGATGGAGGTTGTGTTTTCACTCATCTGTTTCTGTCTGTCTGTCTGTTACTTGCGAAATCGAAGATTCACAAGTATATTAGTTGGTCTGGTTTGTGATTGTGTCTGGCTGTCCTGTCTGTCTGTATGTCAACCTTCTGCAGGTCGTAATTTTAAACTGATCTTCATGAAACTTCACCAAGATGTTGAGTTAGTCGTGAGCGAGAAACCTTTGGACTTTGACGTCATTTTGTAATGGACATCCTCCGGGAAGAGTGTTATCGTGGGACACCAGGAAGAATATATTTCTCCATTTGAAATAGTGATTTTATTTTTTTTGCACCTGAACGTTTGATCGGCCTGAACGTCGACCGCAGACCATTCATTTTGTTGTTGATGTTGGTTACTCCATTCAAATTGTGGTGAGTGCCCGCCTCGTTGAAAGCACAACACTTTACCTCACTGTGAAGAGATGTCAACAAATTGAAAACAAAACTACTCTTCGCATTACCAGTCGGAATATCTTGAGAGCACAGAGACTGCAACAAGTGGGGATGACAAAACAAACGCTGTCGACGAGGAATGTTGAACGTGGCCGAAGTAGTACCGGCACATTGAGTATTTAATGTCCCCCACATGTCATTACATTAACAAGTGTGTTTATTACGTCGGATGTGCTGTGTGCATAACCTTATGTGGATTATGTGCTGTGTAATTTGTACAGGTGTGTGGTTTATTAGCCCCTGTATAAACGGGGGCTTATGGATTTGGTCTCGATGTGCGTGTGTGTCCGCAACCATATCTCGGACGTGTGTTGACCGATTTTATTTCATACTTGGCAGACAACACACGATGGTATTCATATGCACATAATTTTTTTTTTTCCAGATCAGATCCAAGATGACTGACTGGCGGCCATTTTGTTACTTAATTGTGTCTCCAACCATTTCTCCGGCATGCATGTCTGATTTTGTTCAAACTTGGCACAAGCACGGTATACAACGGCATATACTTGCACCTAACTTTATTTTGTGATCTAATCAAAGATGGCCGACTGGTGGCCATTTTAGTTGTACATAAATATGGGCTAGCCCTTTAACTCCATGCAGCAAAATTACTAAAACAATGTTGGCTTTGATATTTTATGTCTTTTTTTTTACTTGTTCATTTACTGTGATGAGAGCTCACTTGGTGTGCCGTGACGTTTTATAGGACCGTGGCTATCCCCTTGGGGCGGGCCTTGGGGGTGAAAGAGAAAGTGAAACGTCTAGCCATTCCAAATGCTGAATTGGAGAGGGTGTATCAAGTGCGGAGACAACCAATTCAGGTTTGTATGTTGCTACATGTACCCTCTTCCCATTCTTTACCACATCATTTGGTAATTTAGTTTTGCTCATTTGACTTTTTTTTTCTTTTTCTTTTTTCAGATGGAGCTTCAAGGATTGGCCAAACGCTGTGACTGGCCATTGAGGAGGGTTGAGCGTTGGTTTCGCCAGAGGCGCAACCAGGATCGTTCAAATGTCACAAAGAAATTCTGCGAGGCCAGGTGAATGTTGGTGGATAGAAGTATGGAACCTCCTTGGCGAATGTTGGTGTATGGAGCTGTGGAACCTGTGAGGTGAATGTTGATGGATAGGGCTATGGAACCTGCTGAGTGAATGTTTGTGGAGAGAGGTGTGGAACATACCAGGTGAATGTTGGTGGATAGCAGTGTGGAACCTGCCAGTTGGATCGAGGCGTGGAACCTGCCTGGGAACACTGGTGGATGATGAACATTGGTGGGTATTTTGTGTGGATCGGTGATAAAAATTTAAATTTAATTCATTTTAAATCCAGGCTGTAACGCAACAAAATGTGACAAAAGTCGAGGTAAGGGGTGTGAATACTTTCTGAAGGCAGTGTTGTACATCCTTCCAGTTGTTTGCCACACAAAACAAGTCCTGGCGAGGGTCTGCAATCTATAAATGGTCTTTCGAGTTATTGTTTTTAATCTTCATTTATAAAGTGCAAATCCTAATATATATTATTACATTGTGGCCTCAAAATATTTCTGTACCAAAAATAATAGTGTGTGTGTGTGTGTGTGTGTCATGGCGCCTGTCCTCGTTTAAGTTAAGAGTGTAGAAGAATTACATCGGGATAACTCTGCTCTGTCTGCTTTATTAAGTTGCTTGTGTTATTGTCGCACCTCTCACATTTCTTGCTATCTCACACACAATAAAAACTATTGATTGTGCCACGTATCTTTCCTCGCCTGCCTGTAATAAATCCTTTTGTAGAAATGTTCCCAGCTCATTTTTGTCTGTTCTTTCATTGATCCAGCATGGTCCGTATCCTAACCGAGCCGGGACTTTATTCCCAACGATCCGTTCCTTTTAGCCGGTACGTCCTTGGTATGTCGCTCGGCTGCATCCGATCCGGTAAAGTGATCCGGTTCGGACAAGGTACTGAGGGCGCGTCCCCGTGATTAGATAACGTGATTATTTTTAGGTAACCGGATAAACTAGAAGGTTGTCCACCAGACGGTGTGAGGTGTCGTCCACCAGAGGCGGTCTCCTTGGGTTAACCTGAGGCGGTCCCTTCGGGTGGGTGCCTGGAATGTCCTATCCTAAGAGAGGATGATCACCTGTCTCGTTATCATCTGAGCTCAAGCGTTTGGACATCGGTATTGCACACTCTGAGGTTCAGAGACCGGATTGCGGCGAGATCATGGTAGCTGGTTACACCTACTATTGTGCTGGTCGCTCTGATGGTTACCATAATCAAGGAGTTGCTGTAGCTGTGTCCAATAAGCTGACCCCAATGATAATTGAGGTAACACCGGTCAACGAGCGTATTATGAGACTAAGGATTCGTCACTCCTTAGGTGTCATTTCCCTGGTCTCTGTCTATGCTCCGACTGAGGCGAGTGATCTCACCGTGAGGACACATTCTACGCCACGCTCGAGTCTGTGGTTGATCAGTGCCCCAGACGAGATACACTTCTAGTCTTGGGGATTTCAATGCATCGACTGGAACTGATAGGGATGGTTATGAGACATGTGTTGGTCCCCATGGGTCTGGAATATGAACCAGAATAGCACAAAGTTCCTTGACTTTGCAAGAAGTCATGGACTTAGGGTGGCGGTTTATGGTTTCAGCGCCCACAAGCTCATCGCTGGACTTGGTATTCCAACGCTGGCGGTGTGGCAAAGGAGATTGTGACCATGTCCTCGTTGATGGTCGCTGGAGGATGATCCAGAACTGCAGGGTCTACCGGAGTGCTCATTTCTCAACTGACCACCGGCTTGTTGTAGCAACTCTAAAGCTGCACCTTAAATCCTGGAGAATGGTACCATCCCAGCCTAGGCTGGATGTTGGCAAGCTCAAGGATGAGAGAGTAGCTGAGGAGTTTGCGAACAGGCTGAGTGGACATTTTGGGGTCCTGAAGAGTTGTGGAGTGCCTTCAAGACCACCGTCCTTGATGTTGCCGTGGATGTTTTACTCTGAGAGGCAAAGAAGATTTTGTCTTCACTGGATACCATTGACAGAGTCGCAGGCAAGCTGAATGGCAGAGCTGAGCTGTTCAGGGAGCTGAGGCGTAATGACGTGCGCTAAGTGGACAAGGAGGTATGTCGAGGAATCTGTGAGGGGGTGAGCATCACCTGTGGACAGATGATTCTCGTCCCGCTTACAGGGGAATTCGTGCATTGCGTTCATCCAAGCCCATCCCTCGGAGCTGCAGTTAGAGCAGAGAGTGGTAGGCTCTTGACAGAGGAGTCTGAAGTGAAGGCCGCCTGGCCGGTTATTTGAGCGGTTGTACCAGGCTGATCCCCAGCTGTCGAGTTGGACATCAGGGGTGTTTCAATCCCTGTTGCTGACCTCCAATCAACTGTGGTCCACCTTCACTTGTGGAAACACGGGCTGTGGTGAACCGGTTGAAATGGGTAAAATCCAGGGATCTGTGGCATCCATGCTGAACTTCTCAAGGCTGGTGGAAATGCTGCACTCGTGTCGTTGCATGCAGTTTTGTGCTTTGCCTGGAACACAGGCATCACCTAACTGATTGGAAGAGGGGCCTTGTTGTCCCTCTCTGGAAAGGGAAGGGTGATCGCCAAGACTGCAACAACTACCGAGGGGTGACGCTGCTCTCAGTGCCGGGCAAGGTCTTTGCTCGGATAATTCTTGATAGGGTTCGCCACCATCTGCTTGAGCACCAGCGTCCAGAGCAGTCAGGCTTTACACCAAAGAGGTCAACGATTGACCGTATCCTTGCTCTTCGTATCCTCACCGAACGAGACGAGAGTTTGGCAGGGGCTGCTTGCAGCCTATGTTGATCTCTGTAAAGCGTTTGATTCAGTGAATCGGGATGCCCTCTGGAGGATTCTTGGTCTTCGTGGGTGTCACCAAAACTGATCGATCTGATGTCTGAACTCTACTTGGTACTGAGAGTGCTGTGAAGTGTGGTGGTACCATCTCTGACTTATTTCCAGTTGTTACTGGAGTTCGTCGAGGTGTGTACTGGCCCCCACACTTTTCAGCACTTTTATGGACTGGATTTTAGGGAAGATGTCGGAAAGATCAAGCTGCGGTGCATCGTTTGGAATGTCAACATTCGGACCTTGATTTTGCAGATGATGCAGTCATCTTTGCGGAGACTTTAGATATCCTTTTGGGGGCCCTGGGGTGTTGACTGAGGAGTCAGAGCCGCTGGGATTACGGGTTTCTTGGGTCAAAAGTAAGATCCAGGCTTTCAATGACATCTTGGATGCTGCTGTTCTGTCCTGTGTGGGTGTTTGTGGTGAGGATGTTGAGGTCGTGGAGAGATTCACTTACCTTGGCAGTGATATTCATGTCTCTGCTGGCTGTGAGTCAGAGGTCAATAGACGTCTGGGTCGGGCCTGGGAGTCATGGATTCACTGGATCATGGGGTGTGGCGCTGCCGGTATCTGTGCGGGAGAACGAAAGTCCGAGTCTTCAGGTCCTTGTGCTTCCAGTCTTGCTCTATGGATGTGAGACTTGGACTCTGACCAAGGATCTGAGACGGAGACTTAATTCCTTTGGTACCAAGTCTCTTCGGAGAATCCTTGGCTATCGCTGGTCAGATTTTGTGTCAACGAGCAGTTGCTGAGAGAGACTCAAATGAGATTTGTTACCTGCATAGTCCGTGAGTGTCAGTTGCAGCTGTATGGACATGTGGCTCGTTTTCCTGATGCTGATCCTGCTCACCAATTCTCTCAGCGAGGGAGTCTTGTGAGTGGAGGAGGCCAATGGGCTGACCACGTGCCTCGTGGTTGCAGCAGGTTGACAGCATCTCAAGGAGATGGGGATGAGCCTGGCATCTGCCTGGGGAAGGCCAGACGGAGGCCCCCTGGGAGTACCGGCGGAAAGTGGACGCAGCAACGCGCTGTTCTGGCACATGCTCCCATACCTGACCTGGATAAACTAGACGAAGGACCCTAAGTCACGTGGTTGTTATTGGCGTTCACGATCGGTTGGCAACCCGCTGCGTCACACAATTATCTGTGTGCGACGGCCTGCAATTCCGAGGAGTCTGGTGGGAACCCGAGATAGCTTCCCCACCCCCCGGTGGTCTTCTCACCCGAACCCCGGCCCGCAACAATATATATATATATGTGTTTATTGTGCAGGTGTGTTAATTTTCGAGCATCGTGTTTTGTCAGGTGACGTTATGTTGCCGTATTTGTTTTAATTTTAAGTTTCTATCATCTTGCTCGACCCTGTCTGTAGATCGATGTTATTGGGCAGAATTGAATATATAAGTACGTGGTGTGATAAAATTGCTTGTGTGACATTATTGTGGTTGCCGGCTGTTCACATTGTTTGGCTTGCTGGCCCGCGGAAGGGAAAACGTCGGCCTCAAGGTGAGGAAGTGCAGGCAGATTTGTTTTTGTTTTGTTTTTGTTGTGTGCAAATGCTGATATGAGAAAATGATTTTTGGATCTACGACACGACTTGGCGTCCAATGGTATAATAACCTTCGTTTCCCGTACCCCTCCTGCCATGACAGCTGGCGTTTTACGTTCTACATCATCGCCTTCTGCACTGGCTTGTGGGTGCTTCTAGACGTAAGTGTTAATAACTCTCAGCTCTTCTTCTCCCTCCTCATGTGACACTTCATTACAACACGATATTGTTTCGTTTAATGCCTTTCAAAAATCATCTCGCTGTATGTGGTGTGAGGATTGACAACTTTTTGAAATCGAGCTTGACGTTTTTTTAAATTTTTTTTTGGTAGTTTTTGAGGTTCGAGCAAGAAATGGATGAAATGAAGGTTTGAGTGGATTTATTCAATAAAGCGTTCCATATGGTCAGCACTTCCTCCAAAGTTTACGGAACATTTTAAATCCCTGTTTGTAGAAGCTTTTCTCCTCGTCCTCAAACTACTGTTCCACAGCGTTCGTATAACGATGTCGCTGCCCTGAAAGACGACGGTGATTCCACGTCGGAGTTGTTTACAAAAAACAAAACATTTCATACATAAGTCGAGACTCGTGAAAGAGCGAGAGTAATCATGATTACATAATTACATAATTTTTGTTACACTTTTGGAATCGAATGGTTTGAGAGCTCAAGCGTGTTGAATAGGAGTAATCATAATGGAATGTTGCTTTTGCATGTGCACCATATGAGTGTTTGTGGGCCGGAAAAAAAAAACACAATAATAATGTCCGTTGAGATTTCCGCATCATTTCTCTTCCAAGATCAACCCCTCCAAACGTTTTGATGATTGAGAATTCTTTGAAGCATTTCACCCGAGAAAATGCAAATCCGATCCCTACATTTCGGTGCACACTGAAACCGACATGAACGTCAACATTTGAGATCGTAAGGAGACAAATGAAAAAAATGTGCAATCCATGATGGAAGTTTACGAGAATTTATTTTTGTGTATATAGAGTCGAGGCTCGTGGAAGAGCTGAAAATGGTTGAATCGTTCACCCAAGGTTGTGTTCTCCCTCTTGTCGACGATCACCGTGGTTGGTGCGTTAAGTCAACACCCCGTTTATCAGAAATGAATGTCGCTGTTGTTTCCCCGAGCACTCGTAATCAGTTTGTCATGTTGGGGAAACTCGAATGGCACTCAGTCCGCCAGGCTGAACATTTTATGCTTTGTTTCACAATGATAGGCCAGATGTGCGTCTGAACCTAAACCAAAAACGAATCGACTTGTTCTTGTCATCTCCACAACTCATCCACCAAGTTTCATCTCCACAACTCATCCACCATCCACTAACAGCCTGCTCACAAACAAACAGGGGTGAAAACATGACCTCTGTCCAACCTCAGTGGCAAAGGCAATTTCAGGTTCCCGAAGCACGTTTTGATGTCGACGTCTTCGGCACACAAACGTTATTTCTGTTTCCCTATTCAGCACTGATTCTTGGGGCACACCTGTAATTGGATCGGTCTGCGCGAGTCCGAGTACATGTCACGTTCAATCGGCAAACCAATTCGGATTTGACACGAGAACTCCCAGACGCTTGAAGTTCCAGATCACCGTACGGCCGTGCAGCATGCGGGTGTTGAGTGACCGAAGGAAATTGCGATCATACTAAGGCCTAAGTCACATTTTCCACAGCGGCCGTGGGGTCTCCAAAATCTACGGCCACTAGCAATTATACGGGGCCCGCAGTATTTCCACGGTCACACAATGTAGCAGTCACATATGTTTTTATTTTTCGGGAGCCGTACGGCGTATTTAGAAATTGTGGAGACCGAAAATGTGGGGTTGCCGTACAGTCTTTGATTTGATGTCGCACGGTGACCTTAAGGGGGCCCTGCGGCGGCCATAGAATTTTCAAGACAGACGCAAGGTAGCCTCAAGGTGCCCACAAGGCGACCGCAGGGGGCCCTAAGGCGAACGTGCGGCCAGACGGACGGTAACGAGTGGGTTCATTATTTTATTTTTTTTTTACCAGTTTTTTTTTTTCGGCTTGTCGAATTGCTACTGCGAATGTAGAAATGAAAAAAGTTATAACTCCGCGTTATAATTCCACGGCGACCCCTACGGCCTGTAAAAGATAGCAAACGGCGTAGGGCCACCCTGAGGCCACCGCAGAAACTCTGCGGCCGCCGCACGTTTCTGTCAATTCAGAGGCAGTAACGGCCCGCCGTATCCTCGCCGTAGAGCAAATGTGACTTAGGCTTTACGAAGAACATTCCATCAAATATAAACAAAAATCGAATCACGGGGATGTTAGCAATTTGAATGCACAGTTGTACGGCCACAACTTGAGAAGCGAGATAACTGATTCGACACTTAAGGAATTGTCATGGTAACGTACCTACCGTAAATACCATGACGTGAACTTTTCGCAACATTAATTGTGCAAACTATTATCGATAAATTTTGTGATTAAGGAGTAGTATCGTCGACTACACCATTCGGAGCTTGTGAATTTTTAAGATGCTAATGAAATAACTCGCCACATACAGCACTGGAGTATCAGGAGAAACTGAAATAGACAAAGATGGAGTCATCAGGACGAACCTGGATAGGATTCAGGTATCGGCTGCGACTCCTCTCACCTCAAACCCATCAGGCACAGTCAAGTGGGTCTTACGAAAACGATCTGCAAGATTCATCCCTCCGTAGACATAGACAAAGGAAAAGAAAGAAAGAGAGATGGAGGCCAAAAAGAAACCATGCACACCAACATAAAACACACATACACACCACCAGAAAGGTTTCCCGAAGCACGTTTTGATGTCGACGTCTTCGGCACACAAACGTTATTTCTGTTTCCCTATTCAGCACTGATTCTTGGGCACACCTGTAATTGGATCGGTCGCGCGAGTCCGAGTACATGTCACGTTCAATCGGCAAACCAATTCGGATTTGACACGAGAACTCCCAGACGCTTGAAGTTCCAGATCACCGTACGGCCGTGCAGCATGCGGGTGTTGAGTGACCGAAGGAAATTGCGATCATACTAAGGCCTAAGTCAATTTTCCACAGCGGCCGTGGGTCTCCAAAATCTACGGCCACTAGCAATTATACGGCGGCGCAGTATTTCCACGGTCACACAATGTAGCAGTCACATATGTTTTTATTTTTCGGGGAGCCGTACGGCGTATTTAGAAATTGTGGAGACCGAAAATGTGGGTTGCCGTACAGTCTTTGATTTGATGTCGCACGGTGACCTTAAGGGGCCCTGCGGCGGCCATAGAATTTTCAAGACAGACGCAAGGTAGCCTCAAGGTGCCACAAGGCGACCGCAGGGGGCCCTAAGGCGAACGTGCGGCCAGACGGACGGTAACGAGTGGGTTCATTATTTTATTTTTTTTTTACCAGTTTTTTTTTTTCGGCTTGTCGAATTGCTACTGCGAATGTAGAAATGAAAAAAGTTATAACTCCGCGTTATAATTCCACGGCGACCCTACGGCCTGTAAAAGATAGCCAAACGGCGTAGGGCCACCCTGAGGCCACCGCAGAAACTCTGCGGCGCCGCACGTTTCTGTCAATTCAGAGGGCGTACGGCCGCCGATCCTCGCCGTAGAGCAAATGTGACTTAGGCTTTACGAAGAACATTCCATCAAATATAAACAAAAATCGAATCACGGGGATGTTAGCAATTTGAATGCACAGTTGTACGGCACAACTTGAGAAGCGAGTAAACTGATTCGACACTTAAGGAATTGTCATGGTAACGTACCTACCGTAAATACCATGACGTGAACTTTTCGCAACATTAATTGTGCAAACTATTATCGATAAATTTTGTGATTAAGGAGTAGTATCGTCGACTACACCATTCGGAGCTTGTGAATTTTTAAGATGCTAATGAAATAACTCGCCACATACACACTGGAGTATCAGGAGAAACTGAAATAGACAAAGATGGAGTCATCAGGACGAACCTGGATAGGATTCAGGTATCGGCTGCGACTCCTCTCACCTCAAACCCATCAGGCACAGTCAAGTGGGTCTTACGAAAACGATCTGCAAGATTCATCCCTCCTAGACATAGACAAAGGAAAAGAAAGAAAAGAGATGGAGGCCAAAAAGAAACCATGCACACCAACATAAAACACACATACACACCACCAGAAAGCACCCCCCCCCCCACTCACACCAGAAATACCTGACCACTGCTTACCTTTACCACCACAGAATGTAACAGACACAGGAATCTGCACCCGCACACAAATCAATATACAGACCCTCTATTTCTAATGAAGATCCATTTCCAGTAAACTGTGTGGTTAGCTTTGTTAACAAGCAAAACTAGTG
>CM068962.1:119328672-119379445 GCA_035128595.1 Eptatretus atami | reverse complement strand
GAGTAAGGATTTGAATCACCTTGGGTGGCATCAAGGTCAGAGTAAGGATTTGAATCACCTTGGGTGGCATGAAGGTCAGAGTGAAGATTTGAATCACCTTGGGTGGCATCAAGGTCAGAGTAATGATTTGAATCACCTTCGGTGGCATCAAGGTCAGAGTAATGATTTGAATCACCTTGGGTGGCATCAAGGTCAGAGTAAGGATTTGAATCACCTTGGGTGGCTTCAATGTCAGAGTAAGGATTTGAATCACCTTGGTGGATCAAGGTCAGAGTAGGATTTTCATCACTTGGTGGCATCAAGGTCAGAGTAAGGATTTCAATCACTTGGGTGGATCAAGGTCAGAGTAAGGATTTGAGGAGTGATGTTGCGGAGCTCTGGCACAAATTGATTTGGTGATCTTGACAACTGTTTTACATGAGAAAAGTCAATACCTTGCTCGCTCGTGCTTGTTGGTGGATAGCACGATGGTAATCCACAAAGGAGGGTAATTCAGGATAATTCTGCAAGTGCAATACATGCTGCGCAAAGCATTCATTTAAAAACTGGTTCAAACTTAAAAACTGGTTTCAACTTTTACAAGCTCGAATGAGCTAAGATAAGAGCCAGCAACAACGTGAGTTAAGACTGAGAGATCCTCACAGGATCTAAAACTGGTTCAAAGTTTTAAAACTGGTTTAAACTTTTAAAACTGGTTTCAAACTTTTAACAAGCTCGATGAGCTAAGATAAGAGCTAACAACAACGTGAGTAAACTGAGAAATCCTCCAAGGATCTAAAAATGGTTTCAAAGTTTTAAAACTGGTTTCAAAGTGCAATGAAGTCGCGTTGAACCCAGCATTGCCGGTGCACGTCGGTTGTGATTGAAACCAGTTTCTTGAATCGGATGTTTTCTCAGTCAGATACCTTTTGAATTCATTCAGGCATCTTGCCTCTTGTCCCTCTCTCTGATTGGCAAAAGGTGAGAAAGTCCTCCTTTGTTGTTCAGTCGTTGAATGCATGCGAACGAAAACAATCAGTTGGCGTATCCGTCATGTCTACTCATTCATCAGACTGGAAGGAGAAACATTCACAGTCTGAGAAGTCTTGGTGTATTTGCTGACAAACCTCCTCGGACAACGATTCCACCTTCTGGCTGCAGTTGAAGCACCAAGCGGCATGTTCTTGATGGTTGTCGTTATCCATGTTTGTTTTTAAAGTCTGAACAAGGTGTCAGCAGCAGCAACCCTCGTTGCCTCCTTGATGACTTCGCCTTCGGTAATGCTTTCTTCCGTTTCGCCAGAAGATGGCTGACACCAAAGATGCTCTGTGCTCGCCTTGCCTTCAGCCACAGGTGTCACAGGTGACTGTGAACTTTCAAAATTCCTTTAACTCCCCCAAACTTCTTCGTCCGAATCATGCTATTTAAAGGAAATTTTCTTGAAATTTTCCATGCATTGTCTTGTGCTGCCATTCCAAATTACCTCTTTTACTCAAGGCTACATTGGTGACAAATGAGACAGATGCTCTTGTCTGTTATTTGTTAAAAGAAATTCACCCTCCGTTCCAGGTGGAAATTGTAAGTATTTGCCCTCTTCTTGGGACGATCTGGCCCTTCGCTCCTCATTTTGGCTTTAGGAATTGATGTTGAAAAACGAAAAAATGAAAATGAAAAGCCCAGCTTATTCCATATTTTGGTGGTTCGACAACAGGGATGAGCCACTAACAACTGTCCAGTGCTGCGTCATAGTTGGATAATTGATTCGTCATTAAAACGCAAAGAATTTCTGATTGTCCTGTGCACTGACATTTAGCTCTTTTTGTTATTTTTTATTTATTTTTTAACTGTCCAGCAGCTTGCATTTGCCACCCACAGTACCATATTTTTAAATACAACCACTTACAGAATCTCGGCTTCCCACTCTCTCGACATTTAAAAAAATATATATTTAAATATATATATATGTTTGTTTGTTTTTCAAGATCAACTGTTGAAGACTCTGGGATCAACTGGTTGGAGACAACTGCCCTAGAGGTACGCTACTCACCTCTCAGCCGTCTTGCTGGTTTGAATCCCGACCAGCTATTGACCTTTTCTCCTCATCATCATCACTCGATGCTGGTCACAGTCTTGACTGTGTATCTGGACTACAGAAAGGCTTTCGATCGTGTCCTCATGTCCGGCTCTTACGCAAGCTTGAATCTTATGGATCAGTGGTCATCTGTTGAAAGGATCAAATCATATTTGTCAGGCCACTCACAGAGGATTGTCGTAAATGGAGTGCACGCACTTCTGTTCCGGTGATAAGTGCGTACACAGGGCAGCGTACTGGGTCCGACACTGTCATCGTCTTCATAATGATTTCCTGAATCAGTTCAGTCCAGTTTAAAGTTGTTCTCAGACGATGATACCAAACGATGTCGAGTGGTGGATCGGGATGCAATGCAGTTACACTCCAGGATGAATATCGATGAGGCGTGAACTGGTCAAGAAGCTGCAGCTTCCCTTGATGAGAACAAATGTAAAGTTATTCATTATGGAAGAAGGAATCAGGAGTTTACATACACCATGGGCAAGGGGAGTGAAAGCAGAGAATCATGTCAGTTAGGGAGGAGAAGATTAGGGTGCTCTTCAAATGAAGTTTATCTTTGAGTTGCCATATTGCGATGCTGCTTAGGCTAATCACATTTGCCACGGCGGCCGTGGGGTCTCCAAAATCTACGGCCACTATTATACGGCGGCCGCAGTATTTCCACGGTCACACAATGTAGCAGTCACATTTGTTTTTATTTTTGGGTAGCCGCACGGCGTATTTAGAAATTTGGAGACCGAAAACGTGGTGGTGCCGTACGGTCTTTGATTTTATGTCGCACGGTGACCTAGGGCGTCCCGCGGCGCCATAGAATTTTCAAGGTAGCCACAAGGTGCCGCAAGACGACCGCAGGGGGGCCCTAAGGGAACGTGCGGCCAGACGGACGGTAACGAGTGGTATATATACCAGTTCTTTTTTTACTGAAATAAAAATATAACATTTCGGAATATACCAGTACGTGGTGCCCCAGAATCCGAATTGAATTCGTTCCAGGAGGCTGTTCGGATTGCAAAAAGTTCGATTCCCAAACTATTTTCCCAATAAGAATAATGGAGTGAATTAATTCTGTTCCTGGACCCCAAGAACACCCACTTTCAAGACAATAATCCCTGACTTTCAAGTAAACAATCTTTCAAGACAACAATCCCTGACAATATTGCTGCTCTTCCTCCCCTCCTCTCCAATCGGTTCTTCTACACGTCCTTGCCAAAGTGAATCTCTCTGGCATTATCAGAGAACCACCTCACGCCGTCGAGTCTGCATTTCACTAGCGATGGCAGGGTCTCAAGCAGCCCTCAAACTTATAGACTGGTCCCTATCTCAACTTTCTCCAACATCAACTCTTCCTGGGAATTCTTTCAAAGAACTTGCTCTCCTCATGCACAGATTTATCCCCTCTCGTCTCAGTTGTCCTACCCTTCCTCCCGCCCTTGGTTCACTGAAGCTTGTGGTGAGGCAGTTGTGCTGAAACAACTTGCCTTTGCCTCATGGAAAGCAAACCTAACTCAGGGCAATCTCAGTTCTTCCAGAAAGCTCGGAACAAATGTGTATCTACCCTCAGGAGAGCCAGAAACAATATCTTTCTCATCTCAAGTCTGAACTCTCAAACCTCTCTCCCTCCTCCAACCTGGTGGCGTCTAATCAAATCGTTTCTGGTGTAGTGTTCCCCCTCCATCCCCTCCTTACCTCAAATGGCAGCACTGCTGATACCGCACGTGAAAAAGCTGATGCCTAAACTCGGTGTTTGCAGCTAAATCTTGTGTCCAAAACCATCGCTTTCTCTACCCATCTTACCCAGTCACACAACTGTCCCTGGACTCTGTGTCCTTTTCTCCTGACAAGGTGGAGAGCTTGCTGTCAACCTCGACTCAGATTCTGCAACCGGTCCAGACGGCATCAGCCCACGTGTCTCAAAGCCTGCTCTTCTGCTCTTGCTCACCCTCTCTCTGTTCTATTCACCCTCTCATTTGCTCAAGGCCATCTGCCATCTGCTTGGAAATCAGCAAACATCACTGCCCTGAACAAAAAAGGTGCAAAAACAGATCCCTGCAACTACAGACCAATCAGCCTTCTCCCATCATCAGCAAGGTATGGAATCCATCATCGCTTCAGACATCAAATCCTTCCTCTTCTCAATGGCTTGATTTCCGATCATCAATTGTTTCAGACCAGTCACTCACCCTGGATATGCTGCTTCTGCTCTCCCAACAATGGATGGAAGCCCTCAATGCCAGACAGGAAATCCGAGCCGTATCCCTGGATATATCACGTGCTTTTGACACAGTCTGGCCTCGCCCTGCTCACCAAACTCTCTCCTATGGTATCCAAGGCATCTCCACTCATGGCTCGCTGACTTTCTATCCTGTCGCAGTCAACGTGTGGCCCACAATGGAGTTTTTCATCCCCCTTCCTGTCCAGGCTGGAGTTCCTCAAGGTAGCGTTCTGGGCCCTGTTCTTTTTCTGGTTTCATCAATGATCTCTCCGACTCTCTGGAATCCTCTATATCTTTGCTGATGACTCCACCTCTGCCGTACCATCGGTCATCCCTCAGACCGGCAAGCAGCAGCTTCTTCGCTCACTGCAGATCTGGATAAAATCACAAACTGGTCTAACACGTGGAACATGTCTTTCAATCCGGACAAATCTCACACTCTCACTATGTCTCTCCGAAAGGACCGTTTAGAAAACCCCCCATCTACTTTCTCAACAATCCTCTGGAAGACGTCCTTTCTTTCAAGCTTCTGGGTCTCACTATCTGCCATGACCTTTCCTGGGAAAGCCACATTTCAAACCTCGCCTCCAAAGCCAGTCGCCGACTGGGAATCCTCCGTTGTGCAAGGTCCTTCCTCGGCCACACTGAGCTGACCACTTACAAAGCTTTTGTCCGCAGCCTGATGGAGTACTGCTCTTCCTCTGGGCTGGTGCTCCTGCCTCCCACCTTTCTCGGCTTCACGCTGTAGAAACCAAGGCATTTCGGATCATTGGCATCTCCCGCAATGAGGCTGAGTCTTTGGGCCTCTCACTCACATCACCACAGGTTGGTCGGTGGTCTTTCTGTCTTCTACCGTCTCCTCTCCAGCCTTGCCCCCCTGCTCTCTCTGTGATTTGTCCCACCACATTTCCACAGGGCGCTCAAGGTCCGCCAACAACCCCTTCTGGTAAAACTACCAAAATCACGAATCACTGCTCACCTTCACTCTTTCATTCCTCTTTTTTCCTGCCTTTGAATAAACTCCCTCACTCTATTCATTCCCATCCTTCCCTCCAGGCCTTCAAAACAGCTGTTACCACCACCTCTTATCATCCCCCATCCAAATCCTCGATCTTTTCTACCCCGATAATCCACCCAAACCACCTCCTTCAAATTCCCTGCTTTCCTTCCTGAAAGTCCCTGTGATGTCCATCTCGTTTATCCCGTATTCCCCGTCCCATCCCTCTCCCTTCCACAGATCTCCCAATGTCTCGTTCCCCACTGTTTTGTCCTTTCCACTCCCGCCCTTCTTGTCTCATGCCCCCTTGCTGTGCGTTGTGTGTTAGCTCTCATACGAGCCTCGACAAGGTATACAAAAAAAAAAGACACTTTCAACTGAAATTCCCCATGTTTAAGGTAAAATAAGATGAGTAAATGACCTTCGGTGGCGGCGTATTGTATGTAAACTGGTACAATCACCACATCAAAGGTCCACACAGGCTCGTGCTCCGGCCTGTTGTTCCGATCGCTCGCGCACTCTGCGAGAGCGCTGCCCCAGGGCAGCTCATCAATCATGATGCCCCCAGAACCACAATCACTTTCATCAAACGCATCGGGCTGAGGAAATCATGGATATTCCAAATTACAACCGGTTTTTCTGTGAAATTAAATCCTTGCCCGACGTCCGTCACACCACGTGATCGGATTGCTTTTTTGTTATTAATTAAAACACAGATGAGTAAAAAAAAATTTAAAAAGCACAAATCAAGGTGAAAACACGAGGTAAAGTCGCGATCGACACACGAGAGATGCTTTACGAGGACTTCCTTTCACGAGATTCCTTTCACGAGGACTTCCACGACGAACTGGATGAACAAAGCGCGAAGATGCGGCTCGAACAGGTGGGGGAGACACACATGAACAAACATGAACGCTACGTTGTGTTCGGTTTTTTAAAATGTATTCGGTTTTTAGTGCAAAATTCATTTTTCATTGATAAGAGACTACGGCAGCCGCACGGATAACGCAAGCCCACCGTACGCCTACGTACGGTCGACGTGAAACACAACTACGTCACAACTACGGCATGTCGAATTGCTACGGCCTGTAAAGATAGCCAAACGGCGTAGGGCCACCCTGAGGCCTCTCAGAAACTCTGCGGCCGCCGCACGTTCGTCAATTCAGAGGGCGTACGGCCGCCGTATCCTCGCCGTAGAGCAAATGTGACTTAGGCCTAAGACAGCCGTCTGTAGGCTTGGGATCTTTGGGGGATCTTTTTCATCATTACATCTAAAGGGGTTTATATTATTACTAGCGGGGTATGCTTTCACATTGTAAGCAAGGACGAACTGTGTGTTCCCCATTGTCTTGGGTCCCTCACGTGCATTTGGTTTTTTTTCATTTATTTATTTTCATTTATTTATATTTTCATTTACGGATGCTTTCTGATGGTTCTCTAATTTTGTCTGGTGTATCAGCTTCGATGTCCGTCGGGACGCAAAATTTCAGCTTTCTTACGTCACCCTTTAATATCATGCCCTCAGTGAGTCAGTCATTCAGTCAGTCAGTGAGTCAGTCAGTCAGTAAATCAGTGGTTAGAAAGAGCTTTATTATATATTAGATACAAAAGCCATTGTACAACCAACACTGGAGTATTGAAATGTAGATTGTCTCGAGAAGGTACAACAAAGAGCGACTAGACTGTCACCAGAACTTCGCAAACTGGAGTACCCAGGTAGATTGAAGGCACTCGGACGAAGTCGAGCAGAGGTGATTTAGAATTATAAAAATTCCAGAGGATTGGATAATGTGGACTATCGGAGGTTTTTCACACTCGAGGAGTCGACCAGGACAAGACGCCGTTCACTCAAGGTGAAGAAGGTTCATTTTAAGATGAAAAATCAGAGAGTGTGCCTTTTCTGTTCGTTGTATAAATAATTGGAATTCTATTCCGAGTCATGTCATTGAGTCTGGCACATTAAATCAGTTTAAGTCTGTGCTTGAAGAGCATCCACCATCCCATGAACTTTAACCCCTATATTAGAGTTTAAGACATTGTGAAGAGGGGCACATAAGCTACGCTCCACATCTCAATATCCAGTAAATCAAATCCCGTTCTC
Source organism: Eptatretus atami (assembly GCA_035128595.1). NCBI lineage: Eukaryota > Metazoa > Chordata > Myxini > Myxiniformes > Myxinidae > Eptatretus > Eptatretus atami. Next base: position 119,372,064 of record CM068962.1, on the reverse strand, counting down.
ACGCATCTTGAGATTTCAAGGTCGGGGTGGTCATCCACTGGTTCACCTTGCTGCGCGTGTGGATGATGGCCCTGTCCGCAGATTTCAACGCGTCCATCACGCTCACCACCAAATGAAACATTCAAATCAAAATATAAACCCGAGAGTTCGGTTTGCAACCACCACGAGCCGTGAAGGATGAGCCATCCCGATAGCCAGTGCCGTATGCAGACATTATAGAGAGAGTCTGGCCATCTGTTGTTCTTCTCGTGCAGAGTGATCTGGTTGTGTGATTGGTCGATGCACGTGGTCTCCATGGAGCCATTTTGCCAACCAAGCAATGTTACTTCCGTCTTCACATACACACAGAAGTGGCGTTGTAAACAATATTTTACTCGATTTTGGTGGAATTATGGTATGCTCACCAAGTGGCGACACTTTCTCTCAACACCAGGCATCGTCACTGATCATACTTGGCCTCACAATGCTGTGGTTTCAAAGGCCGTGGTCATAGAAATGATGCGCAGCGTAGCTGATAATACATGGTTTCACAATATTTCCACAAGTGTCCACCTTTATGCCTGGTGTTGGCTTAATGGTGAGGGTGGTGAGCTTGGAATCCCAGGGTCCTGAGTTCAAATCCTGCTCAGCCATTGAATTAATACCGGGTGGGGTTGACTCAGCCTGTCATCCTTCCGAGGTCGGCAATTTGAGTGCCAGCTTGCTCGGATGATCGAGCCATTTGAGTATCCTGCGTCGGAGTGGTGACCCGTCCAAGATTGTGCCCAATAGCCCAGGAGACTGCTTCGGCAGCACCGACGCTCTGTCCAGAGTATGGTCCGAATGGATGGATGTCTGGCATGGGGCTGCTCTGTTTGACCAGGGAATTGTATAGTAATGGGCAGCAACAGCAGGTAGTGTTTTTTTTTTATACACAATGTCAAGGCTCATATAAGAGCTAACACAAAGAACGTATAACAAGGGGAACAGGAGACAAGGGGTGGGAGAGGGAAGCACAAAACAGTGGGGAATAGACACGTGAGGAGATCTGTGGAAGGGAGAGGGATGAGGTGGGGTACACAGGGTAAACAAGATGGACACTACAGGGACTTTCAGGAAGGCAAGCAGAGAATTTGAAGGAGGTGGGTTTGGGGTGGATTAGCAGGGGTAGATAAGATTGTGGTTTTGGATGGGGGTAGATAAGAGATGGTGGTAAACAGTTGTTTTGAAGACCTGGAGGGAAGAGTGGGATTGAAGAATGTGTGGGAGTTTGTTCCAAAGATGGGGAAAAAAGAGGAATGAAAGGGTGAAGTTGAGCAGTGATTTGTGATTTTGGAAGTTTATCCAGTACGGGGTTGCTGGCGGACCTTGAGCACCCTGCAGATATATTGGGGGGACAGATAGCAGACAGAACAGGGGGTGCGAGGCCGGAGAGGAGACGGTAGAAGACAGAAAGACCACCGACCTGCCTGCGGTGAGAGAGTGAGAGACCCAAAGACTCAGCCTCACCGCAGGAGATACCAATGATCCTAAATGCCTTGGTTTCCACAGTGTGAAGCCGAGAAAGGTTATGGCGGCCTCCATGTGGTGACGAAGGTTATGGTGGCCTCCATGTGGTGACGAAGGTCATGGTGGCCTCCATGTGGTGACGAAGGTTATGGCGGCCTCCATGTGGTGACGAAGGTTATGGCGGCCTCCATGTGGTGACGTAGGTTATGGCGGCCTCCATGTGGTGACGAAGGTTATGGCAGCCTCCATGTGATGACGTAGGTTATGGCGGCCTCTATGTGGTGAGGTATGTGGTGATGTAGTCGACATGATTTACAAACACGGTGGAGTTGAGAGCTAGGTCACATTGTTCATCATTTTGGAATTTATTTTGATTCTTTGTCTCACTATACGAGTCCATCACCTGCGGTGAGAGCATTAACTCCTCGTTCGTTAGTAATGAAAAAAAACCAAAGAACATCGTGAGTATGTTATTCATGGTAAACATGTCACATGACAAAGTCCTTGGCCCACGCAGGAGCTTGACGATGTCTGGTCCCATGACGAACAACTGGGGCAAAAACTTGTGGAGGCATTTGGTGGACAGGGTTATGTGCATCACAATCATTAAAACCTGTAATACTTTCAGCAACAATTATATTTGTGGCTTGAATTGCAGGTGCACGATGAAGTGCAGGTGTCACATTGGACATGCTGCTTTGACTCACCCAACAATGGATGGAGGCCCTCAATGTCACACATGACATCAGGGCCATCTCTCCAGACATGTCTCGTGTTTTGGATACAGTCTGGCATCCTGCCTTGCTCTACAAACTCTCTGCCTATGGCATCCAAGGCCAACTCCACTCTTGGATTACTGACTTCCTTGACTCCCGAAGCCAACACGTGGCTCTCAAGGGAATCCTTTCATCTCCTCTCCCCATCAAGGCTGGAGTGCCCCAAGGCAGTGTTCTGGGCCCAGTTCTGTACCTGGTCTTCATAAATGATCTTTCCAAATCTCTGGAAAAATCCTCTTTAACTATTTGCTGATGACTCCACCCTCTGCTGTGATAACCCTCATCCTTCTGACAGGCAGGCTGCTGCCTCCTTCCTTCTCTTCAGACCATGACAAAATCATAAGCTGGTCAAACGCTTGGAATGTCTTTCAATCCTGACATCTGACCATCTCACACTCACTATCTCTCTCCAAAAGGACCGTCTGGCAACCACCTCCCCCCAACTACTTTCTTCACAATTCTTTTGAGGAAGTTCAGTCATTCAAATTCCTGTGTCTCAATATCAGCGATGATCCTTGTTGGGCAAACCACATTTCAAAGTTGGCCTCCAAAGCCAGTCTGGGCATTCGCCATTGTATAAAGTCCTTCCTTGGCACACATGAACTCCTGTATACCTACAAGGCTTTCATCCGCAGCTTGATGGAGTACTGCTCTCCCCTCTGGGTTGGTTCCCGTGCCTAACATCTTGCTCAGCTTGATGCTGTGGAAACCAAGGCCTTCAAGATTATTGAAATCTCCTGCGATGAAGCTGAGTCTATGGGCCTATCACCTCACCATCGCAGATAGGTCGGTGGTCAGATCAGGTCAGGTGTGGGAGCATGCGCCGGAGCAGCGCGTCACTGCATCCACGTCCACTCCAAGGGCTTCCGTCTGGCCATCCCCAAGGCAGATGCCTTGCCCATCGCCACCTCCTTGCGATGCTGATCAACCTGCTCCAACCACGAGGCATGTGGTCAGCCCATTGGCCTCCTCCACTCACAAGACCCTCGCTGAGAGAATCTATCAGGAAAATGAGCCACATGTCCATACAGCTGCAGCTGACGCTCACGGACTATGCAGGTAAGAAATCTCATTTGAGTCTCTCTCAGCAACCGCTCGTTGGACACAAAGTCCGACCAGCGATAACCAAGGATTCTCCGAAGAGACCTGGTACCAAAGGAATTAAGTCTCTGTCTCAGATCCCTGGTCAGAGTCCAAGTCTCACATCCATAGAGCAAGACTGGAAGCACCAAGGACCTGAAGACTCAGACTTTCGTCCTCCCGCACAGATACCGGCATCGCCACACCTCATGATCCAGTGAATCCATGACTCCCCAGGCCAGACCCAGACGTCTGTTGATCTCTGGCTCACTGCCAGCAGAGACATGAATATCACTGCCAAGGAAAGTGAACCTCTCCGTGACCTCAACATCCTCACCACAAACAAGGTACAGACAAGATGGCAGCATCCAAGATGTCATTGAAAGCCTGGATCTTAGTTTTGACCCAGCAAACCCGTAATCCCAGTGGCTCCGACTCTCTCATTCATGCTCACGGACTATGCAGATCAGTGGTCTCTCTGTCCTATACGACCAAATCTGATCTTGTACCCTCTGATTTTTCTGTGCTTTGTCCCCCCTCCCTCCCCCCAACAGCCCCTCAAGTTTCTGCAAAATACACCCGGTCCACCTTCAACCCCTTCTGGTGAAACTACCTCAATCCAGGATCACTGCTCATCTCCACTCATTCGTTCCTCTTTTTCCCACCTGTGAAATAAATTCCCTATCCTCTTCAACCTCATTCTTCCTTCCAGGTCTCCAAGACGGCTGTTCACCACCTCTTCAGGTTGTCCCCAATCCAAACCAAGATCTTTTCTGCCCTCATTACCCCCCCCCCTTCCAAACAACGCCCCGCACCCCAATCCTTCCTCTTTCAAAATTTCCAATTTTTCCTCCCTGAGAGTTTCCTTCTGTATCCATCTTGTCCACCCCCATGCATCTTCTCCTGCCCCTCACTCCTCCTCACACCCATTATTTGTCCATGTCTGCCTCTATCTTGGCCTTCAACTCTGCTGTTGGTGTCAACCCAGGTCTTCGTATCGAGCAGATAATAATCTTTAATTATCTGGTTCTCTCAGTTTAGAACTTGTGAAATTTGGCCGCTCTCTTTCTCGCGCTGGTAACAACCAGAAAACCTTACACCTACAATGTTTTTATTAAAAAAAAATTTCCTTCTTTGTCCACCCCTGCACCTTGTAATTGGTCCACAGTTCTGCCACATCCCCCTCCTTTCTGCCCAAATTGGGAATGTTATTGTAATCTACCAGTCGCAATTCATGCCGATCTCCAATGGAGAATTTCCCATTGGGTATTACCCACAAATTCCCTTATTCACCAGTTTTCCCAAATATTCCACAAACAGTGTCTCTTCTGTGGACAAATTGAAACTGTGCTCCATGTTTATGTTGGATGGAATAGTTTAACCCCTCTCCTTCGTTTGCTGAAAATATTGTTTGCACGCCTTTCCTTTGTTTTCAGTTTCTCAGTTTTCATTTTGGTCCCAGTGGCCCATCTTCCCTCCCAATGGCCGTTTTGGTGATTTTTTTTAAATTTTATTTATTGCCCAGGCTAATTTAGTGATTTAGAAGACTCCGAATTCACGTCTACAGAATCACTTGTATCATAGCACTGATTCGGTCATGCTTAAAGCTCTTTACCTGAGCCGGATCAAACTGGAATTCTGCCGTCGTTCCCACACAGTCAGTTGCAGGCTTTTCAAAAATGATAGTGTGATGGTGTGTTCATGTTTGTTGTGAAATTTCTGATGGTCAGTTAGTCTTTACTTTCTAGTCTGTTGTATGCATGTTGTGCTATTCTTGCTTGTTTGTTTGTTTACTTTGCAATTTCTTGTAAAATGATAGATAACACTCTCCTTCACATATAATCGCTTGTAACTTTTGGGTTTGTTTTGTTATTCAGTTTTAATTCTCTTTATTGTACTTTTTTTTTTGGAATAAAAGTGTACAAAGTCCGCTCTCTCTGATATATTTACGAGAAAAAAAATGGAGACTTTAAGTCACTTTCAGTTTTATTTGATGAACTAAATTGATCCGAAACAAAGAGAAAACGAGAAAACACAAAATGCACACGAGCAATGTTTCGATTATCAAAAACAAACACTTGTTTATATCTGTAACATGAATGAACAAATATCAATTCAGATTGTAAAACATTTGTACGAATCTCCATGAAAATTGGTCCAGAAAATTGCTTGCTATTCATTTCATTCAAAATACAGTATATTTTAACTTATTTATGCTCTTTTACTTTCATAACATTTTTACAACATAAGCAAATGGGTTTTTGTTTGGATTCCATCGTACAAGTTACTTGTATATAGTAGTGCTGATCAAGTTGAAAGGGTAATCTGTACATAAAACTTTGTTTTTAAACTATTATGCGAACAAAACAAAACACTTGCGTTACAAGGCACGTTTGTAAGACCATGTTACGTATGATAAAATGTTATCAAAAGCATCTTTTAAAATTTTTTTGGCAATTAACCTTCCCCATCCAAACGTTCACCGCTCATGTCATTCCCCAAAGACTATTACTATTTGGCCTACTTGCATTATCCTCTTCGTTTGGCTGTGGACAATGCAGTTTCTGTTTGGTATTACATTTCTGAAGCGTCGATTAGCAAACAATTCAAAGTTGTATTTACGACTTAAACACAACTGCTGCTTACCTAATTACAGTTGAAATATTTACAGGAATAATGTGAAATAAAAAATAATTAAAAAAAACACTTAACCCTTTGAACCCTAGCAGCCATTTTACCGGCCGCTATTCAAACCTCCATATACCCGACCGGCCCAGTTTTTCTCCAGGAAACCCAGGGTGGAAGAGCCAAAATTCCAAGGAGCTCAGGGTTCAAAGGGTTAAAAAGTGCCAAAGTAAAGAAGAAGAATAAAAAAAAATAGGGAAGGTTACTGAAGAGGGAAGAAAAGTTGATTTGTTATCAAATGAACTTGAAATCATTGGTAATGATACTTAAGGACTCAGTAAATGGGGAACAAAATGTAGAACGAGTAATGTCTGAGCATTGGATAAAAGATTTCATTTTGTACGAGAGATGAACAGACAATACATTTGATTGTATAAGTTAACAACTCGAGCATTTGATTGTACAACAAGTTTACATTATCAGATTTCTCAAAATGGAGCATCGCTATATGTGTGGCATTCATTAAGTTTGAGGATATTTAGATTTTTCAATACATAAGTACATATAATTATTTGGAGGATTATTTAATTATTAATTATTTTTACCCGTATATTGAAAAGTAAAAGAACATCGTTGGCATTTCTCGGACTACGGTGTGTCATGTGTTGTTGCTGGAACTTTTTGAACATCCCTAGAGCATTAATCATGGTGTTTATCAATTGGATTAGCCCTGAAACTGTTCCCATAATGAGGCTCTTTTCAGACTTGACTGCACAACATTCACGGTAGGCTTTTAACCAATTTAATCTCCCGTTGAGAAGCTTACATTCGTTGAGCCTCTTGGGGCTACCACAGCTGTTATAGACCAGGAAGAATGTCGATGAAGCAACATGGTGATGAGTACAATGTACTCGAACAAGGAATTCAGGTAGCATGCTGATCCCAAAGTGTTATCTTTTCAAAAGGCACAGTGAAAACTTTAATATCAACAAACAAGTGTATACAGATCCGACGGTCGGCTAAACGCCTCTTCGAAAGGATAGCACATGCGTCATGATGTAAGGTGCTGCCTGCGAATTATCAGGATGGCAGTTTGTAGTTGGATTTTACTTCATCAGGAACTGAATGTAACACCAAACGGTTCAAAAGGGAATAGAAATGTATACCTGAATCACTTTGCTTTACACCTTAGTGCTTGTCAGCAGAATGAATACATTCCAAGGCACGTTTGCGAAGGCAACATTAAATCCTGAAAATATTAACTATTTCTTTGCAAGACTTTATAAAGACGTTTTTATTTTTTTTCTCCTAAAACAGAATGTTAATCACATTTCACTCCTTCCTTAAAAAGGCAATTTCAGTTTGGCCATTCATAATGTCCGTAATGCAATTTCTCGTTTTCTGAAATCTCGAATGAGGTCGACTCGCAGGAGGTTTTGGAAATTATTTTTTAGAGAAGTGCTCTGACATTTTCTTTTGTTATGGAATGATGCGAAAATAAAGAAAAACAAGATGTCACGCAGAGCAGAATACTTGCAAAATCCATAAAATAAATTTGACTTTAAAAATAATTGGTTGGTTGAATTAAATGACCAAATACACAAATCCTCTTCATATATCAAGTCAATCGGATGAAAATTGACAATTTTAGAAATTACACCTGTTGACTTTTTGGCCTATGTTGGCCTCAAAAATAATTGGTTGGTTGAATTCAGTGACCTGAAATATAAATCCCCTTCAAATTTCAAGTCAGTCGGATGAAAATCGTGGAGTTTAGACATACCACCTTAGTTGTTTGTTGACTTTTGGCCTTTTGGCTTATTGACCTCAAATAATTGGTGGTTGAATTCAATGACCAAATATGTAACTCCTCTTCTAATTTCAAGTCAATCGGATGAAAATTGACAATTTTAGAAATACCACCCTTGTTGTTGACCTTGGGCCTTTGTTGACCTTTTGGTCCATGTTGACCTCAAAAATAATTAGCTCATTGAATTCAGTGACGTGAAATATATATCCTGTTCAAATTTCAAGTCAATCAGATGAAAATTGAGGATTTTAGAAATTACACCGAAGTTGTTGACCTTTGGCCAATGTTGACCTTTTGACCTCAAAAACTTGCAAAATCCATTAAATTTGTGAAGGCTTCTTGTTTATGACGAACTCTACCGTGTGGTGAAGTTTCGTGAAGATCGGTTTAAAATTGTGACCTGTAGGCGATTGGCAAACAAACAAACAGACACAACAATGTAACCAATATACATGAAAAATCTTCGATTTTCGCAAGTAACAAGGCAAGCCAGAACGGCACTCAGTGGAACGCATACCTCTGCCAGGCTGAACAGTTAATTTTTGTATCCTACTGAAATACTGGATCTGCATCGAGACCTTAACCAAAATCTAATCGGCTTGTTCTTGTCACCTACCCAGCTCATCTACCAAGTTTTGTCATAATCCGTCCATAACGTTTTGAAATATCATGCTACACATCATTTTTGGCCCCAACACTCAATGGTGAAGAATCACTTTTAAAATTAAAAAAAACTTCTCGGATCCAGATCTTCACCAACATCTAATCAATTCGTCCTTGTCACACACCCAACCTATCCACCAGGTTTCGTCCGAGTCCTTCCATAACTTTTTGAGATATGCTGCTCACAGACAGAGACGAACAAACAGCCACGGGTGAATGAAAACAATTTCCATCCACCTTCGGTGGTGGAGGTAACAAAAAGGCCGAAAACCTTCCAGTTTTATTAGAAACAAAAACCGAAATAAGGACTAGTTGAGAAAATTTCACGAGCAGTATTTACATATTATTTATTATCATGTAATTTACCGATATTACATCTCGGTAGCTTTGCGGTGCACTGATATTCATTCGGTTAAATTGTTGTGGATCGAATTCCCTCACGCACTTTAAATGAACATTTAAGCCATCGACTAATGTATTAAAATCCTTCGTTTACATTTCATCATTTTTGTCGCTCTTATCTCCTTCGGTGCTTTTCACAATTTATATACAAATTGGAAATATAATTAATGTATTATTGTGATAATCAATGATTGGATAAGCTCGACTGTTTGATTTCAAAGGGGATGCTCTGAATCTAACTATCCTCTAGCCTAGCTTATTGTAATATAACTGGTGCAATGGGACACATCCTTTAAACAGCTATTCTCAACCAATGATATTAAGTGCTAATGTGTTGGCCAAGAATAGCTGATAGATGGGATGTCCCAAATACACTCCAGTTTCCATCATATAAAGCAATTGTTTGCTGACTTGCAGGCCAGATTAATTATAAACTTTGATCCACATTTGCAAATATCATTATTCATCAGAATGGGCAATGTGTACAAGAACAGTTGCACCCGTCTATCTATGTACATGATCTAATCTCACTGTAACTGTTTCCACCAAACTCATTGAAATTGATGAATATCACATGACTTGTATTTCTAAACAATGTTAAATGAAATGGTTTCAAGAAACGAACTGGAACGCTACTTGGTAAAGCACATACCTCCAGCAGGCGGAACAGTTTAAATTTTGTATCCAAATGATAGGCCGCATCTGCACCCTGACCTTAACCAAAAATCGAATCAGCTTGTTCTTCTCACCTACCCAACTCATCCACCAAGTTTCGGCGGAATCCGTCCCCAATGTTTTGAGATATCGTGCTATATGTCGGGGGTTTTTTTTGCCCTATTTGTGAAGAATAATTTAAAAGATTCTAGTATCCTGATCCCGGATCTCCACCAAAATCGAATTATTCATCCTCATCACACACCCAACCTGTCCACCAAATTTCGTCCGAATCCGTCCGTAACTTTTTGAGATATCCCGCTCACAGATAAACAAACAGCGGTGAATACATAACCTCCGTCCCACCTTCGGTGGTGGTAGAATGAATAAGTGCCACGTATTGTTTAGAATTCTCTGTGCTCATTAATAATATTCCTTCATTCATTATATTGTCCTATTGATTATAATGCTGTCACTTTCGCTTGAACTAAGTACGGAGTACGACGTGTGCCGTTTTAATTAGAAATAACATTTTAAAACGTCGACTGTACATAACACTGCCCTGCCTAGGATGGCTGGATCGTTGAGTAATTCTTGAGATTGTTGAGCGAGTGTCACAACAAGATGCACTGTTAGAGGAATTTGAGAGTCTCTAGAGCAGTGATCTTCACGATTGGTTTCGAAGGGGTCCACTTTTCCCGATAAGACGTCAGTGTGAGAGCCGCCACACCACCTGCAGGACTTCATAATGGCTGCTATTAGACCCTCCTCCACATATTCTTCTTTGTTGTGGTTAACTGGGCTGCAAGCATCATTGCTTGTGCACTGCAACCATATCCTGATGTAGTTATGTTACTTTTATGCGTCGCGTTGTAACACTCATTTGAAACCATTGGGTCAATTTGATAGCACTTATGGCGGATTATGATGGGGGTGTTTTCCCATTTGTGAATTATCGGCCGCACGTCAGGGGCCGCACTTTATGCCACCAGGGGCCGCCAGTGGCTCGCGGGCCGTGCAATGAATAACAGGGCTCGAGAGACTCTACAACAAAGAATCTTGAATTTTCATTTGAATTCTCAAGTAAAAACAAGACATGTGAGAATCAAAGCGGATAAACTTGATGCAAGAAAACATGAAGGACTAATGCATTTCAATTTCTGAACCAATTCTCTGAATCCCAATGAAATTGGAAACATGTAAAAGATTACTTTGCAATAACCTTCAACAAACTATCTTCTTGCTATTGTTGCATTAACTCACTCTGTCTCTGTCTCTGTCTCTGTCTCTCTCTCAAATATTTGTCCATTTGATGATATAAAAAACCTTATTGTCTTTTATTGTCATTCGTTTGGACTTTTATGAATTTTCACTTCATATCGGATGCGTTTTGCCATTTATGATGATGTATCGTGCCTTTTCATTTCTTCGTTATTTCCTGACCAGATGCGGCAAAAGTACGTCAAAGTGGACATGACTTGTACATGTCCGCGATGAGCCGAGAGACGGGAACTTGTCCAATTGTCCGTCGGAAGTACACAGCCTCCAGCGTGTCTGCAGAAACCCCGCGGACTGCTGGCAGACACAATAATAACTTTCCAAAGCGGCAAGGTTCATTTGGAGAGCTGTGGACAATCACACAGATGGTAAAATTGTCAACAACAGCACCATGAAAAGGTAATTTACCATACTTTCTAGATGTATGCTCAACTACACGCAATCTATTGCTCTATGTTAAAAGACAAAAGCAAAATGCTTACTCTGGTTGTAACTCAAATGGGTTCGATTTTGCCATTTCAAGTCATTTTGTGATAATTTGAAGTAGTTTATTGATTACACAAGTGATTGTAAGCTTCTAAACAAGTGTTAGATTTTGCTCCTGCTACACAAGCCCTCACTGTGGAGAGGTCATAACAGCCTGTGGCTTGCAGTGGAGTTGTGCTATCACAAAGTTGTAGTTTTTGAGCGCCTCGCTATATTCCTTTTCACCGATGATTTCACATTGAGGAAACTCACAAGTTGAAGTAAACATGATGTAATAAGTTCGAACCGAATTAGTTCGTTTGAGAGCTCATTGGAATCTCTCACAAATCATTGGAATCTCCCGCAATGAAGCTCAGTCGATGGGCCAATCACTTTCCCATCGCAGACAGGTCGGTGGTCTCTCTGTCTTCCACCACATCCTTTCTGGTCTTGCACCCTCTGTTCTCTCTGTGTGCCTTGTCCCTCCTCCAGGTTTCTGCAAGGCTCACATGGTCCACCATAAACCCTCTTCCAGTACAGTGAACCTACCTGAATACAGAATCACTGCTCACCACTACTCATTCGTTCCTCTTTTCCCCACCTGTGGAACCAACTTCCACATTGTCTTCAATCTCATTCTAACTTCCATGTCTTGAAGACCCATTTTGGGTTTGTCTCCATCCAAAACATGATCTTTTCTACCCTTATTAACCACGCCACCCCCCCCCCCACCAGAACCCTAAGCCCACCTCCTTCCAAATTTCTAGAATTTCCTTCCTGAGAGTTTCCTTTTGTATCCATCTTATCTACCCCATGCATTGCATCCTCCCCTACCCCTCATTTCTCCCCACACCTATTATGTCCAAGTCTCCCTCTATTTTGTCCTTCAACTCTGCTGTTGGTGTTTCCTCCCTCTCTCTGCTGTTCCTTTTGTTCCGTTGTGTCCTGATCCATTCAGGGTTCCAGCTCTTCCACGAGCCTTGACCTTCTACACAAAAGACGCGGTGTCCGTAAAGGTGTTGTTCGACTGACTTTCAAAACAAACCGCTGATACCCTTCCAGAAACACAAACTGGGTGACTAGGAAGAAGAAACTTCACACTGAAACATTATAATTGATGTGTATAATGAAGAGGTACCATTCCTGGGATTAGTCTCTCACCGCTGGAGGATGTAACTGCAAAGTGCAAGTTGTGCTTCTTCTTGTAGGGCTAGTACTTGGCGTGATGCCTGTGCAGATAGGCCAGGGGCTGCAGAAACATAATACAACCCAGCGACCACAAAATGTGACAGCATAAGATGAGTGATTTGCAATGTTATATGAAGAAAGCTTTGACATCGCACATGACTAATATACAACACTATTTTACAATACTATTCAGATAATTGTCTTAGTGATAATGTGATACACATTTCAGGATAACGTCACAGATGAATTGCAGATAAACAGGCCCGAGGTAACTGATAATGTGAGCTTATGTGCTTTTGTGAGGACCAGCTTTGTTATTCTCAAGTGATCTAAGGCTCATGGTGGAGCTTGTACATGATTAATTGCGTGTAGAAGGACATTAAAGAGAAAAAGAAGGCCAACTTTTACATGTGCAGTACTATAAGGAAATCAGGTGTCGTGTTACCGAGGCTCATGGTTCTAAACGATATGATAATTGTTTCATTTCAAATATTAACATTTACTAGGTTATCAAAATTCCAGACTCTTTGCCAGATTTAAAAAAAATTAAAAAAAACGAAAAAGAAAACAAGGAAAAGAGCAATCAGATATTGCAGACCCTCGCCAGGACTTGCTTTGTGTGGTGTTTGTGTACTGGTGTGTTACGTAATTAATAAGAGACATAATTAGGTCAGGTCAGGTATGGGAGCATGCGCCGGAGCAGCGCGTCGCTGCGTCCACTTTCCGTCGGTACTCCAGGGGCCTCCGTCTCGCGATCCTCCAGGCAGATGCCTGGCCCATCCCCATCTCCTTGAGATGCTGATCAACCTGCTGCAACCACGAGGCACGTGGTCGACCCATTGGCCTCCTCCACTCACGAGGTTCCCTCGCAGAGAATCTGGTGAGCAGGATCAGTGTCAGGAAAATGAGCCACGTGTCCATACAACGGCAGCTGACGCTCACAGAATATGCAGGTAACAAATCTCATTTGAGTCTCTCTCTCAGCAACCGCTCGTTGGACACAAAGTCCAACCAGGGATAGCCAAGGATTCTCCGAAGAGACCTGGTGATGGGGAATACATCTCCGACGCCTTATTCCGAACCTCGTAGACCCCCAAAAGGACGTCTAGAGTCTCCGCAAAGATGACTGCATCATCTGCGAAATCAAGGTCAGAGATCTTGCCATTCCCAAACAATGCACCGCAGCTTGATCTCTCCGACATTCTCCCCAGAATCCAGTCCATATAAGCAATGAAAAGTGTGGAGGCCAGTACACACCCCTGACGAACTCCAGGAACAACTGGAAATAAGTCAGAGATGGTATCACCATATCTCACAGCACTCTCAGTACCAGAGTATAGTTCAGACATCAGGTTGATTAGTTTTGGTGGCACCCTACGAAGACCAAGAATCCTCCAGAGGGCATCCCCATTCACTGAATCAAACACCTTGCAGAGATAAACATAGACTGCAGCAGCCCCTGCCGAAACTCTCGTCTGCATTTGGTGAGGACCCAAAGGGCAAGGATACGGTCAATCGTTGACCTTTGTTGTAAAGCCTGACTGCTCTGGGTGCTGGTGCTCAAGCAGATGTTGGCGAACCCTATCAATAATTATCCCAGCAAAGACCTTGCCCACCACTGAGAGCGGCGTCGCCCCTCGGTAGTTGTTGCAGTCTTGGTGATCACCCTTCCCTTTCCAGAGAGGGACAACAAGGCCTCTCTTCCAGCCTGTTGGGATGATGCCTGTGTTCCAGGCAGAGCACAGAACTGCATGCAACGACACGAGTACAGCATTTCCACCAGCCTTAAGAAGTTTGGCATGGATGCCACAGATCCCAGGAGATTTACCCCATTTCAACCGGTTCACCGCAGCCTGTGTTTCCACAAGCGAAGGTGGATCACAGTTGATTGGAGGGTCAGCAATAGGGAGAGCAACACCCCGGCATCCAACTCGACAGCTGGTGGATCAGCCTGGTACAACCACCCAAAGTAACCGGCCCAGCGGGCCTTAACTTCGGGCTCCTCTGTCAAGAGCCTACCAGCCTCTGCTCTAACTGCAGTACACCGAGGGATGGGCTTGAAGGAACGCAATGCGTGAATTCCCCTGAAAGCAGGAGGAGAATCACTTGACCACAGGTGATGCTCTTTGCACACACAGATTCCTCACACATAGGCCTCCATGTCCGCCCTTGGTGCACGTCCAGTTTTACGCCTCAGCTCCCTGAACAGCTCAACTCTGCCATTCAGCCTGGCCCTGCGACTCTGGGCAATGGTATCCATTGTCCCTTGAGAGACAAAATTCTTCTTTGCCCTACGGTGAGGAACAAGACATCTACCGGCAACATCAAGGACGGTGGTCTTGAAGGCACTCCACAACTCTTCAGGATCCCCCAAAACACCCAGACCCCCAAAATCTCCACTCAGTCTGTTGAAAAACTCCTCAGCTACCCTCTCATCCTTGAGCTTGCCAACATCCAGCCTAGGCTGGGATGGTACCATTCTCCTGAATTTAAGGTGCAACTTCAGGGTTGCGACAACAAGCCTGTGGTCAGTATTGAGGAACTGAGCACTCCGGTAGACCCTGCAGTTCTGGATCATCCTCCAGCGACCATCAACAAGCACATGGTCAATCTCCTTTGCCACACCACCGGCATTGGAATACCAAGTCCAGCGATGAGCCTGTGGGTGCTGAAACCATGAACTAACAACCTCAAGTCCATGACTTCTTGCAAAGTCAAGGAACTTAGTGCTATTCTGGTTCACAGTTCCAGACACATGGGGACCAACACACGTCTCATAACCATCCCTATCAGTTCCCATCGATGCATTGAAATCCCCCAAGACGAAGAGTATCTCACTTGGGGCACTGATCAACCACAGACTCGAGCGTGGCATAGAATGCATCCTTCACAGTGAGATCACTCGCCTCAGTCAGAGCATAAACAGAGACCAGGGAAATAACACCCAAGGAGTAACAAATCCTTAGTCTCATAATACTCTCGTTGACCAGTGTTACCTCAATTATCATTGGAGTCAGCTTATTGGACACAGCTACAGCAACTCCTTGGGCATGGTAAACACCAGAACGACAAGACCAATAGTAGGTGTAACCACCCGCCATGATCTCACCACAATCCGGTCTCCGAACCTCAGAGAGTGCTGCAATACCGATGTCTAAACGCTGGAGCTCAGATGATAACAGAGACGGGTGATCATCCTCTCTTAGGGATAGGATATTCCAGGAACCACCTCAGGTTAACCCAAGGAGACCGCCGTCTGGTGAAGACACCTCAGCACCACCCCGATCCACACTACCGCAATCTGACCTGGGAAGCTTACCCCTGGTTTCCCTCCTATCATAAAAGATTGGGGGTCCCGAAGGCTTTGTCCCAATCCCATCATCTGGTGAGCTGCCCTGCGAAAGGCAGTTGCACAGGAGTTACTCTCACGGAGTGGATTTTCAAATGTTTTTTTATGCTTTTGGAATGTTTTGTGGAATGAAGGGTTTTACGGTGGCCGGAGTGCAAATCCTGCCGCCAACCTCCTAATAAGAAGTAACCCAACTGCAGGAGGACGTCCGCAGACACAGTTGGGCGCTACGTAATTAGAACTGCCACTTTATATCTGCTGACATTGATGACTGGGTACCAAGACATCCTGCTTTGATGCAACCCCGCTTTGTTCGGACACGTGACTCTGACCCAGGACGATTTTTATGATCATTCAATTGAATTCAGAATGGGATTAAAATTAATTCAAATCAAATCAAATGGAAGACCAAGTAGGTGCACTCCTGCATTGGAGTAATCAGAAGGAACCCGAACAAGCAAAAAAGCAAAGATGGAGTCCTCTGGAGGAACCTGGATATGATTTGGGTTTCAGCTGCTACTCCTCTCCCTTCAAACCCATCCAGGCACAGCCAAGTGAGCCTTATTCAAAAAACAACAACATCAAAAAGAACCCAGATCAAAAAATTAAATAACATCTGGCTGCCAGACCATGCGCCTGATCAGGTTGAAATTTCAATCATGTATTCCCAATCACCATGAGATCATAATTTTGAAGTTTCACGTCGCTCGATGAAGCAATTCAAGAGAAATAATTTTTTTTTAAGATTTCCGCTCAATCCAATATGGCTGCCAGACAATGTGACCAATTATTTGTGAACATCCAGGTATCCCCAAGGCTTGGGAAATATTTGTGTGAAGTTTCTCCTCGATCTGTCCAGCTGTTCTAGAGAAGAAGGTTTTTTTTGTGGGTTTTAGGGTAAATCCAATATGGCTGCCAGACCATGTGACGTATGACTTCATATGTGTGAATGTTTTGTTCCTCATGGATAGGCAGTCATAACTGTAAAGTTTTGCCTTGATCTTTTCAGCCATTTCAGAGAAGAAGATTTTTGAAGGTTTAAAAAAAACAAAAAACAATATAGCTTCTGAATCACATGACCGATGACATGATCAATTTTTTTTTTCTGCGGACTAATTTATCCCTAGATGATCCTCAAAAATGTTCATGCTGATCAGATGTAGCGTTCTACATATGTAATTATGACATCATACGGAGACAACCATGATGTCATTAAAAAAAAATCACACTCATTCCCCATGAGGAGTACTTGCTATGTGCCAAGTTTAAATTTTTTTTCTTTGGTGCGGTTTCAGAGAAAGAGAGGTTCAAAGTTTTTGCGTTTTTCCAACGTGGCTGACACACCATGTGACCTATGACATCATAATCATCAATAAAACATTGTGCATGAGTCGTCGCTACAATGGTGAAAATTTCGTCTCAATCCATCAAGTGGTTGCAGAGAAAAACATGAAAGTTCTGTGCGGACAAACAAACAAACAAACAGACAAACAAACAAATGAAATTGTTCGTTGAGCAAGGAATTGCCGGAATAACTTTGTCATATCTCCATCATCTCTGAAAAAACAAAAACCTGGAAATCAATTTGGTTCTTATAAGTTGACAGTGCTACTGTTTAATGAGTTATAGCACTTAGTTTGGTCATGATCATAACTTGGAAGTCAATCGGACTTGAAATGGCGTTTTTATCGCAATTTGAAAGTTTTGACCCGACCCCCCTGACATTCGACCCCCGACCGCTAAGAAGGGTGTTGGTGTGACATCCCAATGAGACATATGCTTGGATGCAGAATTGGAAGATGCACATTTTGGATTTGGTTTGAAGTCGATACGACCATTTTAGCGGACGTTATTGCGAAAATAAGAATTTCGGTTTTTTGGTGACCTTGACCTTGACCTTAGACCTAAATTCACCAAAAACGACGTGTCTAAGTTGGACCATGGCCGACGTCTGTACCCAGTTTGGTCATGACCACTGAAACGGTGTGGCTGCTACAGGGTAAATAAACACACAGACAGACAGACAGACAGACACACAGAATGACACACACAACCGACCAACATAATTGCTGAAATCCGAAGGATTCCGGCAATTAACAAACGGACCCAAATGCAATACCCTCTCCTCTGGCGAGGGTAATAAGGCAAACTTTTGTTTTTGAGCAACAAATGTTTATTTAAGCTCGTAATTGTAATTATCTCCACCACTGAATGTGGAATGAGGTTGTTTTCACCCGTCTGTCTGTTTGTCAGCAAGATATCTCAAAAGGTTACAGACGGATTCGTACGAAACTTGGTGGATACGTTGGGTGTGTGACAATGACGAATTGATGAGATTTTGATGAAGATCTGAATCCAGATGAGAGTTTTTTGTTTTTTTTAAATTTTCTCAGTAATTCTTCACCATTAGGCCAGATGCCCGACATGAGAAATGTGGCTATAAAATGACTTCTGCACCAAAATCCTGGGCTCACGCTGTTCTTTACATCAATTGATAGGCCTTGACTTCCTAAATCTTTGGTCAAAAGTTCTTCACGAGATATTGTCCAGTTCTCTGGAAGGAAAAGGAAACGACATGAGTGCGGCATCACAGTTTTTGTTCCAGAATTAGGGGTAAGGGAAAGAAACGAGTCAGTTACTGGGAAATGAAAAGCGTTATTTTCACAAATATGCATTGGTTCGTTTTATTACGAGTTGGCCTGAGTAATGGTATGAAAAAAATATTCTATGACATCGGTAATTAGGTTACGAAAGGTCATTAAATGACGTCATCATTCAAAATTGCAATTTTCTCCATTACCATCATTCATGGCAAGATATTTCACGTTTGAAATGGACTGATGCCCCATTTATTTACAATTCACATCAATGAAAAGTCTCACCCCGAGAGATTGTTTTGATAAACATACAAGTTCATGAAGAGCCAATTAAGACGACACTTTCTGATGATAATTTGCCTATTTCTCAGAAAACACCGCAGGTAGTTCACAACTTATCGATCACAGGCGGAAGACATGGATAAGACCACAGAACGAATGTGGGATGATAATACGGAGTAAATGTAATCACAAAGTCAAATCGTTGGCACTGAACCGAAAGATTTCTCATGTTAATGAGGAAAGATCTCTAATTCGTCTTGAATGGTCTTATACAACCAAGCACCATCGATATGACTATTGCAACAAGAAGACTAATATAGCGCTGTAGACTATCTGCTGAGATGAATCGTCTCAACTCTGGCTCGTCAAGTAGGCTCGTCAGGATGGCCATGGAGATCAGAGCTCTGCACATATCGAGGCCAGGATGGCAGACCAAGTAGGAAGCACATTTAATTGGAGTAACACAACTCATGCAGACCAGCATCTCATACTCACTCCTGTGAAATCCTGAGTGGGAACAACAAGAAGCAACGAGTCTGCTTACAAAGTCCAGCTACATTTCTAAAATGGAAAGAATGATAATGTTAATTGGAGAGGATAAGTAATTAGTCTTGAATGGTCTCATACAAACACCATCAACAGGGGTAAAGGCCCTGTCACACCTTGACGATTTAGCCAGCGTATGCCTGACGTATGCAAAATTTGGCTACAAACGCTGGCACACGTCGAATACGTTATGGGTAAGTTTGTATACGTTAAGAGCACGCTGGCATACGTCGTAGTACGCTGGCTTTTTTTTTCGTAGTACGCTGGCATACGTCTTTGTACGCTGGCGTACGCCGAGGTGTTAGACAATTTTCCATGCTTGAAATTTTTCGACGTATGCCAGCATATGACTCACACGTTCCGCATAACGCTGGCCATAAGTTGTAGGCATGTTACGCGATCGTTGACACACGTCGACACACGTTACTTGTAAGTTACTCATAAGTCGAAACATGTCGAGGTAATGTTTAGCATACCCGAAACTTATTTCTAACCTATGAGTAACGTGTTGTAGGCACGTTACGCGATCGTTGACACACGTGGACACACGTTACTTGTACGTTACTCATAAGTCGAAACACGTCGAGGTAATGGTTAGCGTCAGTGTTCCAGACTCCCTGTTTTTTTTTTGTTTTTTTTCTTCGGTATGACAGTGATGTTGACACTTCGATTTCTAGTGCGGTTATGATTTAAATCGTTGAGCGGCAGCCTATTAATTATATTATATTATAACCGCACTAGAAATCGAAGTGTCAACATCACTGTCATACCGAAGAAAAATTATATATATAAAAACAGGGAGTCTGGAACACTGACGCTAACCATTACCTCGACGTGTTTCGACTTATGAGTAACGTACAAGTAACATGTGTCGACGTGTGTCAACGATCGCGTAGCGTGCCTACAATTATGCCAGCGTATGCGGAACGTGTGTCATACATCGAGTACGTCGAGAAATTTTCAACATGCTGAAAATTTATCGGCGTATGACGAGTATGCCAGAAAACTACGACGTATGCTAGCGTGCTCTTAACGTATACAAACTTACCCATTACGTATACGACGTGTGCCAGCTTGGTTCGGCAAATTTTTCATACGTCTGCATACGCTGGCTAAAACGTCAAGGTGTGACAGCGGCTTCACACTTCGATGTCTAGTGCGGTTATGATTTGAATCGTCGAGCCGAGCCTATTAATAGCCTACGCCACGTGATCGTCGGGGATATGCTGCCGCGCTATGCATAAGTTAGACTATCGTTGGGCATAGGTTGTGAACGCCGACAACACGCTCAGCATTCGTTGGTATAAGTTATCTATATGTGATTAAAACGTTCTGTGTACGTTACTAATATCGTTATGCATACGTCCAACACGTTATTATACGCCCAAAACTTTAAAAAAAAAATAAAAAACATCAATAGTTCAGCGTACGCCAGCGTTTTACATACATTTTGAGACCTTGCCATACGCTGGCTAAAACGTCAAGGTGTGACAGCCCCTGAAGGAATTGCTTGTAATATTGATCAGGAAATGTTTGCATCACTGTAGGCCAGTGTTTCTCAGCCAGATTTACCAGACGACCCACCCATGCTGGTATTTGGTCGCCGCGATCTCCTGTTATCCCTACAAGGGTTTTTTTTTTAAACCCAGATGGGGAAAACTTGGCTGAACCCATTAGTTCCAACCCTGACTACAGGAGTAACAAAAGGCTGTAATCTGGGCCGTTTTTATTTCCTATTTGCACACACGTCAATTCAGGGACGAGTCGTACTCAACGAACATCGTAGTTCACTCTCGACATCGATGAGCCTGTTTCTAGCTTTTGTTTTAATCACTACCAAACTTGAGAATGCAAGTTCACATTGGTAAGTCATTGGGAAAATCGCGAGGACTTGTGTAACTACTTAACGCAGACAGCTCACGACCCCTCTGGACACTCACTCGCGACCCGCGACCGCCTTGGGGGTCATGACACACCATTTTAGAAACACTGCTGTCGAGTGTAGACCCTCCAGCGGATGCTCTGTTCTTACATTTGGTTTATTAAGCACAACGAGGAACATTGCACACACAGGAAATTCTAAAGACGAGTCACGAACTGTATGTGGTTAGGTTTCCCAAACTTAAGCATTTCAATCCTCATAATCACTGTCAGAACCAGAATCCACCAAGAGTTTGTCAAGCACAGGTTCCGTGTCATAGTCGCATCCGAGGCAAGCACACATCCTTGTGCATGGGAATTCGTTCTTGGAGCACGAACAGGAGTTCCAGACACAATGTGTTTTCTTGCCAGAGCAGTGGACAACATGCAAAACGTGCTTGGGAGCAGGGGCACTTGTCATCCACAGATAGGATGGTCATTTATTTTTTTTGCCTTGTCCATCCTTGTCAAACAGAACTTGGCATGTTCACCTGTCGCTCTCTTGCCCGCCGATGAATAGCAGCCTGATAATTCACCCGTCATGAGTGTGAAAGCAACGAACCAGACGTTTGTGGTCAGACCCTCTAGTTTTTTGAGTGGAGGCAAAACAGCTTGTACTGACTGTGCCTTGTTCACAGCATCACAAGGATATCCACACAGGTCGCTGACAACTGCTTCTAACTCAGAAGCAACATCAGACTGCGGGTCAAACTCGCATCCAATCTTGGAGGACAGCTTCGAGGAGCTACCGTTCCTTTGTGACGGTGTCAGATGGTCGTTTCTTTCCTTTCCCATGAAATGCGCTGGTTGTAGCGCATCCAGTGAATATGTGAAGGCTGATCAGAGCTCTGCACATATCAAGGCCAGTATGTGCCGATACTTTAAGCAGGTCGAGGATGTGACTGCTACCCTTGAAACTGGCACAATGTCTTAAAATAACCCGACACTGAAGATATTCTAAATGGCCCAACAGCAATATTGCAACGTCAGTGTCCGTGAGTCATCACGATGACATCGACTCTGGACTCCGCCACGAGCTTGGCAAGGAGAATGATCTTTGTGTCTGCCTCCTCCTGATCGAAGCACAGCTCAGGGACGATGATTGTACGTGTTATTCCATCAATCGCGCATATCCTGTTGCACCCCATTCCATGAGAGAGGTTGACAACATTGTCCTGTAAGGTTCTGGCATTAACCTCCTGCCAAGCTTGGAATAAGAACTCAACGAGATCTTCTTTGTTCTCACCGCTCATTAGGAAGTTCTTCCAATGTAACGGCAGTTTTTGATAACCGTTATAGATACAGCAATCCTGCAACGCAGACATAGAACGATGTTCAGAGCAGAGTATCGGTCACACACGAAGTCTACATGGCTTACACATGGCTGTGTTTACCAAGTTGAGCACAGCACACGATCTGGCAGACTATCAGGATGGCCATGGAGATCAGAGCTCTGCGCATATCGAGGCCAGGATGGCAGAGTATCAGGATGGCCATGGAGATCAGAGCTCTGCACATATCGAGGCCAGGATGGCAGACTATCAGGATGGCCATGGAGATCAGAGCTCTCACATATCGAGGCCAGGATGGCAGACTATTAGGAGCTCTGCACAAATCGAGGCCAGGATGGCAGAGTATCAGAGGATCGGGTAAAACTGAAAACGACGGCCCGGACGGCATTTGTTCGAGTACCACGAAAGCATTTTTTTTCCATGGAGACTTCCATGTTGTTGCCGAGCACTCTTGTGTTTGAGTGCTCTTTTGAGGCCTTTGAATGAAACCATCCGCTTGGAAAGTGATAGCAAGCTACTTGCTAACGGAGCACTCCCTTGGTGTTGGTATAGCACAGACATGATCGGCCGAATAGCCTCCATTTACCAAATTGTCTACAAACTGTTAGTAGACACAATTTCATAAATACATCAAAACACATCAGGAAAATTGAATTATGGGATGTTTCATCTGTGCTGACCTTCCTGCGGTTTCAGTCTCGGCCTGGGTCAAAGGAACTTTTACAGTCTTGTGCTGGTGTTTCACATACTTGTCCGTCTTCTCGCAGATGAGACAGAGCTCTGGCATGACCCTCGTCGTGACGGATAAGCTCCTAACTTGTGAGGCTGATCTGAGACGTCTCTCTTTGGTATGGAAAGATCAGCAGCAGTAGTAAAAATCGTTGACACTTTAACTTGTCCTGATGATGATGACAACTCAGCTGCAGCCGCAGAGTCATTCGGCTTTCCTGCCTGGGTGATACGCTTCGTATCAATGACTCACCTGTAACATCCGGGGTGATAACTGACACCGGAGTCCTTGACGTCCTCAAACGATTTGTTGAAATGAATGACACACCACTGAGTGATTTGAGAGTCAACGCCACGTCGTTCGAGCAAATTCTCCCCTGCCTGACAGAAGGTATCTCAGGTTTTTTTTGAGGAAAACACCTGACCTCACTATAATTGTTCAATTCAAGATGAATAATACATTGACTCGAAGACATTGTGACAGAACTTAGTCAGGTAACCACCCAATCTGCAAAAGTCGGAAAGAGTCCGCCAAGTTATGGAGCTCACAGTTATCGGGAAAGGGATTTCTTCATTGGCTGATATTACCGTGGAACGTAATAGGGTGGCTTTCACACTGCAAATAATAAAAAATAAAACTGGCCGCTTAGGAGCGGAGAACTTTGAGTTGTGTATGTATGATATCATAATCTGGAGTATCTGATATTATGAACAAGTTGTTCCCTCGAGTTTTGTTCCGAAAGTGAACAATAAACCTGATGGGTGTCTGGCCGACATTGAGAAATGGAGCCAAAACGATACAGAGTGTGATATTTCAAAAGGTTTTGCACAGATTATGAAGAAACTTGGTGAACAGGTTGGGTGTGTGACAAGGACGAATTGATTCGATTTTGGTGAAGATCCGGATCCGGATATAAGAATTTAAAAAATTTCTAAAGCGATTCTTCACCATTGAGAAAGGGGCCAAAAACGATATACCGTATAGCGTGTTATTTCAAAAAGTTATGGACTGATTATGACGAAACTTGGTGGATGAGTTGGGTATGTGACAAGAACAAGGCGATTTGATTTTCATTCAGGTCCAGATGCAAATCCAGCTTATCATCCATCCATTGGGACCATACTCTGTGCAGAGCGTTGGTGCTGCCTAAGCAGTCTCCTTGGCTATTGGACACAATCCTGGACGGGTCGCCACTCCGACACAGGATACCAGCAAGCTGGCACTCATTTTGCTGACCTCAGAAGGATGACAGGCAGAGTCAGCCCTACCTGGTATTAATTCAACAGCTGAGTGGGATTTGAACTCAGGATCCTAGGATTCCAAGCCCACCACCCTAACCGTTAAGCCAACACCAGGCATAAATGTAAAACGTAAACTGTTCAGCCTGGTGGAGGTATGCGCTATACCAAGTGCCAGTCTAGTTATCTATGAAACACCAGAGAAGGGATACTCATTTGGAAAATTTCCTTAAAATAAAGTACTTTTAATTGGTGATCCTATTTAATTCAACAACAACTACTCTGGATAATCTTTGTCAGGTCAGTCTTTTGGGACTTCCACTAGTAACAGGCAACCCAGTGAGTGCTACCTGCTGCATGGTCGGGTTGTCAGCGACTAAACTGACACCCCTCACTGGCTTTACTCATGGGAAGGGTGACTAACGTCCTTTCAGGACGACAACCGCAGGCTGGTCGGTGGTCTTTCTGTCTTCTACCGTCTACTCTGCAGCCTCCCCCCTGCTGCTATTGTGATTTGTCCTGTCATATTTCCGCAGGGGCTCGCCCTCGACCCTTCCACGACACCAGTCCGAGCCACCCACCGAGCAGCCACACTCCCTATACAGCCAGCTCCCACGCGGCCACCCAAAAATACATTCACCTGCCCCACCGACGCGCCACTGTGCATCCCTCCGATCCCCCAAGCCAGCTCCAAGGTCGCCAACAACCCCCTTCTGGTAAAATTACCAAAATCACGAATCACTGCTCACCTTCACTCTTTCATTCCTCTTTTTTCCCCGCCTTTGGAATAAACTCCCTCACTCTGTTCAATCCCAGTCTTCCCCAGGCCTTCAAAACAGCTGTTCACCACCACCTCTTATCATCCCCCATCCAAAACCATGATCTTTTCTCCCCGTTAATCCACCCAAGCCGACCTCCTTCAAATTCCCTGCTTTCCTTCCTGAAAGTCCCTGTAATGTCCATCTTGTTTCCCCGTGTTCCCCGCCCCATCGCTCTCCCTCCTCCCACAGATCTCCTAATGTCTCTGTTCCCCAGTGTTTTGTCCTTCCCACTCCCGCCCCTCTTGTCTCATGCCCCTTGCAGTGTGTTGTGTGTTAGTCTCACACGAGCCTCGATAAGCCCTGTCACGCCTTGACGTTTTAACCAGCAATGGCAACGTATAAAAATGTATGTAAAACGTTGGCGTACGCTGAAATTTTGATGTTTTTTTTAAAGTTTTGGGCGTATTCAACGTGTTGGTCGTATGCATAACAATTAGTAACGGGCACAGAACGTTTCGTTGTGTTATTGTATAATTTTACCAACGAATGCTTAGCCTGTTGTCGGCGTTCACAACCTGCCCAACGTAGTTTTAACTTACGCATACGCGCTAAACGTATCGCCGGCGAACTCGTGGCGTAGCCTGTTAAAAACCTGCCGCACGCGATTTAAATCATAACCGCCTGAGAATTTGAAGTGTCAACATCGCAGTCACACCTTGACGATTTTGCCAGCGTATGCCGACATATGAAAAATGTGTCTAAAACGCTAGGCGCACGTCAAATACGGTATAGGTAAGTTGTGTATACGTTAAGAGTAGGCTGGAAAACAATGATACGCTGTCATATTACGTGGTACGTGTATACATCGTGAAATTTCAAGCATGCTGAAAATTTTACGACGTACTCGGCGTAGCTAACACGTTCCGCATGCGTTGTCATATGTTCCTGGCACGCTCCGCGATTGTTTACACACGACGGACACACGTTACTTGTAGGTTACTCATAAGTCGAACACGTCAAGGTAATATTTAACATACCCGCAACCTAATTTTCAACCAATGGGTAACGTCCTTTTAACCTATGAGTAGCGTGCTCTGAACCTATGTTTAACGTGCTTGAAACCTATGAGTAACGTGCATTGAACCTATTTGTAACTTGCCTTGAACCAATGACTAGCGTGCTATGAACCTATGAGTAACGTGCGTTTAACCTATGTGTAGCATGCTTTGAACCTAAGTATAACGTGCTTCTAACCTTTGAGTAACATGCTATGAACCTATGTGTAACGTATCTCAAACGCACATTGTCGTATGTAGACGAATTAGATTGACGTCTTCCGACGACCAACAGCACTTACTGAACGTGTTTCTAACTTACATCTACCGTATAATGGCGTATTGGCAGCATTAAGGGGAATTGGTATATACATGGGCTTCACAAGAGGAACCCATCATTGTTCCAGACTCCATGTTGAGTCGATGTCAATGCCAGTAGTATCAGTAGTAGTAATACTATTAGCAGTAGTTGGTGTGCGTGACAGTAGTATTGTAGTAGTAGCATTGGTAGTAGTAGTATGTCTATGCCAGTAAGTAGTAGTAGTAGTAGTAGTATGTCTATGTCAGTAGTAGTAGTAGTAGTAGTATGTCTATGTCAGTAGTATAGTATTGGTAGTGTAGTAGGTCCATGTCAGTAGTAGTAGGTGAACGTGTGGGGGGGTGTGGTGATGATGGATCCTCTATCGTCCACGAATAGGAGACTACTTTGCACCATTGTTCGATGTTCTTTTCGGCTAATTTTTTTCCTCATTCCCACGATGAAATATTTCTTTGTTTTACTTTTTAAAGTATTAAAAACGACTTTGCACATGCATAATGTACTAGTAATGAACACAGAACGCTTCGAGAACTTATACATAAGTTATACCAACGATTGTTTATCGTGTTTTAGGGTCCACAACCTATGCCCAACGATAGTCTAGCGTATGCATAGCGTAATAATTCCCAGCACGTTATTCATAGGTTATAAATAAGTCACGGGTACCTAACATTACTTTGATGTGTTTCGACGTATGAGAACTTTCAAGTAGCGTGTTGCGAAGTGTGAACAACGTTCGTGTAGCGTGCTTACAAAACGTTACTCATAGGTTAGAAATAAGTTTTGGGTATGCGAATGTTACTCTACGTGTTTCGACGTATGAGGAACTTTCAAGTAACGTGTTGCGAAGTGTGAACAACGTTGTAGCGTGCTTACAAAACGTTACTCATAGGTTAGAAATAAGTTTCGGGTACGCGAATGTTACCTCTACGTGTTTCGACTTATGAGTAACATACAATTAACGTGTGTCAACGATCGCATAACGTGCCTACAACTTATGGCCAGCGTAGCGGAACGTGTGAGCCAAACGCCGAGTACGTCGTAAAATTTCAAGCATGCAAAATTTTTTGGACAACCAAAAAGTACAACCTTTTAAACCATCGTAATACGACCTATGGTAGTGTTTTTCAGCGTGCACCTAACGTACACAAAACGTACCCATAACGTATTCGACGTGTGCCAGCGTTTTAGACAATTTTTCATAAATCGGCATACGCTGGCTAAATCGTCAAGGTGTGACAGCCCCTAAGGTATACAAAAAAAAAAAAAAAAACAACAACACCTGACAAAGGGCGGATAAGCTCCCTTCGGGGAAGCCAATGGCATCCATTAAAGAGAGGTGTCTCAAAACCCACCCATCGGATGGACTGGTTTGTGGCAACTCAGGTCCCTGAAAGGGGTAAGTGGAACCCTTGATGTGAGGATGAGCTGGTATTAGCCAACGGCAACCATCAAAAGGTGGACGAGCTAGTATTTAGCCAACCAGAAGCACCCGCTCCCTACGGGAACCGTCAAGGGGGTCATGTTATTTTATTTATGCCTATTTTACTCCAAGGGGTCCCAGGATTACACACCCAAAAAATGGTTGCGATCGGTTCAGCCGTTTTTGCGGTACCTGAAAACGGACAGACGGTGAATTATAGTAAGATGGCAACCACAAAACTACACCCGTGGGGAAGAGGGTGAGTACACAGTGTTGCTGAAGCCATGGAAGGCATGTTCCTCGTACAGTGGATGACACTGTAGTCCAATTCATCCCCGACCACTTTTGCACCATTTACGTGGTATAAGTGGGCATTGATTTTTGTTGTCAGTGCTTATTCATAAAAAAAAAACAAAAAACAAACAAACAAAAAAACAACAACGCACAATGTATTTGTTTGTTATAACAAAACTCTACTGTCCATAACTGCAGAAATTTTTTTTAAATAACTTGAATACCTTTACCTGGACGGAAAGCAATGAGAGCACGCAGACCGGAGAATTCACCCGTGTCGGCAGAGAGAGCCCGAAGACGGGATACAGCATCCCGCAGAGAGAGAAGAGCCGCCAGAGATGGTGAAGGAGAAACATCTGTGGGTGGGAGCAACATTGGTTGGCATGCGGATGAGGCTGTCGAGGAAGGTGGAGGTGAAGGAGGTAAAAATAAAAACAAATAATATACGACTTGCACAACGATGTGCAATTAAATGGAGGAGGAAGCATTTTGTCCCCGTCCACACTTCCCATTTCCGCAGCCTTAACTAAATCCATCACTGTATTTGTCTTCTATGGGTAAGTTTTTTTTTTGCTCGGTTAACACGAACATCCCTTTCATAATTTTCTTAACTATCATACAATTTACAATTAGCATCCAGGTAGGAACCTGCAGACACTGGTGTGCAATGGTCTACTTTTTTACAGAAATATTGTGAGTTCTTTCATGTTTACTATTGATCTATAATATCTACTAATACTATAACTACTACTACTACTACTATTTATTTACTGGCCCCCATTATTCCCATCTTCATTTGGGGTCGCATGGGGGAAAAAATTTGTCCCAAGTCTTTTACCAACTGGCTGGCCAGGCTTGACGTTTGACTGAATGTGATTTGGGCGGGAATTTGTAATTTGTTCAGGGTGCCGGTGATAACTCACCTAACTCTCAAGGAAGGACTCAGCATGGGATCTAACAGCTTGGAGGCGAGTGTGCATACCTCTCGTTCTAGGATATTCTGCCAGGCCATTGAGCTCATCAGGAAGAGTCATATCCAAAGGGCACGACCATGAAGATGTAAAACGCATGACCAACGAGCCATTATCAAAATTACAGATGATCCTTCCCTTTGTTGTGCATTACCTGTTAAGGCAGCGAGAGTTTGGGCATCTGTAGGTACTTGGCACTGAGCAAGAGCAAGAAGAAAAAGCTCTGGCCAGGTGATCTGGAGTTGAAGAAGCTGAAAGTGTGGAAGCAATCACATGAAAAGATAAATAAGTAAAGACTAGAAACCAAAGCAAAACAAAAAACCAAACAAAGAACATCCTACAAATATAAACAAATGTACACATTTTTTTTCACTCCATCAATATCTCGTAGCATACAAGACCTTTATACATGGTCCAACGGTCGACTGTTCCCCTCGAGACATTTTCCCACATCCCACTGTATGTTCCGAGGATGCTGTGGAAGTGAAAGCTCTGAGCAGCATTGGTATTGTCTCCCAGTGAAGTACAGTAGGTATGACACTCCACAACTGCAAAAAAAGATTGATCGACTCTTACTCCTAACCTCTTCTCTGAATTTTTTATGTAAGTCTCACTTGGCTGTGTCTGGATGAGTTTGAGGGTTGTGGAGTAGCGGTTGAAACCCGAATCCTATCCAGGTTCCTCCTGATGACTCCATCTTTGCGATTTACTTTTTTTGGTTCCTTCTTGGTCTTCCGTTTGATTGTGTAAAACCTCCTGTGCAAGTGAGGCCAGGTGAGCACTTGGGCACAAACAGCACTACACGCTCTAAATTGATGCCTTACCGGGCCATTTGCCCAGAAGACAGTGGGCCTGGGTGGCGCAGTGAGCTGTGGAACATTTTTGTGAGGGGCCACCCCACAGGGCAGGACGGCCCGGAAGATGGTACTGCCCACAGACAGGCAACCAATGAAGGGGCTGGCTCGGTGCTAGAAAGGCAGTCCGTGTAAGGTGGTACATGCCGTGTTTGTGCATGCGTGCGGCAGTTGGAGTTGGACCTTTGCAAGAAAAATCTCTCTCTCTCTCTCTCTCTCTCTCTCTCTCTCTCTCTCTCTCTCTCTCTCTCTCTCTCTCTCTCTCTCTCTGTGTGTTTAATCACTCCAGAGGAGATTGGACAGTTCGCCATTGATTCTCATCATCATTCTCCTGCCTGAGCTACACTTCTCCCTGTGCCACACCCGCTTGCACGATATCCATGACCGTGGTATATGGTGCAGCAGAGACCAGGTCATGCCTGCTGTTGTATCCTGGATAAGCAAATACGCCGAGTATTCCAGTCTTCTAGGCTGAGGAAATATGCACACGACTCAGATGTCAGGAAGCCATAACCAAAGTGCTTTATTGCGCATACGCACGCTCCAGCCCCTGGTGACATCAATCCCCAAACATTCCAGAATACATCATTCCTCCCTCCGATGCAGGAATCCGTAAATTAGTCCACTCAACATTGAAAAATCTTCAACAAAAATAACATGAAATTTAACAGAAAATCCAAGCGATAGTAATTAGTCAACCAAACATTTTCGGTTCCACCTAACATGCCAAAGCTGAATCTTAATCTTACAAATCAGGTCTCTGTGGGGGTCTCGACACTCTGCTCGATCTTCTAAGTACCATTGGGATTACTCCACTTGAATCAGATTTTGAACTAACAGTGGGGACCTGGCTAGAATCTGACTGCGTGCTGGATGAAGCATTTTCTGGCAATGAGCTATTGGTCGAAAACGGAAGTGTCTGAGGAACCACACTTGGTTGAACAGGTGCATGGGGTTCCACTGGTACTAAATCAGGTGACTGCTGACTCTTTCTAGGTGTTGTATCAGGAACCTCCAACGTTGGTTCGTACTCAGATGAAGTTTGCTCTGATCTACCATATGCATCACCATTTCTTCATAAATCGCCAGCTATCAGGTGGTCAGCATGCACATACCAACGGTTATTTCCTGGAACTCTCACCAGGTAAGTAAGTGGACCTTTAAATGCTACAATCGTCCCTGGAATCCACTTTTCCTTCACTCGTCTCAAGTTTCTGATACAGACGGGCTGACACAAGTGAAATGATCTCATTTTAGGGATAGGAACCATCATGGTGAACCTTAGAAACGTTTTGTTTACCTTATACCCTTCTACGTAAACAAGGTTTGACATAGACAAACTAGAAGGGCACTCGGTAGAGCGCATAACACCGCTGTGTAACGCCTGATCCACGAGAACATATCGGGCTCAATCCATTTTTAACCTCCGCCATCGAAGATGGACGGAGGTTACTGTTTTCACCCCTGTCTGTTTGTTTGTTGTTTGTTTGTTTGTTTGTGAACAGTATTACGGGAAAACTCCTGGATGGATTTCGACGAAACTTGGTGGGGGGGTTTGGTATGTCCAAGGATCATGCCATTAGATATTGGACTTGGTCCAAAGTCCAATATGGCCGCTATGGCGGCCATTTTGAAAAATATTTGAATTTCTGTTTTTGCATTTCTACATGTTTTAAATGATTTCCAACCCAAAAAATTAATTTGTTAGAGAAAAAAAAAACAAAATTTTGCAACTTTTTTTCAAAAAAATTCGATTTTATTTGAAAAAATATTTGAATTTTTTTTTTTGCATTTCTACATGTTTTAAGTGATTTCCAACCCCCCCCCCAAAAAAATTGTTAGAGAAAAAAAACCTAGAAATTTTGCACCTTTTTTTTCAAAAAAATTTAGATTTCTTTTTTTTGGCATTTCTACATGCGCGTCGATCTAGTTTAGTTTATTCAATCGTGGTTCAGTAGAGTCTGATCCGTTTTGACCTACAATGAATAGGATATCAGGTTCACTTAAGTGACCGCAGCAGTATTGGCGGCGGAGGTTTTGCACTCTACCGAGTGCTCCCCCTCTAGTTGAAATATCATGTTATATATCGTTTTTGGCCCTATCTCTCAATGGTATGCCTGGTGTTGGCTTAGTGGTTCGGGTGGCGGGCTTTGGATTCTAGGGTCCTGACAAATTGAGAATGCAAGTTCACAATTGGGTAAAGTTCATGGAAAATCGCGAGGACTTGTGTAAACTACTTAACGCAGACAGCTCACGACCCCTCTGGACACTCACTCGCGACCCTGCGACCGCCTTGGGGTCATGACACACCATTTTAGAAACACTGCTGTCGAGTGTAGACCCTCCAGCGGATGCTCTGTTCTTACATTTGGTTTAATTAAGCACAACGAGGAACATGCACACCACAGAAATTCTAAAGACGAGTCACGAACTGTATGTGGTTAGGTTTCCCAAACTTAAGCATTTCAATCCTCATAATCACTGTCAGAACCAGAATCCACCAAGAGTTTGTCAAGCACAGGTTCCGTGTCATAGTCGCATCCGAGGCCAGCACACATCCGTGTGCATGGGAATTCGTTCTTGGAGCACGAACAGGAGTTCAGACACAATGGTGTTTTACTTGCCAGAGCAGTGGACAACATGCAAAACGCTGCTTGGAGCAGGGGCACTGTCATCCACAGATAGGATGGTCATTTATTTTTTTGCCTTGTCCATCCTTGTCAAACAGAACTTGCATGTTCACCTGTCGCTCTCTTGCCCGCCGATGAAAGCAGCCTATAATTCACCCGTCATGAGTGTGGAAGCAACGAACCAGACTTTTGTGGTCAGACCCTCTATTTTTTTGAGTGGAAGCAAAACAGCTTGTACTGACTGCTGCCTTGTTCACAGCATCACAAGGATATTCCACACAGGTCGCTGACAACTTGCTTCTAACTCAGTAACAACATCAGACTGCGGGGTCAAAACTCGCATTCCAATCTTGGAGGACAGCTTCGAGGAGCTACCGTTCCTTGTGACGGTGTCAGATGGTCGTTTCTTTCCCTTTCCCATGAAATGCGCTGGTTTGTAGCGCATCCAGTAATATGTGAAGGCTGATCAAGCTCTGCACATATCAAGCCAGTATTGCCGATACTTTAAGCAGGTCGAGGATGTGACTGCTACCCTTGAAACTGGCACAATGTCAAAATAACCCGACACTGAAGATATTCTAAATGGCCCAACAGCAATATTGCAACGTCAGTGTCCGTGAGTCATCACGATGACATCGACTCTTGGACTCCGCCACGAGCTTGCAAGGAGAAATGATCTTTGTGTCTGCCTCCTCCTGATCGAAGCAACAGCTTCAGGGACATGATTGTAGTGTTAATTCCATCAATCGCGCATATCCTGTTGCCACCCCATTCCATGAGAGAGGTTGACAACATTGTCCTGTAAGTTTCTGGCATTACCTCCTGCCAAGCTTGTAATAAGAACTCAACGAGATCTTCTTTGTTCTCACCGCTCATTAGGAAGTTCTTTCCAATGTAACGCAGTTTTTGATAACTGTTATAGATTACAGCAATCCTGCAACGCGACATTAGAACGATGTCAGAGCAGAGTACGTCACACACGAAGTCTACATGGCTTACACATGGCTGTGTTTACCAAGTTGAGCACAGCAACACGATCTGCAGACTATCAGGATGGCCATGGAGATCAGAGCTCTGCGCATATCGAGGGGCCAGGATGGCAGTAGTTATCAGGATGGCCATGGAGATCAAGAGCTCTGCAACATATCGAGGCCAGGATGGCAGACTATCAGGGATGGCCATGGAGATCAGAGCTCTCACATATCGAGGCCAGGATGGCAGACTATTAGGAGCTCTGCCACAAATCAGAGGCCAGGATGGCAGGAGTATCAGAGGATCGGGTAAAAACTGAAAAACGACGGCCGGACGGCATTTGTCGGATACCACGAAAGCATTTTTTTTCCATGGAGACTTCCATGTTGTTGCCGAGCACTCTTGTGTTTGAGTGCTCTTTTGAGGCCTTTTGAATGGAACCTATCCGCTTGGTAAGTGATAGCAAGCTACTGTGCTAACGGAGCACTCCCTTGTGTTGTATAGCACAGACTATGATCGGCCGAATAGCCTCCATTACCAAAATTGTCTACAAACTGTTAGTAGACACAATTTCATAAAATACATCAAAACACATCAGGAAAATTGAATTATGGGATGTTTCATCTGTTGCTGACCTTCCTTGCGGTTTCAGTCTCGCCTGGGTCAAAGGACTTTTACAGTTTGTGCTGCGTGTTTCACATACTTGTCCTCTTCTCGCAGATGAACAGAGCTCTGGCATGACCCTCGTTCGTTGACGGATAAGCTCCTAACTTGTGAGGCTGATCTGAGACGTCTCTCTTGGTATGGAAAGATCAGCAGCAGTAGTAAAAATCGTTGACACTTTAACTTGTCCTGATGATGATGACAACCACTGCAGCCGCAGAGTCATTCGGCTTTCCTGCCTGGGTGATACGCTTTCGTATCAATGACTCACCTGTAACATCCGGGGTTGATAACTGAACCGGAGTCCTTGACGTCCTCAAACGATTTTTGAAATGAATGACACACCACTTGAGTGATTTTGAGAGTCAACGCCACGTCGTTCGAGCAAATTCTCCCCTGCCGCAGAAGGTTACTCAGGTTTTTTTTGAGAAAAACACCTGACCTCACTATAATTGTTCAATTCAAGATGAAAATACATTACTCGAGACATTGTTGACAGAACTTAGTCAGGTAACCACCCAATCTGCAAAAGTCGGAAAGAGTCCGCCAAGTTATGGAGCTCACCAGTTATCGGGAAAGGATTTCTTCATTGGCTGATATTACCGTGGAACGTAATAGTTGGCTTTCACACTGCAAATAATAAAAAATAAAACTGGCCGCCTTAGGAGCGGAGAACTTTGAGTTGTGTATGTATGATATCATAATCTGGAGTATCTGATATATAGAACAAGTTGTTCCCTCGAGTTTTCCGAAAGTGAACAATAAACCTGATGGGTGTCTGGCGACATTGAGAAATGGAGCCTAAAACGATACAGAGGTGTGATATTCAAAAGGTTTTGCACAGATTATGAAGAAACTTGGTGAACATGTTGGGGTGTGACAAGACGAATTGATTCGATTTTGGTGAAGATCCGGATCCGGATATAAGAATTTAAAAAAATTCTAAAGCGATTCTTCACCATGAGAAAGGGCCAAAAAACGATTTATTACCGTATAGCGTGTTATTTCAAAAAGTTATGGACTGATTATGACGAAACTGGTGGATGAAGTTGGGTATGTGACAAGAACAAGGCGATTTGATTTTCATCAGGTCCAGATGCAAATCCAGCTTATCATCCATTATTTTGTCGCATATGGGACCATACTCGTGCGAGCGTTGTGCTGCCTAAGCAAGTCTCCTTGTTATTGGACACATATCCTGGACGGGTCGCCACTCCGACACAGGGATACCAGCAAAGCTGGCACTCATTTTCTGACCTCAGAAGGATGACAGGCAGAGTCAGCCCTACCTGGTATTAATTCAACAGCTGATGGGATTTGAACTCAGGATCCTAGGATTCCAAGCCCACCACCCTAACCGTAAGCCAACACCAGGCTAAAATGTAAAACGTAAACTGTTCAGCCTGGTGGAGGTATGCGCTATACAAGTGGCCAGTCTTAGTTATCTATGAAAACACCAGAGAAGGGATACTCATTTGGAAAATTTCCTTAAAATAAAGTACTTTTAATTGGTCTGATTCCTATTTAATTCAACAACAACTACTCTGGATAATCTTTGTCAGGTCAGTCTTTGGGACTTCCACTAGTAACAGGGCAACCCAGTGAGTTGCTACCTGCTGCATGGTCGGGTTGTCCAGCGACTAAACTGACACCCCTCACTGCTTTACTCATGGGAAGGGTGACTAACGTCCTTTCAGACGACAACCGCAGGCTGGTCGGTGGTCTTTCTGTCTTCTACCGTCTACTCTGCAGCCTCCCCCCCCCTGCCTCTCTGTGATTGTCCCCTGCATATTTCCGCAGGGCCGCTAAGGCCGCCAACAACCCCCCTTCTGTAAAAATTACCAAAATCACGAATCACTGCCACCTTCACTCTTTCATTCCTCTTTTTTTCCCCGCCTTTGGAATAAACTCCCTCACTCTGTTCAATCCCAGTCTTCCCTCCAGGCCTTCAAAACAGCTGTTCACCCACCACCTCTTATCACTCCCCCATCCAAAACCATGATCTTTCTACCCCCGTTATCCACCCAAAGCCGACCTCCTTCAAAATTCCCTGCTTTCCTTCCTGAAAGTCCCTGTAATGTCCATCTTGTTTACCCGTGTTCCCCCGCCCCATCGCTCTCCCTTCCACAGAATCTCCTAATTGTTCTCTGTTCCCCAGTGTTTTGTCCTTCCCACTTCCCGCCCTCTTGTCTCATGCCCCCCTTGCAGTGTGTTGTGTGTTAGCTTCTCACACGAGCCTCGATAAGGGGCCCTGTCACGCCTTGACGTTTTAACCAGCAATGGCAACGATATAAAAATGTTATGTAAAACGTTGGCGTACGCTGAAATTTTGATTTTTTTTTTAAAGTTTTGGGCGTATCATAACGTGTTGGTCGTATGCATAACATTATTATAACGGCACAGAACGTTTTCGTTGTTATTGATAACTTTTACCAACGAATGCTTAGCCTGTTGTCGGCGTTCACAACCTATGCCCAACGATAGTTTAACTTACGCATAGCGCGCTAAACGTATCGCCGCGCGAACTCGTGGCGTAGCCTGTTAAAAAACCTGCCGCACGCCGATTTAAATCAACCGCCTGAGAATTTGAAGTGTCAACATCGCAGTCACACCTTGACGATTTTGCCAGCGTATGCCGACATATGAAAAATGTGTCTAAAACGCTAGGCGGACCGTCAAATACGGTAAGGTAAGTTGTGTATACGGTTAAGAGTAGGCTGGAAAACAATGAAGTACGCTGTCATATTACGTGGTACGTGTAATACATCTGAAA
This sequence comes from Eptatretus atami, assembly GCA_035128595.1. Classification (NCBI taxonomy): domain Eukaryota; kingdom Metazoa; phylum Chordata; class Myxini; order Myxiniformes; family Myxinidae; genus Eptatretus; species Eptatretus atami. The sequence continues at coordinate 119,334,966 of CM068962.1, read as the reverse complement.
TTTACAAGCATGCTGAAAATTTTACGACGTACTCGGCGTATGTGCTAACACGTTCCGCATGCGTTGTCATATGTTCCTGGCACGCTCCGCGATTGTTTACACACACGACACACGTTACTTGTAGGTTACTCATAAGTCGAAACACGTCAAGGTAATATTAACATACCCGCAACCTAATTTTCAACCAATGGTAACGTCCTTTTAACCTATGAGTTAGCGTGCTCTGAACCTATGTTTAAACGTGCTTGAAACCTATGAGTAACGTGCATTGAAACCTATTGTAACTTTGCCTTGAACCAATGACTAGCGTGCTATGAACCTATGAGTAACGTGCGTTTAACCTATGTGTAGCATGCTTTGAACCTAAGTATAACGTGCTTCTAACCTTTGAGTAACATGCTATGAACCACCTATGTGTAACGTATCTCAAACGCACATTGTCGTATGTAGACGAATTAGAATTGACGTCTTCCGGACACCACAGCACTTACTGAACGTGTTTCTAACTTACATCTACCGTATAATGCGTATTGGCAGCATTAAGGGGAATTGTATATACAAATGGGCTTCACAAGAGGAACCATCATTGTTCCAGACTCCATGTTGAGCGATGTCAATGCCAGTATAGTATCAGTAGTAGTAATACTATTAGCAGTAGTTGGTGTGCGTGACAGTAGTAGTTGTAGTAGTAGCATGTGTAGTAGTAGTATGTCTATGCCAGTAGTAGTAGTAGTAGTAGTAGTATGTCTATGTCAGTAGTAGTAGTAGTAGTAGTATGTCTATGTCAGTAGTAGTAGTAGTATGGTAGTAGTAGTAGGTCCATGTCAGTAGTAGTAGGTGAACGTGATGGGAGGGTGTGGTATGATGGATCCTCTTATCGTCCACGAATAGGAGACTACTTTGCACCATTGTTCGATGTTCTTTTCGGCTAATTTTTTTCCTCATTCCCACGATGAAATATTTCTTTGTTTTACTTTTTAAAGTATTAAAACGACTTTGACAAATGCATAATGTACTAGTAATGAAACACAGAACGCTTCGAGAACTTAACATAAGTTATACCAACGATTGTTTATCGTGTTTTAGGCTCCACAACCTATGCCCAACGATAGTCTAGCGTATGCATAGCGTAATAATTCCCAAGCACGTTATTCATAGGTTATAAATAAGTCACGGGTACCCTAACATTACTTTGATGTGTTTCGACGTATGAGGAACTTTCAAGTAGCGTGTTGCGAAGTGTGAACAACGTTCGTGTAGCGTGCTTACAAAACGTTACTCATAGCGTTAGAAATAAGTTTGGGTATGCGAATGTTACCTCTACGTGTTTCGACGTATGAGAACTTTCAAGTAACGTGTTGCGAAGTGTGAACAACGTTCGTGTAGCGTGCTTACAAAACTTACTCATAGGTTAGAAATAAGTTTCGGGTACGCGAATGTTACCTCTACGTGTTTCGACTTATGAGTAACATACAATTAACGTGTGTCAACGATCGCATAACGTGCCTACAACTTATGGCCAGCGTAGCGGAACGTGTGAGCCAAACGCCGAGTACGTCGTAAAATTTCAAGCATGCAAAATTTTTTGGACAACCAAAAAGTACAACCTTTTAAACCATCGTAATACGACCTATGGTAGTGTTTTTCAGCGTGCACCTAACGTACACAAAACGTACCCATAAACGTATTCACGTGTGCCAGCGTTTTAGACAAATTTTCATAAATCGGCATACGCTGGCTAAATCGTCAAGGTGACAGCCCCTTAAGGTATACAAAAAAAAAAAAAAAAAAAAAACAACAACACCTGACAAAAGGGCGGATAAGCTCCCTTCGGGGAAGCCAATGGCCATCCAGTAAAGAGATGGTGTCTCCAAAAAAACCCACACCCATCCGGATTGGACTGGTTTGTGGCAACTCAGGTCCCTGAAAGGGGTAAGTGGAACCCTGTGTTGAGGATGAGCTGGTATTAGCCAACGGCAACCATCAAAAGGTGGACGAGCTAGTTATTAGCCAACCAGAAGCACCCGCTCCCTACGGGAACCGTCAAGGGGGTCATGTTATTTTATTTATGCCTATTTTACTCCAAGGGGTCCCAGGATTACACACCCAAAAAATGGTTGCGATTGGTTCAGCCGTTTTTGCGGTACCTGAAAACGGACAGACGGACAGACGGTGAAATTATAGTAAGATGGCAACCACAAAACTACACCCGTGGGAAAGAGGTGAGTACACAGTGTTGCTGAAGCCATGGAAGGCATGTTCCTCGTACAGTGGATGACACTGCAGTCCAATTCATCCCGACCACTTTTGCACCATTTACGGGGTATAAGTGGGCATTGATTTTTGTTGTCAGTGCTTATTCATAAAAAAAAAAAAAAAAAACAAACAAAAAACAACAACGCACAATGTATTGTTTGTTATAACAAAACTCTACTGTCCATAACTGCAGAAATTTTTTTAAATAACTTGAATACCTTTACCTGGACGGAAAGCAATGAGAGCACGCAGACCGGAGAAATTCACCCGTGTCGGCAGAGAGAGCCGAAGACGGATACAGCATCCCGCAGAGAGAGAAGAGCCGCCAGAGATGGTGAAGGAGAAACATCTGTGGGTGGAGCAACATTGGTGGCATGCGGATGAGGCTGTCGAGGAAGGTGGAGGTGAAGGAGGTAAAAATAAAAACAAATAAATATACGACTTGCACAACGATGTGCAATTAAATGGAGGAGGAAGCATTTTGTCCCCGTCCACACTTCCCATTTCCGCAGCCTTAACTGAGTCCATCACTGTATTTGTCTTCTCTGGGTAAGTTTTTTTTTTTGCTCGGTTAACACGAACATCCCTTTCATAATTTTCTTAACTATCATACAATTTACAATTAGCATCCAGGTAGGAACCTGCAGACACTGGTGTGCAATGGTCTACTTTTTTACAGAAATATTGTGAGTTCTTTCATGTTTACTATTGATCTATAATATCTACTAATCTATAACTACTACTACTACTACTATTTATTTACTGGCCCCCATTATTCCATCTTCATTTGGGGTCGCATGGGGGAAAAATTTGTCCAAGTCTTTTACCAACTGGCTGGCCAGGCTTGACGTTTGACTGAATGTGATTTGGGCGGGAATTTGTAATTTGTTCAGGGTGCCGGTGATAACTCACCTAACTCTCAAGGAAGGACTCAGCATGGGATCTAACAGCTTGGAGGCGAGTGTGCATACCTCTCGTTCTAGGATATTCTGCCAGGCCATTGAGCTCATCAGGAAGAGTCATATCCAAAGGGCACGACCATGAAGATGTAAAACGCATGACCAACGAGCCATTATCAAAATTACAGATGATCCTTCCCTTTGTTGTGCATTACCTGTTAAGGCAGCGAGAGTTTGGGCATCTGTAGGTACTTGGCACTGAGCAAGAAGCAAGAAGAAAAAGCTCTGGCCAGGTGATCTGGAGTTGAAGAAGCTGAAAGTGTGGAAGCAATCACATGAAAAGATAAATAAGTAAAGACTAGAAACCAAAGCAAACAAAAAACCAAACAAAGAACATCCTACAAATATAAACAAATGTACACATTTTTTTTCACTCCATCAATATCTCGTAGCATACAAGACCTTTATACATGGTCCAACGGTCGACTGTTCCCTCGAGACATTTTCCCACATCCCACTGTATGTTCGAGGATGCTGTGGAAGTGAAAGCTCTGAGCAGCATTGGTATTGTCTCCCAGTGAAGTACAGTAGGTATGACACTCCACAACTGCAAAAAAGATTGATCGACTCTTACTCCTAACCTTCTCTTCTGAATTTTTTATGTAAGTCTCACTTGGCTGTGTCTGGATGAGTTGAGGGTTGTGGAGTAGCGGTTGAACCCGAATCCTATCCAGGTTCCTCCTGATGACTCCATCTTTGCGATTTACTTTTTTTGGTTCCTTCTTGGTCTTCCGTTTGATTGTGTAAAACCTCCTGTGCAAGTGAGGCCAGGTGAGCACTTGGGCACAAACAGCACTACACGCTCTAAATTGATGCCTTACCGGCCATTTGCCAGAAGACAGTGGGCCTGGGTGGCGCAGTGAGCTGTGGAACATTTTTGTGAGGGGCCACCCCACAGGGCAGGACGGCCGGAAGATGGTACTGCCCACAGACAGGCAACCAATGAAGGGGCTGGCTGGTGCTAGAAAGGCAGTCCGTGTAAGGTGGTACATGCCGTGTTTGTGCATGCGTGCGGCAGTTGGAGTTGGACCTTTGCAAGAAAAATCTCTCTCTCTCTCTCTCTCTCTCTCTCTCTCTCTCTCTCTCTCTCTCTCTCTCTCTCTCTCTCTTCTCTCTGTGTGTTTAATCACTCCAGAGGAGATTGGACAGTTCGCCATTGATTCTCATCATCATTCTCCTGCCTGAGCTACACTTCTCCCTGTGCCACACCCGCTTGCACGATATCCATGACCGTGGTATATGGTGCAGCAGAGACCAGGTCATGCCTGCTGTTGTATCCTGGATAAGCAAATACGCCGAGTATTCCAGTCTTCTAGGCTGAGGAAATATGCACACGACTCAGATGTCAGGAAGCCATAACCAAAGTGCTTTATTGCGCATACGCACGCTCCAGCCCCTGGTGACATCAATCCCCAACATTCCAGAATACATCATTCCTCCCTCCGATGCAGGAATCCGTAAATTAGTCCACTCAACATTGAAAAATCTTCAACAAAAATAACATGAAATTTAACAGAAAATCCAAGCGATAGTAATTAGTCAACCAAACATTTTCGTTCCACCTAACATGCCAAAGCTGAATCTTAATCTTACAAATCAGGTCTCTGTGGGGTCTCGACACTCTGCTCGATCTTCTAAGTACCATTGGGATTACTCCACTGAATCAGATTTTGAACTAACAGTGGGGACCTGGCTAATCTGACTGCGTGCTGGATGAAGCATTTTCTGGCAATGAGCTATTGGTCGAAAACGGAAGTGTCTGAGGAACCACACTTGGTTGAACAGGTGCATGGGGTTCCACTGGTACTAAATCAGGTGACTGCTGACTCTTTCTAGGTGTTGTATCAGGAACCTCCAACGTTGGTTCGTACTCAGATGAAGTTTGCTCTGATCTACCATATGCATCACCATTTCTTCATAAATCGCCAGCTATCAGGTGGTCAGCATGCACATACCAACGGTTATTTCCTGAACTCTCACCAGGTAAGTAAGTGGACCTTTAAATGCTACAATCGTCCCTGGAATCCACTTTTCCTCACTCGTCTCAAGTTTCTGATACAGACGGGCTGACACAAGTGAAATGATCTCATTTTAGGGATAGGAACCATCATGGTGAACCTTTAGAAACGTTTTGTTTACCTTATACCCTTCTACGTAAACAAGGTTTGACATAGACAAACTAGAAGGCACTCGGTAGAGCGCATAACACCCTGTGTAACGCCTGATCCACGAGAACATATCGGGCTCAATCCATTTTTAACCTCCGCCATCGAAGATGGACGGAGGTTACTGTTTTCACCCCTGTCTGTTTGTTTGTTGTTTGTTTGTTTGTGAACAGTATTACGGAAAACTCCTGGATGGATTTCGACGAAACTTGGTGGGGGGGTTTGGTATGTCCAAGGATCATGCCATTAGATATTGGACTTGGTCCAAAGTCCAATATGGCCGCTATGGCGGCCATTTTGAAAAATATTTGAATTTCTGTTTTTGCATTTCTACATGTTTTTAAATGATTTCCAACCCAAAAAATTAATTTGTTAGAGAAAAAAAAAACAAAATTTTGCAACTTTTTTTCAAAAAAATTCGATTTTATTGAAAAATATTTGAATTTTTTTTTTTGCATTTCTACATGTTTAAGTGATTTCCAACCCCCCCCCCAAAAAAATTGTTAGAGAAAAAAAACCTAGAAATTTTGCACCTTTTTTTTCAAAAAAATTTAGATTCTTTTTTTTGGCATTTCTACATGCGCGTCGATCTAGTTTAGTTTATTCAATCGTGGTTCAGTAGAGTCTGATCCGTTTTGACCTACAATGAATAGGATATCAGGTTCACTTAAGTGACCCAGCAGTATTGGCGGCGGAGGTTTTGCACTCTACCGAGTGCTCCCCCTCTAGTTGAAATATCATGTTATATTCGTTTTTGGCCCTATCTCTCAATGGTATGCCTGGTGTTGGCTTAGTGGTTCGGGGGCGGGCTTTGGATTCTAGGGTCCTGAGTTAAAATCCGGCTCAGCTGTTGAATTAATACCAGGTGGGGTTAACTCGGCCTGTCATCCTTCCGAGGTCGGCAAAATGAGTGC
>CM068962.1:119315438-119328647 GCA_035128595.1 Eptatretus atami | reverse complement strand
CAGCATGCTGGTATCCTGTGTCGGAGTGGCGACCCGTCTAGGATTGTGCCCAATAGCCAAGGAGACTGCTAAGACAGCCCCAACGCTCTGCACAGAGGATGGTCCCAATGGATGGATGGATGGATATACTTTCCCAAACTAGCTTTATCATACTCAGCCAATTCCCCCAAAACAAGGATGAATTATTCCCTTTCACACCAACAAGTTCTAACATAAACTCTTGGTTATCCCCATTCCATACTGGTACCTTGGTACATCCAACAATAGGAACCAATTCCCCCGTATAATTACGAAAAGTTATGTTGTCGTTGTGCAATGGAAATTCAGATAACTTATCATAATATACAGTTTCTGAAACAGTTGAGCATGATGCTCCCTTATCAAGTTCCGTGACAATGTCTGTCTGACCCACCGTCACACTGAGCCTTGCTGGCTTTATCTTACTGGTTACTTCACTAAAACAGTACAAACCAGATGCTTCATGGTCGTTTTCCTGACCACTGTCCCAATCGGTGTTGTCGTTCACCGCCGAAGCCACATATCTGGTCGAACTGTTCATGGGGCACATTTTCCATGCATGTCCCATTTTATGGCACCTGTAACAGGTCACATCTCGAAGCCGACACTTCTCAGGGCAATGATTTCCTCCACAGCACTTGCACGGACGTCCTGCCGATTCCACAGCGCTTGCATGTTGATCCCGACGGTCTATAAAATGGCGCTCCTGCCTTTCTCCCGACCGGCACACAAAATGGCGCTCTCGCCGCTTGCCCAGCTGGCTTCGACCACCTCCCCTGCTGAAGTTGGTTTGTCGCATGTCCTTGGTTCTTGCTGCTCGGCTGTCCATGTGCTCCTTGTTAGCTTTGCCAGCTAATTTGTCCGCCAAATATTTTACTCTGGCATCTTCAAAAAATAAAAATACCTTCGATAACGAAATTTTCAGGTGACGCAAGTCTATCTCTGAGCAGGTAGAAATCCTCCAAACGCACATGTAGAAGCAAGCCGCTTCAAACGTATTGCAAAGTGAGCTACGGACTTGTGCTCACCTTGGTTGGCCATCCAAAATTTGTGTCGTTCAGCAATCACGATGGGCTTCGGAATGAAGTGATCTGCTAACAGCCCCTACAAATCGTCATAACACTTGGTTTTTGGAGCATCCGGACCTGCACAAGTTCTTCACCATTTTAAACGTCTCCGCTCCCACCAATGCTAGTCACAGGGTTGGTCTTTTTCCCCTCGTCGATTGCATTTGCTGCCATAAATGCATCGCATCTGTCCATGTAGTCATCAAAGCACTCGACTTTCTCATCGAAGACGCCAATATTTCCGAACACAGCCATCCTTTAGGGTTCCTGAACAATCAATAACCTTCGTCGCCAATTTGTTGTATCCCAGATAAGCAAATATGCCGAGCATTCCAGTCTTCTAGGCTGAGGAACGATGCACACGACTCAGACAAAGTGCTTTACTGCACATGCGCACGTTCTACCCCCTGGTGGTGTCAATCACAAAACATTCCAGCATACATTACCTGCCTATAGTCCTCACCTGATATTCCCATTGTCTGTGTGAATCTGGTATTGTCGGCGCCAGAGTGGGGAATAGTTTTTCATTGTATATAAGATCGTGTTTCTTTTCCCCATCATCCCTATCTGTCTGTCGAAGACTAAAAGGTCATCATCAATACATGGCATACACACAGGAGGAGGTGTGGAAGCAGGTAAACTGAGAAAGTAAAAACAGAAAAGTAGGGCAATTTGGGGGTTTGGGGGTATTATCAAGAATGTTTGGGAAATGAAGGTTGTGGAGGAGGGAAGAGAAATAGGGACAGTAGAATGGAAGGAAATCAGAGTAATTGGAGGAAAGGGAAGAGAAATGTAGGAAACAAAGCAGGATGTGGGGAGAGAGATAGAGAGATAGAGAGAGAGAGGTTTAAAAACTTAGGCCCTAAAACATCGTAAGATCCCAATAATTAATTAAACATATTGTAGAAGAACTGGAATTGAATGTCTACTTTGATGTCCTATTAGGATTCTTTCATGGAGTAAAACTTGTGAGTGCATTGAAAAAGAAAGTAAGAATGACATGCAGTGAAATAAAAGACAAACTGACAAAAAAAAAGAAATCCATATGAACGAGTCAAAAAAAAAAATTACCTGGTCCTCATAAGGCAACGAGGTGAAGGCAGGTAACCCCTTTGCCCATCTAACGCTCATGAAAAGCAGTCGAGCTGCAGACTCGCATACCACTTCTGCAATGACGTCAGAGGGGACGAGACCTGGCTGTTGTGACATTGGTGGGGAGAGGAAGTAAACAAAAGGTGTCGGTTGAAAATGCAGGTAAAGAAACCATTGAGGAAACTGAAAACAACATTTCAGGAGATTCCATCCATCCATCGGGACCATACTCTGTGCAGAGCGTCGGTGCTGCCGAAGCAGCCTCCTTGGCTATTGGGCACAATCCTGGACGGGTCACCACTCCGACACAGGATACAAAGAAGCTGGCACTCATTTTGCCGACCTCGGAAGGATGACAGGCAGAGTCAACCCCAACTGGTATTAATTGAACAGCTGAGCAGGATTTGAACTCAGAATCCTCGGATCCCAAGCTCACCACCCAAACCATTAAGCCAACATCAGGCATATATCAGGCGATTGTGGGAAAACAACTTATGGTTTGGAAAAGTAAAGGAAAGAGATAGTGAAGATTTCTACCCGTTTTAACTTGTGAGGTTTAACTCTCAAAATAGTAGCTAACTACATTTTTAATACATGACCTTTAAAGCACATAAATGATGAGTGACAGTTTAGTGCTATTTCATGCTTACCTTAATTCCTGCACCTTCTTCAAAGGCATGTGCAGCAAGGGGAAAGGCAAGCGTAGATGGCGTGAATGGTGCAAGTCTGTGTGCAGATTCAGCACTGATGGGGCAGAATGAGGTTGCGGCAACCTGAGTAGGTTGAGGGGTCCGTATGATGTCTCCAGCATCAGATCTGCCCACTTCCTTGTGACCTCGGAAGTATAGCGTAACATGCTTCCGAAGTGTAGAAGAACGAGGACCTCGCTCATGTTGCACAGCTGTGGTGATGACATCATAGGAAGAAGTGAGGTGAACAATAGGTATGCAATTACATCGATTATAGAGAAGCAGATGAAGACAGAACTGTTTATCCATCTCAATGTTTCGTTGCTGTTGGAACTACCATAATTGCTCAACGTCAGTCAAGTCATATCAAAGCAAACTTTATCCACTTATACAGCATCGTTAGTATCGGCTAGTCAAAGTGAAACACTGAGAAAAGTGAATGCGAAGCATTGAGAAAAAAGACAGCGTACCATCACGGTTCATTGAAACTTGCAGACAGCGAGCCAGCCGACAGGCCCGGCATTGGTTTCGATGTGCCTTGTCAACAGGACACGAGCCCTGTACACAGACACACAGTGTATGTCTTACATTTCTTCTGGATATGGTCGATGTATAAAGAACATAAAAAACAACTCTAAACCAGCCTCCTTCAGTCCATTTGATTGGAGGACATTGCCTTCCTCAACTCATGGTGAAGTGTGCTTTCCATCTTGTTATTACCTCCAACACCGAAAGTGAAGGAGGTTATGTTTTCACCCCTTTCTGTCTGTTGGGTAGTCAATCTAGTCTACCCTTATTATCAGTATTTCCGTCGATATGTTTGTCTGTCTGTCTGTCTGTATGTATGTCTGTTCGGTCCAGTGCTCCGTTAATACAATGGCGGTTTCGATGAAACTTGGTTGGTAGGTTCATACCATGACCTAGTTGTGTGCAAATGAGAAACCGTTGCTATGGACACCACCGTTGCCTAGCAACAGGACTTGAATTTTTTGAAAAATCCTAAAAAATTATTTTTTCGAAAATCAAAAATTGGGCCACGAGCGACTGTGGGCAGTACATTCAGCCATATTGTCAAAAATTTCCAGCCGGACCTATGAAAACTGTCGGAGAAGATAGACTTTGAATGAACCCTGGTCGAAAACAATAAAAAAAACGAAGTTCGTTATATCTCAGAGACTATGAGTCAGATATACATGAAACTGGTATGGTAGGTTCATGGTATGTCCTAGTTATGTGTGAGAAAGAACCGTTGATATTGACGCTTTTGTTGGCTAGTAACGGCTGAAAAACGACTGAATTCGACTTGATCGACTACCCATGTCCGCCTACCGGCTTGTTGTTTGTTCCTGTCTGTCTGTCTGTCTGTCTGTCTGCTCGCCTCCAGCCCAAACTGCTCAACCGATCGTTCTGAAATTTTCAGAGATTAATGTCACCAATCCTGCGACGGTCCCGCATTGAAGTTTCGTAAAATTTGTTTGACAGAAAAGGTCTACATAGGCCAATAGGCCAGTTTGGGCCAAATTTTCTAAAACCTCAATTTTCATCCGATTGAGTTGAAATTTGAAAAGGGTTTACATATCAGGTCACTGAATTCAACCACCTATTATTTTTGTGGTCACCATAGGCGAAAAGGTCGACATAGGCCAAATTTCTAAATTCCTCAATTTTAATCTAATTAACTTGAAATTTGAAGATCATTTGCATACCAGGTCACTGAATTCAACAACCTACTAATTTTGAGGTAAATATTGGCCAAAAGGTCAAAATAGGCCAAAAGGCGAATTTGGATCAAAATTTTCTAAAATCCTCAATTTTTATCGGATTGACTTGAAATTTGAAAAGCATTTTCATGTCAGGTCACTGAATTCAACTACCAATTACTTTTAAGAACAAAAACTTCAGCACAGGCCTAATTTCTAAAATTGATAGACAGGGCCAAAAACTAAATATATCACTATATCTCAAAAAGTTGTGGACGAGTTGTGACAAAACAAGGTGGATGAGATGAATAGGTGACAAGAACAAGTGGATTGGGTTTGGTTCGGATCCAGCCCATCAGTGGGATACAAAAGGTGGTGTTTCACCTGGCAGAGTATGCGCTCTACCGAGTGCCATCTACTTTGTGCTGATTGCCAAGTTGTGTCTCTTATGAGTGATTTTTCATTTGTCTCTCTGTTTGTTTGTTTATGTACAGCATATCTCAAAAAGTTGTGGACGGATCGGATGAAATTTGTGGACAGGTTTGTTGTATGACAAGGACAAAGTGATTAGACTTTTGGTGAAGATCCGGATCCGGATCCGACTACTAGAATTCTTAAAGTGATTCTTCACCATTGAGAGATAGGGCGAAAAACGATATGGAGCATAATATCTCAAAAATGTATTGGGCCTGATATGTTTTCGTGGATCAGGCATTACAGGGCAGAGGTATGTGCTCTACTGAGTGTCCTAGTTTTTCTTATTCTTCCTCTTTCGTATGTAGCACATGCCTATGGGCAGCATCGTTAGGAGTGCAGCTGTGCCGCTGATGCAGTGCCCCCGAAGGTTAGAGCAGGAATTTTATATTTGGCCAGAGTTCCGTCCATAGCTTGCCGACTCTTCACGAAGGGCGTCGTGGGTTCTTTAACATCTGCCACCTAACGCTGCCAGACGGGACATCCAGTTTAACGTCCATCTGAAGGAAGACGCACATTGATCCCTTGCCCGTGTTCTTGCATATTCAAGACATTTGCCAAATGTTGATTGGAAAGAAAGAGCAGCCATAATAATGAAATCCACACAAGGCAGTGGATGAAAAAAAATAAAAAATGTCTTCAACCACTCAACCTTTCAGACCTTAGTCCTAACTCTGGCAACAAGAGATAGTATCGAGCCAGGCCGCGACAGTCAAACTGTCAATTTTTCAAGAGTAGGCCATTGTGTGCCAACTGCCCGCATGAGGTGCTCAGCGGGATACTGTGTCTGACCTGGGCTGAAAGATTACTTCACTACCCGGATAATTGGATTCCAAAGGAGGCCAGCCCAGTGAGTGGGTTGGGGTGGGGGGGGGGCAAGAAAGAAGAGAAAGAGAGCAAGCTGCCACCTTGCTGGATTTCTTTCCCAATTCTACTTTGGTTTCAAAATGCAGTCAAAGATTTCAGAACTTCTACTTCTGAGCTGAAATAAGGACCTGCTTCCCAACGAGCAGACAGTGAGTTGTGACTAGGGATGGATGAAGATTTGTAGATTTTGCTCCAACGAAGGGAAACAACCAAAATGTCCACCTTAACTCATTCCTCAATGCAGTAAACTTAATGCTTTTTCATCTCTTGCTCCGGAAAATCCATTCCATATATTATTTACTGATGTCTGTTCAAACGTATGACTGTAACACTTTATTGTTCTTACACAGGTTTTGTTCTATTCTATTTTATTGTTCCTTCAATCCTTTGTTGAGTTGACAATGTCCACCGGGGCACTTCCTTAATCAGCATTCAACTAAAAACTGCTACGACAGAGGAATACCAAACTTTATCGAGGCTAGTATATCGGTCTGTGCCTACTGACAACTCGAACAATACGTTTTATCAACTAAAATGTGACAAAGGTATGTTAACCATGGTGGGAAGCAAAGTACAGCTTGCATTTTGAGCATTAACCCTTTGTCGGAGCATTTGGACGAAGGGATTGCATTCAAAACGTCAGCTTTATTTCACATCCCACGGCAGTGAGCATTACTTTGTCACCTTTAATTTGGTAAGACTAAAATTGATATTCCTTAACTTACAGCTCACTCTTTGGGTTCGACATATTTGAGGATCATTCTAAGTGAGCTACATCATTCATGAGTAACTACAAAGTTGGTTACTGAACTTTTGAATAGCTTAGATTAGAAATAGATTTCACTCTTGACTTCGGAAAGGTGTGAATAAAAAATGGTTTTAAAAAATATTGTTTATGCTTCATTTCTGCCGAGAGATGTAGAGGTACCCAAACTCTCCTCTAAGCTGCTTAACCTGGATTTGAATCTCAACCCAGCTATAAACGGTCATCCCGGTGTTTCACAGGCAAAGTCATTCATCAATGTGTGTGCCGTCCCTTGGATGGATGTTAAACGGATGTCCCGTCTGCCGGAATTAGTTGGTAGATATTAGAGATCCCACGGTGTCCTTCGTGAAGAGTAGGCAAGCCCCATGAACAAATTCCTGCCCTGACTTCCTGCGTTCGAGTGGCAGCCAAACCCGGATTACAACCAGAGCCATACAAACTGCTTCAGCAACACCGACGCCCGGGATATAGCATGGTTCATGATCTGATCTATATTTCTGCGCCAACTGTGGTTTCACATAAAATTGGTGTTTCATGCTATTTGAAAAAGAAAAATATGAGAGTGATAAATGAGTTGTCAGGAAAAAAGGAGGTATTTTAAAATCACAGGATCAATAACAAGGGAGGGAGGGAGGTCATTGACCTGGATGTTAAAATCCCTAGAAACAGTATCTTTCCAGGATAGATAAGCAAGGTTGATAGAAAATCTGAGAAATCATCAAGAGACGAAACATATCGTTTGGAGGCTGAGAGAAGATTGCTATCTCTAATTACCTCCGCCAGCGAAGGTGGAAGGAGGTTATGTTTTCACCACCTGTCTGTCTGTCTGTTTGTTCGTCAGTTTGTGTGTTTGTGTGCAGGATATCTCAAAAAGTTGTGGACGGATCCGGATTAAATTTTAGTGAAGATCCGAATCTGGATCCAGATACGAGAATTATTTAATTAAAAAGGGATTCTTCACCATTGAGAAATATGGCCAAAAACGATGTGTAGCATGATATTTCAAAAAATTTCTTGTGCCTGATATGTTCTACTGTATCAGGCATTGCGTGGCAGATGTATGTGCTCTACTGAGTGCCCTTCTAATTTTATATGTGAACCAATAGATCTGCAAAGGTGTTTGAAAGCTGAGTGTGACGTAGCAGCATCATTGCGAAGTGATCGTGTCGATTTTGATCGAAATTGGGCGGATGCACCTCCTGGCCATGCTTTGTTGGGCAATGATAAAAGTTGTAGAACCATGATTATCCAGTGCCTTCAGAAAGTATTCCCACCCCTCGACTTTTGTTACATTTTATTATGTTACATCCTGAATTTAAAATGGATCAAATATAAAATTTTGTCACCGATCTACACAAAATACCCCAAAATCTGAATTCTTGTGTCAAAAAGTGTGCAACCCCTTGAGTCAATACTTTGTAGAAGCACCTTTGTCAGTGATTACAGCTTCAAATCTTCTTGGGTATGTCTGTATCAGTTTTTGTACATCTGGATTTGGGGATTTTCTCCCATTCTTCCTTGCAGATATGTTCAAGTTCTGTCAAGTTGGATGGGGAGCGTCGGTGAACAGCGTTCTTCAAGTCTTTCCACAGATTCTCAATGGGATTCAAGTCTGGCCTTTGGCTGGGCCACTCAAGGACTTTCACATTCTTGTTCTGAAGCCATTCTAGTGTTGCTTTGGCTGTATGCTTGGGGTCGTTGTCCTGTTGGAACGTAAACCTTCACCGCAGTCTGAGGTCTTTGGAACTCTGAAGCAGGTTCTCCTCAAGGATTTGCCTGTATTTGGCTCCATTCATTGTTCCCTGAATCCTTTCAAGTCTCCCAGTCTCTGCTGCTGAAAAGCATCCCCATAGCATGATGATACCACCACCAGAGAGTTCAATTTTCATCTCATCAGACCACAGAATCTTTTGCTTCACGCTCTCAGAGTCTTTCATGTATCTTTTTGCAAACTCCAGGTGTGCTGTCATGTACTTTCTGTTTATTAATCAGGAGTGACTTCCGTCTGGCCGCTCTCTCACAAAGCCTTGATTTGTGAAATGCTGCAGAAACTGTTGGCCTTCTGGCAGGTTCTCCATTCTCAGCCAAGGATCTCTATATTTCTGTCAGAGGGGTCATTGGGTTCTTGGTCATCTACCTGACCAAGGTCCTTCTTGCCCGGTTGCTCAGTTTGGTTGGACGGCCAGCTCGAGGAAGAGACTGGGTAGTTCCATATTCTTACCATTTCCTAATGATGGAGCTCATTGTGCTCATGGGAACTTTTAACACTCTAGAAATTGTTTTATACCCTTCGTCAGATCTATGCCTCCTCACAATTCTATCTCGGAGTTCGACAGACAGTTCCTTGGACTTCATGGTGGAGTTTCTGCTCTGACATGCACCGTCAACTGTTCATGGATGTAGATTTGCTCTGCCTAAGTGAAACAAGTCTGTCACCTGCTAGTGATGCAACAGTGGCTGCTTTAAAATTAAAAAAAAATTTTGTCACCCCATAATGACAAAGTGAAAACGTTTTTAGAAATTTTTACAAATTTATCAAAAAAACCTAAAAGCTGAAATGTCTTGCGTCAATAAGTATTCAACCTTATATAGAAAGGTGTGTTTCTTTCTAAATCATGTCCAATCAAATGAATTGGCCACAGGTGTACTCCAATCAAGGTGCAGAGACATCTCAAGGATGATCAAAGGAAATTGGATGTACCTGAGCTCAATTTGGTGCGTCATAGCAAAGGGATTGAATACTTAGTGACTCAAGACATTTCAGCTTTTAATTTTTAATAAATATGTAAAAAAGAAACATGTTTTCACTTTGTCATTGTGCGGTGACAAATTTGTTTTTTTATTTAATTCAGCCTGGAACACAACAAAATGTGACAAAAGCCGAGGGGTGTGAGCGCTCTCTGAAGGCACTGTATGTCAGCAGCCACTGTTGCATCACTAACGGGTGACAGACTTGTTTCACTTAGACAGAGCAAATCTACATCCATGTCTAAAGTTTCCTCACTAAGGAGAGAAACTTCCCGGTGGTAACTAAACGTCTCTTAACGTCAGGAAGCCAGTACATCATGCGGTCACAAAATGGTGTGGCTTCCTTGGACAACGGTTCAGGTGAGAACGGTCGGGTTACTTCATCTCACGATGATTTCCAATCAAAGTTGGAGTCATACATGTTTGAACGGTTGGAAAACTGGCAGGACAGAAGACGTACTGAACACCATTGTTTGTGATGCATGCCACGATGACAAGCATGTACGATGTACTGAACATCTGTCACGTGATGTAAACAGGTCCCTCGAAGAGCACGTCCACAAAAAAGGAAAATAAAGAATGCGGAAAGGCTGCACTCACTGTAAACCCATCGTGTGATGATGTGCAAGAAAATGAAATCAACAATAATGACAATAAAAAGGAGGCTAAAAGAAAGGTCAGAGCGATAAAGGTTACCGAGGTGTATGTTTGCGGAATTTCCAGCACCACCATCGAGTTGATAGGATTACCTTGAGGTACACGAGCTCCACTCCAAGCTGTCTAGCCTGGGTTTGAATTTCCACCCAGCTATAAACTACCATCCTGGTGTTGCACTGGCAGGGCGATGCATCAATGTGTGTCCCATCCCTCGGATGTCCCATACAGCCACGTTCCCAGCAAATTGGTTTATTAATCTCATGTGCACCCTGTGACTGTTGGTTGCAGCATTGCTGGGAGCACTTCTGTGCTGATGATGCAGTGCCCCCCTGTTGGTTAGGGTAGGAATTTGGAACATGTTTATGGTGCCCGCGATAACTTGCCGGTTGATCACGAAGCACACCGTCAGATCTTAACGTAACCAACTAATGTCGGCAGATCGGGACGACCCAGTTTGACTCATCGAGGAACACGCACTGATGAATCACCCTGCCTGTGAAACATCGGGATTCGAACCCAGGCCACACCGCTTGGAGGTGAGTGTGCGTATCTGTAGGTCCCAGCAAATTATCCCACAGCCATGCACTGGAAAAAATGAAGAAGAAGAAGAAGAAGAAGAAGAAGCACTATCCTGCCTTTTAATAAGATAGCGTGTTAATGTTCATACCAGGTGACCTTGAAGGTATTAAGAACCAACCTCAGGGTGTGGACTGGCATCACATGTTAACCAGTCAACCACAGGGTGTGGACTGGCATCACATGTTAACCAGTCAACCACAGGGTGTGGACTGGCATCACATGTTAACCAGTCAACCTCAGGGTGTGGACTGGCATCACATGTTGACCAGTCAACCTCAGGGTGTGGACTGGCATCACATGTTAACCAGTCAAACACAGGGTGTGGACTGGCATCACATGTTGACCAACCACAGGGTGTGGACTGTCATCACATGTTAACCAGTCAACCTCAGGGTGTGGACTGTCATCACTGTTAACCAGTCAACCTCAGGGTGTGGACTGGCATCACATGTTGACCAGTCAACCTCAGGTGGTGGACTGTCATCACATGTTAACCAGTCAACCGCAGGTGTGGACTGTCATCACATGTTCACAGTCAACCACAGGGTGTGGACTGTCATCACATGTTAACCAGTCAACCTCAGGGTGTGGACTGGCATCACATGTTAACCAGTCAACCTCAGGGTGTGGACTGGCATCACATGTTGACCAGTCAACCTCAGGGTGTGGACTGGCATCACATGTTAACCAGTCAACCACAGGGTTTGGACTGGCATCACATGTTGACCAACCACAGGGTGGACTGTCATCACATGTTAATCAGTCAACCTCAGGGTGTGGACTGGCATCACATGTAACCAGTCAACTCAGGGTGTGGACTGGCATCACATGTTAACCAGTCAACCTCAGGGGTGTGACTGTCATCACATGTTAACCAGTCAACCGCAGGTGTGGACTGTCATCACATGTTGACCAGTCAACCACAGGGTGTGGGTTCATCACATGTGTACCAGTCAACCACAGGTGTGGGACTGTCATCACATGTTGACCAGTCAACCGCAGGGTGTGACTGGCATCACATGTTACCAGTCAACCTCAGGGTGTGGACTTGCATACATGTTGACCAGTCAACCGCAGGGTGTGGACTGGCATCACATGTTGACCAACCTCAGGGTGTGGACTGGCATCACATGTTGACCAGTCAACCACAGGGTGTGGACTGGCATCACATGTTGACCAACCTCAGGGTGTGGACTGGCATTACATGTTGACCAGTCAACTCAGGGGGTGACTGGCATCACATGTTGACCAGTCAACCGCAGGGTGTGGACTGGCATCACATGTTGACCAACCTCAGGGTGTGGACTGGCATCACATGTTGACCAGTCAACCCAGTGTGGACTGGCATCACATGTTGACCAGTCAACCGCAGGGTGTGACTGGCATACACGTTGACCAGTCACCGCAGGGTGTGGACTGGCATCACACGTTACACAATTAACCTCAGGGTGTGACTGGCATCACATGTTGACCATTCAACCTCAGGGTGTGGACTGGCATCACATGTTGACCAGTCAACCTCAGGGTGTGGACTGGCATCACATGTTGACCAGTCAACCTCAGGTGTGGACTGGCAATCACATGTTGACCAGTCAACCGCAGGGTGTGTGCAGACTGGTATCACATGTTGACCACACTTGAAGGGCCGATAGATCACTCCAGTCTGAGGGTTATTAATGCTCACTGATTTTTCTTCACCAAACGGTAGTTTCATTGCTTGTTAGTGAATAAATGACCAGTGACAGGTTAGGACTAATCACAAAACCTCAAAGGTATAAACACTGGACCACTCTGTGTACCTGTGTAATACCTGGAGTGTGGAAGCCCCCACATTATAAATCTTCCATCTTGTGTGCACATAACTCTTTGGGACTGGATGGACAACTTTTCTCTTCAATTATAAAATCATAGTTCGAGCTGTGGGGAATTCATTGGATGAGGGGGTGGTAATTGATTAGATGAGGGGTAATGGATAAGATGAGGGGTAATTGATTAGATGAGATAATTGATTAGATGAGGGGTAATGGATAAGATGAGGGATAATTGATTAGATGAGGGATAATGGATAAGATGAGGAGTAATTAATTAGATGAGAGATAATTGATTAGATGAGAGATAATTGATTAGATGAGTGGTAATTGATTAGATGAGAGGTAATTGATTAGATGAGAGATAATTGATTAGATGAGGGATAATGGATAAGATGAGGAGTAATTGATTATATGAGGGGTAATTGATTAGATGAGATAATTGATTAGATGAGGGGTAATTAATTAGATGAGAGATAATTGATTAGATGAGGGGTAATGGATAAGATGAGGGGTAATTAATTAGATGAGAGATAATTGATTAGATGAGATAATTGATTAGATGAGGGATAATTGATTAGATGAGGGGTAATTAATTAGATGAGAGAATTGATTAGATGAGGGGTAATGGATAAGATGAGTAATTGATTAGATTAGAGATAATTGATTAGAGGGGTAATTGATTAGATGATGGGTAATTAATTAGATGAGAGATAATTGATTAGATGAGGGGTAATGGATAAG
>CM068962.1:119273662-119292862 GCA_035128595.1 Eptatretus atami | reverse complement strand
GCGCCTGTCTTTTAATAGAATTGTTGGGTTTTAATGCTGCCTGACATAATAAATAACATCAGCTGTAGAATTCTGCTTGTGTCATTCCCTTCCCCCCCATTGATTGCTTGCCTGTTATAAATAAATGCCCCATTGTTTGAATGTCAATCTCTCGTTGCGTCATCCCCATGACTTCCACGCCGTCGGAAATTAGCCCCCGCTATTAAAGCCAAAATAAAACGTGGTCATTTGTCCGACGGAATTTGGCGAATAAAACCGCTCGGCATCCGACACGGAACGAGCACGCCTTAGCGGCTCGTTTTCCTCCGAGTCCCGTCGAGGTATAAAGTTCTCGTACTTTCTGTCTGTGCGATAATAGGTTAATCCGAGATTCGCGTTTAAACCCTTACTGCGTGGACAGAATATTGACAGTTTATGGTGTGTTAATGGCATCCGTAGCAGTTTCCGGAGTTGTCGCGGAACTACGACTGCAATTCCGGGTTTCCGGCGGACGCCGACTGCGGTTGGGCCTAGCGGTTGTGCGTGCCGTCCACGAACCGGCAAATTCGTATAACAATAATATATGTATATATATAACACTGGCATACATAAGGTATATATATATATATATATTATATATATATACACACTGGAACATGGATATATATCTACTATATATATATATATAATATATACACACTTATACATGAGGATATATTCTTACATATATATATATATATATATATATATATATATATATATATACATACATTTCTTACAGCATACATACATGGCAACTACATACATATACATCTTCCATATAATATATATATATATATATTAATATATCACACTGTAAATACATGAGGATATTATACATATACATATACATTTTTATATACACACTGTATACATGAAGGATAATATTATATACATGTAACATATATAATATAATATATATATTATAATATATATATATATATAATATATATACACACTGTATACATGAGGATATATTGTTGCGGGCGGGTATCGGCGACAGCACGACCGCTAGATGGACAGTAGGTCGACCCACCAACACCGGAATTTATAGGTCGTCACCGCCGGATAACTGCCGGAAGCTGACGGGTCCTTATCAGCAGCCCAAGTTGCCAATAGGATTAACGGCAACCCCACGTGGGTTAGGGTCGATTTGCCATTTCAAATTTACCTAAAATACCCACGTTCGTCCAACACCGGGGAAATTCACCCTCGACGATGCTCTGTCACGGACGAGACACTAGCGTACTCAACGATGTGGGACCCGAGCGATGGCCACCGAGCTTCCGCGGTCCGAAATGTCCCATTTAACAGCGGCAACAGCCCTGGCTAGTTCTGCCAACACGCACCGTGGTTTAAACCAATAAAAGAAAGACGAGGACGAACCGATTACATTTAACATATGTTTATTATAATGGAGGCAGGGGGGCACGTAAAAGTCAGAGTTTGATCCAATAATAAAGGCACTGTATGTCAGGCACTTATAATTTCTAACTTACTGGACTGGCGCGCACAAACACACCCGCACACACACCCAAAAGAATCGACCCAAACGTCTTTATTTGAGGCCTCCAGCTTGGATGGAAGGCGAGCGCACCAGAACTGCCTTCGGACCTGCCACCTCGGTGGCTTGATGCATTGCAACCAGCACCAGAGAGAGGCCAGCCGAATCCCAGACACCGGGCGAGCAGTCGATCATCCTCCCGAGCTCCGGCGGATCCTCTGCGCTCCAGAAACACGCGCGGTGAAACGAGGCCCCGCCGATCCTCGTAACCCGCCTCAGTAGATTCAACCAAACAACCCACCAACGCACCAACTTTCTGTGCTCTCCGTTCCCTTTTTATACCTTCGGCGCGCTCGCTCAGCTGGCCCGGTTCGCTGTGGTGGGGCCTGACCTTCCCACTCGGCGCGCCGCCAAGCGAATCTGGGTGAGGCATGTCGCATTCCAATGACTTGGAAAGTGCCCAACGAGCTGATGGTGGGGCCTGCCTTTCCCCCTACTCGCGCGCCGCCAAGCGAATCGGTGTGGGGCCTGACTTTCCCCTACTCGGCGTCCGCCAAGCGAATCGGTGGGTAGGCATATCGCATTCCATACTTGAGTGCCCCAAGCAGCCAGGGTGGGCCTGACCTTTCCCATACTCGGCGCGCCCCCAAGCAATCGTGTGAGGTGCCTGACCTTGTCCACCTACTCCGCAGCCGCCAACGCGAATCGGTGGGTGAGGCATGTTGCATCCATGACTTGACTTGCCCCAGCGAGCCGATGGGTGGGGCCTGACTTCCCCTACTCGGCTCGCCAACGAATCGGTGGTGGGGCCCTGAACCTTTCAGCCTACTGCGGTGCGCCGCCAAGCAAATCGTGTGGGCATGTCGCATCTCCATTGACTTTGATGCCCAAGCAGCCGATGTTTGGGCTGACCTTCCCTACTCGGCGCCACCAACAATCGTGGGGGGCATGACTTTTCCCCTACTCGGTTGGCGCCAAGCGAATCGGTTGGTGGGCATGTCGCATTCCATGACTTGAAGTGCCCAAGCCAGGCGTGGAAATGCCGGGAGCAGAGGTTTTCTTGGTGTTTAAAGATAAAAGAGAACCCGACTATCAAAATAACTTCACAGCGCCTGAACATTTATTACACCATTAGACTAGGTAGAAAGGAGCTATCTTATCCACATTCCTTTATCGAAATAAACTGAGCTAGAGGACCTGAATGTTTGTGTGCTCATGGTTCCCAGATTTGCCAACTAATATAATAATATATATATATATATAGTACTTTATATAATCTGAAGTAGTTGCCATATATTATACTGTATATATTATGTATAGCGTATATAATATAATATATATATATATATATATATATATATATATGTAGATATATATGTATGGTATTGCCATATAGTATACTGTATATATGATGTATATATTGTTACGCTGGAAATTTGCAAACCATTCCAGACCCTAGGTAGATATCTTTAATACATGTTAGTTAGCCCAAACCCGTTGTTAAAGGAATTTATGTGATTCATTCGGGCTGCGACGCTTGAGAATGCCGTTTTTCTGTTCTATCTTTATTTTAAACCAACCACGTCGCCAACGACCATCACACAAACAACCACCGCAAACCACCACGCAGCCCATCGTCACCAACTTAACCACCTCCTCCACCCTCGGACAACAACAACAACGCCAACAGCCACGACTTTACCTTTCACCAGTCGCTCCCCAACATCATCGATCATGCCATTCCCAAACGGCACCAAGACCATCAAACCACACACCAAAAAACCCTCCACCACCCTCACCTCTCTCCCTCTACCTGCCATCCCGCACCACCTGTGAACACTGAGCGCGGGCGTCTTGACCTCTTCAGCAGTACGCACCTCGACCGCGAGCGCAAATAAGCGCCTTTCCGAGGAAAATTCGGATCACAAACGCTACACGCCCACTTCTGATCCGTCCAATTAGAACCGAGGCGGCTGAGCCCCCGCCTCCAGGCGCGTCTGTGTGAAATCGAGATATGCAAATTCTAGATCAGGGAGGTTCACGCCCACTTTTCTCCGTCCAATTGGCGACGTGGCCCGCCCCCGAGGTCATCCTGATCCGGATATTTGCATTATTGTTTTCTCCTGCCGGCCTATAAAACGGCGGCGAAAGGCGATCGGGGAGAGTGTGGGATAGCAGTGTGTGTCGCAGAGCAGATCGAGTCGTGGCGAATCATCGGTGAGGCCAGGAAGTAGTAGGGTTCGGAGTCGCAGAAGAGTTGTGGGAAGAGGCCAAGGAAGCTCGGGTCCGAGGCGAGAAGGACGGCGTCGGCGACGAGGTCGCGGTGTGAGATCGCTCTCGCGGACCCAAAGCCACCAGCCATTCTCCTCCCCCAGGGCATCAACAATTCCCCTTTCCGCCGCGCTGGATAGTGCAAAAAAGGGGGCCCGTTCCCACCCCACTCCAAAGCTTGGCCAACCGAAACCCGCCAAGGAGCAAGGATCGGGCACAGCCGCGCGGCCACATTTTGCGGCGAGCCCGCCAATGCGTCACGAGATGCGGGAGGACCCCCTCGGCTCTCGCGACCTGCCGCTCCTCCAGGTCACGACACAATTGCCTACAGGCTGTCTGCCCCCTGTCTATGAGGGTGGCTTCTTCTTTGGCTTTTTTGAGTAAATGTGTGTTCGCCGTCTGTAAAGTAGAGAAACTGTATAAGTGTTGCCGTGTGTGGTCGCCTAGTCGGTAGTTAACCTCTCTCGTCTTGTTGCTTTTGTTTTGGTTCCATATGTGCATTTGATGTATGGCTGTAATATACGTGTTCCTTCCGCGTGTCGCAAAATAAGTGCATTTGTAAACTGTTTTTCCCGTTTCACTTCGTCTTTTTCTTTATTACACTCCATCTGCTTCACGAAAGGGTTTAGTGTGCAAACGCCCTTAAATAATCTGAACGTCGAGGTCACGATAACACCTGCTCAGTTATCCCGACATACGGAACGGCCGCCGCAAGCCTCGGTGTCCGGAGTTCGACCTGCGGCGAGTACGATCGCCCTTACCATCGCGTGGGCACTTAGGTAGGTCGAGTTTGGCGAACAACCCTATCCTACGCGGTGGCCTATGCACGATTGTGGTGAGTCGAAAGACTCCACCCGTGACTGCTCCGGGGCATAGTTCCCGGAGGTCACGACTACATTGTCCGTCCGGTGGGCGACGTGCCGCTGATCCAGTTCACGTGGCCTCCGCACCGCCGGGGCGCGAATTTCGCGCAACACTATATAATAATGGAGATATATAATTATGTAGTTGCCATATATATGTATACTGTATATATGTATGACTGGCTATTATATATGTGGGAGATACAGTGGGAGAACAAGTATTGATATACACGCCGATTTGCAGGTTTTCCCCTTACAAAGCACGTAGAGGTCTGTAATTTATCAATAGGTAACCACTTTCAACTATGAAAACGGAATCTAAAACAAAAATCCTGAAAATTACATTGTATATGATTTTAATAATTAATTTGCATTTATTGCATAAATAATATTTGACATCAGAAAAACAAACTTAATATTTGGTACACGAACTTTGTTTCAATTAGAAGATCAGACGTTCCGTTGTAGTTCTTAACCAGTTTGCACAGACTTGCCAGCAGGGTTTTTGCCCACCCTCCAATACAGATCTTCTCCAGATCCTTCAGGTTCCGGGCTTCGCTGGCACACACAGACTTTCAAGCTCCCTCCAAAGATTTCTATTGGTTCAGGTTCTGGAAGACTGCTCGCCACTCCAGGAACCTTGAGAATGCTTTCTTACGGAGCCACTCCTTAGTTGCCCTGCTGTTGTTTTCGGGTCGTTTCAGCTGGAAGACCCACCACGCCCCATCCTTCAATTGCCTCTTGTTGAGGGAAGGAGGTTGTTGCCAAGATCTCCATACATGGCCCCATCCATCTCCCCTCAATACAGTCAGTGTTCCTGCCCCTTGCAAAAAGCATCCCCAAAAGAATGATGTTTCCACCTCCATGCTTCACGTTGGATGTGTTTCTGGGGTTGTACTCATCCTTCTTCTTCCTCCAAACACGGCGAGTGGAGTTTTAACGCAAAAAGCTGCTATTTGGTCCATCAGACCACATGACCTTCTCCCAATCCTCCTCTGGATCATCCCAGATGCATTGGCAAATTCAGACGGTGCCTGGACATGCGCTGGCTTGAGCAGAGGACCTTGCGTGGCGCAGGATTTTAAATCCATGACAGCTATGTGGTTACTTATGTTTTTCTTGATACTTGTCCGTCCAGCCTCTCTTCAGGTAATTGACCAGGTCTGCATGTAGTTCTGGCTGATCCTCACCTTTCCATATCATTGAGCTCCAGCGAGGTGAGATTGCATGAGCCCCAACCGAGGAGATTGACTGTATTTGAACTTCTCCATTTCCTAATAATTGCCCAACAGTTGTTGCCTTCTCACAAGCTGCTTGCCTATTGTTCCTGTAGCATCCCAGCCTTGTGCAATCTACAATTTGTCCCTATTTCCTTAGACAGCTCTCTGGTCTTGCCATGTGGAGAGAGTTGGAGTCTGATTATTGAGTGTGGACAGCTGTTCCTTTTATGAACAGATAACGAGTTAAACAGTGCAGTTAATACAAGTAATGAGTGGATATTGGGAGCTCTTAAGACAAAACTAAAGTCTGTGAGAGCTGGAATTTCTTACTGGTTGGTAGGGTGATCAAATACTTATTTCATATGCAATAAAATGCAAATTTAATTATTTAAAAAATCATATCAATGTGATTTCAGGATTATTGTGTTTCAGATTCCGTCTTTCACAGTGAAAGTGATGCTATGATATAAATTACAGACCTCTACGTGCTATTGCTAAGTGGGAAAACCTGCAAAAATCGGCCAGTGGATCAAATACTTTCTCTCCCCACTTATAATATGTATGTAGTTGCCATATAGTATACTGTATTATATGCTATGCTTGTATATATATATATATGTAATCTGTATATATGTATGCATGCTGTAGAAATGTTATGAAGTAAAATATATATAATATTAAATATATATATAATATATAGTATATATATATTATATATTATATTATATATTTACCATACGCTTCCACTTCAGTTCTTGATTAAGGAATATATATTTTATATAATTAATATATATTATTATATATATTTTATATATTTTATATATATCTTACATGGATCGGCTCACTATGCTCAACCTTCCCACACGTCCCATGGTGATCAAACGTGAGCTACATTATTAAAAACACCTCAGTAAAACACAAATTTAAAAACACCTCACCACCATGTTATTGTAAAACATCTCACAAACATTATTAAAACCTCACCAACACTAAACCACCTCAGTTACTCACCACACCTCACACGAATTATAAAAACCTCACCACCACATTATTAAAACCTCACCAATCACGTTTCCCGCCACGTGTAATCACCGCTTCACCGCCATTTATATAAAAACCACTCACACAACATTATAAAAACACCTCACCATCACGTGTATAGTCTCAGCACTGTAGTCGACTTAATCACTCACCAGCCATGTTATTTAAAAAACACCTCACACCCATAATTATTAAAAAACCTCACCATCAGTTCCCCGTAGTAAAATCACCTACACGCATTATATAAAACACCCTTCGACCACCACATATAATTTAAAAGACACCTCAATCCATCATACCGCCACGTTCAGTATAACACCTCACCACGTATTAACAACACTCACACCACAATATATTAAAGAACACCACCATCCAGTTCCCCCACTAGATAAAGTTCACCTCACACCCACATCGTTATTAAACACACAATCAACCGATCACTTTCCCCATCGTTGATGAAAAGAGTCGACAATAATCACCTGAACCACAAAATTATATTATAAAAACATCAGTCTACACAACTCAGCTAGGTATTACCCCACGTTAAATAGTAATCACCAATCACGCACAATATTAACACAGCCACACCACGCAGTTAATAAAAACACTCTGACCATACGGGTTCCCCCACAGATTAGAGATAACTATCCGACTCACCATCATAGGTCAGTGTTAGTAAACAACCTCACCAAATCAGAGCATTTACATTTAAGAGAAAACACAGCGACGCATCACACGGTTAATACTATATACAGAGGCCACAGGTTAAATTGAAACGTAGTCAAGTATCCAGAACATCACATTAACTACGCTATAGTATAATTTAAAAACACTCCGTCAACTCAACGATGCACTGCGAGTATGTATAAGAGACGTAGAGTCAGATCGAGAAACCTCAAAGAAAATAACACAGCGGATCAAAACTCATCAGATCTGTAAATATCCTGCAGCTGTGCGAATCGAGCTCGAAGGTGAAGCATAGCCATCATGTTTACCGACAATGTGTGATAAAAAACGGACACAGAAACGCTAAACTAACATCACTAGCCAACGATGAACTCACATATTACAAAAACACTACTAAGGACACACAGTGGTAGCACAGTATTATACGCCCACATTGATGTAAATCACCCATGCACGTCGTCTGAATTGTGCAATATCTAGAAGAATCAGCTCAACCATACACAAATGGCTAATAAAACACACAAACACACCATCAGTTTTACCAGCCAATACATAGCGTAAGATACCCCACCGCCTAATTTTCAATAAAAACACCTCAAACCATCCACTTTCTCAACGCCACGATAATAGTAAATCACCGTCCCACCATGTTAATATAAAAACACTGCACACAATCACCCAGTTAATAAATATAATACAACCGATCACCATCATCGATTTGCCAACGTTTAAACTACCTAGCACTACAACCCCATGAATTTACTTAAAAACACGGTAACACCATCCAACTTTGTGCCCCACGTTATCAATAGTCAACCTCACCGCCAGCTATATAATGAAGAACGACACTCGGAGACCACGACACAGTTATAAAAAACACAGACACCATCACATAATGCCCCAAACGATATAGTAAACTATCACTATCAACCCATGTATTGACAACACGCCTCACCATCAACTATTATATAAACAACACATACCACCCATGGCACGGTTGCTCATGACCATCAGTGTTATGTAATAATCACCGTACACCGCGCGATTATCTAATATTAAAATACACAGCACACCACCAACCATATAATAATACAAGACAGCCTCACATACACTTTTACTCCCACTAGTAAATCACCTCACCCCGCATGGTTATATAAACAACACCTTACACCATCAACGTTTCCGCCACGTTATGTAAATGCAACACTCACCGCCATGTTATTAAAAAACCACAGCTCAACCATCACTTATTAAAAACCACATCACCATCACGTTTCCGCCCACGTTAGTAAATCACCTCACCCATGTTACTTAAAAACACCTCAACCACCAACATTAATTTAAAAACACCTACACCACCACATTATTAAAAACACCTCACACCACATTATAAAAACACTCACCAATCACGTTTCCCCCCACGTTAGTAAATCACCTTCACCGCCATAATTACATTGACAAACCAGCACCATCACCACGCACCACTTATCTGTACAATAACACACTCCAGCCCTGTTCCTCGCATTTGCCGCCACTGTGTGAAGTGTATTAAATCTGACACTCACCCTCAGTGAGCTACTTTTAAAAAACACATCTACACATCAACACCTTAAATTAAAGTAATCACTCTCAACTCAATTCATCGTTTCGCCGCACAACTAGTAAATCTACACTCACCGCACTCAGACGTTTATTTAGAAAACACTCTCACAGCCACATATTAAAAAAACACAGCTACCAATCAGCGATTCGCCCACGTTAAGTAAAGTCTATCCGTCTGCAACCTGCTGTTCTTAAGAAATGCATGTGTAATATAGAACAACCCTGCGTTAGTGTTAAATAGTTCCCCCATAATTAAAACAGCTCAGCTGTGCATTCAAAACCACTTCAGCCCATGTCGCCATTGAGAGGACTGAGACTTTTTACCTCTGCACGAAAGGACTGACTTGTCGGCTTGTATGATTTACACCGAGCAGAATTCAAACATTAATTCAAATTTTATGAATATTTATATTAATACATTTTAGAAGCAATTTTAAGTAAGATTTAAGAATTTTTTATTTTTTTTTAATACCCTGATACATGTGAACACATGGGAGAGTCGTGCAGCCCAGAATCTTTGTACGATTTACAAAGGTTAGAGGGAGTGGTTCAAGTGACAACACAGAAATGATAATGGCGTACAGCAGCGCAAGAAAACTCTGCACAAGATATAAGATATAAGTGCAATACATGTTTATAATAATTATATATACATAGACAGGTGTATGGAAATCTACCACCCCCTTTCAAATTTCACCGTTGAAAATTAACCTAAAGTCGCGTGAATTAAATTGCGTTAATTCAGACTTTTCCACCTTTACTTACACATCGTACTCACAGCATCCAAGGAAAACAAATTAACAATTCAGAAACTTCAGATAATACAAAAACTAGAATATCTGGTGGAAAGTGTCCCCCCCACCCCGAGAATACCTGTGGAAGACCTTTGACAGCAATTACACTGTAGTCTGTTGGATAGGTCTTTCCCAACTTTGCACACCATTCATGGTAATATTTGCACATTCTTCTGAACAAAATCTTCAAACTCCAGTCAAGTGTGTGGGAGAGTGATGGACACAATCTTCAATCAAGCCAACAAATTTCTATGATTATGGGTCGGGCTTTACTGGGCCACTCAAGACATTTATCTTGTTGTTCCTGAAATACACCACAGTTAATCTACTTGTGCATCGCGTCGCTCATGCTGAAAGGTGAACATCCATCCCAATTTCAGCTTTCTTCAGATGACAGCAGTCTTCTTCTCGAGATTTTTCTGTATTTTGCTCCATCCATTTTCCTTCTATCCCTGAACAAGTGCCCCAGTCCCTGTCGCTGATGGAACATCACCACAACGTATCTGCCACGCACCATCTTTCACATAGGGATGGTGCTTCTTTGGTGATGTGCTGTGTTGGTTTGCGACAAATCGAACGTTTTGGCATTTAGCACAAAAATTTCCATCTTCGTTTTGTCAGACCCAAATCGTTTCCACATGGCTTTCAGAAATCTCTCGCTGAGTGTGCTTTTTTGCAACCCTCACACTGCGGACTCAAGGTGGCGTTTTCTGAAGTAATGCTTCCTTCTTCCCACCCTAACTGTACCGGCCGACTCTGGAGTGCTTGGGAATGTTATCACATGAATTCACAGTGACTAGATTGTTGCCAAGAAAACCCTGTTAACTCTTTCAAAGTTTCCATTGGTCTCTTGGTGCACTATCTGATCAGTGTCCTCCTGCCGTATCCCAGTTTAGGGACGGCCATGATCTAGGCAGGTCTTGTGTACCCATACGCCTTCCACTTCTTAATCGATTGTGTGACTGCTGCTCCAAAGGATACTCACGACGGCCTATTGATAATTTTTATACCACACCTGATCTGTGTCTTTCATAAACTTTAGGAATAATGGGAGAAGCTATCTGTCTGGGTTCTATCCTGACCATCTTTGTTATTTGTTCCCTTTCAATTCTTTCCTGAATTTTTTTTTTCCACATTTCTTTAATCATTCTAATTCTTGCCCTTTTTTCTTGACATCTTTCTTCGTTATCTATCTCCTCCAATGGGAAGTGAATTCTTGCCAGAAATTTTTTTTTTTAAGCCCTGGCTCGCCTAGGATGGGTTTGAGCGATTGTGGAGTAGCGCCTGAAACCCAAATCCTATCAGATTCCTCCTGATACCCATCTTTGCGATTACTTCTGCAGTTCCTTCTTGTTCCCATTTCAATTATGCGAATGCTTTTTGAAATCCCCTTGGTGCTCATCGTTTGAGTCTTTGCTGAAAATGCACGAAGCAGCAGAGAATAAACTCCCAAGAACGGCTGATTTTTATCTGTGAAATATCAAATCACTCTAAAAATTACAACAAGTGGAGGTCATTTAACTTGGATGCTGGTGATTTTGAAGGTCGATTGGTTACACTCAGCGAATTAACGGACTTGTGATTATTAAGCTGAGTGGACACTTATTCCAACAAGATATTCGAGTTTTTATTTTAGTTAATTTTCTGAACATTGTAAAAATTTGTTTTTCACTTGGAGCGTTTGGTTATGATGTATATTTATGTTGAATCCTCAGAATGTTGTATATCCATACATAGATCGTTCGTTACTCATAACGTGGATTTCATCTTTTGATGAAAACTTTTCCAGACTTGCTGAGACTCCTTCCTGGTCATTATAATAATGCCTGGAAATTTTTAACTTCATTCTTAGACGTAATGTGAACGTATTACTAACCTTGTTAATCTGCAAGTAATCCCTTTTCATTAAAACTTCCCTAATATTCCTACCGCCTTGCGGGGTCGGCCAGAAAAGTTTTTGCGAAGTCTTTCAACGAAACGGCTTGACCAAGGATCTGACTTCGACTGAAGTGAGCTGGGCAGGAATGTGTAATTTGTTCAAAGTGCTGACGACAAGCTCGCCTTACTCTTGCGAAGGACACCGTGGGATATTAACATCACCAACTAATTTAACATCTGCTTCTTAATGCCATCCTCAAACATATCTAAATATCCTCGAGCAGTAACTCACCTTGTACCATCTGTGTGTCGTTGTTTCACCACACTCAGGAAGATCCTGCAGCTCGCCATCGAGAGATTCAGCCAGGGTGCGACGACATTATTCCGGGCTAGATTCAGCTATGAGACCGGGCTGAAGGAACGGGGCTTCACAATTAGAGAGGAGTCGGTGACGAGAGCATATCATTGAGATTCTAATATAATTAAATATGTAGAAAAAAGAAACAACCAGTGAGTTCCTCAAGTAGAATAGACAAGAGGAACGCCTTTGGTTGTAGCTAAAGCGCATTGGGTAAGTAGTAAACAGCAGGGCTCTTCACTCATGAGAGACGAAGTTCATTCATGGAATGGTTTCCCGCTGAAAGGAGTTACACAACAAAAACACGAGAGGATTTAAATTTGGTTATCATAGGTACCTAAAACAGAAACGCGGGATAGAAGGGTATATAGATCATTGTAGGAATGGTAGGAGCTGGGGTAATGGGTTGTGCATGAGTGATTGTTGACGTCTTGACAGAACTCGTTAAAAGTAAATGTTTGTTTGTGGTTGTTCATTCCCCCGACAACCTTTTCACCCTTTCACCACCCCCCCACCCCCACGCAAAAAACAACAACTACGTCATCATCAATCAACACGCGAGCATTACCACATCATAAATCAAACATCACCATCATCATCACCACCATTCTAACCTATCATAGGACAAACAATCACCATCATCATGAACAAACATCACCATCATCATACCAACATCACGAATCATCATGACCAAACATCAGCGACAACATCACCATCATCACCAACTTCATCAGCATTACCATCACCATATCAACATCATCATAATCAACATCATCATCATCATCATCACCATTATTCTATGAACAAACAATCACCTAACTTCATCAGATACCATCACCACATAATCAACATCATCATAATCACACACCATCATCATCATCACCATTATCATGACCAACCATCAGCCAACTTATCAGCATTACATCTACCATAATCAACATCATCACATAATCAACATCCCATCATCATGACCGAACTCATCACCATCATCACCAACATCATCAGCATACCATCATCTCATAATCCAAACATCATCATAATCAACTACCATCATCATAGACCAACATACACATCATCACAACGTCATCAGCATTACCATCACCATTAATCAACATCACCATCATCATGACCAACATCACCCATCACCACCAAGCTCATCAGCATTACCATCACATCATAATCAACATCATCATAATCAAATCACCGATTCATCAACCCACCATCATCAACATGACCAACATCACCATCACCATAATCATCCACGACCAACATCACCATAATCATCATGAACCAACATCACCATAAATCATCGATGACCAACATCACCATCATCATCATGACCAACATCACCATCATGGGAATAACCCATTACCACACCATCATGACCAACATCATCATCTCACCATAATCATGACCAACATCACAACCATCATCACCATCATATGATCAACATCACCATCACCATCATCATGATCAACATACCATCATCATCACCATGACCAACATCACCATCATCATCATCACCATCATCATGACAACATCATCATCACCATCATGACCACATCATCACCATCATGATGATCAACATCATCATCACCATCAACACCATCATCATGATCAACATCACCATCATCAATCATGACCAACATCACCACCATCATTATCAACACAGTCATCATTACCATCATCATAATCAACATCACCATCATCATCACCACCATCACCATCATCATGACAAACATCACCATCATGACAACATCACCACCATCATTATCAACACAGTCATCATTACCATCATCATAAATCAACATCACCATCATCATCACCAACGTCATCATCATAATCAACATCACCATCATTATCATCATCACACCGTCACCATCCCGGTGATTTTCCTGCATTCATCTGCCTACAACCCCCCCCCCCACCCTCCAGTGAAG
This sequence comes from Eptatretus atami, assembly GCA_035128595.1. NCBI lineage: Eukaryota > Metazoa > Chordata > Myxini > Myxiniformes > Myxinidae > Eptatretus > Eptatretus atami. The sequence goes on along the minus strand of CM068962.1, from coordinate 119,278,686 downwards.
TTTAATAAATATCCCAACTCACATCAGTTTATCATATCTTTCCACAACACAATCTAGAGTCACAACAAGTAAACTGGTGAAGGTAGTTGTTATTCCACCAAAGAACTAGCGAGCTGTGTATCAAGCCTCGAGACTCATCGCCGAGTGTGACGAAAAACCTCAATGTGACGTCATATTCTCATTGTAGAATTCCGTGAGGTTTCATTTCCCGTTAACAAAGGACTGAACGTGAGCCTGAAAGCAAAGAACATAGTCGTAAAGAAGGAAAGTTGTGTTTTACAAAACCTTTTCCATTACATATAAAAAGGTCTAAACGATGAACAAACATCTCACCTCGTCTCGTCAATCCTTACCTCCCTTCTTTCCTCGACCCCCCCCTACAATCTCTCCGCCTCGCTCCCTCGATCTCCCCCCCCCCCTCCCTCCCCTCACCCTCCACACACAGTCACAGTTCGGTACCCAAGACCCTTGTAGCACGCTTATTCCCACACTACGTTTCTGGGTAACTTTTCAACATCCCAAACATCCCATAAACATCTGATCCGAGTGAAGCGCCAACGTTCCCTCGTTATGGTCCAACTGACTCGGCTGTTAGATCGACTTTGATCGGGCTAACTGTGGTTTTACCTTGAACCGTTTATTCCTCCCTCACACCTCGAGGTGAAGGATCTTCGAGGGAGAGGGGAGCTGGACAACCTCTCTCCTCTCCCGCTCCTTTCCCGCGTCATCGACATTGCCGCCGGTATGGGCAGCGAGCCCAAGCGTCCGCCAGTGAGTGTCTGTGTCCGTGCACCGTCGAGTCCGGGTCGGGTCCGGGTCCCGCTCCGACATCCATTGGGCCTCTGACTCTAGCTCCCGGGACCGTCCGTCCCCAGGCCGCCTGCTGGACACGCCGTGCCGGGTGTGCGGAGATCGCAGCAGCGGGAGGCATTACGAGTGTTCGCCTGCATGGCTGTCGGCTTCTTTAAGCGCAGCGTGCGGAGGCAACGGCAGTACAGTGTGCAAGGCGGGACGACAGGTGTTGGAGCGTTTACACAAACACCCACACCCTAACCACACCCTAACCCACAACCCTAACCCCACACCCTAACCTAACCGCACACCCTACACCACATACGCTGGACGGAAGTAAATAAATAAATAAATAAATAAATAAATACATGCACTCCGGGGAAATTCTCTCCGATACAAATGCATGACAATTATGACGTCAAACAAGCGAATCATGTTCAATGACGTCACTTTTGCTCAAATTGGGATTATCACACACAATGTGTTAATCCTGAATTCATTGGGTAACCTCATCATTCTGATCCTATTTATAACGAGGTTACTTTAACAGATCAAACTTGTGTCACTGACGTACCAAGTTACCTTCTTATGATGGTGTAACGAGTTTGTAGAATATTCACGGATTTGTTATGACATCACATCCTCCGCGTCATGCTCACCTGTGTAACGAGGTTTGTGAAATATTCACGGAGTTTGTTATGACAGTCACATTCTTGTCAGGCTCACCTGGTGTAATGAGGTTTGTGAAATATCACGATTTGTTAGACATCACATTCCTGCGTCATCTCACCTGGTGTAACGAAGGTTTGTGAAATATTTCACGATTTGTATATGACATCACACTCCTCGTATCATGCTCACCTGGTGTCACGAGGTTTGTGAAATATTCACGATTGTTATACATCATCCTCGATCAAAATTTCACAAACCTCGTTACACCAGGTGAGTATGATACGAGGAATGTGATGTCATAACAAATCCGTGAAAATTTCACAAACCTCGTTACACCAGGTGAGCATGATACGAGGAATGTGATGTCATAACAAATCCGTGAATATTTCACAAACCATATTTCACAAAACCTCGTACACAGGGAATACAAAAGTCATTATAACAAATCCTTGAAAATTCACAAACCTCGTCACACCAGTTACATATACGAAATTATATCATAAGAAATCCCGTTAAAATTCACAACCCGTAACCGTGAGCATACAAATTATGTATAACAAATCCATGAATTTCAACCTCTACACCAGAATAACAAGAAAGATGAGCTATAACAAATCCGTGAAAATTCACAAACTCGTTATACCCAGTGAGCATATACAGAAATGTGATTATAACAAAAATTCGTGATGAAATTCACATAACCTCGTACACCAGAGATGATCGAGGAATGTAATGTTATAACAAATCAGGAAAGATTTCACAAAAAACTCTCGTTCACACCAGTGACATGATAACAAGAATGTGAATGTCATAACAAATCCGGAAATTCACATAAACCTCGTTTACACCAGGGGAACCTTATACAAAAGAATGATTATAACAAATCCTGAATATTCACAAACTCTCGTGACACCGAGGTAGCATAACAAGAATGATGTTAGAACAAATCCAATAAAATTTCCACCAAACTCTATACACAGGTGAGCATGCGCATACGGAATGTAATGTCATAACAAATCCAGTGAAAAATTTCACAAACCTTCCGTTACACCAGATGAGCATGAATACAGGAAATGTGATGTATAACAAATCTGTGAAATTTCACAAACCGCGTTACACCAGGTGACCATGATTACAGGAGAATGATGATGTCTAGTAACAAATCTCGTGAAAATTTCACAAACTCGTGATACACCAGGTGAGACCTGATACAAAGCCAAATTGATGTCATAACAAATCCGTGAAAATTTCACAAACTCGTTCACACAGGTGAGCATGATACCGAGAATGTGATGTCATAAAAATCCGTGAAAATTTCACAAACCTGCGTAACCAGGTGAGCCCTGATATAAGGAATGTGATGTTATAACAAATCCGTGAAGAATTTCACAAACCTCGTGACACCAGGTGAGCATAGACAAGGGAATTGTGTTATAACAAATCCGTGAAAAATCACAAAACCTCGTTTACACCAGGTGAGCATGATACAAAAGAATTGATGTTATAACAAATCCGTTGAAATTTCACAAACCTCTTAGTACACCAGAATGAGCATGATACAAGGAATGTGATTTACATAACAAATCCGTAAATATTTCACAAACCTCGTACCACCAGGTGAGCATATACAAGGAATGTGATGTATATAACAATCCGTGAAAATTTCAAAACTCTTACACCAGGTGAGCTGATCAAAGAATGTGATGTTTAACAAATCCGGTGAATATTCACAAACCTCGTGACACCAGGTGAGCATGATACAAGAATGTATGTCATAAAAACCGTGAAAATTTAACAAACCTCGTTACACCAGTGAGCATGATACGAGAATATGATTTATAACAAACCTGTGAAAATTCACAAACCTTCATGACACCAGGTGAGCATGATACAAGGAATGTGATGATAACAAATCCTGAAAATTTCACAAACCTTGTACACCAGGTGAGCATGATACGAGGAATGTTATGTTTATAACAAATCGTGAAATTTCACCAACCTCATTACACCAGGTGAACTATATACAAGGAATGTGATTTATAACAAATCCGTGAAAATTTCACAAAACCTCGTTACCACCAGGTGAGCATGATACAAGGAATGTGATGATAATATAACAAATCCGATGAATTATTTCCACAAACCTCGTGACCACCAGTGAGCATGAGCAAGGAAGTTGATGTATAAAAATCCTGTTGAAATTTCACAAACCTCGTTACACCAGGTGAGCATGACGCAAAGGAAGTGATGGTTAAACAAATCCGTGAAAATTTCACAAACTCTTACACCAGGTGAGATGATAAAGGAATGTGATATAAACAAATCCGTGAAATTCACAAACCTCTGTACACCAGGTGAGCATGAAAGAGGAATGTGATGTTATAACAAATCGCTGAATATTTCACAAACCTCTGTACACCAGGTGAGCCTGATACGAGAATGTGATTTTATAACAAATCCGTGAATATTTCACAACCTCGTTACACCAGGTGAGCCTGATACGAGGAATGATGTCATAACAAATCCGTGAAATATTCACAAACCTCGTGACACCAGGGTGAGCATGATAGCGAGGAAGGTGATGTCATTACAAATCCGTGAAAATTTCACAAAACCTCGTTACACCAGGTGAGTGATGATACGAGGAATGGGATGTATAACAAAATCCGTGAAAATTTCACAAACCTCGTTACACCAGGTGAGCATGATACGAGAATGTGATGTATAACAAATCCGTGAATATTTCACAAACCTCGTTACACCAGGTGACATGACGAAGGAATGTGATGTTATAACAAATTCGTGAATATTTCACAAACCTCGTTACACCAGGTGACCTGATACGAGGAATGTGATGTTATAACAAATCCTGAATATTCACAAAACCTCGTTACACCAGGTGAGCATGAGCAAGGAATGTGATGGCTATACAAATCCGTGAATAATTTCACAAACCTCGTTACACCAGGGATGAGCATGATAAAGGAATGTGATGTATATAACAAATCCGTGAAATTTCACAAACCTCGTACACCAGGTGAGCATGAATAGAGGAATGTGATTATAACAAAATCCGTGAATATTTCACAAAACCTCGTGACACCAGGTGAGCCTGATACAGGGAATTTGATGTCTAAACAAATCCGTGAATATTCACAAACCTCGTTAACACCAGGTGAGCCTGATACGAGAATTGATGTCATAACAAATCCGTAGAAGTGATTTTTCAAACCTCGTACACCAGGTGAGCATAGTACGCGAGGATGTGATGTCATTACAAATCCGGGGAAATTTCACAAACCTCGTTACACCAGGTGAGTATGATACGAGGAATGTGATGTATAACAAATCCGTGAATTTCACAAACCTCGTATACACCAGGTGAGCATGATACAAGGAATGTGATGTCATAACAAATCCGTGAATATTTCACAACCTCTGTTACACCAGGTGACATGACGCGAGGAATGTGATGTCATAACAAATCCGTGATATTTCACAAACCTCGTTACACCAGCGTGAGCTGATTACAAGAATGTGATTTCATAACAAAGCCGGGG
>CM068962.1:119223887-119235989 GCA_035128595.1 Eptatretus atami | reverse complement strand
CCCCTTTTTCATTTATTTATATTTTAATTTATGCTATGAATTCATTTATGGATGTTGTCTGACAATTCTGTGAATCATTCCGCTGTACCGACTTCGATATCCATTGGCACGCAGAATTTCAGCTTTCTATGTCACCCTGAAGGTATTGATCTTTCATATCAGTCAGTGAGTCAGTCAGTCAGTCATTCAGTGGTTAGGAGCTTTATGTTTTCGATCTATATTTCTTCAAACATACATTATTAATATGCTGCATGCTAATTGTGTGTACATTCAAAGGTAGCCACTTGCTTGAACTTCTGCATTGTTCATGCATTTTGGGAAAATGATAAAACTTATTGTATAAATGCTTTCACAGCAGACATTGCCTCACAAAAGTCTTCTTCATGGAGGATATTTATGACTCGCTACCTGGACAATCACTTTTTTGGATGGACGGTGATCCCCACATGTGTATTAGCAGTGGTGAGTGGTGGTGTGACTGTTTCCACTCATTACCTCTACCTGTCCCAGACACATTCGTCCTGCAATTACCTTGAATTATTACCTCTGCCACCGAAGGTGGAATGAGGTTATGGTTTCGCCCCTGTCTGTCTGTTTGTTACTTGCAAAATCAAAGATTTTTCAAGTATATTGGTCAGTCTATTTTGTTACTCTGTCCGTTTGCTTGCTTGTCAATCGCCCACAGGTCACAATTCTAAACCGATCATTATGAAAATTCACCAATTGTAGAGGTAGTCTCAACTGAGACGCCTCTTGATTTTGAGGTCAAAGGTCATCTTGAGGTCTAATTTCTAAAATCGTCATTTTTTCCTCCGATTGACTTGAAATTTGAACAGCATTTGCATATTCCGTCACTGAATTGGGAAACCAACTATTTGAGGTCAAAAGCTCAAAGGTCAACTCAAGGGCAAACATTTAAAATAATCAATTTTCAATTGAAAAAATCGTCAATTTATACCCTATTAACTTGAAAGTTGAACAGCAATTTCATAGTCCATCAATGAATTGGGAAAACAACTATTTTTCAGGTCAAAGGTCAACTCAAAGTCAAACTTCTAAAATCATCAAATTTCATCTGACAAATCATCAATTTTCATCCTATTAACCTGAAAATTAAGCAGTAATTGCATATTGCGTCACTGAATTTGGAAACAAACTATTTTTGAGGTCAAAGGTCAGCTCAAGGTCAAACTTCTAAAATCATCAATTTCAATCTGAAAAATAATCAATTTTCCTCCGATTGACCTGAGGCTTTTTGATTAAAGATTGGGCCAATTTTAATCTTAATGAAATGGACAATTTGTGTATTTCATGGGCAACGCTTTGGAGAGGGGGGTGGATTGTGCAAGTATCGTGCTCTGCACGACGTCTTTTTTATTTGCAAAATCGAAGATTTTTCAAGCGTATTGGTCAGTCGATTTTGTTATTCTGTCTCTGTTTGTCGCCGACAGGTCACAATTTTAAACCGATCTTCACGAAACTTCACCACATGGTGGAGTTTGTCATAAGGAAGAAGCCTTTTGTTTTTGAGGTCAAACGGTCAAAAGGTCAACATAGGCCAAAGGTCAACACTCCGGTGAAATTTCTAAAATCCTCAAATTTCATCCGATTGACTTGAAATTTGAAGAGGATATATATTTCAGGTCAATGAATTCAAAACGAGCTAATTATTTTTGGGGTCAAGTTCGTTTTATGGATATTTCAAGTACCGTGCTTTGCATGACGTCTTTTTCTTGTTTGTCTGTTTGTCTTGCCAAAAACGATATATAGCCTGATATTTCATTCAAAACTATTGGGCCTGATATGTTCTCGTGGATTAAGCATTGCGTGGCAGAGGTATGTGCTCGACCGAGTGCCCTTCTAGTTTATATTATTTTCCTGTAACTGAACTTTTATCTCCATTTGCAAACTTTTCTTTGATAAATAACATTTAAAAAGGAGCCGACCTGAAACCCAAAGAGTCATAAGAGAAAATAATGTGGTTTGGCCAGAAGGTGGGAAGTCGGTGTGGAGGAGGGGAAGGGTGGGGAGCCGGGGTTGGGTGGTGGGGAAGGGGTGCGAGGGATTGGAGGATTGAGGGATGGGGGGAGAGGGCGGTGTTTCATGAGCATACATTGAGAGGAAATTCAGTCCTCGTGTCTGTTCAAGTGCTTGCTGACGTCATGCTTATACTTGAAACGCTCTTTGCATAAATTATCATTCATTACCTAATTGTTTACATGAATGAACTACACTCAACATCACCATCATACACGACCTTACAGTAATATTTGTTCCAATAAGGATAAAGCTCGACATCGTTCACATAACGTATATAATCGTCATATTTCTATCTTGCTATTCTTTACTTTTTTTTTCTATTCCTTTTAACGCATTCAACCAAAAAAAAGTTTATTAAATAAAAAGAAAGTATCTTATGGTGATTTTCATTATCATTATAAAATGTATATTTTGTATCTATCTGCCTTTGTTATTTGTAGAATCGCATGTCAGCCGATTTGTATCTTCACGTTTGCTGTGGGCCTGTGACTTCACACATAAATTTTAGCATTTTGGATGCTTTGGTTTCATCTATTTATTACGTACGCAAGTATGACATCCTTTTTACTCCCACTCCCCTCCTCTCTGCTCCGTACTCATCCCTTCCCTTCCTTCCCCTATCTCTTCCAAAACGCAATTCCCCTTACACCCTGCACTCCCACTATACTTTCCTTCCTTTAGCTCTCATATTGTCCTTTCTTATCTTGGTTTTATCAACTTTTATTTTCACATGTTGGTATGATTTGTGTAGGTAATAAATAGCCAACACCTTTGGCTTTTGTCCAATCGTATAATGTATTCAAATATTGTATTGGCTGGTTGTTGTTGTTTAAGGTCCTCTTATAGGGTACTAATATGATTATAAAATCATCAAAATTCGTTCAAATTTCCAATATCTTCATCTTACCTATGTACATATTATCTGGAATCTCCATACAGAATTTATTTGATCAGTATGTTTGGCTCAATGCTAGAACCACGAAATATATAGATTTTTAATTTTTATTACTAAAATAAATAAATAAATACCACTAGGAGCCTTACCATCGAGAACGTCTACCATTCAGACCAAACAGCTGGCTTATGTTGTCCTCTTAGATGATGTGCTGTAAAATGCAACCTTACCTTACAGTACCATGATGTCAATTTCAAATTTGGATAACATTCCAATGTGAATCAAACTTACACTAGATACGTCAATTAACTTTCTCAACCGAATGTTAAGAGAGGTATGCGAACTGCCGTGGGAAGGAAGGCAAAAAGGGATGTTTCGGGTGTAACCCCTTCTTCAAAGCCAGAGAGAGATTTGAGGAAGGTCTTGCTTTGAAGAAGGGCTCACGGCCAAAACGTTGCTTCACTTTCCTTCCCACGGCGGTTAGCATACCTCTCTCAACTTCTAAACTGATTGTCATTATTTTCCCACCGGCGTAGACTGACTCTGGTCTTTTTAAACATGAGTCGTCCATTGTAGTGGGTACGTCAATGGCGAGCTTGCTAATATATTGCGTTTGTGTTATATCCACAGAATGTTTATTTATTTTTTTCTGCCAAACTGAAGAGGGAGTTCTGTGGAGTCTTTTGCCTCCTATGGGGGAACTTTTGTTGAAATATTTTGTTTTCTCTAAAAATACCAAGAAAATAAATGAACAATGAGCAAAACGAGAAAGCTCAGGTTGTGCTCAGAACCTTATTGGGGTAAACTTTTCAGAGCAGTAATCCATCAATAATTTCAGTTTTTAGGAGGCATGTGTAATTAGGTGACAGAAGGATAGTTAAAAGAGAAAGCTTTAAATGTAAAAAGTAAAAGTTTTTAGGACAGTAACATCATCCACCTCTTGTTTTGCACTCTCTCTCCCTCCTCCTTCCCCACCCTCTTCTCCCTCTCCCGAATGACTGAGCAGCCAATAGAGTCGTTATGGGATAATCTCTCCCTCTCTCTCTCTGCTTCTGCCTAGCGGGTGGTAAGAAGGGAGTTGGGGGAGAGAGAGAGAGAGAGAGAGAGAGAGGAGAGAGAGAGAGAGAGAGAGAGAGAGAGAGAGAGAGAGAGAGAGAGAGGAGAGAGAGAGAGAGCTCGAAAGCTAGAGAAACATGTATTTTTTGTGTTAACGGAATCACAGACAATTTAGTGGACAAATGTGTACTAAAGCGTGCAGTACCCTTTGTATCTGTCCATGCACTAGAAATGTACGAGTCAGAGGATATATACAAAGTCATCAGAAAGAGTGAATATATATATATATATATATATATTATATATATATATATATAATATATATATATATCACAGAGATAAACATTCTAAAGTCATCGGCCATGTACTGTTCTATTTATCAATTAAATTTCGACTTGTAACCTTAGTACCCTGAGAAGACAGTGGGCAAAAACAACTTTTTATTTGATAAGGGGTGGGGGGGGGGGAAGAAAGAGGTAATATGGCTTGATATCATCCATTAGGAGTATAAAATAGTCCATATGGAATTGCAAAAGCTCTACATCAACAACCACTGCTGGAAGGATAACCAACAAGACAAGAATGTTTTTTTTAAATAAATCTGCAAAACCCATATAACCCTGGCCAGTGACCCATGCAATCGATCTTGCCAGAAACAAATGGTCTTACAACTGGTCTTTGAGTAAAAATCATGGTGGGTAAATCAAAATGCACAAATTTAACTTCATCAGATCTTTACCAGTGAGACAAGGCGACTAATGCAAAACAGATCGACAAGCAGTGTTTATCATGACAACCTAAACTTATTTACAACATTTACAAATTTACAAAAATTTGATCTATTCTCACATCAACTGAAGATCATTATTCATTTTGGATCATGGCTGTAGGTTCCTAACGAGGGAAGGTGGTCAATAACCACACTTGAGATTGGTGGTAGAAAGGGGGGTGGGGGGGGGATAGAGAAGACTGATATAAGGAGGTAAAAATGATCAGAGATTTAATAAGAAAGCACAAAGTCACAGAATTAAATCAGTGAGAGAAAAGGGGTTTGTGTGTCACATAGAGAAGAGAAAGTGGATAGTTAGTTAACGGAGAGGAGAGGGCTGAATAGAAGTTGGGGGGGAAGGGAGGGAAGGGTGGTGGGGTGGTCGGAGTGGCTTTGAAAAAGCGAACGGAAAGCCAAAGCCATGATGTAATACTTGTACAGGAGTGACTGGATAACGAACAGTGTTATTGTTAAATCAACCTTTCTTACGTCACTTTCTCCTTTCTCTTTGTTCATCCAAAGTCTCCATCAGTTTAAATTGTCGTCTCTTCATTCAGCTTTTTTGTTTTTAAACCCACGTGACCATTGCGCACGTCCTCGTTAGATGTAGGTCTCTAATATTGACAGAAACTCCTCCTCTTTTCCCTCCCTCTATCCCAGTCTTTTCTTTTGCACAGTCCCTCCTCCTTTCACAGCACCCTCCCCTGACTCTCCTTTCTCTCTGTCATTGTCTGCCTGTTGTAACGCGCTAATTGTGGAGGCGGGAGAGACTGGGGGTGAAGAACGAGAGGCAAGGAAGGGGGAGAGGGTTGCAAGGGAAGGCAGTCAATCGAGAGTTAATTTGTCTTTTGTGGATGACGGGGGAGAGGGGAGCAAAGGGGATGTAGGAAGACGATGGGTGAGGTTGATAGAAGGAAAGGCAGATGGACAGCATGAGTGAGGATGACAAAAATAAGGAAATAATAAAAAAGAAAGTTGGACTTTCAGTATGATTGTCTGTCAAATTAAATAAATAAAGTATGCCTTTATTTATAAACAAAGGGAGTACACACACACACACACACACACATATCTACCACATACATATTAATTTTTTCTGTCACAGTTTCAACATTATATATATAACATTTATATATATATATATATATATATATATATATATATATAATATATATATATATATACATATATATATAATACATTTCATCACATTTATCTGTACTGTTTGATTTAATTTTATTGTTATTTACATGAGATAGAGCAAAAAAAATAAAAAAAATTGCTCTCATTTAACAATCTCCCCGTTCTTTTCTCCTTTTCAAATGATACGCCTGCCCGCATTCCTTGGCTTCAAGTTAGCTGCGCGTCGGGTGTCAAACGAGTCGAATGAGCGGAGAAAAAGAGCGAGAGAAAGCGCTTTAGAAACGGTCTCCCATCGACGCCTCTTGATTGTTCGCCGAGGCCCGCGCTCGCCCTCGGCGGGCCTTTCGCGGCGCCGCGCCTCAGCAGACAGATTTGGCTTTTCAATGAAAGTTTTTTGTTGTTTCTGAGGACTTTTTGATTTTTCCTTCAAATCCTTTTGAGTTTTTTTTTTTGTTGTTCCCACTTTTCTCTCTTTCGTTACTCCTTTTGGATCCGATTGTCTGCCGTCGGTTCCCATCAGCGCAGTCATTACATCCCTTTTAGTTCACTGTAAGGTCACTGGAAAATCAATAAAAAGTCACCAAAAACACCACAACCTCAGTGTGTCTTTTTCTTCAAAAATATAGTATTTTGTGTGTGTGTGTGTGTGTGTGTGTGTGTGTGTGTGTGTGTATATATATATATATCACACACACACAACACACACACACACACGACTGACATGATTACATTTCCTCATGATTAGAAACATCACAAATGAGAGTTAATTTGTCTTTTCAAACACGCTTGATCAGTACCTCTAGAACTTCCTTCAAAGTTATCAATGTACCGCACATTTCCAATCCATCTATTTGAGTTTACTGATCCAATTTCACGGATGGAGGAAAGTATAAATCATTGAACCCATTTCGTAGCCACTTAAATTATTGAATTACATGCATCTCCGATTACATTTGGACAACTATAATCAATTACTTTTACTGGGTTATCTCTCTTCAGTATGAGTACAAATGTGGTGCACACTCGTCCATCATGTATTTTAAGAGTTACATGATTGAGAAGCTTTGAATGCTAAAACCTGGCAAAATATTACATGAATATATAATATACTGGTGGGGTAAGCTTACACATTGTCAGTAATAATGAACCATGCTTCCCCATTGTCTCAGGTCACTCACCTGCATTTGATTTTTCACTCATTTATTTTTTTTTCATTTATTTATATTTTCATTTACAGATGCTTTCTGACAGTTCTGTGATTTTTCTCGTGTTGTTACGGCTTCGATGTCCGTCAGCATGCAAAATTACCATACTTCCCCATTGTCTCAGGTCGCTCACCTGCATTTATTTATTTATTTATTTGCACAGTTTTGTCTGTGCAAAGCTTTTCCCACAGAAAAGTTTGCTCCCTGGGCATGATCGTGTTATCTCTTTGTCTTTCTTTTTATCTGAGGTGAAGTAATAAAATAATATTTTGAGTTTAACTCACCCATCATTATTGAGTAGGCCAACACAAGCAGGTATTAACAGGTGTAGAGCAACAGTAATTTTTACTGTCCAGATCTATTGCATTATTTTATTTATTAGTATACAGTATACAAGAACCTGTTGGCAATTCAAGTCACCGATAATGAAAAGTGAATCAAAAAATTCATATTAACTCGTAAATATGAATTTCCTCTAAAAACTAATAGCTATGAGGGCTGACCATTGTAACAGTGTAGAAAAGTGAAGTAATAAATCAAGATTAGTGATGCAATGTTGCCTTTCCTTTTGATTCACTCGACCTGACAAGGTGGAATAAAAAAACTGCTATCGTCTTTTTTTTTCTTCTTTTATTGTCGATCAAACAGTTGCAAAAGCGCAAACTGTCATGCCCAGGTTGGAGGGTGCGCTTCATCACCATTTTCGGAGCACCGGAAGAAAGAGGGGCTGTTCAAGACATTCGGTTAAATGCAGTCTGACAAACTCATAATTATCCGTCTAATGATAAATTGAAGATATAATGACGTGAAGTTTGACAATTTTATTACAATTCATAATTTGGTGAACTGAGAGCACGAGAACAAAAAGATTCAGTTTGATACACTTTCATGTAGCTGAAGACAATGATGGCAAGTACTAGTTTCACATTTTTTATTTCAATTGGAGAAGAAAGTCCTTTGTACAAATTTGCGATACCTCGGTCACCTGTGAGGGCACGTGACTCCAATTCTTTAAACCACAACGTCAGGGTGGTGGAGCCGAAAGGAAAGGGAGCACTGCACCTCCATCTATGCCTGGTTTATTTACTGTTCACAATGTTACAATGGTAACCCATACAGCTAATAATTGTTTCCATTCATTATTGTAGGATTAATTTTAATTCATTATTATTTCTGGAATTTTTTAATTTGCTCAAGCTTTTATTTACTTCTTTAAAAAGTCGAAGTTTTTTTGTTGTGCAGAAAGATTATTGGCTGTTGCTGAAAGTTGTTGGGACACAGAGGTCATGTTGACAATGGAAGTGAAATTTTCAATGAAGAAAAAGTATTTATCATGACAAAGGTTGGATAAAGTAATTTGTGCTTCGTAGAGGTGTTTGAAATCTGATTTTGAAAATTTTTTTGGGATATGTCATCGAGGCTCGTGGAAGAGCTAATACTAGTACATTCAACAGATCAGGACGTAACAGCACAAATGGAACTGCAGAGAGAGAAGGGAAACACGAACAGCAGACTGGAAGGCCAAGACAGAGGAGGCAGACAAACAATGGGTGCGGGGAGGAATGGTGGGCAGGAGAGGATGCATGGGGTGGACAAGATCACCCTTGAACAGAAGGGAACTCTCAGGAGGGAAAACTGGAAATTTGGACGTTAGAGGGATTGAGATGGGAAAGTGGTGGGGTGGGGGGGGGTTAACGAGGGAGAAAAGATCATAGTTTTGGATGTGGAAAATCTGAGATAGTGGTAAACAGGTGTCTTGAAGACCTGGAGGAGAAGAATGACATGAAGAGGATGTGGAAGTTGCTTCCACAGGCAGGACAAAATAGGAACAAATGAGTGGAGGTGAGCAGTAATCCTGCATTTAGGTAGTTTCACCAGAAGAGGGTTGAAGGTGGACCATGTGAACTCTGCAGAAACCTGGGGTGGTGGGGCAGGGGACAAAGCATGGAAAGAGCAGAGGATGCAAGACCAGAAAGGAGGTGGAAAAAGACAGAGATACCACTGACCTGTCTGCAATGGCGAAGTTATAGACCCACAGACTCAGCTTCATCGCGGGAGATTCCAATGATCTTAAAGGGCTTGGTTTCCATGGCATCAAGCTGAGCAAGATATGAGGCAAGGGACCAAGCCCAGAGGAGAGAGCAGCACTCCATCAAGCTGCAGATGAAGGCCTTGTAGGTGGATAGGAGTTCAGGTGTGTCAAGGAAGGATTTCATACGATGAATGATGCCCACTCGGCAGCTGGCTTTGGAGGCCAACTTTGAAATTCCCAAGAAAGATCATGGTTGATAGTGGGACCCAGGAGTTGGAATGACAGAACTTCCTCAAGAGGATTGTTCAGAAAATAGAAAGGAGGGTTTGCCAGATGGTCCTTTCATAGAGCGATAGTGAGAGTGTAAGATTTATCAGGATTGAAAGACATATTCCAAATGTTTGACCAGCTTGTGTTTTTTTCATGGTCTGAAAAGAAGGAAGAGGCTGCTGCATGCTGTCTGAAGGATGAGGAATGTCATGGCAGAGGGTGGAGTCATCAGCAAATACATAAAGGGAGATTTTTCAGAGTCAGAAATCATTGATGAAGATGAGGAATAGGACTGGGCACAGAACACTGCTTTGGAGCACTCCGGCCTTGACAGGGAGAGGAGATGAAAGAATTCCCCTGAGAGCCACATATTGGCTATGAGAGTAGAGGAAGTTAGTAAGCAATGCATGAAATTGGCCTTGGATGCCATAGTCAGGATGCCAGACTGTATCAAAAGCAGGAGATATGTCCTGAGAGATGGCCCTGATCTCATCTCTGACATTGAGGGCCTCCATCCATTGTTGGATGAGTAGAAGCAGCATGTCCAAGATGGAGTGACCCATTCTGAAACCAAATTGGTGATCTGAGATGAAGTTGTTGGAGAAAAGGAAGGTTTTCATCTTAACTGTGATGATGGAATCCCTGACCTTGCTGATGATGGATGTAAGCTGATAGGTCTGTAGTTTGGAGGATCAGTTTTTGCACCTTTTTTATGTGGTGCGACGATGTCGGAGGATTTCAAAGCAGAAGGAAGATGACCTCACGCAAATGACAGGATGAAAAGGACAGACAGGATGTGCAAGACCAGCAGAGCAGGTATTTAGAACATGTGAGCAGATGCTGTCCGGTCCAGTAGCAGAGTAAGAGTCGAGGGTTGACGAACCTTCTCCACCATCTCAGGTGTAGAAGACAGAGTCTAAGAGCAGTTGGGTATGACAGGGAAATTATGGGTACTGAGAGTGATGGGTTTGGGGACACAATATTAGGAAGTAAACACAGAATTGAAACATTGGACCTTCTCACGAGCGGAGTCGGCTGTGGTGCGATTTGAAGAGAAAGAAGGGATGGAAGGGGAGCATACTCCAGAGACAGACTTAACAAGGCACCACCAGGTTTTACAGGAGGGAGACATGTGTGAAAGTTCAATCTTGAGGTTGGACAAATCTTGTTTTCTGGCTCTCCTTCGAGTGGACGCACACTTGTTGCAGACTATTTGGATTGCACAATGATTGCCTTCGGACGGATTTGCCTTCCAGGAAGAGAAGGCAAGTAATTTAAATGACTGTGATCGTAACAAATAAGTAGTTACTGATAATCATGCGTGCACTCTACACAAATGTAGTTTTCTCATACTAATCATTAACCTAATAATGTACTTGTAATATGGATGGATGATTGGGTACATCTGTTCTGATTGTGATCTCTGTAGTGTGTGATCTGTGTTGGACAGCATATTCTTCTCCCTAAAACCACCTTTTCCCACCTCCATCCACCTCCTCCCCCCCCCCCACCCCCTCCCCAAAAGAAAATAGATGACCAAACACCAAAAAATTCCATTTTTATTTTAACACCCTGCTGAAGTCCCTGAGCCTGCCGCACTTTTCTCATCCGCATTTATCACCCCATTCCCCATTGAAATGATGTCATTAACTTTCACAGATATAGTTAATCTGGTGTTGGTGTAGAGCAGGCATGATGGGCCAAATGGCATACTGCGTCAAATTTCCTTGTGAAGACAGGTTCGTTGGGAGAATGTTCACCTTTTATCTGTCTGGGCTTGAGTTTCCCACTGGGGTCAATTGTTCAATTAAACCTATTATTCGAGTGCAGTGCAGTGCCGAAAAGGCGAACATATCACGGAAATCATTGTCTTTCTGTGAGAGCATAATGCCCTGAATGCATTGTTTTGTCACATAAAAGATCCTCAAGGTAAGCCTTTGTGTCTGTTCCATTGCAATACAGGGTCTGTATTGCAATGGAACTTATTTCTGTTTTTTTGTTTTTTTACCCAGAGGCAGGTTCAGTGCTGCCAAAGGAGACTCATGGCAAGGATTATACTGGGTGGTTTGCCTTTGCCTTCAAGCAGTGGGGGTAGGAATTTCGGAGATAACTAACCTACCTTTTTTGAAGGACATCGTGGGATTTTTATTGTCTACCAACTAGTGTTGGCAGGACACCCAGTGGCACACACATTGATGCCTCGTTCTGCATGTGAAACACCAGGATGGCAGTTTATAGTTGGGTAGATTGGAACCCAGGCTAGACAGCTCAGAGGGGAGTGTGCACACCTCTCTATAGGTTATCCTGCCAACTCTAATGCATACAACATGCATACAACACATTCCACATGCATACAACACATTCCGCATGCATACAATTTTTTTTTTTTGTTTTTTTTCCAAGTTGCAAAATGCAATTATCGAGTCATGAATAACACACCGGCGTGAAGGCCAAACCGAGCACTAGACGTAATAACATCCCAGATGTATGGCCGTCTTACCAAACCCATCATCCCAATGCCTAGTATCTGGCATTCAGCCCATCGCCTACGGACATCAGATACTCAGAAATATGGGTTATGGTGTTCAACTGCTGTCAGCGAAGCGACGGAACGGGTTAAGTGCTGTAGTCAGGTCAATATACAGTTTAACCCCCAAAAAATTGCTACAAAAGGTTTCTCAACTGATTCTGG
>CM068962.1:119205181-119215618 GCA_035128595.1 Eptatretus atami | reverse complement strand
TGTGTGTGTTGATGGATTTTTGAATGGTATTGTGTGTGTTCATGGATTTATGAATGGTATTGTGTGTGTTAATGGATTTATGAATGGTATTGTGTGTGTTGATGGATTTATGAATGGTATTGTGTGGGCTGATGGATTTATGAATGTATTTGTTGTGATGGATTTATGAATATTGTGTGTGTTGATGGATTTAGAATGTATTGTGTGTTGATGGATTTTGAATGGTATTGTGTGTGTTCATGGATTATGAATGGGTATTGTTGTGTGTTAATGGATTATGATGGTATGTGTGTGTTGATGGATTATGAAATGTATTGTGTGGCTGATGGATTTATGAATGGTATATGGTATGTTGATGGATTATGAATGTGTGTGTGTTGATGGATTTATGAATGGTATTGTTGTGATGGATTTTGAATGTATTGTGTGTGGTTTATGATGTATGATGTATTGTGTGGTTGATGGATTTATGAATGTATTGTGTATGTGATGATTTATGAAGTATCGTGTCGTGTTGATGGATTTATGAATGGTATTGTGTGTCTGAATGTTATGTGTTGATGGATTGATGAATGTTATGATGTCTTGTGTAATTAAATATTATTCACTTTAAGTTATCATCTTCAACAATACTTTTCCATGAGATAATAAAACAGTCCTGTTAAAGATATAACAAAACTGAAATGAAATTCAACGACATTAATGTTGATGAGATATTTTAGTGGAACAGTTTATATTGCAAAATAAGAAAACCTTTAAATAAATTTTATGTATTCTTTCGCTTTTTATTTTCATTTCTCCCCTTCGCTTTTGTCTTTACCTTTTATTTTCACAATTTACCCTTCATTCACAATCTTCCTCATCACATTGTTGTGTATTTCAATGATCAAATTCATCTTCGAAATCACGTCGTCAAATTTATTTGTAATGGTCTATTTTTTTTTTAATCCATATCCCTTTTTCGCTCTTTTTTGTTTAAACATGCACAATGCCCTGGTTTCTCTGTCCGTTAATCTCGGATTATCTACGACTCCACGCGGTGAAAAGCTACTAACGGGCAGAGATGCATGCATAATGGCTGGAAGTGGGAAGAATGGCATTTCTTTGGTTATATATATACATTGTATATCAAACATATTCCTCTGCACTATGTGTATTCTACGTCTTATTATTTCAGCATAATCTGCATGAGGTCACTTTCTTAATAGAAAACTAATGATGTTTTGTGCAGGTATATCTACATTGATGAAAGTTTGTCATTCACAAGGATTATGTCTTATAGCTACGTACATCTTCCTCTCCCATTTTCTCTTCTTTCCACAACCTTTTTTTCCCATCATCTTTCACCAATTCCCTTTTGCTTTCCACCCTGTTTCCTATTATCATCTTCCATCCAATAAAGAAAAAAAAAAAATTTCTGATTCAAGAAGAAAAGAGTGTTTAGGATACATCATTTTCAAAAACTGGAGATTCCAAAATGGTAAAAACAACAGGAGCACAACAAACTTCTGCCTACAGTATTCAGACACCTAAAATAAAACCTCCTTGAGAACAAAAGCTAAGATCACAAAGGTTTCAACTCCAGCATGTTCTTCAACAGGGACTAGGTCGGATGCATGTGTTTGTAAAGTCTGAATATACACCATGAAGAAGGTGGAAGGAGATGATGGATGGAGAGATCATTATAAAGGGAGTAGAGGTCGACAAAGAATAAGGATGAGAGAAGAGTAATGGACGAATTGGTAAAGAGTGGAAGATGTGTGATTGAGGCACATGTCTGTAATAAAGGTTGCAAGACCACACAGCATCAATTTATTAACATCTCAATTGGAAAATCATACGAGTTGGATGACGTGTTTGTGGTGTTACACCCAAAGTGAGCTGCCAGCTCAACCATGTCCTGTAGTTATTACGAAGCATCAGATTTTCAACCGAGTCTGAAGATGGCGTGAAACTACCATTTTTGGATTGTCAGACCAATCAGAAATTGAACAGCCTGCGAGTTAGTTTGTTGAGAGATAACTACGTTCCCCAGGTAAACTGCTTTATTTTCATTCTTGTATTCTGTTGCTGCATAAAGTGTGCAAGCACCAACAAGTGAGCCTCAACTCCAAAGACAAGAGTAATGAACAATGTTGTGTTTTCTCCTAAAACTCCTAAAGATCAATCCAATGGTTCATCATGGATGGCAAGTTTCTATTTATCAAAACAGGTGAAGAGTTTTGATTCAGAGACATTTATTCTTCCATTACCTACCAATATGCTTGAAATTCCTGTAAGCTTACACTGATTGTACCTCCTATATTTGTCTGTGTTCATTTCATGTACAAGCTCTAGCATGAGACTCAGACCACTGTAAAAAGGGAGGATATATGGCATGATTTGATGCAAGAGCAAGGTGTCATCCTTAATCTTACCCAAATGTGTGCGATTATGCACCATGCACTTAAGGCCATCGTGACTACATTGTACATCATACAGTTTTATTGTTAAGTGTGGTGTAGTTATTTCTGTGGTATTTGGTTGGTTGGTGCATCGGTGGGTGAAGCTTTTCGAACATTATGGTTGGTGTAGGTAACATTTAAAGGGAGCTTTGTTTGGGAGGAGCTTTGCTTGCCAGAGTCATGCAGAGATTAAGGCAGTAAGTGGCGAAGATGGCAGGATTATTAAATAGTTATTTTGTTTCATCATTTACGCAAGAGCAACTAGGTGATCTATCAGCAGCAGAGACTCTGTATCAGAGGAGATCTCATACACGTGTTTATGCAAGGAGGTCAGGAATGGCTGTTAGAGGAGTTTCAGGTGGGATGGGAAAAGTAAGGAGCAGATCGAAAAGCTAAGAGAAAATAAAGATTCAGGACCAGATTATATGGACCAAAGCAGATAAGTAAGATTTTATTCGATAACTTTAATAGCTCATTGAAGTCTGGACAGATATCAAATCAAATGTAACACCACTGGTACCTCCGCCACCGAAGGTGGAAGGGGGTTATGTTTTCACCCGTCTGTCGTCTGTTTGTCTGCAGGATATCTCAAAAAGTTGTGGACGGATTTGGATGAAATGTGGTGGACAGTTGGGTGTATAACAAGGACGAATTGATGAGAATTTGATGAAGATCTGGATCCGAGAAGTTTTTTAAATTTTAAAAGTGATTCTTCACCATTGAGAGATCAGGCCAAAAACGATATATAGCATGATATCTCAAAAAGTTATGCACAGATTCGGAGAAAACTTGGTGGACATGTCGCCTGGTGTTGGTTTAGTGATTAGGGTGGTGGCTTGGGTTCCTAGGGTCCTGAGTTTAAGCCCCGTTTTCCGCTGAATTAATACCAGGGGGTTGACCAAGCCTGTCATCCTTCTGAGGTTGGCAAAATGAGGACCAGTGTACTGGTAATAGGGACACTGCATCAGTGGCACATCTGTGCCCTAACTAATGATCCAACCAGCACCCAAAAAGGCTGCACATGAAGGGAAAGGGTATTGATGGATTTATGAAATCTGGTATTGGTGTGGTGCAAGCATGATGAGCCGAATGGCCTCCTGCGCATAATTTCCATGAAAAAAAAAATCCTTGTGGTGTGTGACAAGGAATAATTGATTTTTTGGGGTTGAAGATCCGAATCTGGATCCAATAATTTTTTCAGAGATCCTTCACCATTGAGAGATGGGGCTAAATCAATGTATAGCACAATATCTCAAAAAGTTGTGGACAGATTCGGACGAAACTTGATGGATGGGTTGGGTGTGTGACAACGACGAATAAGTTCGATTTTGGTGAAGATCTGAATAATAGAATTGTTTAATTTTAAAAGTGATTCGTCACCATTGAGAGATGGGGCCAAAACGATATATAGCATGATACGTATTTCAAAAATATTCTTGGACCCAATATGTCCCACTGGATCAGGCATTGTGTGGCGGAGGTATGCACTCTATCTAGTGCCTTTCTAGCTTGAGGAGGGATCGAGGGAAGCATTGGAGAATTATAGACCTCTTAGCTAAATTTCAGTAATGTGTAAGGTATTGAGAACATTGATTACAAAGCAAATGAGGAACCATTTCGATAGAACTATAAATTAAATTAAAATTGCATTGGTAATTGGCAAATGGAGATAGTGTTTAACAAACCTTTTGGAATTCCATGAAGGAGTTATTCATTGTGAAAATGAAGCAAGTATAGTTGATGTAATATATACCTAGACTTGCAGAAGGTATCCAATAAAGTACCACACCACAGGATGTTAGGCAAGGTCAGAGCATATTGGAAAGTTGTTGGTGGAGCAGCAAACTGGATTAAGTTAATTCTTAGGGATAGGAAACAAAGGGTGGTTTTCAGAGAGTGACTTTCTCATTAGGAAGTTGTATGAAGTGGGCTACCTCACGAATCAGTACTTGGACCATCATGATTTGATACATGTATATATATATATATATATATATATATATATATATATATATATATATATATATAATATACATGTATCAAATCATGATGACATATATATATATATAAACAAATGTTTGGTACTACAGAACTTTAATATGGAAACAAACAAACACGACATAATAGTGACCGAAGCTTTTCGTGCTGCACTCTTCAGGGTAAAAATCGCAGCAAGTGAAGGAGGAAGTGAAGGCGCGTGCTTTATAGGCAGGTCTCAATAAGATAGACACTGATTGGTTCAACCGTAATGATGTCACGGTTAATCCGAATGCCCATTGGTCGGCTCATTATCTTCACCTCGAGCTCCCATTGGCTGGAGCAGAGTTCGTCGATGATTGACGTTTGCAACCGCATCCTGGAGAGAGGGGGGATGGGTTTCCCCAAAAGTCCATTCACCATTTATTACCGTACTTCCCTTGATCTTTCCATGCTGAAAGAGACACAGAGATCGTACAAATTACTTTTGATGACATAGTATTGGATCGGTGGTAAGGATGAAGGTTGCTTCCAACATACGTAAATGAAACGAGCTCCGACCTCGGCTCAATATCCTGAACATATCTGCATTGTACTGGTCTGCACAGACAGGGTTGGCAACCAGGTGCTGTGCAATGGCAAATGAAGCAGATACAGTGGCCGATGGTTGCTGGATATTTCTCCATGCTCGCACTGGTTGTGTTCTAACCCGCACAATCTTTCTTCGAATCGCCAAGAGGATGTGTTGTTTGATCCGATCAGCCAACCTTAGTGTTGTGTGGCCCACGTACCGAGCTTCACATCAGCACTTAAACTCATAAATAACATTGCTGCTTTGTGAGGTGGGTAGCACATCCTTGTTGACTGACGTCAGCAAACGGCGAGAGGTAAAGATTACTCGGGGTTGCACAGCCAGAAACGTTGCACAGCACAGCTGGTTGCACAGCCAGAAATATGTTTGATTTGTACTTCAAACCTTCGTGATGATTGCCCTTTCCAGGGCATCCAGGGATGATTTCTAGGGCAATCATCACGAAGGTTTGATGTACAAATCAAACATATTGTGTCCAACACGTTTCGTGCCCTGCTCCGTACGATAATAAGGTGTCACAAGCTAAGCATGGGTCCGCCTGCTATCGAGCATGTTCCGTACAGTACGCGCGGATCCACCATGGCCCATGTGGTCAGCGCTCGCGTTCGCCCGATTCTGCTATCGTGTGCGCGGGGCCAACCCCGATCTGTGTCAGGAATTGACGGGAACGATCGGATATAATAATTAATGGAGGTTTGGAATGAAAAAGAATATGGATATAAGTATCAGATGGAGAAATGGAGGGAAAACAGGATGCCGATATAATTAAATCCAGAAATGGATTGAAAAGAACGAGCCGCCCATATCTTGCACATTTGTGTCCTGTACAACGTGGCGTGGTTGTTGTTTTTCTATTGTCGGCCTCTGACGATGTAGTTATTGGCACCAAGCTGCCAGCCACGCTCTCGCCAATATTGGGTCATTTGCTTCTGTGTTGTGAAAAACAACATACGTGCAGCCTCTGTAAGAGATATTCAGTCCTATGCCTTTTCAATGCAACCGGCAATCTCATCCCAGATCATCGGAAACGTCAGACGATCATCTCGAACTTGCGGCAGAGGTTCCTTCGAGGGTATCACTGTATCCTCGCAGCTGCGCTGTCGGTGCTCGTGTGGTGTTGTTGCGGCTTTCTATTCCCCTCCCCCAGCCACGGCAGGTGCTGTACGTGTTGGCCTCTGCGAGGACGCATACGTTGAGGGTGTGGCTGCAGTTTTTACAGGCGGCTGTCTGAGTGCAGTGTCTGCTTTGAATTATTTCAGGAAGAAGAGGAAAATAGTAGGAATGAAGATGGAGATATAATCAGACCTAACTATGAGATCCACACAACGCACTGTCCCGTTGTCCCGCTAGACAAAAGGGAAGGGACTATCTGAACGTAAATTAATGGAATAACTGTCTAGGGACTGCTGTATGATGGTTGCTATTTCTTTGGAGGGATGCGGTTCCCAGAACTGCAACAATATTATAAAGAGGATATTTTTTGTTATGAGAAAAAGGAAGAAAAGGGATTTATACCGGTATCATACATATTTCTTGTGGATTTTTGGCCCTGAAAAGGGATGTTTGGATTTCATGAAGCTTTTCAGCTAAACCCGAGGAAATCCTCGTCAATGCTTTCCATGTCGAAGACGGCACGTAACTCCTTGTCCGAATCAGGGAAAAGCAAGTTCCTGTCGCTGTCCATGTCGCAGTCACCGTCATTTGCAACCTCCTCCTCCCAAATGATGCTGTCCTCTGTGCCGTCCATGTTGTTAGAGATGCAGCATTTCAGAAATGCTTGCTTGATGATGTCAGACGATATCTCCTCCCACACTGACGATCCAAAAGGTCGCTTTTCTCATCCCCCCGCTCTTGGTGTATGTCTTCTCCCCACTCATTATCCAGTCGGCCCAGCAGTAACGTAGTGCAGATGATATCAAGGCTTCGAGGTAAGATAGATTGTAAAGAGTGGGGGGATCAGATTCAGGACAGCTAGATGGGCTGCGAAGTGCCTGTTGCAGTTCTGCAATGGAAAATATGTACTAGCAAATACCACCCGTCACTTCGTTGACGGGAATACAAAAGGGGTGGGGGGGGAGAGAAAGAGGGGGAAGAGGGAGAGAGGGTGGGGAAGAGAGAGTGAAGAGGTGGAGGGAAAGGAGAGAGGCGGGAGGGGAAGGAGGGATGGTGGAAGGGAAGACCATGTGAGGTGAGAGGAAGGGAAAGCAGACGTTTACGGTTCGGAGCTGCTAAAATACGATTCATACTGTTTCAACAAAATGATTCTGCATACAATAACAGTGAAGATGGAAACAAAATAATGTCTGAAATCCATTTTCTATTGGTCATACTATAAACATGGCCCAGAGACAAACACCGCCCAGACACGTCTGGAGACAAAACCCCACCAGATGCATCCGGAGCTAAGACGTCCGGACACAAACACTGCAGAGACACATATGAAGACAAACTCCGATCCGGAGACAAACCAAGCTCAGATGCGTCGGGGGACAAACACCGCCCAGACCTGTCTGGAACAAACACCGCCCCGACGCATCTGGGGACAAACACCGCCCGGATACTTCTGGAGCCAAGCTGGCCAGAGATAAGCACCGCTCGGATATGTCTGGAGACAAACTCCTGACCAGACACGTCCAGAGACAAACCCTGCCCGGACACGTCTGGAGACAAATACCGTTCAGACATAACCATCGTCCGCATATGTCCAGAGACAGAGAGAGGGGAGAGTGAGAGAGGTGTGGGAGGAGGGTGCTCCACTGCATTGGGAGGGAATAAAGCAAGGATGGGAACAAAGAAAAGAGAGAGAGGGGTAGGGGAGTTAGGAGAGAGAATATGTTGTGTTTTATGAGCACACCACACACATGCACATGCACACGCACGCACGCACACACATGCTTGGGCGATTTCGGCAATTTTTTGGGAATCAGCAGGTTGGAGTCAGTGTGATTACCAACTGCAGTACTCACTGTATACAACCCAAAAACCATGAGTAGCTTTCACCAAAAAACAACGTTGCATTTATAGAGACATTTCAGGGATACGTTCACAAACATTAATCTTTATAAACAGCTGCGTGTGACGGGTGGGAAAAATATTTAGCTCCGTAATTTAGAAAACACGTTAATACGGAAAACGGCTCGGAAATTGGGTGTTATTTCACAGCTCACTCAGAATGAATATCGGAGCACAAACCATCCTCTCAGCATGACAGAGAATGAACCACTCATTCAGCGTGAGGGAACACGGACCACTCGCTCAGCGTGGTGGAGCACGGACCACTCGCTCAGCGTGATGGAGCACGAACCACTCGCTCAGAATGAATATCGGAGCATGAACCACTCACTCAGCGTGACGGAGCACGAACCACTCACTCAGAGTGACGGAGCACGAACCACTCGCTCAGCGTGATGGAGCACAAACCACTCTTTCATCGTGAAGGAGCACAAACCACTCACTCAGCATGAAGGAGCATGAACCACTTGCTCAGCGTGAAGGAGCACAAACCACTCGCTCAGCGTGAGGGAGTACGAACCACTCACTCAGCATGAAGGAACACGAACCAGTTGCTCATTGTGATGGAACATGAACCACTCGTTCAGCGTGAGGGAGTACGAACCACTCACTCAGCATGAAGGAGCACAAAGCACTCGCTCAGTGTGACGGAACATGAACCACACTCGTCAGCGTGAAGGAGCACAAACACTTGCTCAGCGTGATGGAGCACGTAACCACTTGCTCAGCGTGATGGAGCACGTACCACTTCTCAGCGTGACGGAGACGTCCACTCGTCAGCGTGATGGAGCACGTACCACTACTCAGCGTGGTGGCACACTAAACAACTCGGCTCAGCGTGACAGAGCACGAACCACTCGCTCAGCGTGACGGAGCACGAACCACACACCCAGGGTGATGCAGCTACGGACCATTCACTCAGCGTAACGGAGCAGGGACCACTGCGCTCAGCGTGACGGACACAGACCTCTCGCCTCAGCGTGGAAGGAGCACAAACCACTCGCTCAGCGTAAGGAGCAGACCAATCGCTCAGCGTGAAGGAGCACGAAACACTCGCTCAGCGTGAAGGAGCACGGAAACCACTCGCTCAAGCGTGACTGAGCACGGACCACTCAAGCACAATGAATGAACGGAGCAGCGGACCACACTCGCTCAAGCATGAATACGGAGCACGGACGCACTCGCTCAGCATGAATGATGGAGCACGGACCACTCCTCGCATGAATGGACGGAGCACGAACCACTCGCTCACAATGAATGACGGAGCACGAACCACGCGCTCTGAATGATGTGGCGTGGCAAAAGCATCCGCAGTAAGTGAATGATTCGCTCAGAATGACGGAGCGCGGTACCGCTGTTGACAATGTGCGCTCAACAAGTGGCTTAAGCACTCATGCAAGAACGCCAATTCAATGGTTCATAAGGAACGGTTGGTGAGGCTGTCGCTGCATGCCATATTAGATCCCTTTAACTTTAAAGCCGGTCTTCACTGTGCACACAGTAGTTAATGAAATAAAATGATTTTGTTCACATAATGACTTTATCTACAAAAAAGTTTCTGCTTAATGCAGAACAACCCTGGAGACATCGCAAAGTTCAATCGCCCGTGAAATAAACGTTGCAGATAATCCGCCATCTTGCCTGCTCATATGTGCATGTGTCATGTGGTACATCGGTTCAGGGTCCGTGCAAACGTTATAACTTTTTTTTCATAAAACGTCCGTTTTTCACCAGATTTGCTTCGATTCCCTTTAGATCACCTCCTGAAACCTCCGAAAATATAGACACAGATCTGGCAGATGCTATGGATAGGCAGTCCCTCTGGGGACAGGACACGAGGTCCATCATTGAATGCATTAAATCATATAACTCGATGAAGCTGGTTAATTTTGTTATGTTCCTAAATTTTTGTTCACTCAATATAATTCTCCAAACAGTGGAAAAAGATGTTTGATGCTTTGGAAATTTCACATTTTCTTGTGTATGTATGGAGAAGGAGAAGGAACATAGCCTCGCTTGCTCAAAGTAAAATAAAAAAAAATATATATATATATATGTATATACAGGGGGCTGCAAAAGTAGGTATGGGAAGTCTTATAACTAAGTCGCATATATATATAATATATATATATATATTATATATATAATATATATATATTATATATATATATATATATATATACTATATAATACAGGGGCTGCAAAAGTAGGTTATACAGTAATGAAAACAAAACGTGCACACAAAACGATTTTATTGATTATACAAGCATATCAATAATAACATACCAATAATAAACATATCAATAATAAACATATTAATCCTCAAATGTTAAATTAAATGAATTCTCGTATTAAATGAATCCTAGCACCACTATTACAATACTGGTAATACTGGTATAATCCTTACTGTAT
>CM068962.1:119183155-119193627 GCA_035128595.1 Eptatretus atami | reverse complement strand
ATGGCATGCAAGACAAAATGGAAGCGATGAAGGAAAACATAAATGCAAATGTGCAAGTAATGAATACAAATGGTAAGCTACATCGCGTTCTGAGTGTTGTGAATGTCAATGAGTATTCTCTTTCGTTTCAGTTCAGCAGGGCCGCACTGTGGGTGGGACGGCTCAGAAGAAGACTCTGCCGAGGACAGGAGGGGAGGGGAGAGGAAGAAGAATGGCCTGGAGAGGAGTGAAAGGACACATGAGAGCTGCCGGTGTGCAGGAGGAAAGAAGGTGGGTAATGAGGGCTGGTTCAGGGTTCATGTCCCGAGGTGCTGATCATCGCTAGCGCTCCTCATGGCTGGCTTACTTCGGCATTGGCTTCCAAAACGGGCTGCAAGGAGTTCTGCATCTACACCCTACATACTCAAAGGAAAGTTCTTGTCTGCAATGTTAATGTTTGTACGAGTGTGATCTGTGATGCCTACTGACTAGTGTGCATGAAGTTGTATTAGCCCCCTTGTTGGAGTTAGTCCGAAACGGGGGCTTATTGATTTGGTGTCGATTTTCATGCCCGTGCGTGCGTGCGTCCACAACCATATCTCGGACATGTATGGACCGATTTTATTAGTACTTAGCAGACAGAAAACACATGATGTGAAACAAAAACACATCATTTTGTTTTGCGATGCGATCCATGATGGCCGACTGGCGGCCATTTTTTACTCAAATGTATCCCCAACCATTTCTCAGATATGCATCGTCCGATTTTGTTCAAACTTGGCACAAGCACAGTACATGATGGCATACACATGCAACTCACTTTATTTTGCAATCTGATCAAAGATGGCCGACTGGTAGACTGGCGGCAATTTTAGTTGTAAAAAAACCCCCAGTATCGAACACGTCCTCAACCATTTCATTCATTTACCGATCTTGTTCAAATTTGGCACACAGATAACGAATGATAGTTTACGTATGCACATCAGGTTTTTTTTTTCGAGATCATATCCAGGATGGACGACTGGGGGCCATTTTGTTACTTATACATGTCCCCCAACCATTTCTCGGACATTCATGGTCCGATTGTGTTCAAACGTGGCACAAGTACAGTACAGGATGGCATACACCAAATTCACCAAGATGGCACCTAACTTTATTTTGCAATCTGATCAAAGATGGCCGACTGGTAGACTGGCGGCCATCTTAGTTATAAATATGGGCTAGCACTTTAACTCCGGGCAACAAAATTACGCAAAGAACAGGGGCTGTGACATTTTATGTCTTTTTTTTCGTTGTTTATTTCGTACTTATTTCCCTGTATAGAAGTGTCCCTATTTTCCTGTTTGGGTCTTTCGATCCTCATGGTTTGTTGCAAACTGCTCTTCTTGTCCTCCTCTTACCCCATATTCATCTTCTATATATTACTAAAACTCTCATCTTGTATATATGTATGTATGTATGTTCCCGAAATACAGGCCAAAATTTTTTTATAGCGCAATAAAAAACACGATAGCGCAAAAATTTTAGTGCCACCTTACTCACCATTCTCCTTAGGTGTGCAATATCAAGTTTTGTTCAAATCAGGCAACAAAAAAATTTATTTAAAAATCAATTCCCGATTCAGTCAAGTACTCTTCGAGAGTATTTGATCAATGCAAACAACCTCAGCGGTACAGTTCGCTGGAGCTATCTTTTTTATTTATTTATTTTGTTTGAAATGATGTTTTTTTTATCAACCGCTGTCACAACGGGAACCCAACGGGTTCGCAGGTCGTCTAGTTGTAAATAAAACCTTTAAAAGGTAATAAAACGTGTTCGAATCATCTACCACCTGCATGTGTGCTGTCAATTTCGGCTTGTTTGGGCGACCTTGGGGAACGGTAAAGAGCAGAATAATTGAACACAGTGCAGTAGAAGATAAAAACCGTTCCGCCGTTTCCTGGGACAAAGGATCCGGGTGCTGAGGCTTATCACATGAGTGAGCCTCAGCCATTTCTAACCACACACACACACACACACACACACACACACACACACACACACACACACACACACACACACACACACACACACACACACACACACACACACACACACACACACACACACACACACACACACACACACACACACACACACACAGCAAGACCCCACACAAAATTACGATTGCAAATACTTAAATACATACAACCAAACAACAACGTCACATTCCACCATAAGGAGCTCTGAATAAACCAACTGCACCCTTTGAAATCCCATGAGATGGTTCTTGGCTTTAATACATGCAAATTAATCCAGTGATTCCACCAAAGACTCAGGTCACAGGTTAGGGCAGGAAATGGGAAATGGGCCAAGGTGCCGGCACACAACGGCCTATTCTCGCAAAAGACACCTTTGGATCTTTGACTTACACCAAGAAATGCAACCAGATGGGATGCCCAGCTTAATGGCCGTCTGTGGGATGGCGCAATCATTGGAGAAACACTACGTTTGTGAATTCACAGGTTGGCAGTTTACAGTCGAGTTGGTAATCCAACCAAAACTAAACAGATCAAAGGTGAGTCCGCTACCCTCCCACCCTCAAAAAGTAATATTTTTCCTCCTGTTACCCCCACACCCTTATGTACTGATACTCCCTTGCTAATCGCTTAATCGAGACACATACAGCACATTCCTTGGCTATTCCTTGCATGGTCATATTCAGCAGGAATCTGCTGTGAAGCTTTCCTGGTGTATCTCGAGAGATTAAGTTATGACTTGGCTTCGGTCCTTTCCTGATGTGAATTTCAACATCTCTTTATGAGCATATCTTACAACACGAGCCCTTAATCTCATACCTAAACCTCTTGATGTATGTTGTGTTTACTCTCACTTTCTCTTTTGCTTTGCCTCAAGATGTAGAATTCTGCCAAAATAATTTTGAGTTTTCACCACCTATTCATTCATCGTCTTCACTTGGCTTCAGGTCACAACAGGTATGGAATGTTTTCTTCAAGTTTCATCTTGGACATTTTATTCTGTTGATACATTCATAAAGACAGAAACAGAACTCTTTAGGACTGGTGTTGATTTGAATGTGTGAAAATCTATGTGATCCCTGTATAATCATCCTATGGGTGGTGGTCGGTAGACCATGGTTATGCACTGTGGAGATTCTCTCTGTCTCCCTCTCTCTTTCTGTCTGTCTCCCTCTCCCTCTCCCTCTCCCTCTCTCTCTCCTCTCGGACCCGAATGAATGACGCCTGTATCCTCAACTGATGGCTCAGACTTGGTGAGACACGATTATTCTCGTGCTTTGTAAAATGATGTGTGAGAGTGGAAGTCTGTTTGTCATTGTGTGAATGTATGAGAAGCAGAAGGAATTCTGAACATCTCTATATCTACCTCTCCCTCTCATGCTGTGATCTCCTTCTCTCTGATGCTCTTCTCCCCCTTCTTTCCTCCTCTCTCTCTCCCTTTCCTCCTACCTAATGCTCCCTCTGCAACACTTCTCAACAATGTACTGTTCTTTATTTTATTTTAACAAATAGGAATTACAAAAACACAATGAACACTCTCATGAATATGTCTGAACAAGTATGGAACTCCTTTTTTTTTCTTTCTTTGTTTATATACACTGTCGAGGCTCATATGAGAGCTAACACACAGAACGTACAACAAGGGGAACAGGAGTCAAGAGGGGTGGGAGAGGGAAGTTAAAAACAGTGGGGAACAGAGACATGAGGAGATCTGTGGACGATGGAGGATGGGGTGGGGTACACAGGGTAAAGAAGATGGACACTACAGGGACTTTCAGGTCCTTACACGACAGGGACTTTCAGGTCCTTACACGACAGGGACTTTCAGAAAGGAAAGCAGGGAATTTGAAGGAGGTAGGTTTGGGGTGAATTAACAAGGGTAGAAAAGATTGTGGCTTTGGATGGGGGAAGATAAGAGATGGTGGTGAACAGCTGTTTTGAAGACCTGGAGGGAAGAGTGGGATTTAAAGAGAGTGTGGGAGTTTGTTCCAAGGACAGGCAAAAGAGAGAAATGAAAGAGTGAAGATAAGCAGTGATTCGTGATTTTGGTAGTTTTACCAGAAGGGTTGCTGGCGGACCTTGAGCGCCTGCAGAAATGTGGTGGGGGGGGGGACATATCTCAGACAGAGCAGGGGAGCGAGGCTGAGAGGAGATGGTGTGGTCATATGGCAGCTTAGCTGCCGGGGTAGCTATCATTTCTTGAAGCGTGACTGTGTCGCTGATGCAGTGCCCCTCGACCAGTACACACACTGGAACTGGTACTCATTTCGCCGACCTCTGGAAGGATGACAGGCTGAGTCAACCCCCTGGTGTATTAATTCAGTGGCCGACAGGGCTTGAACTCAGGAACCTAGGACCCCAAGCCGCCACCCTAACCACTGAGCCAACACCAGGCTCACGAGGAGATTGTAGAAGACAGAAAGACCACCGACCTGCCTGCAGTGAGAGAGTGACAGACCCAAAGACTCAGCCTCATCACGGGAGATATCAATGATCCTACATGCCTTGGTTTCCACAGTATGAAGCCGAGAAAGGTGAGAGGCAGGAGCATCAGCCCAGAGGGGAGAACAGTACTCCATCAGGCTGTGGACGAAAACTTTGTATGTGGTCAGGAGCTCAGATGGGCTGAGGAAGGACTTTGCATGATGGAGGATGCCCAGTCGGCGACTGGCTAGGTAGGCCAGCTTGGAGATGTGGCTTTCCCAGTAAAGATCATGGCAGATAATGAGACCCAGAAGCTTGAAGCACTTCTTCAAAAGGATTGTTGAGAAAGTAGATGGGTGGTTGGGGGGGGGTTCCAGACGGTCCTTTCGGAGAGACATAGTGAGAGTGTGAGATTTGTCAAGGTTGAAAGACATGTTCAAAGTGTTTGACCAGCTTGTGATTTTATCCAGATCTGCAGAGAGTGAAGAGGCGCTGCTTGCCGATCTGAGGGATGACAGATGGTAGAGATGGCAGTGGGTGGAGTCATCAGCAAAGGAGGAAAGAAGGGCAACGTGCTCTGCAGTGTCCTTGACACCAAATGCCATCTCCAAGAGAAAAACGAATCTATATGATCCTCCATGTTGGCTTCTTCTTCTTATGATTGTGTGTTGCTACACTTTTCTCAGCTTCTGTAAAACTCAGGCTCTGGCACAGGAGTTGAAAATCTTCAAATCGTCTGGTCTGCAAGGCTCTGGTAAGAGAGGGCAATTTAGGAGATGCGCCATTGTTTGAGGAGACTCTCCACAGTAACAATCGATAGGGCCATTTTAATTATATCCCCACTTCTGCACAATGGCTCTGCAGTGTCCAATCCAAGTCCTGAGGCATTTGAGACATGGCCAGGTTGGCCATGTCTCA
Organism: Eptatretus atami; assembly: GCA_035128595.1. NCBI lineage: Eukaryota > Metazoa > Chordata > Myxini > Myxiniformes > Myxinidae > Eptatretus > Eptatretus atami. The sequence continues at coordinate 119,188,288 of CM068962.1, read as the reverse complement.
CTGGCTCCTTTTGGCAGGGATTCCTCAGGGTCAAGTGATAGCTTGTGAGGTCTTCATTGTAGGTGCGTTGACCAAGCATCTATCCTGCAGCTGTGGGGATTACCAACCAGGGACTAAATAGCATGAAGGAAGCTATTCCTGGACAGCTGGACTTCAACCTCTTGGGTGCTTGCTCGTTTGGAAGAGTGTTTGGTGAGAGTCATATTCCTGCTTGGTTCTTTCTATTTGTGAGGAGACATATTTTGCTGTTTATAAAATCATACACCTCCTTATGGAATGACAATGATAGCGTTGTCTTGAAAAATAATCACCTTCTCAACACTTCCACTGCTGTTCTTAAAAACCTAATATACACGACGGAACATTTGGGCAAGTTTTTTTTAACTTATGCAGCTTCCGTGCATACATTTGGAAATTTTTTAGCTGTGTGTCACATGATTTCATCACTCACGTCATATCACACACGAAGCTGATTAGCTGAGGCTATAGACAGGTCAGCATAGTTGCAAGGTAAGTTCCATGAAATAGAGTGGGGTTCTATATTTTGCAGCTTATCTGTAACGTCCAACAATTGCGCACATCAAAGGATATCCTTCCTTGAGTAAAAAAAAGTTTGTTCACATATGCAGGCCTTTAACATCCAGAAGATGATGTGCAACTCTCCTTTGTACTCAATCAATCTCACTCGGAAATAAACTCCAGTATAAGGTTCAATCTGGATTTTTATTTTAATTCTGTATGTTGTACTTAAATCAAATGAAAGGGTAAAGTAATCACAAAAGTTATCCGTTCCGTTAAGCACTTGGATTTCTGGAATTTATTACATAAACGGATTACTGGAACAGAATACATAACAGGATATTGTGTTGGATTACATGATGGATTACCTTGTTAGTTATAGCTGATGTAATCAACAACATGTTTTCCATCACTGCTGATTCTCCCTGGGACTGTTTTGAGGAAATTATGGATGTGGGAACTTGTGCAATTAAAATGTTGTAAATTTGAAATGTCCACAATATATATATATTTGTATATATATTTATATATATATATATATATATATATTTATACACATACACACAATAGTACATCAATGTGTAATTATAAAAAGCCATTGAAAAGCGATAAAGTGTCAGACAGACAGTGCACAGACATTTCACAAATCTCCCCTTTCACTCCCCTCCATGCATCCCAGCATGCAACATACCATTAATCCCATCCAGCTCCATCCTTGCATCTCATCCAGCTCCGGTTCATTCCCCCATCCTTATTCGTAAGTCCTCACTTAACATCGTCCTGGTTAACATCGTTTCATTTTTAAATCGCTGATCTATGAGAGAACATACTTGTTTAAAGTCGTTTTAGCTCTAATTTAGTACCAAACTAATGGTTTTCCTCGTTTTAATAAAGCTACAGTATAAACCATACCATGAATATCGGTGTATAAACCATACCGTAAATACTGGTGTACAAGTACACCGAGAGTACATACAGCATCGGCCTTATATCTACCGAGCTGTGCATTGATAACATCGGTGGGTCCTGGGCTGAAGTTACTCAGGTGTGCATGAATGGTGTGTGGAGGAAGTTGTGGCCTGAATGTGTCAATGACTTGAAAGGATTTAAAGATGTTGTCCCCACTATGAAGAAAGTTATCCTCGGCTTGGCCAATAAAGTGGGTTTTGATGAGGTGGAAGAAGTCGACGTCACACAACCTCTGCAATCACACGGAGAAGAGCTAACCATTGAAGATCTGAAGCAACTAGAGATGATGATATTCAATTGTTTGTTTTTTCCCTGGAACCTAACCCCCCCTATTTACATTAATTCCTAGGGGGAAATTGGATTCGCTTAAAGTCGTTTCGGTTCAAGTCGCACTTTTCAAGAACGTAACTACAGCGTTAAGTGAGGACTGACTGTGTACTATCAAATAATTGTGTGTTTTTACAAGTGAACATTGTAATCTTCTTCTGGCGTGTGGCAGCTTAGCTGCCGGGGTAGCTATCATTTCTTGGAAGCATGACTGTGTCGCTGATGCAGTGCCCCTCTACCAGGACACACTGGTACTCATTCCGTCGACCTCGGAAGGATGACAGGCTGAGTCAACCCCCTGGTGTATTAATTCAGCGGCCAACGGGGCTTGAACTCAGGACCCTAGGATCCCTAGGATCCCAAGCCACCACCATAACCACAAAGCCAATACCAGACTATAACATTGTAATATTATTAAGTCATTTTAATTCAAATACTCTTCTTTATATTGTCCGCATTGAGAGCTCAAGGTTACTGTAAGTAGATGTTGCATCAGCAATTCACATCTTTAAATGGCGAAACTATAGGGAGGAGGAGATGTGTGGGGTTGGAGGAGAGGCATTAAAAGTGAGGGATGGGGAGAGAGATTTTAAACAGTACTGTGCAAAAATTTTAGTTATTCAAATGACATTTAATACTTTACAATAAATTTATGAAATTATCATCATATATGTTTGTAAATACATTAACAGCTTCCCTCAGCGATCGTGGTATTTTAGTCATTGGTGTGTGTGTCCCCCCCCCCATTGCTGTTCATGGTAACGTCAAGATGCCCCTCTTTTGATGATGCCCCTCTCTCGATGATGCCCCTCTCTCGATGGTGTCCTCTCTCGATGGTGTTCTCTCGATGGTGCCCCTCTCTCGATGATGCCCCTCTCTCGTTGATGCCTCTCTCGATGATGCTCCTCTCTCGATGATTCCCTCTCTCGATGATGCCCCTCTCTCGATGATGCCCCCTCGATGATGTCTCTCTCGATGATGTCCCTCTCTCGATGATGTCCTCTCGATGATGCCCCCTCGATGATGCCCTCTCGATGATGTCTCTCACGATGATGCCCCCTCTCGATGATGCCCTCTCTCGATGATGCTCCTCCTCGATGATGTCCCTCTCTCGATGATGACCCCTCTCGATGATGCCCTCTCTCGATGGTGCCTCTTTCAATCTCTTGAGGATGCCCCTCTCAATCTCCGATGATGCCCCTCTCAAAACTCTCTCTCTCTCCTCGGCCTCATCAATGTATCCCGGATGTCCGTGTGGTCGGCTTTTCGGTTAACCGACCTCTTTCAGTTTCTTCGACGGAACTATTTGCAATCGTCCTAGCTATGGAATGGATAATCGAGTTCAATCCTCTTAGTGCAGTTATCCTCTCGGACTCATTTTCGGCATTAAAGGCGCTGGAATCCTTACAGGTGGCTGTAGGGTTATGGCTGTCGGCGAGTTTGATCAGATTCTGGTGCGTGGCGTGGATAGAGCTCCTTGGCTCTGACAGCGCCATTAAACCCTCAAAAAAAAAAAAAAAAAACAGCTTCCGGTTTGGGTTTGGAGCATCGGCAGGTTCTCCTTCAAGGCTCTCTGCTGACAATCTCAAAGTTAAGTTTCCGGTCGTTATCTGTCCCGTTTTAACTCTATTTTCTCACCTACATGTTACTGTGTGTTCCTAGTTCGGTTTTTGTTTCAAAAATCGTGCTATTTTGTGAGATTTTGTCGACCTTGTCTTCCGGGTGCTTGAGGCCTACCCTTTGTTCCCCTCGGTGTACGATCGTGTTTATTTGTTTTTTCTCCCCATCACTTTCAATTTCTATCCTCCACACTTTCCTAACGTACACTTTCCCTCCCAACTAATCACTATTTCTTATCTTAAACAAAAAAAATATATAAAAAAACCTCTACCTTTCTCCTTGCACATCACGAGTCTCGATTCTTCCTCTTCTTCTTCTCGATTTTTTTCGACAAACTTCCATGACCTAATCTGTTGAAAACTCTCTCAAACATTAATAATATAATAATAAAAACGATCTTATAATGCTTATCTTCCTCTCACACGTGTGGTACCTTTACTGTATCATAATGTACTACTCTGCTATATTTAAACAGACTGCTCTCAATTCGACTTTCTTCATACATTGCCTAAAAAATCCAACTGTTACAGCGTTTCTTCTCTCCATTCTCTGAATTTGCCTTTATTGCATCCTCAAGAAATGTGTTTAATCGCATCTCTGACCTAAAACTTAAAAAAAAAAACCCAGTTTGCTATGAATGTTCGTTTCCATTAACCATTCTTTTTTCCAACTTCAGAGCCAACTCACCCCTCTCACCCTCACTCTCAAAGCAACCATCCACTCTTCTCAAAGCTCCCTCCCACCTCTCTCAAAAACTCCCCTCACCTTTCTCCCACCATTCATCCCCCTCATCACCTTCTAAAAGTTGCCCTTCTCATCCACAAAGCTTCCTCCTTCCACTGCCCTCTCACCTCCATCTCTTCACTCCACCTCCTCAATCCTCAACTGCCTTCTCCCCTCTCTTGTCCCCCTCTCCCCAGCACCACAGAGCTTTTCTCCTCTCTCGGCCCCTCCCCTAGCTATTCTGCAATCCCCACACTCTTTCAACAACCCTCAAAATCCCTCCTCGTCCCTTGTCCTACCCTCCCCTCCCCCCCCCCCTGCACCCAAAGCCTCCTCCGCTCTCTTCATTAAAAGTGTGGACCTCAAATATCCGGGCTTTCGCTCAAACCTTTCAGATCTTTCCATACAGGTTGCCACTGACAAACCAGACATAATCTGCCAAACAAAAACTTTCCTCCCCCAAGATGTGTCTGACTCCCAAGTATCTCTCCCTGGTTACTCCCTCCTCCGGAATGACAGACCTGAGCCTCGTCCTGGTGGAGGAGTTGCTCTTCTTCATCAAAACTCTATTCCTCACTCTCCATGCATTGCCCTCACTCCCCCACACCCCAGGAATACCTCTGGCTACGGCTTCCCCTCCACTCCCACCTCATGTTTATTTGTGTACCGTACCGTCCACCAAACAGTGATCACTCCATCTTCAACTCACTATCCGAAAACATGGACCAACTATCTTCTCATCCAAACTCTCTCTCCTCATATGTGGCGACTTCAATTGTCATCATGCCAGTTGGCTAGGTGTGGGTCCTCTCTCACTGTCTGGCACCTCAGCAAAAGCTTTCTGCGACTCATTGGGACTAACTCAATCGGTTAACTTCCTGACCTGGATCTCAACCAATGGTACTCCCTCTCTTCTGGATGTGATTTTGACAAATTTCCCTGACAATATCTGCTGCTCTTCCTCCGCTCCAATCG
>CM068962.1:119160105-119178501 GCA_035128595.1 Eptatretus atami | reverse complement strand
TTTTTCAGGTGTTTAAAAGTGTACCTCACACCATTGTTGGAGATCTTTAACTTTTCTGCTATTTTCTACATCGTGTGCCATTCTTCTCGCAGAGTTTGGATCTTCACACACTGTTCTGTTGAAAGTTGCTTTCTTGGCACCATTCTGAACCCCCTCATAGACTTTCAAGCAAGAGAACAAGCTGATGAAAAGTAATTTCGCATTTTCACTAATTTGCAACTTTTATTGTGGTTTATGGTGATTCACTTTAATATAACTGGTGTTGATTACTTCGATAATTTATTTTTATTTACTGCACAAAATCCACAGTGTTTTCTGCATATTGTTGTGGTTCTGTGAAACCGTCGCTCTCAAAGGCAAATGCATACAACATATAGTGGTCCCGAGACAGTTATTTCATTAGTATCCATTTTGGTTAGCCCTTCCCTCATATCTAGTGGGTATATGGGACAAAATGTGTTGTAAGGGCTTTCAGATAGGTCTTTAATTCCATTCCCTATTCCCTTATTTTATTTTCTCTACTTTCCACACATGACCTCTCCTTCACACAAGCATGCACGCATGTTAACGGACAGCTTCATTAGCAAATTCCACCAAAACCCTGTTCAAACTGCGCGCCATTCCCCAATGGACACTTTGTTTCAACCATCTCCACACTCGAACCACAACACTACAACCTTCATATGACCACCACAACGCCTTCCTAAAAATCCCCACAATAACCTACATTTGCCTACCTCACCTCAATCGTTACAAATGTTTCAATCACCCCACCACAATGCTTCAACCACCTCACCACAATGCCACAACCTCAGTCAGCACCCCAGACGCCCGCCACTCACTGTCCTTTGAAGATATTGGGGAACCATGGATGCTACCTATCCGAACAGATGCTTGTGTTTGAAATGTTTTAGCATATAGCTCGAAGTGCAAGTATGCGGTGGAATCTGTTCAATGTCGCCTGGATAGCCCGAGCGCTTTGCTCAATCACAACCCCCATTTGGTGTCAGTGCACGTTTGTGGCTGGAAAGCGCTCCGAGAAACCTGTGCCCCATGTTAATCTTGGAGCTCTGTCGCATGGCCGAGTTCAGGGGCGAACGAGGCCATGTTCGGCTTCAGGGCCTTGTGGGGTGGGGCTACTTCTTGAGAAAGCGTCTGTGCACCAATGATGGTGCTGGAAAACGCTGACCAACCGTCCTGATCTGACTTTGGGCTCCTCCCTCACCAGACGTCTATGAAACATCCGGGCTGAAGAGTCGTAGAGTTGGGAGAGGAGTTGCTGAGAGCATAGTAGTGTCGTAGTTGCTGAGTTGTAGCTGTGTGCTGGTGAGTTGCTGAGGTCTGAGTGCTAGGTGCTGAGCAAGAAGAACAGAGTTTTGGCTTGATCAGCGGCACGAGGAGGAAGGCGAAAGGAAGAGTAGGCAGAGCAGAGCGCTGGGAGGGCGAGTGAACGGAACGCCAGACCGATCATAGATATCCGACTGTTAGCATTTACATTTACAGACAGACCTTCTCACACGTCATTGTTAAGCTATCCTCTTACATGTTCTGTCTTTTATCTTCTGTATTGTCTGCTGTAGATGCAGCAGAGCTAAAAGAGCAACCCTACAGACATGCACCTCTTCTCAGTTTTTCCATTCTCTGCACCCCACCTGCACCTCGTTTGCACCTCCTCATTCACACAACTTAGACCCAGTTTTCTTCCCTCCTCCCCCTCCGAAGCAACTGGGAAGTGTGGGTCCAACGGCCATGCCAGGTATCATAGAGGTCGCAATCACGTCAAACTGTCTCTGTCTTTCTTGCTACTCTAATTTCCTCGGGAATGCATCTGATGGCGCCTGTCCTCGTATAAGATAAGATTGCAGAAGTGTTACATCGGGTTAGCTCTGTACTGTGTCCTCTTTTGTGTCTAACTGTTTTTCTTTTACAGCACCTCACAAATCCTTGCTTTCCCCTGCTGCATCTATTGCTTTGCATTAAAACCTTTTATTGTGCTACAATCCCTTTCCTCACCTTAATTATAAATAAATTGCTTGTATTACAAATGCACTTTTTCTGCTTTTTCCTCCATTGGTTCAGCGTAGTCCGCATGCAGGTTAGCCGGGAAGTTCTGCCCCACTAGTTGCTCTTATTAGCCAATGCGTACTTGGCAGTTTCGCTCAGCTGCACCTGATCTGGTAAGTTAATACAATTACACAGCGAGGGCACAAAACTCGCTTGGTGCGGTCAATCCACCGGAAACGGTAACACGCGAAGTAGTGTAACCCTGCCAGGATTGGCAGGACCAATTGGCGTTCGTGGTTGCTCAGCAACCCACTCATGCGTGGAGTTATCTGTGCCCGGCGGCTTCGGGACCAGGAGTTCAGGAAGGACCTGAGTGCTTCCCTTCATGGCGAGCCTCAAACCCCAGGTCCGCGACAATATTTTATTTGTGGTAAGTGGATATTACAAGGACATGATAATATGTATGAAGCAAAAATAAAACTTGTTCAATTTCCTAATTTATTTTATAAACTTCAAGGTAACTGTGATATTAAATTGACTTTCCCATAAATTTGAGTAATCATCGACCAACATTGCACACTTCTAACTTCCCACATATGTTCAATAGGATGGACAGCACCAATCATAGCATAGCACCCCAAAAGTGAAAATAACCCAAACTTTCGCACAGTACTGTATTTGATAACACACTCATAAAGATTCCCAAATTGGTATTTAACTAACACAGACACCTCACCATACAGCCACCTTAAATGCAAAATAATTTATTCATGGGAAAGCCTGGTGTTGGCTTAACGGTTAAGTTGGCTGACTTAAGATCTTAGGGTCTTGAGTTTAAGCCCCTGTCTGCCATTGAATTAGCACCGGGTGGATTGACTCAGCCTGTCATCCTTTTGAGGTTGGCAAAATGAGTACCCGCATGCTGGTAACAGGGGGAATTGCATCGGTGGCACAGCTGTGTGCCTAGAAAATGATGCAGCCAAGCATCCACAGACTGCATGTAAATAAATAAATATATATTCATGGGAAATAACACAAGTTCACTCGAATCATCCAAACATCAAATGTGATGAACCACTGCTATACCTCAAACAGGTTAGTCACAACCACCATGAAACAAAATCTTCAGTATTGTTCACCAATGTACTCCATCTCTGCCATTTTCAGGCGATCAGGAACTGAAAGCTGATGAAAAGGAAGATTTCTCATGTGTCGTACAAACATGACTGTGAACAACGGATGTGCAGGTAGAATGGTATGAAGTATTGGAATTGTCCCATAATGGAGAGAGTTTGTACAAGGAACTTCAACGCAAGATGAGGCCATTGGGCTCATAAATCCTAGAACGTCTCTTTTTTTTGGTTTAACGTCTGGTTCTGAGAGCAATTCTCTTGAGGCCTCTGTACAGTGCACACATGCAAGAAAACATGATGGAAATGAGAGCCAACAGGAAATTAGCAGATTATGTATCACTGATGTAAATTCCTTTAATTCAACCGGGGATAGTGTGATATATTAGAAGTGAATACCATTTAATGTATTGTAAATGGAAAACACTTCATGAAAACCGAGAATGTAACAAAAATTGTAATTTATTGATTATAGCAAAGAACACAATGAGCAGCGAGAGGTGCTGCACATGTCTAGATTAAAGTTGACAGCAACAGCAGATGTGATGTTGGGATCACGTGTGTTGTGGTCTGAAACAGAAAATGAAATGGATTCTGAAAAAAAACAAAGAACAGAACTTAAGGCTGGAATGGATAACGATGTATACGTTCGAGAAGGAGAAATTTTGCATCAACGGAAACTAAACTGAAACAGCCTCGGAGAACCCAAACTCTGTATATTGAGCAGGATGATGATGATACAGGATGATGATGATGATGTTGATGAAACTACACTGCCAAGAAAAACTATAACCAATCATGTAGGAAAAGGTTGGCAGAGCAGTGGAAGAGAAGAGTTTGATCATAAAAGTTGGGGGCAAATGCAGCAGAAGAGGAAACAACACAGGCCTGACAAAAGAAATATATGAATTGAGGATAGAGGAGAGAATAACGAGCAGACTGAATATCTAAAGATGAAGAGAGATTGTCAGAAGAGCTGACAAAGTATTTGCTTAAAAAATGTGACATCGCTAAAAAATGTGACATCGCTAAAAATATGACATAGCTAAAAATGTGACAAAGCTAAAAAATGTGACATAGCTAAAAAATTGACATAGCTAAAAAATGTGACATAGCTAAAAATGTGACATCGCTAAAAAAAAGTGACATAGCTAAAAAAAAGTGACATAGCTAAAAATGTGACAAAGCTAAAAATGTGACAAAGTTAAAAAAAATGTGACAAAGCCAAAAAATGTGCGCTAAAAATGTGACCGCTAAAAAATCTGACATCGCTAAAAATGTGGCATTGCTTAAAATGTGACATAGCTAACAAATGTGACATCGCTAAAAAATGTGACATTGGCAAAAATGTGACAAAGCTAAAAAATGTGACATTGCTAAAAATGTGACAAAGCTAAAAAATGTGACCATCGCTATAAAAAATGTGACATCGCCCTAAAAATGTGACAATGCTAAAAATGTGACATGCCTAAAAATGTGACAATGCTAAAAATGTGACAATGCTAAAAATGTGACTATGCTAAAAAAATTGACATTGCTAAAAAATGTGACATCGCTAAAAATGTGACAATGCTAAAAATGTGACAATTGCTAAACAAATGTGACATCGCTAAAAATGTGACAAAGCTAAAAAATGTGACATTGCTAAAAATGTGACAAAGCTAAAAAATGTGACATCGCTAAAAAATGTGACATCGCTGAAAAATGTGACAATGCTAAAAATGTTAGACAATGCTAACAATGGACAATGCTAAAAAATGTGACAATGCTAAAAAATGTGACAGCTAAAAATTTGACATAGCTAAAAAATGTGACATAGACATTTTTCTCTCCCCTCGCCCCCTCCTCTCTCCCCTCTCTTGAATTGGACGCCCCCTCTCTCTCGCCCCCCCTCTCTCGCCCCTCTCTCTGTAAATGTATTCACAAATGTCTACCAAGCACAACAATTAATTCAAACCTTGGGAAAAAAACAGCTTTCAAACCCTTGGGAAACAGCTGTTTCCTTGGGAAAATTCAAACCTTGGGATTAATTAATAATTTGAACAATTCATTTAAACCTTGGAAAAAACAGCTTGTCATTGGTTGACAGATAAATGGCCGTAACTTGGGAACCGCTTATCCGATTAATATCAAACCTTGAAAAGGCACATCCGCGGGTCCCAGCAATATTCCTGGCAAGTTTCAATCAGATCGGACTGTCAATGTCTGCAAAAAAAAAAATAATAATAAATAAATAAATAAAAAACATTAATTGTGACGTCATTCGTGATGTCATAGCACCATGTCTTGTCATTGGTTGACAGATAAATGGCCGTAACTTGGGAACCGCTTATCCGATTAATATCAAACATTGAAAAGGCACATCCGCGGGTCCCCAGCAATATTCCTGGCAAGTTTCAATCAGATCGGACCGTCAATCGTGCAAAAAATAAAAAAATAAAAATAGATAAAATAAACAAACATTAATTGTGACGTCATTCGTGATGTCATAGCACCGTGTTCTTGTAATTGGTCGACAGATAAATGGCCGTAACTTGGGAACCGCTCGTCCGATTAATATCAAACCATGAAAAGGCACATCTGCGGGTCCCCGGCAATATTCCTGCAAGTTTCAACCAGATCGGACCAGCGGTCGTCGAGAAACGGCGGTCGCAGACAAACAGACGGAGAGACAGACAGACAAACACACACACACAGACACACAGAGATTGCTGGAATTATAGATAGATAACACTTTTAATTTTCAAGTAAAATCTCAAAATGTTTCGACAAAGAAGGAAGAGACAAGAAAGGAGGATGTTCAGATCCAGTAACTGTAAAGAAAAGGGATCTTAGGAGAGATTTAAAACCCGTAATTGATGAGCTTTTGCAGATTTCCCACAGTTGAGGAGTAATACCTGAGGAATGCTCAATCAGTAAAAGTCTTCATCATAAAATGAACAACAACCAGGAGATCCCTGGTGTTATACCGCAGCATTCTTGCAAGGATGCAAGATGTGATTATGTCAGAAATGTAAGCAGAAGGTTAGGGTTAGGAGATAGGGTTCTAAATACGGATATCGAGGTTCATGGAAGAGCACAATTTGAGTGATGCAATCAGATTTAACCGATTGAAGTACGAGGCCGGCCGCCTTATTCTGAATGAGTTGTAAGGTGTTGAAGGAATAGGCCAGGAAACATGCTCACTTCATACTGCAGTTCCTGGTTCCACATCTGGCTTTTTAAACAAACCAAAACCTAATAATCGTAAATATTCCGTCGTGTGTCCTTGATTTCCCAAGAGACGTTATTAAGGAAATCCTTCGTTTGCTGACCTCAGTTTCCAAGAGATTCCACGACCAATGGTGTGACATAGCGGAGAATGGAGATGGATCTGAGATCGGGAGGGAGGGGGGGGGGCAGATTGTCAGGGGTCTAGACCCCTTCCCTTTTTCAAGACAAAAATTCCATCAAATATCTTTATGCAGCAACTCGATCTTCGTTTAACAATATTTAAACAAGTTTTTCACCAGGGAAATATGAACAGACATCCATTTTGCCTTCAAACTTGTGAAAATCCCTTGCTGGTATACAAGAAACCATCTTACCACTCACTACATCAGCATGACATTTTCCAGTCTGAAACATATTTAGCCGTCTAAATGCCTGAGTCTAAATACCATGCTCGATCAAGAATAATTGTCATTTGAAACCACATAATAATATAGGTATGTTCCGCTCTGTGTCAGGGTGGTCGGAGGTTCAAACCATACCAAAAACTTCTAAAAATGGTAAGTACTGCTTCTTTGCTTGACGCTCAGTATTTAAAAGGACAGAGCATGGATAAACAAGGCTGGGAAGGCAATGGCAAACCACCAAGTATAACCCTTGCAAAGAAACTGCTTTGGCAGCACCGACGCTCTGTAGAGAGTATGGTACATCAAATCAAAAATAATACATGTGATGTGGTACATTCATTTGATTGTGTTCACATTATACAGACTAGCAAAGGTACCCAGCAACACCATGTCCCTCCTCCCACCCTTGCTCTCCCTCCTCTTACCCCACCCCATCCCTCCAGACTCCCACCCACCCCTCCCTACCCTCACCTCCACCCTTTCCCTCCATCCCTCCCCCCACCTCTACCATTCCCCTCCCTCCTATAAATTGGAATCCGGCGTTGTCCAGGATCGAGCATGCATCTATTGTATGACCACAATTAAGCACATATGTAGAGACAAACATTTTATTTATCAAGCTGAAAAATATTGAACAGAAATATCAACAAAATTGAGCAGATTATTGCAATGTTTTGGGGTAGACAAGATTGAATGTTTTTCCATCAAGGGCCAGAACATGCAAATTGTTTGTTGTTCCAACTCTAGAGCAGCCCACATATAGTTGACCATGTGAAAAAGACATTCAAAATCTGTTTTGTTGTCAGACAATCAAAGCGCACTCTCTATCCAGCAGTATGCACTACCGGTTAAAAGTTTTAGAACACCCCCATTTTTCCAGTTTTACTGAAATTTAATCAGTTCAAGTCCAGTGAATAACCTGAAATGGTACAAAGCAACGGGTAACTCCAGAGGTTTAAAAAAAAGTTTAGGTTAATAAAACTGAAAAATAAGTTAGATTTCAGTTATTAAAAAGGCCCTTTTCAGGGAACAAGTAATGTGTTAGCAACTGCAGCTGTTCTGCAGCAATGGAAGTAAATTAAGCCTTGAATGTTGATGCAAATAATTCCTACAGGTGTCCCAACTTTTGTTGATTAGTTACAAAACCTCTGTCTGTATAAAAGCGGTGTTGGAACAAACAGTGTTGCTACACACTCTGAAGCATTATTTAGACAATATTGCATTGCAGGAAGTCGTGTATTGCTATCATAATGGCGAGAAAAAGACAATTAACAAAGGAAGACAGACAGACCATTATAACCCTTAAAAGTGTAGGTCTTTCCTTTCGAGAAATTGCAAAGTAAGCCAAGTTGTCAGTGAGTACAGTTTCCTACACATCAAAAGGCACTTGGAAACTGGAGGAAACTCTGACAGGAAGAGGTCTGGCCGACCCAAAGCCACAACACAATCAGAGACAAGTTTCTGACAGTCAACAGCTTGTGTGAAAGGCGGCTCACAGGACATCAGCTTCAAGCACAGCTTAACACTGGTCGAAGATAGGAGGTCTCAGTTTCAACTGTGCAGAGAAGACTATCGAGCTGCAGGTTTGACAGGTCGAGTGGCAGTAAGGAAGCATTGCTAAGTGGCAAAATAAGAAAAAGAGGCTTGCCTGGGCCATGAAGTCACCGCCAGTGGACCTACTGAAAACTGGAAGAAGGTCTTATGGACAGATGAATCAAAAATTTAAATCTTCGGTTCATCATGCAGGGTTTTGTTACGCTGTCGAGTCAGCGAAGGATGGTTTCTCAGTTTGTGACACCAACTGTCAACATGGAGGAGGAAGCGTGATGATCTGGGCTTTTTTGCTGGATCCAGAGTCGGCGACTTGCAGAGGTGACTGGCACACTCTGAACCAAAAGGGCTACCACGCATTTTTGCAGCGCAATGCAATACCCTCTGGTTATGCCTAGTTGGTCAGGAGTTATCCACAGCAAGATAACGACCCAAAACATACCTCCAGGCTATGTCAGAACTTCCTTAGAAAAAAAGAACAAGACGGTAGGCTTCAAATCATGGAAGGGCCAGCACAGTCTCCAGACTTAAACCCCATCAAGCTGGTTTGGGATGAACTGGACAGAAAGGTGAAAGCAGAGCAACCTACAAGTGCAACACATTTGTGGGAACTTCTGCAACAATGTTGGGAAGAACTTTCTGAACAATATTTGATTTCCATTGTAGAAAGAATGCCACGAGTATGTTCGGCTGTTATATCTGCTGAAGGTGGCTACTTTGATGAGTCAAAAATTTAGATCAAATTTTGTTCAACAAAACGATGCCATGATTTCTTTTTTATCTGTAATTGTTTATTTGTTCTCTGCTTAAATTTCAGAGTACATTGAAACATTAAACTGCTTAAATTTCAGTAACAACTGGAAAAATGGGGGTGTTCTCAAACTTTTGACCGGTAGTGTAGGTATATGGCTCAAAATTGCTTCTTTTTAAATTTTCGCAATTGAGTGGAAATTTTTCAAAGAGTAAATTAATTAAAATAATATTAAAATAAAATAATAGACGGAAGGGTCTGGTCGTCTTCTGTTTTTTTCCTGTGCAAAGAAAAAAAATCTCTGACAAGGCTACGAGTAGCATCATTGACTGAGGGTGTCCTTGTCATTTGAAACCAGATAATAATATAGGTATGTTCCGCTCTGAGTCAGGTTGGTCGGAGGTTAGGGTGAGGAGTCCAAATTAAAGGTCCTCTAGGCCGGTTACTTTGAGCGGCTGTACCAGGCTGATCCATCAGCTGTCGAGTTGGATGTCAGGGGTGTTACTATCCCTATTGCTGACCCTCCAATCAACTGTGGTCCACCTTCATTTGTGGAAACAGATTGTAGTGAACCGGTTGAAATGGGGTAAAACTCCTGGAATCTGTGGCATCCATGCTGAACTTCTCAAGGCTGGTGGAAATGCTGGACTCGTGTCATTGCATGCAGTTCTGTGCTCTGTCTGGAACACAGGCATCATCCCAATTGACTGGAAGAGGGACCTTGTTGTCTCTCTCTGGAAAGGGAAGGGTGATCGCCAAGACTGCAACAACTACCGAGGGGTGACACTGCTCTCAGTGCCGGGCAAGGTCCTTGCTCGGATAATTCTTGATAGGGTTCACCACCATCTGCTTGAGCACCAGCATCCAGAGCAGTCAGGCTTTACACCAAAGAGGTCAATGATTGACCTTATCCTTGCTCTCCGGGTCCTCACCGAATGCAGACGAGAGTTTCGGCAGGGGCTGCTGCAGCCTATGTTGATCTCTGTAAAGCTTTTGATTCAGTGAATTAGGATGCCCTCTGGAGGATTCTTGGTCTTCTTGGGGTGCCACCAAAACTGATCAATCTGATGTCTGAACCATACTGTGATACTGAAAGTGCTGTGAGATGTGGTGGTTCCATATCTGACTTATTTCCAGTTGTTACTGGAGTTCGTCAGGTGTGTGTATTGCCCCATACTTTTCAGCACCTGGATGGACTGGATTCTGTGGAGGATGTCGGAGAGATGAAGTTGCGGTGCATCGTTTGGGAATGTCAAAATCTCTGACCTTGATTTCGCAGATGATGCAGTCATCTTTGCAGAGATTCTAGATGTCCTCTTCAGGCCCTCGAGGTGCTGAATGAGGAGTCGGAGCGGAGCCGCTGGTTATGGGTTTCCTGGGTCAAAACTAAGATCCAGCCTTTCAATGACATCTTGGATGCTGCTGTCCTGTCTGTGCCTGTTTGTGTGAGGATGTTGAGGTCGTGGAGAGATTCACTTACCTTGGCAGTGATATTCATGTCTCTGCTGGCTGTGAGCCAAGTGGTCACAGAGCATCTGGGTCGGGCCTGGGGAGTCATGGATTCACTGGATCATGCGGTGTGGCACTGCCGGTACCAGTGCGGGACGACAGAAGTCCGAGTCTTCAGGTCCTTGGTGCTTCCAGTCTTGCTCTATGGATGAGACTTGGACTCTGACCAAGGATCTGAGACGGATACTTAATTCCTTTGGTACCAGGTCTCTTCGGAGAATCCTTGGCTATTGCTGGTCGGACTTTGTGTCCAACGAGCGGTTGCTGAGAGAGACTCAGATGAGATGTGTTACCTGCATAGTCCATGAGCATCAGCTGTGGCTATATGGACACGTGGCTTGTTTTCCTAATGCTGATCCTGCTCACCAGATTCTCTCAGTGAATGAGCCTCGTGAGTGGAGGAGGCCAATGGGCCAACCACGTGCCTTGTTGTTGCAGCAGTTGATCAGCATCTCAAGGATATGGGGATGGGCCAGGCATCTGCCTGGGGGATGGCCAGACGGAGGCCCTTGGAGTACCTTGGGAGACAAAGTTGCTCTTTGCCTGACGGTGGGTTCCAAGACATCTGCCGGCAACATCCAGGATGGTCATCTTGAAGGCACTCAACAACTTTTCAGGATTCCCCACAGCACCCAGACACACTCCCCCCCTCCCACCCCAACTCCACACTCAGCCTGTTCGCAAACTCCTCAGCCTACCCTCTTATCACTGAGCTTGTCAACATACAGCCTAGGCTGGGATGGTACCATTCTCCTACATTTAAGCTGCAACTTCAGAGATGCCACAACAAGCCTGTGACCAGTATTGAGTAACTGGGCACTCCAGTAGACCCAACAGTTCTGAATCATTATCCAGCGACCATCAACGAGCACATGGTCAATCTCCTTTGTCACATCACCAGGGTTGGAATTACAAGTCCAGCGATGAGCTATGGGTGCTGAAACCATGAACCGGCCACCCTAAGTCCATGACTTCTTGCAAAGTCAAGGACCTTAGTGCAATTCTGGTTCACATTTCTAAACCCACGGGGACCAACATACATCTCATAACCATCCCTATCAGTTCCAGTCGATGCATTGAAATCCCCCAAGACTAGAAGAGTATCTTGCCTGGGGCACTGATCAACCACAGACTCGAGCGTGGCATAGAATGCTTCTTTCATGGTGAGATGACTCGCCTCAGTCGGAGTATATACAGAGACCAGGGAAACAACACCCAAGAAGTGACGAATCCTTTATCTCATAATACACCCGTTGACCGGTGTTACCTCAGTTATCATTGGAGTCAGCTTATTGGACACAGCCACAGCAACTCCTTGGGCATGGTAACCATCAGAGCAACCAGACCAAGAGTGCGTGAAAACACCCACCATAATCTCGCCTCAATCCAGTCTCCGAACCTCAGAGAGTGCTGCAATACCAATGTTCAAACGCTTGAGCTCAGATGATAACAGAGACAGGTGATCATCCTCTCTTAGGGATAGGATATTCCAGGTACCCACCCGAAGGGACCGCCTCAGGTTAACCCAAGGAGACCGCCGTCTGGTGGACGACACCCCAGCACCTCCCCGACACACACTACTGCAATCCAACCCGGTAAGGTTACCCAGTGTTTTCCCTCCTATCATCAAAGAGTGGGGGTCCCAAAGCCTTTGCCCCAATCCTGTCATCCGGTGAGCTGCCCTGCGAAGGGCAGCTGCACAGGAGGTACTCCCACGGAGTGGGGTTTTCAGTTTTCTTTGCGTTTTTTTGTGTTTTGCGGAGTGAAGTGTTTTAAATTGGCCGGAGTGCAAATCCTTCCACCAACCTCCTAATAAGTAGTAACCCAACTGTAGGAGGACGTCCGCAGACGCAGATAGGCACCAGAAATGGATGGCCGTTGGATATCAAGGAGCTCCTCCGCCACTTGACAGGTTTTGTTTTTCATCCTGCTGTGTGTCCACATCCATACACTCTTCTCACCAGAAAACCTGGTGGGGGAGATGGTTTAGTCACCGAAAAGCCGACCATGAAATAGGTTAGTACAGGTTTGCATGGTACCTGTAGCAAGTCACAGATGTAATATGACCTGACCTGACAAATGGTGAAGAAACACTTAAAAAGTTCGCGTATCTGGATTCAGATCCGGATCTTCACCAAAATCTAACTAATTCGTCCTTGGCACCAACAAACCTGTTCATCAAGTTTCATTCAAATCAATCCATCTCTTTTTGTGATATCCTGCTGAGAGACAACAGACAGACAAGGGTGGAAACAATTTCTGTCCACCTTCAGTTATGGAGATAATTACATTGGGAAACATTCCACTCAAAGCAGAACATCACATTAAAATACAGAAATTCTCCTTCTCACACACATATATATCTTTTAACCACTTACTCACTCACTCACCCACTCACCCATTCACTCCATTGGGACCATACTCTGAACAGTGTTGATGCTGCCAAAGCAGTCTCCAAGGCTATTGGGCACAATCCTGCACAGGTCACCACTCCAACACAGGATACTTAAATGGCTGAATCATCCCAGCAAGCTGGTACTCATTTTGCCAACCTCAGAAGGATGACAGGTTAAGTCAACCCCACCTGGTATTAATTCAACATCCAAGCAGGAATTGAACTCGGGACCCTAGGATCCCAAGCCCACCACTCTAACCATTTAGCCAACACCAGGTATACTCACTGACTGACTGACTGATATTAAAGATCGGTACCTTGTTGGTGACGTAAAAAGCTGAAATTTTGCGTGCTGATGGACATCGAAGCAGATACACTGGAAAAATCCACACAATTGGTGGGCAACATCCACAAATGAAAATATAAATACATGAAAAAAGAAGAAAAAATGCAGGTGAGCGACCCAAGACAATGGGGAGGCATCAGAAAGCATCTGTGAATGAAAATATAAATAAATGAAAATAAATATATGAAAAATCAAATGCAGGTGAGCGACCTGAGACGATGGGGAAGCATGGTTCGTATGCTTACACAATGTGTAAGCACAGCCCGCTAGTAATCTATATATTACTAAAACTCTCATCTTGTATGTATGTATGTATGTATGTATGCATGTATGTATTTTCCCTAAATACAGCCAAAACGGTACATGATAGCGCAACAATTTTCGGCCCACCTTACTCGCCATTCTCCTGCGGTGTGCAGTATCAAGTTTTGTTAAAATCGGGCAACGAAAAAATGATTAAACAAATCAATTCCTGATTCAGTCAAGTACTCTTCGGGAGAATTTGATCAATGCAAACAACCTCAGCGGGTTATAGTTCGCTGGAGCTATCTTTTTTGTTAAACTTGAAATGATTTTTTTATCAACTGCTGTCACAACAGGAACCCAACGGGTTCATGGGTCATCTAGTAGAGAAATAAAGCTCTTTCTAACCACTGAATCACTGACTGATGACTTGATTGATATTAAAAATCGGTACCTTCCGGGTGATGTGGAAAGCTGAAATTTTGCGAGCCGATGGACATCGAAACCGATACACCGGGAAAAGTCACAGAACGTTGGAAAGCATCCACAAATGAAAATATAAATAAATGAAATAATTAAATTAATGAAAAATCAATTGCAGGTGAGCGACCTGAGACAATGGAAAGCAAGGTTTGTATGTTTATACAATGTGTAAGCACACCCACTAGTATATTATTTATGTATACTGTATATATATATATATATATATTTAATATATATTATATATATTGTTGCGGCCCCGGGTACGAGACACCAGCTTGTCACTCAGGGGGATTAATCCCCGTTGTCCTCGGTGAGTCGGACCTGTGGCCACCGCTCACATTAACGTTGTGGTATGGTGGGTTGTTTATAACCACGAACGTCACCCAGTTAACCACGAGTTCCAGTGTCCACCGTCTAATTATTCCTTTAACTAGAGGTAACGTGGTTACCTGAGCAGGGAGCACGCCCTCGGCAAAGCACCAATGTTATCTGATTACATTTTAATTAGGGCGGCCGAGCGTTTTAACTGCAGGTGCGTGCCGAGATTTTTGGTCAAATCTGTGGTAATTACCTCCCAGTCTATCTCGGTTCGGACAAGCGAGACCAATGGAAGGAAAGGACAAACACGGACAGGTTGGAAATCGACAATGATTTATTAATAATAAAATAAATAAAATAACTTTTTATTTGCTGAGGTAAATAAATGAATTAATTCAAAGCAAAATCAATCAAAATGCAGGAAAGAGACAAAGAGCAGATGCTTACGGGGGTCGACTTACTTTCAGCGAAACACAGACAATGGTACCCAACAATCATTCGGGAGGAGGGGGGGGGGAGAAGAATCGTCTCGCTCACCAGAGAGAAGTTTGCGGTGAAGTGAAAAGTCCTGAAATGTGTGTGCGTGCGTGTCACGTCTGTCGCCAGACCCAGCCTTGCCGTGCACCCTCTCGCGAACATTCTTGAACGCCAGTCAAAGTCTGCAGGGCACCGAGATCGTCTGTTGCGGTTTCGACCCGGTGTTGTTGGTGACCGACTGTGCCTCACTTGTTGGCGGCGCTGCTCACACCACACGCGTACCACACGCTCGCTTGCCCAAGCACGTGAAGGACGAATTGTCTTGTTGTTGGCGCTGGTCAGACACACACAAGCGCACCACACGCTCGCTTGCCCAGCTTACTTCTCGTTCTCTCCTCCCTCCCTGGCTTTCTTTCACCCTGCTTTCTTTCGCCCCGCTTTCTTTCCCTCCACTTTCCTCTCGCTTTCCTCTCTCCCACTTTTTTCTCAGAACGTACCTCTCTTCGTTTTATATCTCCGGGCCGTCTCCGTGGGTGCAGTCCGCCCCAAGCTCACCCCGCCCACTTGCGCACGGTTCCATGACGACCCGTGCGCTCTCAAAAAAGGCGGGCGTCGGAGTTCGCGAAAGAATGTTGCTGAGGAAATATCAGGGCGGGCTTCAGAGCTCGCGAAAGAAATGTGTGTAAACGTGTCTGTCGTAAGAAAAAAACTTCCCATAAGAGAGGGGATCTATCCTTTACCCTTCTCAACGCATCACATTTAAGATCCCATTAGACATGGGATGGGGCTAATCTGAACATGGATTTAAGGAAATAACTGTCTGAGACCTGGATGTGTGGATGCATTCACCAGACCGGATTCTAAAATCCGTAACAAATATAATATATATATATATATATATATATATATATATATATATATTATATATATAATATATATATGTGTGTGTGTGCGTGTTTCTGTTTATGATATGAGGTGTGTGTGTGTGTCACCTATTTTCTCAGAGATGGCTGAACGGATCTTCGTCAAACGTTCAGAGGTTCATCAGTGTGTACCTGGGAGTGTATTAGGCAAAAACAACTTAATTTTTAAAATTATTTTATTGTTTTTTTTTAAATCACTCTGTAGTGCCTAAGCCTTTGTAGCTATGTGGGTAATATCGCACCAACAGCACCGCGTCTCCCTGCTGGTATATAACATAATACAAACGGAGATGCCTTACAAACCCTGCTTTGTTCACCGTGTCCTACACGCCCCTCCATCAATAAACAGCTCACCATTCATTTAGGTTCAAACAGGTTCGTTGTTTCAAGTTTTTCCTTTCTCTCCATGTAATTATGGCAATCGATGGATTAATCATAAATGGGAAGTCCGGATGCGATGACGAGTCCGTCAGTACACAGGAGTAAATGTGTAATGTCGGACCAGCTGTAAACCCCCATACTGGTGTCTCGCAGGGTTGATTCATCACCGTGTGTGTGTGTGTGTGTGTGCCTGGACGTTAAACTGGGTAATAGTTGGACGGTGGTCGTTAAAGATACTACGGTGTCCTTCCCGAAGAGGAGGCGAGCTATCGCCGGCACCCTGGTCAAATTACAAATTCCTGCCGTAACTCCTGTTGCGAAGGCAAATGTGGCAAACCATCGATGCGACGCTTTGTCCAGAGTCCGGTCCCACTGGATGTGTATGGTTTATTCAATGCGGGGCGGGTGGAACATGGTTGTCGGGTGAGGTATGAACAAATAATGTTCGGCTTGATGTCGTGCAGATCCCCTTTAGGCGGGTGTTACTGACCCGGCCCCCACACGTCACCCAACCACCCGGATTGTGTCCCCCGGGGATCACGGCAAGAGTTTCCAGCTGTGCACAAAGCGCCACGTTCGGGGCCAGTGAAGTCAGAGCCGTGAGAGAGTGCGGGGAAAACCTGCACATGATGGCGATGTCGATGTGAGACAAACGTGGACGTGGAATCTGCGCTTCGTGCCCCTCGGGGGTGTACGTACAGGTAACGTGCAGAGAAACACCGGTGTGCCTCTCGTCGGTGCCACGTGACCGTTGTCCGCGAATGTTTCAAACTTTGTTTCACTTCGCAGATTGTTTTCCTCTGCTCTCTGCGAACTACCGATTGGTCGGGTTGAGGTTAAGATCGCAGTTGGGGTATTTTACAAGTGTTCGCAGCTCAATGTGTAGCTTTAAGTTGTGTGTTCAAGCTCGGATGGATGAGTGGGGACAGACGGTGAAGTCGGGGGAGGGGTGCTTCTTGTAACGCCACATGTGTGTTTGGTTCAATTCCTCGTCAGCCAAGGGAATGGTGGTGCTTTTGATCCCCGAACAATGTGATCACTCGATCCTCTTAAAGAATCCAAAACGAATTACCTTTCGAACGGAGCTTCTTCATCATGTCCAATCAGGACCGGATTTACTTAACCTTATCAGTGCCCCCCCCCCCCCAAAAATTATATATATATATATATATATCGTAATATTGTAATGTAAAAAAAAAGAATTACAACATAATGTAACATCAATAATTTTTAATCAAATTAGTTCCATATCAAGTACATCAAAGTAAATCAAGTTCCATATCATGTACATCTTACACATAGGAATAATGGAAAAATACAATGAAATACAATGCATACAATGAAATACAATGCATACAATGTATAATAAAAAGCATACAATGAAACCAGAGAACCCACAAGTCCCCGGTGGGCCCCCAGTTACTGGTGGACCCTAGGCCAATGGCCTATGTTGCCTATTGGAAAATCCGGCCCTGTGTCCAATGCAAGTTGACCCGCAGGTTTCTACTTCTAGAAACCCCCAAAAGTGAAAATGTCCATTTCACTGAATGTTCAGCACAAAACGCTCGACGGTGAATGTTCTCAACCAAATGGATGATTGTTACTGATGGTAACCGATGAGTTGTGATATCGAGGTATTCAATTCCGATGGAATTCCGATGAGATGAAACACCGTGGTGGTCTTGGAGCTCAACATTTATTTTAAACTCCATCACCACTTTGCTTTCAAGGTTTATTGAACTCGCACTTCGAGGTCGTGGTGTTCAATTCACGGTGTCGGTGTGTCGACCCCACGGGTACTGCAACACTCGTAACTATTCCTTCATGGGGAGTCTTCCCTGATGTGGTAATTCATGTAAAATTGGTCATACAGGTGTGTGACCGTGTGTGCGCGTGCACTTGTGCACCTTTTAACTGGAATGGTGACCATGAATCCATGTGCCACACCAGCACCGACTGCAGGGGTCATCGCCGGCATGGGGGTGACTGCCGTGCATTCACCTTGTGTGGGTACTCATGACCAGGTAAACCGAAGTTAAGTTATAGCTAGGATGATGACTATCAACATTGAAAGGGACAAACCAGCTCAGTTGCATATTTTTGGGGATAAAAGTTGAGGTTCGTGGAGGAGCTATAACATAGAACGGATGATGATGTACAGACCAAAATGAGGAGAGGAGGAGATCGGGACCATACTTTGTGCAGAGCGTTGGTGCTGCTTAATCAGTCTCCTTGGCTATTGGGCACAATCCTGGACGGGTCGCCACT
>CM068962.1:119084421-119099318 GCA_035128595.1 Eptatretus atami | reverse complement strand
AATTTGAAGGAGGTGGGTTTGGGGTGGATTAGTGGGGGAAGAAAAGATCGTGGTTTTGGATGGAGGAAGATAAGAGATGGTGGTGAACAGCTGTTTTGAAGACCTGGAGGGAAGAGTGGGATTGAAGAGAGTGTGGAGTTTGTTCCAAAGGTGGGGGAAAAAAGAGGAATGATAGAGCGAAGGTGAGCAGTGATTCTTGATTTTGGAAGTTTTACCAGAAGGGTGTTGCTGGCGGACCTTGAGTGCCTTGTGGAAATATGGGGGGACAGATCTCAGACAGAATGAGCAGGGGGGGCAGGCTGGAGAGGAGACGTAGAAGACAGAAAGACCAGCGATCTGCCTGTAGTGAGAGAGTGAGAAACCCAAAGACTCAGCTTCAGCGCGGGATATAACAATGATCGTAAATGCCTTGGTTTCAACAGCGTGAAGCCGAGAAAGGTAAGAGGCAAGAGCATCAGCCCAGAGGGAGAGCAGTACTCCATCAGGCTACAGACGAAAGCTTTGCATGTCGTCAGGAGCTCAGGTGTGCCAAGGAAGGACTTGGACGACAGAGGATTCTCAGTTGGCAACTGGCTTTGGAGGCCAGCTTGGAATATGGGTTTCCCGGAAGGATCATGGCAGATAGTGAGACCCAGAAGCTTGAATAAAAGGTCTTATTCAAGAGGATTGTTGAGAAAGTAGATGGGGAGTGGGGGCGGGGGGGGGGGGGATTCCAGACAGTCCTTTCGAAGAGACATAGTGAGAGTGTGAGATTTGTCAGGGTTGAAAGACATGTTCCATGTGTTGGACCAGCTTGTAATTTTATCAAGATCTGCAGAGAATAAAAAGGCTACTGCTTGCCGATCTGAGGGATGGCAGATGGTACTGCAGAGGTGGAGTCATCAACAAAGAAATACAGAGGATTTTCCAGAGAGTTGGAGAGATCGTTGATTAAAACCACAAAATAAACAGGACCCAGAACACTGTTTTGATGAACTCCAGCCTGGACAAGAAGAGGGGACGAGAGAACTCCATTGAGGGCCACACGTTGGCTGTGACAGGAGAGGAAGTCCGCGAGCCATGAGTGGAGATGGCCTTGGATACAATAGGAAGAGAGTTTGGTGAACAGGGCAGGGTGCCAATCAGTATCGAAGGCACGCGATATGTCTCAGGAGATGGCTCTGATTTCATGTCTGGCTGAGGATCTCCATCGTTTGATGGGAGAGCATAAATAGCATATCTAGGGTAGATTGACCTGGTCTGAATCCAAAAAAGAGTATTTTGGGTCCTTGGGGTCTTTTTGGTCTTTAGGGGTCTGAAAGGTCTTGGGGAATTAATGCTCAACAGGACATGATTAATTGGCATCTGGTCTTCACCGACTGATGGACGGCTTCATCTCCTCACTGCCTCACAGTGGTTTTCGTTTTTATATGGATAGATAGATACCATTCACACTCACTTCCCCCATTGTTTGTTTTTAAAACCGCCATCCCTAAATCACCCCCTTCTTAATCTTATTTCCTCTGTAATCTGTCTTTAATGTTCTTTTTAGCATTCTGTTGAGCCAACAGGCGCATGTTTGGGTGGGAAACCAAAGAACACCACCCCTGACCACAAGGAACCCAGCAGGTGAGGTGGCAAGGTGATTTTTAAAGGTTTAAAAAAACATCAATATGGCTGCCGAATCACGTGACCGATGACATTATCAAAAAAATTTTGTGGAATATTTTATCCCTAGATGACCCTCAAAAATTTTCATACTGATCGGATGTAGCGTTCTACATATGAAATTATGACATCATAACGAAGGCTCCTATGACATCATAAAAATATCACACTCATTCCCCATGAGGAGTACTTGCCATGTGCTAAGTTTCAATTTTTTCCTTGGTGCGGTTTCAGAGAGGTCCAAGGTTTTTCTGTTTTACCAACATGGCTGCCACACTACGTGACCTATGATGTCATAATTATCATTAAACATTTAACACGAGCAGTCGCACCAATGGTGAAAAATTTGCCTCAATCCGACAAGTGGTTGTGGAGAAGAACATGAAAGTTCTGTGTGGACAAACAAACAAACGGACCCAAACGCAACACCCTCTCCTTCGACGAGGGTAATAACAGGAAAGATGGAAACAAAATAATGTTTCAAATCCATTTTCTACCGGTCGTACTATAAATACCACCCAGAGACAAACACCGCTCGGACATGTCCGGAGATAAACACAGTCCAGAGACAAACACCGCCCGGCGCGTCTGGAGCCAAGCTGTCTGGAGACAAACACTGTTCGGACACATCTGGAGACAAACTCCCGTCCGGACATAAACACCGCCCGGACATGTCCGGAGCCAAACTCCCGTCCGGACATAAACACTGCCCGGACACATCCGGAGCCAAACTCCCGTCCGGACATAAACACTGCCCGGACACATCCGGAGACAAATTTTCGTCAGGACATAAACACCGCCTGGACTCGTCCGGAGAAAAACTCCCGTCTGGACATAAACACCACCCGAACACATCCGGAGACAAACTTTTGTCCGGACATAAACACCGCCCAGACGCAAACTCCCCTCCGGACATAAACACCGCCTAGACATGTCTGGAGACAAACTCCCGTCCAGACAAAAACACCGCCTGGACACGCTCAGAGACAAACTTTTGTCAGGACATAAACACCGCGCGGACACATCCGGAGACAAACTCCCGTCCAGACAAAAACACCGCCTGGACACGTTCGGAGATGAACACCTCCCGGACACGTCTGGAGCCAAGCTGTCCAGAGAGAAACACCGCTCGGACACATCCGGAGACAAACTCCCATCCAGCCACGCCCGGAGACAAACTCCCATCCAGACACATCCGGAGATAAATACCATCCGGACACGTTTGGAGACAAACCCCGCCTGGACATAACCACCGTCCAGACGCAAATGGAGATAACCACCATCCAGACATAACGACCGTCTGGATATGTCTAGATGTCTAGAGACAGAAAGAGCGAGAACGAGAGAGAGAGAAACACAGAGAGAGAGAGACAAAGGCAGAGACAGAGAGAGACAGACAGACAGAAAGAGAATCTCCACAGTGCATAACCATGGTCTACCGACCACCACCCATAGGATGATTATACAGTGATCACATGGATTTCACACATTCAAATAAACACCAGTCCTGAAGAGTTCTGTTTCTGTCTTGATGAATTTATCAGCAGAATAAAATGTCCAAGATGAAACTTGAAGAAAACATCCCGTACCTGTGACCTGAAGACAAATGAAGACGAATAATGAATGAATAGGTGATGAAAACTCAAAATTATTTTGGCAGAATTGTACATCTTGAGGCAAAGCAAAAAAGAAATTGAGAGTAAACACAAAATACATCAAGAGGTTAAAAACGCACAAGATCAATCACACAACACCCCTTGACGAGACCCCCACGAACAGCACTCCGTACACACGCACACAATCACCCATCAATGCTCAAACTACCTAAAAGTCCTGCCAACATCCCTCAACCCCTCTATCTCCATAACTTCCAGGTACCTATCTAATTCTAATTTATTTTTTTATTTTTTTTATTTTTTGTATACCATGTCCAGGCTCGTATGAGAGCTAACACACAACGCACAGCAAGGGGGCATGAGACCAAAGGGGGGGAGTGGAAGGGACAAAACAGTGGGGAACAGAGACATTTGGAGATCTGTGGAAGGGAGAGGATGGACGGGGAACATGGGGAATAGAAGATGGACATTACAGGGACTTTCAGGAAGGAAAGCAGGGAATTGAAGGAAGTGGGCTGGTGGATTATCGGGGGTAGAAAAGATCGAGGATTTGGATGGGGGATGATAAGAGGTGGTGGTGAACAGCTGTTTGAAAGCCTGGAGGGAAGAATGGGAAAGAATAGAGTGAGGGAGTTTATTCCAAAGGCGGGAAAAAGAGGAATGAAGGAGTGAAGGTGAGCAGTGGTTCATGATTTTGGTAGTTTTACCAGAAGGGGTTGTTGGCGGACCTTGAGCGCCCTGTGCAAATGTGGTGGGGACAAATGGCAGAGAGAGCAGGGGGGCAAGGCTGGAGAGGAGTCGGTAGAAGACAGAAAGACCACCGACCAACCTGCGGTGATTGAGTGAGAGGCCCAAAGACTCAGCTTCATTGCGGGAGATGCCGATGATCCTAAATGCCTGGTTTCGACAGCGTGAAGCCGAGAAAGGTGGAGGCAGGAGCACCAGCCCAGAGGGGAGAGCAGTACTCCATCAGGCTACGGACAAAAGCTTTGTAAGTGGTCAGGAGCTCAAGAGGGCCGAGGAAGGACTTTGCACGACGGAGGATTCCCAGTCGGCGACTGCTTTTGAGGCGAGGTTGGAAATGTGACTTTCCCAGGAAAGGTCATGGCAGATAGTGAGACCCAGAAGCTTGAAAAGAAGACTTCTTCCAGAGGATTGTTGAGAAAGTGGATGGGGGGGTTTTCTAAACGGTCCTTTCGAAGAGACATAGTGAGAGTGTGAGATTTGTCTGGATGAAAGACATGTTCCATGTGTTGGACCAGTTTGTGATTTTATCCAGATCTGCAGTGAGTGAAGAGCTGCTGCTTGCCGGTCTGAGGGATGACAGATGGTACGGCAGAGGGTGGAGTCATCGCAAAGAGATATAGAGGATTTTCCAGAGAGTCGGAGAATCATTGATGAAAACCAGAAAAGAACAGGGCCCAGAACGCTACCTTGAGGAACTCCAGCCTGGACAGGAAGAGGGGATGAGAGAACTCCATTTAGGGCACACGTTGACTGCGACAGGAGAGGAAGTCTGCGAGCCATGAGTGGAGATGGCCTTGGATACCATGGGAAGAGAGTTTGTGAGTAGTGCAGGGTGCCAGACTGTGTCAAAAGCACGTGATATGTCCAGGGATACGGCTCGGATTTCCTGTCTGGCATTGAGGACCTCCATCCATTGATGGGAGAGCAGAAGCAGCATATCCAGGGTAGAGTGACCTGGTCTGAAACCAAATTGATGATCGGAATCAAGCCATTGGAGAAGAGGAAGGATTTCATGTCTGAAGCATGATGGTTCCATAACCTTGCTGATGATTGGGAGAAGGCTGATTGGTCTGTAGTTACAGGGGTCTGTTTTTGCACCTTTTTTATGCAGGGCAGTGATGTTAGCAGATTTCCAAGCAGATGGCAGATGACCTTGAGCAATAGAGGGTGAATAGAACAGAGAGAGGGTGAGCAAGGGCAGAAGAGCAGGCTTTGAGGACACGTGGGCTGATGCCGTCTGGACCGGTTGCAGAATCTGAGTCGAGGTTTGAAAGCAAGCTCTCCACCTTGTTAGAAGAAAAGGACACAGAGTCCAGGGACAGTTGGGTGCGACTGGGTAAGGTGGGTTGAGAAAGTGATGGGTTTAGGACACAAGATTTAGCTGCAAACACCGAGTTTAGACATTCAGCTTTATCACGTGCGGTATCAGCAGTGCAGCCATTTGAGGTAAGGGAGGGATGGAGGGGGAACATACACCAGAAACAGATTTATTAAACGCCACCAGGATTTTGAGAGGGAGAGAGGTTTGAGAGTTCAGACTTGAGATGAGAAAGATGTTGTTTTCTGGCTCTCCTGAGGGTAGATACACACTTGTTCCGAGCTTTGTGGAAGGAACTGAGATTGCCCACAGTTGGGTTTGCTTTCCATGAGGCAAAGGCAAGTGTTTCAGGACAACTGCCTCGCCACAAGCTTCAGTAAACCAAGGGCGGGAGGAAGGGTAGGACAACTGAAGACGAGAGGGGATAAATCTGTGCATGAGGTAGAGCAAGTTTCTTTGAAAGAATTCCCAGGATGAGTTGATGTTTGAGAAAGTAGATAGGAGACCAGTCTATAAGTTTGATAGCTGCTTGGAGACCCTGCAGTCGGCTTGCGTGAAATGCCAGACTCGACGGGCGTGAGTGGTTCTTTGATAACAGCCAGAGAGATGTCCACTTGACAAGGACGTGGTCAGAAGAACCGATTGGAGCGGAGGAAGAGCAGCAGATATTGTCAGGGAAATTTGTCAAAATCAGATCTAGAAGAGATGGATGTACCATTGGTTGAGATCCGGGTCGGGAAATTGACCGATTGAGTCAGTCCCAATGAGTCGCAGAAAGCTTATCTGTTTTGTGGTTGGCACGTGATAGCACTGGACCAATCATGTTTGGTGATGTACCTCGGGCTGCATAGCTAATACTCGGTGGCCTCGGCTTCACTTTTAACCCCCCAATTTTTTTTGTTATTTATTTTGTAATTAGAATGCCATGCCATGGTCAAAGGACGTATTAAGCTGCTTAATACACCTTAACATGGTGTGCCTTTAAAACATGGTAATTCTGATGGATTTTTTGTGGTTAATTAGCCTAATCAACTCAGGAGGTCATGACGATCATTTTAGTGTATCACGTTCCACATCAGAACACTATAGTAGAGCACAAAAAGCATGCGTCGTCTTCTCTCTCTCTCTCTCTCTCTCTCTCTCTCTCTCTCTCTCTCTCTCTCTCTCTCTCTCTCTCTCTCTCATGCACACACGCATGTACACACACACACACAAACACCTCATCCATTTATAGTAGAGTCTTAACGGTCTACAGGGTCTTAGGGGCCCTTGGGGTCTTTATGGGTCTACAGGGCTTTTGAGTCTTTTGGGTCCTCGGGGACTTTTGGGTCTTTTGGTCCTCTGGTAACTTGGGCTCCTTGGGAACATTTGCGTCTTCTGGGTCCACAGAATTTTTGGTCTTTGGGGTCTTTTGTGATTTTTTTACCCACCCCGTTGTGATCGTTGAAGAATTCTTCCTGGCCGATTGTGGAATCCTATTGACTTCAGGCAGAGTTTAACGTTTGTCCGATTTGGTTATAAAATCCTGCATAAAACACCAACACTGATAACCGATGTCCACACAAGTCCTTTCTTTGTTTCAAACAATTTATTTTCTAATTATCCACCATACACTTCTCACCCTCGTACAATGAACTTAAGAATCCCCATTTGTTTGCAATATTATTTGGTTCTATTTCATTTATTCTTACTTTTAGTTAACAGTTAAACCAACCCGATTCAATTCACTTCCACATTACATCAGAGAGTTTTATTCTAACTTGGTACTTGGTCAGTTCCAAGAGTACAAGCCACTGAGATTCTAATACTTCCTCAGACTTGCACTGAAAACAAATTACATTTCAAAGCATTTATAACTTTCATGGGAGAGTGGTGGGGGCTGCCAACCCAGACTGCATACGTGTCCTCTCGGTGCTGAGAGCACACGACGTACATTTCGAGGCAAAGGTTCGCTGTTATCAGGCCAGGTCACACCGCTCCAGACAAAGACATTTTTCAACATTTAGGGCAAAAGTCTCTTGGCCAGAAAGGACAGCCAATTCAACTTATAGCATAAAACTTACATTTCTAAAACTCCATTTGTTACAATTAGAATACATTAATATAAATTTTTCCTCCACACTCCCCCGTTTTTTTTTTTAAGGAAAATTTGAATAATTTTTCTTACACATGATTACCACGTCCCGTTCCTGAAGAGAAAAGATTTCCATTACT
This sequence comes from Eptatretus atami, assembly GCA_035128595.1. NCBI lineage: Eukaryota > Metazoa > Chordata > Myxini > Myxiniformes > Myxinidae > Eptatretus > Eptatretus atami. The sequence continues at coordinate 119,091,776 of CM068962.1, read as the reverse complement.
CCAGTTCAATCAACAATGGCAGCGAGTGCTCAATCAGAAAATGAGTGAGTTTCCATTTAATTTTATGGCCTGTTCATCAGCATGTGTCACACATTGAAAACATGCTACCCGAAGTCAGAAGATAAACAGGTCAAGGGTGTGGATAGAGCAGCACCCAACGGGAAACACAATCGAAGCACTCCTTGAGCTGAGGAGAAGGTAGATGTGGGGCAAGTGCAAGCTTGGGCCTGACACTGGGTTGAAGGAGACGAAAAGGACTCGAGAGGGTGAACAGAGATCCAGCACCAACAGAGCCTGGGGCCTCGCAGCAGCAGTCCGTGCAATCAGGCCTCGCACAAAGCGAGCTGTGCACGTTAGATGCAGTCGTTTTGCAGCACGAGCCCCCACCCCGCACCAATGAACACATGTTGTAAACGACTCGCAGTGTGGAACTCCAGGCCTGTTGTACATTGAAGCAACCACAGCAAGTTCACGATGTATTTGCAGAGCGGCAATCGAGAGTGTGGCTGAGAACATTCCTCCACGCAGGCACCACACAACGCTGACGTTAAGACTTTGCTCAACCTTCTCCTCATGCGGTTTTTTTCTTTCTTTTTCCCACATTGCTCCATCTTATCCCTCAGGAAGGGTACAGTTTCATGATCACGTGTTGAATGCCCAATCACAAAATCTGGGTTCTCTCATCGTCCAATCTTTGTGTGGAAGTTCTTTCCAAGCTTCATTTAGACGAATCGTACATTTGCATAGTTCAACTGCGTTCAACACTCCGAAACAAACAAAACCAAAGTTAACATCGAGTAAACATCATCAGTAAACATCATGGGCTCATGTATTTCCACAAGACTGACAAGGTTCTTCCAAAGCATTCAACTGCATTATTATCAATATTTATCTCTTTCCCTTATTATTTCCCTAAATGACAACTACAATATACAGAATCTCAGTTGTATGTGTACTCAAAACATTCATCTCATTTGCTATTTCCATGTAAAGGCAAACAGTCTTTATCAGGGTTCCAATTTACGATCAATAATTCTTTTCACAAAAATATTCCATCATTTATCCCAAAATATGAAAGTAATCTATTTCTTCAAGAACGAATCCAAATCGATTTTGCACAGTTACCATTTTAACATTCACATCTGCTAAACAATTTACAGTTTCATTCACAAATAGTCCAGAGCAACTGCCATTTATATTTATAAATACCTCAACTTACTTAAGTAAATGTACAATAAGTACCACTTAATAAAAATCAGCACTTGTCTAATTAATCAGAAGACAGATAACACAGGTAATATTTAAATTTGCTTGTAGCATCATTGCACTCTTTTCAATAATATAATTATTTTATTCTGACCGATTTAACATTTATTTCATGGTCATGTCTTCTATACTCCGCATAATTCTCGTTATCCTTTTTGTTTGTCTTTCCACAAGTTGTAGAGGCATTTATTTAAATTACAGTCAGGTCAGTATCAGCTCCTAATCAGTGAGAGCAATACAGTTACAATACATGGTACAATTCCTAATTACATTTAATTGATTTCATGATTGCTATTGTCTCGCCATTCTTTCAGTCATTCTGCATTATGGTTATGTAAATACCATGTGTTTTTCCCTCATAACTTGATTTCTAATATGTTAGTGTGTGACCAATCTGTCGATTAATTTAATAATAGAGACCCTTTTTCCAATATTATGTACGTACCTTAACTTAATATTATTATTATTATTCTTGATTCAATTCTCAGTAACTTTTTCCTATCGCGGTTGTCGGCGACTAAACCGTCTCCCCTACCAGGTTTCTGGTGAGGAGGGTGTTTGGATATGGACACCCAGCAGGATTAAAAACAAAACCTGTCAAAGGGCGAGGAAGCTCCTTGTGAGCCAACGGCCATCCATATCTAGTGCCCAACTGTGTCTGCGGACGTCCTCCTGCAGTTGGGTTACTTTTTTATTAGGAGGTTGGTGGCAGGATTTGCACTCCGGCCACCGTATAAATCCTTCATTCCGCAAAACACAAAACGCAAAAAAAAAATCTGAAAACCCACTCCGTGGGAGTACCTCCTGTGCAGCTTCCCTTCGCAGGGCAGCTCACCGGATGACGGGATTGGGGCAAAGCCTTCGGGACCCCCAATCTTTTGATGATAGGAGGGAAACCACGGGGTAACATCCCTGGGTCAGATTGCGGGAGAGTGTGTCGGAGTGGTGCTGAGGTGTCGTCCACCAGACGGCGGTCTCCTGGGTTAACCTGAGGCGGTCCCTTCGGGTGGGTGCCTGGAATGTCCTATCCCTAAGAGAGGATGATCACCTGTCTCTGTTGTCATCTGAGCTCAAGCGTTTGGACATCGGGATTGCAGCTCTCTCTGAGGTTCGGAGACCGGATTGCGGCGAGATAATGGTGGGTGGTTACACCTACTATTGGTCTGGTCGCTCTGATGGTTGCCATACCCAAGGAGTTGCTGTGGCTGTGTCCAATAAGCTGACCCCAATGATAATTGAGGTAACACCGGTCAACGAGCGTATTATGAGATTAAGGATTCGTCACTCCTTAAGTGTCATTTCCTGGTCTCTGTTTATGCTCCGACTGAGGCGAGTGATCTCACGTGAAGGACGCATTCTACGCCACGCTCGAGTCTGTGGTTGATCAGTGCCCCAGACGAGATACACTTCTAGTCTTGGGGGATTTCAATGCATCGACTGGAACTGATAGGGATTGGTTATGAGATGTGTGTTGGTCCCCATGGGTCAGAACTATGAACCAGAATAGCACTAAGTTCCTTGACTTTGCAAGAAGTCATGGACTTAGGGTGGCTGGTTCATGGTTTCAGGCCCACAAGCTCATCGCTGGACTTGGTATTCCAACGCTGGCGGTGCGGCAAAGGAGATTGACCATGTCCTCATTGACGGTCGCTGGAGGATGATCCAGAACTGCAGGGTCTACCGGAGTGCTCAGTTCCTCAATACTGACCACAGGCTTGTTGTAGCAACTCTAAAGCTGCACCTTAAATCCTGGAGAATGGTACCATCCCAGCCTAGGCTGGATGTTGGCAAGCTCAGGGATGAGAGAGTAGCTGAGGAGTTGCGAACAGGCTGAGTGGACACTTGGGGGGTCTGGGTGCTTTGGGGGGTCCTGAAGAGTTGTGGAGTGCCTTCAAGACCACCATCCTTGATGTTGCGGTGGATGTCTTGGAACTCACCGCAGGCAAAGAAGAATTTTGTCTCTCAAGGGACACTGGATACCATTGACCAGAGTCGCAGGGCCAGGCTGAATGGCAAAGCTGAGCTGTCAGGGAGCTGAGGCGTAAAACTGTACGTGCACTGAGGGGTGGACAAGGAGGCCTATGTGCGAGGAATCTGTGAGGGGGTAGAGCATCACCTGTGGACAGGTGATTCTCGTCCCGCTTCCAGGGAATTCGCGCATTGCGTTCATCCAAGCCATCCCTCGGAGCACTGCAGTTAGAGCAGAGAGTGGTAGGCTCTTGACAGAGGAGTCTGAAGTGAAGGCCCGCTGGGGCGGTTACTTTGAGCGGTTGTACCAAGCTGATGCCCCAGCTGTCGAGTTGGACGTCCAGGTGTTACAATCCCTGTTGCTGACCCTCAAATCAACTGTGGTCCACCTTCGCTTGTGGAAACACGGGCTGCGGTGAACCGGTTGAAACGGGGCAAAGCTCCCGGGATCTGTGGCATCCATGCTGAACTTCTCAAGGCTGGTGGAAATGCTGCACTCGTGTCGTTGATGCAGTTTTGTGCTCTGCCTGGAACACAGGCATCATCCCAACTGACTGGAAGAGGGCCTTGTTGTTCCTCTCTGGAAAGGGAAGGGTGATCGCCAAGACTGCAACAACTACCGAGGGTGACGCTGCTCTCAGTGCCGGGCAAGGTCTTTGCTCGGATAATTCTTGATAGGGTTCGCCACCATCTGCTTGAGCACCAGCGTCCAGAGCAGTCAGGCTTTACACCAAAGAGGTCAACGATTGACCGTATCCTTGCTCTTCGTGTCCTCACCGAACGCAGACGAGAGTTTCGGCAGGGGCTGCTTGCAGCCTATGTTGATCTCTGTAAAGCGTTCGATTCAGTGAATCGGGATGCCCTCTGGAGGATTCTTGGTCTTCGTGGGGTGCCACCAAAACTGATCGATCTGATGTCTGAACTCTACTCTGGTACTGAGAGTGCTGTGAAGTGTGGGTACCATCTCTGACTTATTTCCAGTTGTTACTGGAGTTCGTCAGGGTGTGTACTGGCCCCACACTTTTCAGCACTTGTATGGACTGGATTTTAGGAGGATGTCGAGAGATCAAGCTGCGGTGCATCGTTTGGGAATGTCAAGATCTCGGACCTGATTTTGCAGATGATGCAGTCATCTTTGCGGAGACTTTAGATATCCTTTTGGGGCCCTCGAGGTGCTGAATGAGGAGTCGGAGCCGCTGGGATTACGGGTTTCTTGGGTCAAAACTAAGATCCAGGATTTCGGTGACATCTTGGATGCTGCTGTCCTGTCTGTGTCTGTTTGTGGTGAGGATGTAGAGGTCGTGAGAGATTCACTTACCTTGGCAGTGATATTCATGTCTCTGCTGGCTGTGAGTCAGAGGTCAATAGACGTCTGGGTCGGGCCTGCGGAGTCATGGATTCACTGGATCATGGGTGTGGCGCTGCCAGTACCTGTGCGGGAGGACGAAAGTCCGAGTCTTCAGGTCCTTGTACTTCCAGTCTTGCTCTATGGATGCGAGACTTGGACTCTGACCAAGGATCTGAGACGGAGACTTAATTCCTTTGGTACCAGGTCTCTTCGGAGAATTCTTGGCTATTGCTGGTCGGATTTTGTGTCCAACGAGCGGTTGCTGAGAGAGACTCGGATGAGATTTGTTACCTGCATAGTCCGTGAGCGTCAGTTGCGGCTGTATGGACATGTGGCTCGTTTTCCTGACGCTGATCCTGCTCACCAGATTCTCTCAGCGGGGAGTCTCGTGAGTGGAGGAGGCCAGTGGGCCGACCACGTGCCTCGTGGTTGCAGCAGGTTGACCATCATCTCAAGGAGATGGGGATGGGCCTGGCATCTGCCTGGGGGATTGCCAGACGGAGGCCCCTGGAGTACCGGCGGAAAGTGGACGCAGCGACGCGCTGTTTGGCACATGCTCCCATACCTGACCTGACCTGACCTTTTCCTATCCTCAATTAACAGATTAACAAAGTCCTTAGGTAAAGTATTCTCAATTTGAAATCTCAAAACAAAAGTTATATTAATTACAACTAAAAGAAACATGATGTTTCCTTCCAATGAGTTCTTTTCTTTGTTCAAAATGCGTTACCTGCTGAGACGCTCTCCCTTACCTTCACTCAAGCACTTGTCGTTCCTCCAGGCACTGCCTTCGGCAGATTAAGCACCTCCGGTCACGAGCACCGCACAACGTCGGTTCGAATCCGAGTCACCAGGCGCCAACTGTTGTGGATTGTTTTTAACCCACCCCGTTGTGATCGTTGAAGGATTCTTCCTGGCCGATTGTGGAATCCTATTTGACTTCAGGCAGAGTTTAACGTTTGTCCGATTTGGTTATTAAATCCTGCATAAAACCACCAACACTGATAAAACCGATGTCCACACAAGTCCTTCTTTTGTTCAAACAATTTATTTTCTAATTATCCACCATACACTTCTCACCCTCGCTACAATGAACTTAAGAATCCCCATTTGTTGCAATATTATTTGGTTCTATTTCATTTATTCTTACTTTTAGTTAACAGTTAAACCAAACCAATTCAATTCACTTCCACATTACATCAGAGAATTTTATTCTAACTTGTACTTGGTCAGTTCCAAGGAGTACAAGCCACTGAGATTCTATACTTCCTCACGTGCTTGCACTAAAAACAATTTTACATTTCAAAGCATTTTATACTTTCATGGGAGAGTGGTGGGGCTGCCAACCCAGACTGCATACGTGTCCTCTCGGTGCTGAGAAGCACACGACGTACATTTCGAGGCAAAGGTTCGCGTTTATCAGGCCAGGTCACACCGCTCCAGACAAAGACATTTTTCAACATTTAGGGCAAAAGTCTCTTGGCCAGAAAGGACAGCCAATTCAACTTATAGCATAAAACTTACATTTCTTAAACTCCATTTGTTACAATTTAGAATACATTAATATAAATTTTTCCTCCACAGGGACTTTTGGGTCATCTGGGTGTTTTGGGTCCTCAGGGACTTTTGGGTCATGGGGATGTTTTGGGTCCTCAGGGTATTTTGGGTCTCTTGGGCCCTCTGGGTCTTTCGGTTCCTCAGGGACTTTTGGGTCATCTGGGTCTTTTGGATTTTTGGGATATTTTGAGTCCTCTCGGTCTTTTGGGTCCTCGGGGACTATTAGGTTGTCTATGTCTTTTGTGTCCATGGGGATTTTTGGGTCTTTTTGGTCTACAGGGTCTTTTGGCTCCTCAGGATATTTTGGGTCTTCGGGGTCTTCTGGATGATTTGGGTATTTTGGGTCGTCCCGGTTGTTTGGCATCCTCTGGGTCTTTTGGGTCTTCTGGGACTTTTGGGTCTTAGTGGTCTTCAAAGGTCGAAGGGGTCTCAGCAGTCTAAAGGGTCAAAAGGTACATTCCAATAGTGCGTAATTAATGAAAATATTATGTAATTAAGAGACACAAAAAGTATGCCTCACACACACACACAACTCATCCAATTATCATGGAGTATGGTGGAACGCCTTATCGAGGTATGATACGGAAAAAAATGGCCGCCCATTCAAATGTGTATACAATGATATGCTCACAAATTCCTAAAGAGTGACGTCATAAGCATTTAAAAGCCATAACTTTTATTCTCCTGCATTTAATGAACTAGCAAGACTGAAAAAGACGCCAAAATACATTGCTAAAGTACCACATCGGGGGATCGCTAAATTGCCAATTTGTACTTCTTCTTCTTCTTTTTCTTCTTCTTCTTCTTCTTCTTCTTCTTCTTCTTCTTCCCCTCTTAAAACAATGTAAGACTGTAGCCCGACTTACCTCAATAATTGCTGAAGCTATGATGATGATTCCAATGCGAGGAAGTTTCTTTGTCTCTGGGCTAGTGAACACAACCTAAAATTCAAAAATAAATAAAATATTAATCGTTTGATTAGGAAAAGAAATGAAATGTAAATGTGTAAATGTAAAAGTAGAGGGAGTGGGGGGCGGAGGGGGAAATGGACACTGGATAGAACAATTCCAAAAGTGATATCTAAACCATCCCCCAAATCAAATGAAACAAATATTAAAACAATTTCATAACATAGATGGATTTAATCCACACCAAAATGACAAAATATATGAAACATTAAGCATTTTATTACATCCAAAAAATTTGCATAAACAAG
>CM068962.1:119052220-119064491 GCA_035128595.1 Eptatretus atami | reverse complement strand
TATACCTTGTCATATATTTGCAATCCTCACCTGAATTTCGGGGAAAAATGAAAATTTCCAATTTTTGAGGCATCATGACTGTATTATATATATGACTGATTAAGAAAAGTAAACATGTATTTGATTACTACTACCATACAGTTATTACATGAAAAAAATTCAAGCTTCTGGGATGGGTCAATAAAAATTATGGTGTCTCAAAGTGCGTCTTCATACAAAACAACATTTTTTTTTCTGGATTTCAACTGATCAGGTTCATAAAAATTAGGTATATCAGTTTTATGTTTGTTCTTACAGAGCATTATAGAAGAATAATCTCTAAAATTTCAAGGCTCTAGCATTATATATAAAAAGTTGTGGGAGTTAAAAGTAGCCGTTCATTTTGTGATGCTCGCAACACCATAAAAATAGGGCACACCACATTTTCAACCCTCAATATCTCGGAGTTGACCGCATCTATGGACCTAAAATTTTACGCAGCTTGCATTTATACCTGGGAACTATTTTATGAAAGTTTAAAGTAAATCTGAGGGGGTCAACTGGGGGGCCTCCGGTGATATGAGGTGGAATGACTCTGGTGTAACACGTGGTCCTGTATGTCCTTCATGTCCTTGTCCTTTTGTTGAGTGGTATAACACGTCCTGTATGTCCTTCATGTCTTTTGGTTCAGGTCCAGATGCAGATCCGTCCTATCGGTGGGATACAAATGGGAACCTGTTCAGCCTGGTGGGACATGCGCGTTCTACCGAGTGTCGTTCTACATTGGCGTTCATACGTCATTTTGAAAGTCCTGTCTTGTTAAAGGGGAACCCAAACGCAAATAACTTTTTTTCTTCTTCTTAAAACCAATGAGAATCATTAATCATGTCTAATTTGAAGGGGAAAAATCATCAGCAACTCTGAAGGTTCTCAGAATGTTGAAACTGATCAATGTGATTTTGAAGGAACTGTTGGATATATAATTCGTGATAGAAACGCTTTCGGTGGGATTGTGGAGCTGAATCGTTTCGAGCATGAGCGATTCAGAGGAAGAAGGTGGAGGTGTTGGTGAAGATGAAAACGCTGGTCACATGATCACTTCAGCTCGGTAGGGTTTGATTTTCCGTTCAACTAACGGTTTATAAGGGAGGGATTTTGTGTCGATTGATAAATCTGTTTATGTTTTGCTCAAGCAGAAATACCTGTCATCACCTGACAGCACGGGCAGACACGGACATCGTCGACAAAATTGGGTCCGGGGAACCGAAAGCTTGATCCCACCGACTCAGGCTGATCAGGTGTCTTTTATGTTACGGATGACGGCTGTTCCTTCCGCTTAATCGTGGGTGTGACATCCTCTCTCAATCGTGGCAGATAACCACAAGATGTAGCCATCTCTGTTGTTTCATAACGGTGCTCTGTAACATTTTCCGAGCACAAAAGCGACCATTTTCTCGGCCGATCCACACTCTGGTATTTTGGACAAACCTAGTCCAATTTCTGGTAAACTTAGGGTCTTTCGACCATTGATGTGGCATGAAACCATCGTGGTTTGTAGTACTACATCCACCAAGGATGCATCGACTCGGCATGTGTAGAAATTTGAAAATTATTCACTGTTTGAGTGGAATCGGACCGTGGTGTTAGCCGCAGTACAATACGGAAGTGACGCTTGCCTTCGTGGTGAGACATCACTGATTATCATCAAGAAACAGAAGAAGAATAAGAAGAAGACATTGTCTCTTAATTGCAAAATTACCTCCTTCATAAATCGTAAAAAGACTCCGTCGTATCTATTTTGTTGGATATCAAGGGATAGATTAGCATCGAGGGGATTTGAGCGTTTGGGGTTTGTTTATTTTATTATATACCATGTTGAGGCTCATGTAAAAGCTAACGCACAGAACATATAACAGGACAGGAGATAAGAGAGGTGGGTGGGAGGGAAGCACAAAACAGTGGGGAACAGAGACATTAGGAGATCTGTGGAAGGGAGAGGGATGGGGCGAGGGGGGTAAACAAGATGGACACTACAGGGACTTTCGGGAAGGAAAGCAGGGAAAAAACAGGGTTTGGGGTGTATTAATGGGGGTAGTAAAGATCGTGGGTTTTGGATGGGGGAAGATAAGAGGTGGTGGTGAACAGCTGTTTTGAAGACCTGGAGGGAAGTGGGATTGAAGAAGAGTGTGGGAGTTTGTTCCCAAGGCGGGAAAAAGAGGAATGAAAGAGTGAAGGTGAGCAGTGATTCTTGATTTTGGCAGTTTTACCAGAAGGTGTTCTTTGGTGATCGAGAGCGCCCTGCAGAAATATAGGGAGGACAGATCACAGACAGAGCAAGGTGTGGGGGGGGGGGGGGGGCGAGACCGGAGAGGAGACGGTAGAAGACGGAAAGACCACCGACCTGCCTCCGGTGAGAGAGAGATACCCAAAGATTCAGCTTCATCGCAGAAGATAATGATCCTAAAAGCCTTGGTTTCCACAGCATGAAGCCGAGCTAGCTGTGAGGCAGGAGCACCACCTTAAAGGAGGGAGCAGTACTCCATCAGGCTGCGGATGAAGGGGTTCCCCTTTCAGTCGTAATTGATGAATATATTGTTGGTAAAATATGGAGACTTTGCAAACAGTGTCTGAATGTTTCCATTGCATTTATTGATGAATGTAACATGAAGAAAGCTCGTATGGAATTTGAGGTAAGTGATTCTTGCATTTCGTTAAGTAAATGCCTGAGCAGCATGTTGACTCGATTGCTGTGTGTGTGTGTGTGTGCCCAGCTCATGGTGGAGCAATGTGGAACTCGGACCACCAGATCCCATATTGGGAGTAACCGAAGCATTCAAGCGGGACGAACACCCGAAGAAGATGAACCTCGGTGTTGGTGCTTATCGTGACGATGCTGGTCGACCGTATGTACTGCCTTCTGTCAAAAAGGTGTAACTTCCTGAAGGTTTTTCAATCCAGGATAACTGCTCGTCATTGTATTCCAAATTGTTATTTTTGGGAGAGAGTGCTTCTGGTGTCCCATACAAATGAAGTTTGAAATTGTCATCGATTTTTTCCCCTCGTTTATGGAGCCTCGTAATTCGGGGAATGTGATTTATTAATTCATTTTTGATGTGTTTGTTCACAGGCAGAAGCAGCAATGATTGCTAAGAATTTGGACAAGGAGTACCTGGGTATTGCAGGCATGGCTGAATTCACACGAGCCTCGGCGCAGCTTGCGTTCGGAGCAGACAGCGCGGTGTTCCGTGATGGCAGAGTAAGGCAAAGGAAAATAATTGGATATGTCGTAAAAGGCAGCTTGGTAATTGGCTGTGGAAGAGATGAAAGGAGGGAAGCTTGCAGGGCTTGAAGGACAAGCGTTTGATTTTAAAGTATCTATTTTGTGAGAAGTGCTTTTGATTTAGGAGGGTTGCTGTACGTTTGAAAACAAAACTTCCAACGTCCTATTTAACAATCAAACAACCACCACTTATTATCCCCACACTTTTTGAAAAACAACAACAACAACAACAAAAAACTGCGGGGATATTGGAATCGGCTCTGTCCTCCTGTCACGCTAACTCCTCCTGAAGGGTTGTGCAGAAATTTACCAAACTTGGTAGTTGTGATCACCACGTGGCACGAGAACAGTAGCATTTTGGCCCCGCCCCATGAGGTGAGGTCAAAAGGTCGAATACCAAAAAATGTAATTACGAGCACATTTTCAAACATCTTTTTTCAAAAAAATTAAACTGTACGTGCAATCAACATTGGGGGACGCATGAAATATGTCACAATGTTTTTTGGCTTCGACCTCTGGTTTAAGTCCCATGGGGTAGGCGTCAAAACTGGGAAAACATTTAACTCAAAATTTGATATTGGGTTGAAGTTTTTTTGCCATCTTTCAACTCTACTTTAGGTGTGGATTTGCGATTGCACACCATCATCTTTGCTGTAGTTATTTAGTAACTTAATAATACTCTGGAACCATGACGACGACTGTCTTTGTGATCGTTGAAAAAAATTTTTTTTTTAAGCTTCTGTCCCTTCTTTGCTTTGGCAAATATCAGCCGAGTGTAAAATGTTTTAGGAATATAATAATATATTTATGATTGAATGTGTGGTGGAAGGAGATGTGAAGGCAAATTATTTCACCCGGGGGAAATTGTCATGTGGTCCACCAAGCTTTCTCCATTATGTTTGATGCCCTTGTAGATATTTGTATCTGTTAATATTGTTACGGCTGTGGAAATTCGCAACCACCATTCAGGTCCCGTAGGTGAGGTATTTCTGAAGTACATGTGTAGTTAGCCCCAAACCCGTTGTTTAGAGGGAATTAATGTGATTCATTCGGGCTGCGACACTTTGAGTCAGTCGTTTTTCTTTCTTTCTTTATTTTTCGAACCAACCACGTCTCAACCACAACCACGCCCATCCCCACCACACGCGCGACCGCGCTGCGGCCGCGCCGCCTCCGCCACTGCGCGACTGCATCTTCGCCATCCGCCATTTCTTCTCCGTGCTCGGTGTGGGGGAGGTGCGATCCGAGCCGGGGGTCAAAGGTGAGAAAAGGTGGGGGCTCTTTTTGGGGAATAATTCCCTGGCCCCGAGCCAAGACTGACTTTCCTCGCCCCCCGCATGGCGCGGGGAGGGGGGAACGAGAGAACGCCCCTTTTCGGGAACCCTCTCGAAGGAGGGTGGAGCCGAAAACGGGGGCGGAGTGGAGGGCGGAGCCCCGCGCTATAAAGACTGACACGGCCGGGTGCAAGGAGCTCTCGGTCTTTTCCCCTTTGTCGTGGAACTGGTGGGGGGGAGCTGTGAGGAGTCGTCGGTTGGTTGGTTGCTGCCTCGTCTCGGTTGAAGAGTCATCGCCGGTCGAGCCGAGAGCTCGTTGAAGTCGAGCTGTGTCGTCGTCGAGTCGGGTCGAGTCGGCAGTGGAGGACGGCGAAGGAGACGGAGCTCGGAGTTGAGGTCGTGGGAGGAGGACTCGACGGCCGCACCAAGGGAAGTCCTTTCTTTTCTTTGGGGTTTTGGGCAAATGACTGTGGGAGGCGCCTGTCTTGTAAAGTAGAACCGTTATAAGTGTTGCCGAGTGTTCGCGTTAGTCGGTGTATACTCTGCGTCGTCGTTGCTTTGGTTTTATTTGATATATGTGCATTCTGTGACTATATGTGTGCTTGTGCCTGTGTCTGTGTAAATAAAGTGCTTGCATGTTGAATTGTTCCCTGTTTCGCTGCGTCCTTTCCTTTGTTGGGTCTCCATCTTGCTTCACGTAGAGGGTTCGAGTGGGCGTGATACGCCCGATAATTAATTGGAACCGTCGAGGCCGACAATAACACCGCTCGGTTATCCCGATAGCACGGAACGGACCGCTTAAGCGGTTCGTGTCCGAAGTCGACCTGCGGCGAGGTGCGATCGCCCGTTTTACCATCCGCGTGGGTACTTAGGTAGGTCGAGTTTGGCGAACAACCCTATCCCACGCGGTTGGCCGATTGGCACGATCGTGGTGAGGCCGAAAGGCCCACCCGTGACTGGCTCCCGGCGTTAGTCCGAGAGGGTCACGACTGAATTGTCCGTCCGGTGGGCGAGACGTGCCGCGATTCGAGTCACGTGGCCGTTCAACGCCGGCGGGCGCGAATTCGCAACACTGGTGTCCGGGAGTGGGAAACGAACTCTCGGTCTCCAGCTAAATTCACGGAATCGGTCCAGGGGTGAGAGGAGCGACCCCGTTCCCTCCAAATTACGAGCGATTTAAATTAACCCTTACTGAAATAAGATGGCGTCCAAGGCGAGCGGGTGCCGGGGTAGAAATGTATGTGTGTAGTAATGTAGGATCCATGGCCCGGGATGGTACCTCTTGTAATTATAATCTACCGGGGAGCTCAACCCGATTTACTGAGCACGGACTTTGCCGGCAAACTGGGTCGCATAATGGCGGCGCGATCGCCCCTCAGCACAGCACGGAGCGAGCGGCTATTTATGGCGCAGCAAATGGCGCAACACGAGGCGAGCGCTCCCAACAATCGTTTCAAACCACATGGGCATGGCAGGCGAGGTCAAGCGCGCCTACGCCGGACATCGGCGGGCTTTGGGAAGAATTAAAGGAAGAATGGAAGGGAAAAATAGGGAAAATAGAGTTGAGTATCCATAAGTGGGAACAAGCGGAGAGCGAGCTGAGGAAAGAGTTAGAAGAGCAAAAACGGAAACACTATTTGGGGGTAAAGCAACTGCAGAAGGAGGTAACAAGAAACAGGAATATCAGGACAATTTAAAGAAAGGCGAGGCTGGAGTGCGAGGAGATGGACAAAGAACAGCGAATGAAACACAAAAAGGAGATTAACCAAATGAAGCAAACAACGAAACTGGAGAAGGAGGAACAGTGGGAGAGAAAACAAAAACTATTCGAGTTTGAAATTGAACAACTAAAACGGGGAGCAAGATTAGAGTCCACGGAGATTGAAAAACTCCGGAGGGAGAACGAAGAACTCAGGAAGTTCCGAGAGGAGGAACGACTCAGAAGGAGCCAGGAAGTAGAAGTATTGCCAGAGATAGAGAAAATAGAGGAGAGACTGCACGATAAGGACGGGGTGAAGGACCAACACCACACACAGAGGTAGTGGAGGATAATGGGGTGAGCCCGCAGAACGTGTAGGGACCCGGTGCGAGCAGTGGGATAGCCTCCTCCAGGAACGAGGGGAGGGAGTATGCCCCTTGAGGCGGATCACGACCAGGTGGGTTCGGTCGTGCTTTGCGAGTTCGAGGGGAGGAGTGCTGCGAATGGGTGCACATGCAGCTTGGGGGGTATAGAGGCCCGGAACCCCTTGTGGTGGCACTACTCCCCAGCGTGTTGGGCCCGGCGTGTGTGGTGTCGAGGTGTGTGTACACGAGCGTGCAATGTGTGCTGCAACATGCGCAAAGCGTGGGTGAAAGGCGTTGTGTGAAAGGGACCGCGTGTGTGAGTAAAATGGTGTGCGAGGCTGCGAGTGGGCCGAAGTGCGTGCTTCCCAGCACGCCGTGTGTGGATGAGGCACCGCGAGTGAGTGGAACCATTGTGGGAGGGAAATGGCACGAGTGAGTGAGCGGCCGAGTGTGAGGGAGACAGTGTGTGTAAGGTCACTGTGTGTAAGGGAGATGTCGGTCGGCATGCGTGAGCATGCAGCCGCGTCTCCGGTGTGAATGTGAGTGTGATGGAATGGAGTCTGTGCGTCGTAACAGCAGGTGTGCGTGGGTGGAATGGCGACGACGGCGACAGAGGGACGAGGGCCGAGTAGCGGCCATAGATGTTACGGGAACCGTGCCGGGTTCACCCAGCGGCGAGCGCGAGGTCCGGGCCGTGCAACGCACGAGGCCGCCACGAGCTCGCTTGCGGGAGTGAAGCCCGGTCCGGAAACACACGCGGTGGATTTGCCGATCCCGCGGACGGACAAAGGTTAGGCAGGATACGGATTCGGACCGGATGGGTTCTCCACGCGAGCTTGTGTTTAGGCTCCAACGGGCAGAGCACATGTGCTCGCGTGGGAGCCCCTCGGAGTGCGAGGTTTGCTTTTGGGGGTGCGCAGGGTGACGTCATGGCTGCACGTAGGGTTGGAATCCGGCAGGAGGGTGAATCCCTGCCGGATGGTACCGTCCAAGAGGGACGAGGTACACGTGCAGCTGCATGACGTCACGGGAAGGTGCAAAGTGTGCGAGCTGTGAGTTGCCGCGCTGGTGCTGCGCGTAATTTGGAAGAAAAAAAAAATTTAACGAAAGCAAGCCTCGCTTTCGGGTGAACAGGATCCTGGACAAGGGGTGGAAGACCCCCCTGGACCAGGGCACAGGATACCACTAGTTAGGGGGAAGGGTTAGCATAGTTAGACCGGCTTCATGGGGCAGGGGTAAGTGCTCATGGGGCCCGTGGAATGGATTAGGTAGAGGGTTATAGTCAGATTTAGGAGGGGAAATGATAATTATTAGAGATTTGAGGACAGTGACGACTTTGAATGTGTAGAGGGGACGTAGCTTAGCTACGTAGTGTTAAAAGGAACGTGATGTAGTTTAAGGGACGACGTGGGAGCAGAGTTAGTTAGGGGATGTAGTGAGCAGGATGGCAGAGATTCAGCGGTATGAGTTGAGAGGTGTGGAAGGACCATGTGCATGTTGAGTGAGTGAGGCCAGCGAGCCTGTGTGCATGGAGTTATTGGGGAATGCATGGTGCGATGAGTGATTGGGGGGAGGAGTATTCCGCCCAAGGGACCCCGGGGTCAGTGTAGAGTGAGTTAGTGGGTTAGTTATATGACAAAATGGAGGTCGTTTGTTGTTGGTGGGATGTAGGCTCAATACCCATTTGGAGGGGTGCAGGAGCCCTGTTGACGGGCTGGGAGCGTGGCTGCGAAAGGTGAGTATCGCTGAGTGGGTACCCTGGGCACCGGGCTAGTCGGCCGTGGTAGGCCAAGGGCCCATGGGGGCCGGGTTAGCGTAGTGGGCACGGTGCGCCCGCATGGTGCGGGGGCCCGGGGCGCCATTAGCCGCGTGGGCAGTGTTGTGGGCACGGGTGACCCTCGGAAAGGGGCCCGGGAAGCCAGCCTGCCACGTGAGCGTTTCAGGGGAGTCGCCAGGGAGGGCACTCCCGGTGTTTAGGGGCTGGTAGGCTCGGAGCAGTGTAGTGCCCGGGGGTGCCATAGTCGGAGAATCGGCAGAGGGTCGTGCCTGCCAAGGGAGCCACGCGTCCCAGCCATGAGACGGTGTGAGGGCACGGGAAAGAAATTGGAGGGCGAGGCCGAAATTGTAAGGACACAAACACAGGCGACGGGAATCTGGGTTGTTAGAACCAATAGTTTAAGCGAGAGGCGCTTGTTGAACCCCGGGGTAGTTAAAAGGTAAATGGATAGGGTAGATTAGGAAGTGTACCCCTCCGTACCATCCATCCCCTCGCTCTCGTTGTGGGCCGCTGGACCCACTTTGGGTTAAAGATCGCTGAAGTCTGGGGAGGCCATCCTGAGGCTTCATTGGGCCTCGACACAGGACGCTAGCCCTCCCTTATTCCCTCCGGGAAGGGAACGTAGGGGTTGGGAGTAGGCTAGGGGACGATAGGTTGGCCGAACAAGGATGATAAAGGGGGTTAGGGGACGATTTATAGTGGGAAATGAAAAATAACAAACAAAAAAATAAGTTGGGGCTAAATTGGGTTTTGACAAATAAAGGGGTGGGTATGGACGTGACAGGCAAAGGCGATAGGTAGCAGGGAGACAGTAGGTAGGTCCGAGCCCGCCTTCTGAGTGGCCAGCACCACCGCACTCCCTCCACCAACCTCCACTGCATGGCAAGAGGCCGACAACTTCATCTGCAGCTGTTTCCTGCAAGGCCTGTGCCGGTCGGACCGTCCGCCGGCTGTGTTGCCTGCAACGGCCTTGTTCTGCAGGCTGTGTTTGCCTGCTCACCTTTGCCATGCCATGCCCCTGCCCTGTTCACCAGCCCCCGTTCAATTTTGCTTTGCCCCCCCCCCCGTTCATTTCCATGCGCGCCAGGATCCGCAAGGCAACAGTTTGCAAGCTGCGAGAACTGCCCTGTTGGCAGCTACAACACGGGCCTGCAGTGGCGGCCCGTGCACCGTGTTTGCGTCCATCCATCCATCCATCCGTTGTGCTCATTGCGTGTGCCACTTGAGCTGGCACGGAGACTGCGTTTGTGCAGCCATTGCACCGTTGTGGTCACTGTGGTCATTTTCAAAGGGGAAGCCTAGGACTGCGTGTGAGCAGCCGGCCACGTTCCCTGTCACCTGCATTGCTTGACCAGAGACTGCATGCGAGCAGCCTGGCTCCCTGCTAACTGCTTTCTTTTTGCAGAGTCCATTGATCCTGGGCCATGGTTTAGTGTAAAATTATAAGGTTAAGATGTATTGTATTGTAAATATGAGTGCGCCCCGGCATGTCTGTCTAGCGCCGGCAATTTTATTTAAGTCGTCCGTGTGAGTGGGTTTGTTTAGTTAGTACTCACCCTCAGGTAATTTATTTTGGGGACACGAATACCATGAATGTCGCACTCAGGGATCCGAAGGAAACGTACTAGTGAGAAACTAACATGATGGCACACGAGAATTTGACGACTCGGGACGAGTCTGTAAAAAGGGGAGAGGGTAGTGTTACGGCTGTGGAAATTCGCAACCACCATTCAGGTCCCGTAGGTGAGGTATTTCTGAAGTACATGTGTAGTTAGCCCCAAACCCGTTGTTTAGAGGGAATTAATGTGATTCATTCGGGCTGCGACACTTTGAGTCAGTCGTTTTTCTTTCTTTCTTTATTTTTTGAACCAACCACGTCTCAACCACAACCACACCATGCCCACCACAGCGCCGACCGCGCTGCGGCCGCCGCCTCCGCCATCTGCACGACTGCATCTTCGCCATCCGCCATTTCTTCTCCGCGCTCGGTGTGGGGGAGGTGCGATCCGAGCCGGGGGTCAAAGGTGAGAAAGGTGGGGGCCTCTTTTTGGGGGAATAATTCCCTGGCCCCGAGCCAAGACTGACTTTCCTCGCCCCCCGCACGGCGCGGGGAGGGGGGAACGAGAGGCACGCCCCTTTTCGGGAACCCTCTCGAAGGAGGGTGGAGCCGAAAACGGGGGCGGAGTGGAGGGCGGAGCCCCGCGCTATAAAGACTGACACGGCCGGGTGCAAGGAGCTCTCGGTCTTTTCCCCTTTGTCGTGGAACTGGTGGGGGGAGCTGTGAGGAGTCGTCGGTTGGTTGGTTGCTCCCTCGTCTCGGTTGAAGAGTTATGCCGGGTCGAGCCCGAGGAGCTCGTTGAAGTCGAGCTGTGTCGTCGTCGAGTCGGGTCGAGTCGGCAGTGGAGGACGGCGAAGGTGACGGAGCTCGGAGTTGAGGTCGTGGGAGGAGGACTCGACGGCCGCACCAAGGGAAGTCCTTTCTTTTTCTTGGGGTTTTTGGGCAAATGACTGTGGGAGCGCCTGTCTTGTAAAGTAGAACCGTTATAAGTGTTGCCGAGTGTTTGCGTTAGTCGGTGTTAACTCTGCGTCGTCGTTGCTTTGGTTTATTTGATATATGTGCATTCTGTGACTATACGTGTGCTTGTGCCTGTGTCTGTGTAAATAAAGTGCTTGCATGTTGAATTGTTCCCCGTTTCGCTGCGTCCTTTCCTTTGTTGGGTCTCCATCTTGCTTCACGTAAAGGGTTCGAGTGGGCGTGATACGCCCGATAATTAATTGGAACCGTCGAGGCCGACGATAACACCGCTCGGTCATCCCGATAGCACGGAACGGACCGCTTAGCGGTTCGTGTCCGAAGTCGACCTGCGGCGAGGTGCGATCGCCCGGTTTACCATCCGCGTGGGTACTTAGGTAGGTCGAGTTTGGCGAACAACCCTATCCCACGCGGTTGCCGATTGGCACGATCGTGGTGAGGCCGAAAGGCCCACCCGTGACTGGCTCCCGGCGTTAGTCCAGAGGGTCACGACTGAATTGTCCGTCCGGTGGGCAGACGTGCCGCGATTCGAGTCACGTGGCCGTTCGCACGCCAGCGGGCGCGAATTCGCAACAATATTGCATCAGATGTAGGGAAGTGGTATGCCTGCCATCATGCACAACTCGGCCCAAAAGCCTGTACAGGTACTTGCATTCAATTTTTCTCTCCTTTTAAGTGTACTTTGATGGTTTCACTTGCTTCACGTTCTTGTGTGATTGCAGAGCACAACGGTGCAGTCAATCTCTGGCACAGGAGCACTTCGCATTGGAGCTGCCTTTTTGGTAAGTCTTTCCTTTTGTTTTATCGTCGCACACATTGCTGTTCTGTCTCAAATCAACACTGCATAAAGGGAGTGTAAAGAGGTCATGAAATCTTCAATGTCTTGTTCAGCCTCAGAAAAGGGCCATGCCACCAACGGTTTCAGTCTTGCTGGCCTGCTGGATGCACAGATGTGAGTTCCCTTCAAGGAACTTCAATGCAGGAGGAGGCCAATTTGCCCCGTCAAGTGTGCAGTACATTACGGATGCCAACCAATGGTTTTGTTCGTGCTCTATCCTTTTTAGCTGCTGAGCATCAAGCAAGGAAGCAGCACTTACCATTTTTAGCTTATCTGGAATTTAAATCCAGCTGTTAGATTTTTCCAGCTGGATTTTAATCCTGAATCCAGCTGGATTTTAAATCCAGATAAGGTAATTTCATCGCACACTGTTCGTCCATCCATCCATTGGGATAAAACTCTGTGCAGAGCGTTGATGCTGCCGAAGCAGTCTCCTTGGCTATTGAACACAATCCTGGACGGGTCGCCACTCCGAAAACAGGATACCAACAAACTGGCACTCATTTTGCCAACCTCAGAAGGATGA
>CM068962.1:118998389-119009899 GCA_035128595.1 Eptatretus atami | reverse complement strand
AAATTTTATTGGAAGAAGTGACAAGGATGAGGCACGCTTCAATGCTTTCCCACACGTTGTAATTTGTATGGAGACCTGTGGAATGGCAGTCAATGCGGTGAATGTAATGAATCGCGTTCTCCAGCGCCAAACGATTCATGAGCGGTGTATAATCACCAGATGATCCGGAAGTGAAAAAAAACGAAAGTTTTACATTCAGGGTTTGTGTGTCGGTGGAGTTACTGCGTGTGGCGGTGTAGCAGCTGACACGTCGCCTTTTTTTTGTTGCAATGGGTGGTGCTGTCTATCACAGACCACAACCAAATTCCGAACGATCTTATTTCCCAGTTTGCAAAATTCTCGGAAATCTAAATCGGGTGGATGTGCGGCAGCCAAGCAGAAGTCCCATTGTTGAGGACCCCCTGCAGCAGGTGCTGAGTGATAGGACAGCCCACTTCTCTCCCCCCCCCCGGTGGCGGAATGTACGCTTAGATATATAGTGGCTATATGGTATTTGAAGCTTAATGTGGTTCAATTAATGTCACAACATGGGCCAAATGGTCTCTTCTTCTGCCAAGGTTCCGTGTTTTAATTTTGTCCTTGAAACCTCGGAGGAGGTGTACATCTCATGTAGTTTTCAGCCCGGTCTGGACACTTCCTTTTGTCTTTTTTTTTTTTTTGGAACATTCAGTCGGCAAATATACGGCATATGATTTGAAGGATCCTCATTTTATTTTAAAACGTAGGTTTGAACTGCGCAAGGCATGACGAAGGAATGAATCAAAGCCAAGAGAGAATATATATACTGTATATACATATATATTTATATATATTTATATTTAAAATTCATTTCCGGTGTTGGTATTACGATGGCAGCTTCCGCGTCTGCTCGAGCTGCTTCCCTTTCCATGGATTTTATTTGCAGCCTCACGGAATTAGGAGACCTGCGGAAAGCGTACGAGCAACTGTGCAAAGAGGAGGTGCATCGCTTGCACGTCATCACACCTCGTCATTCCACTACCAATTGGCACCTTCGATCTCCATTTTTCAGACCATCCTTTTCTTCTTCTTCTTCTTCATTTTCTCTTCACCACACTTAATTTTTTACTCAAAATTAATACATTCTGCGTTTATTGTTTTTTTCCCCCCATTTTGTGACTCCTCACCGCGCCATTTTTACACATCACGCTTCTTCTTCTTTTTTACAGCGCGGCGACATCGCGCTGTTATATAATTTAATTGGCTATTCTGTCCTGTGTCTTCTGTCACACTTATTGTTGGGTGTGATGTGGGCGGAGATTGACGGGTGTATTGTGGGCGGAGATTGCCGTGTGGATTGTGGGCGGAGATTGCCGTGTGGATTGTGGGCGGAGATTGCCGTGTGGATGTGGGCGGAGATTTGCAGTGGATTTGTGGGGAGATTGCCGGGTGATTGTGGGCGGAGATGTGCAAGTGTGGATTGTGGGCGCGAGATTGCCGGGTGTATTGTGGGCGGAGATTGCCGGGTGTATATGTGGGCGGAGATTGGCCGGGTGGATTGTGGGCGGAGATTGGCCGGTGGATTGTGGGGCGGAGATTGCCGGGTGGATTGTGGGCGTGAGATTGCCGTGTGGATTGTGGGCGGAGATTGCCGGGTGTATGTGGGGCGGAGATTGCCGGTGGATTGTGGGCGGAGATTGCCGGTGGATTGTGGGCGAGATTGCCGGTGGATTGTGGGCGGAGATTGCCGGGTGGATGTGGCGGAGAATTGCCGGTGGATTGTGGGCGGAGATTGCTGGGGTGATGTGGGCGAGATTGCGGGTGTATTGTGGGCGGAGATTGCCGGTGGATTGTGGGCGGAGTTGCACGGGTGGATTGTGGCGGAGATTCCCGGTGGATTGTGGGCGGAGATTGCCGGGTGGATTGTGGGCGGAGATTGCCGGTGGATTGTGGGCGGAATTGCCGGGTGGATATGTGGGCAGATTGCGGGTGTGTGGGCGGAGATTGCCGGTGGATTGTGGCGGAGATGCCGGGTGGATTGTGGGCGAGATTGCCGGTGGATTGTGGGCGGAGATTGCGGGTGTATAGTGGCGAGATTGCCGGTGTATGTGGGCGGAGATTGCCGGGTGATTGTGGCGGAGATTGCGGGTGATTGTGGGCGGAGATTGCGGGTGTAGATATGTGGGCGGAGATTGCGGTGGATGTGGGCGGAGATTGCCGGTGGATTTGTGGGCGGAGTTGCAGGGTGATGGGGCGAGATTGCCGGGGGATTGTGGGCGGAGATTGCCGGGTGGATTGTGGGCGGAGATTGCCGGGTGGATTGTGGGCGGAGATTGCCGGGTGTATTGTGCGGGCGGAGAATTGCGGGTGATGTGGGCGGATGATTGCGGGTGGATTGTGGGCGGAGATTGCCGGGTGTTTGTGGGCGAGATTGCCGGTGATTGTGGGCGGAGATTGCCGGTGGATTGTGGGCGGAGATGTCCGGTGGATTGTGGCGGAGATTGCCGGGGGGATTGTGGGCGGAGATTGCCGGGTGTATTGTGGCGGAGATGTCCGGGTGTATTGTGCGAGATGTCCGGTGTTAGTGGGCGGAGATTGCCGGGTGGTTGAGGGGGATTGCGGTGATGTGGGCGGAGATTGCCGGTGGATTGTGGCGGAGATGCCGGGTGGATTGTGGGCGAGATTGCCGGGTGATTGTGGGCGGAGATTGCCGGGTGGATTGTGGCGGAGATTGCCGGTGTTGCGGTGCGGAGATTGCGGTTATTGTGGGCGGAGATTGGCGGGTGTATTGTGGGCGGAGATTGCGGTGTGATTGTGGGCGGAGATGTCCGGGTGGATTGTGGGCGAAGATTGCCGGGTGATTGTGGCGGATTGCCGGTGGATTGTGGGCGGAGATTGCCGGTGGATTGTGGGGGAGATTGCCGGGTGGATGTGGGCGGAGATTGCGGGTGGATTGTGGCGGAGATTGCCGGTGGATTGTGGGCGGAGATGCCGGTGGATTGTGGCGGAGATTGCCGGGTGTATTGTGGGCGGAGATTGCCGGGTGTATGTGGGCGGAGATTGCCTGGGGGTGGGGATTGTGGGCGGAGATTGCGGGTGATTGTGGGCGGAGATTGCCGGGTGGATTGTGGGCGAGATTGCGGGATTTGGGCGGAGAATTGCGGGGTGATTGTGGGCGAGATTGCGGGTGGATTGTGGCGGAGATTGCCGGTGTATTGTGGCGGAGATTGCCGGGTGGATTGTGGGCGGAGATGCCGGGTGATTGTGGGCGGAGATGGCCGGTGTATTGTGGGCGAGATTGCCGGGTGGATTGTGGCGGAGATTGCCGGGTGATTGTGGGCGGAGATTGCCGGGTGGATTGTGGGCCGGAGATTGCCGGGTGGATTGTGGCGGAGATTGCCGGGTGGATTGTGGGCGGAGATTGCCGGGTGGATTGTGGCGGAGATTGCGGGTGGATTGTGGGCGGAGATTGCCGGGTGGATTGTGGGCGGAGATTGCGGGTGGATTGTGGGCGGAGATGCCGGTGGATTGTGGGCGGAGATGCCGGGTGTATTGTGGGCGGAGATTGCCGGGTGTATAGTGGCGAGATTGCCGGGTGGATTGTGGCGGAGATTGCCGGGTGTATTGTGGCGAGATGATGCCGGGTGATTGTGGGCGGAGATTGCGGGTGGATTGTGGGCGGAGATTGCCGGGTGGATTGTGGCGGAGATTGCTCCGGGTGATTGTGGGCGGAGATTGCCGGTGGATTATGGCGGGAGATTGTCGGGTGATTGTGGGCGGAGATTGCCGGTGGATTGGTGGGCGGAGATTGCGGTGTAGGGATGTGGGCGGAGATTGCCGGGTGATGTGGGGGATGTCCGGTGTGGATTGTGGGCGGAGATGCGGGGTGGATTGTGGGCGGAGTTGCCGGGTGGATTGTGGGACGGAGATAGTCCGGGTGGAATTGTGGGCGAGATTGCCGGTGTTAGTGGGCGGAGATTGCCGGTGGATTGTGGGGGAGATTGCCGTGTATTTGTGGGCGGAGATTGAGGTGTATTGTGGGCGGAGATGCCGGGTGGATTGTGGCGGAGATTGCCGGGTGGATTTGTGGGGGAGATTGCCGGGTGGAATGTGGGCGGAGATTGCCGGGTGTGATTGTGGCGGAGTTGCGGGTGGATTGTGGGCGGGATTGCGGTGTATGTGGGCGGAGATTGCCGGGTGATGTGGGCGGAGATTGCCGGGTGGATTGTGGCGGAGATGCGGGTGTATTGTGGGGGAGTTGCCGGGTGGATTGTGGGCGGAGATTGCCGGGTGGATTGTGGGGGAGAATGTCCGGTGGATTGTGGGCGGAGATTGCCGGGTGGATTGTGGGCGGAGATTGCCGGGTGGATTGTGGGCGAGAATATGTCGGGTGGATTGTGGGCGGAGAATTTGGCCGGGTGGATTGTGGGCGGAGATTTGCGGGTGTATAGTGGGCCGGAGATGCCGGTGTATGTGGCGAGATTGCGGGTGATTGTGGGGGAGATTGCCGGGTGGATTGTGGGCGGAGATTCCGGGTGATTGTGGGCGGAGATTCGGTGATGTGGCGGAGATGTGGGTGTATAGTGGGCGGAGATTGCGGGATTGGCGGAGATGTCCGGGTGTATTGGGCGGAGATCCGTGTGTTAGTGGGCGAGATGCCGGTGTATGTGGCGGAGATTCGTGTATTGGGCCGGAGATTGCGGGTGGATTGTGGCGGAGATTGCCGGTGGATTGTGGGCGGAGATTTGCCGGGTGGATTGTGGGCGGAGATTGCGGGGTATTGTGGGCGGAGATTGCCGGGTGGATTGTGGGCGGAGATTGCCGGGTGTATTGTGGGCGGAGATTGCCGGGTGATTGTGGGCGGAGATTGCCGGGTGATTGTGGGCGGAGATTGCGGGTGGATTGTGGGCGGAGATTGCCGGGTGGATTTTGGGCGGAGATTTGCGGGTGGATTGTGGGCGGAGATTGCGGGTGGTATGTGGGCGGAGATTGCCGGGTGGATTGTGGGCGGAGATTGCCCGGGTGGATTGTGGGCGAGATTGCCGGGTGATTGTGGGGGAGATTGCCGGTGGATTGTGGGCGGAGATTGCCGGGTGGATTGTGGGGAGATTGCGGGTTGGAATTGTGGGCGGAAGATTGCCGGTGGTATTGTGGCGAGATTGCCGGGTGTTGTGGGCGGAGATTGCCGGGTGATTGTGGGCGGAGATTGCCGGTGTGATTGTGGGCGGAGATGCCGGGTGGATTGTGGGCGGAGATTGCCGGGTGATTGTGGGCGGAGATGTCCGGGTGGATTGTGGGGGCGGAGATTCCGGGTCGATTGTGGGCGGAGATTGCCGGCTGATTGTGGGCGGAGATGTCCGGCGTGGATTGTGGGCGGAGATTGCGGGTGGCTGTGGCGGAGATTGCCGGGTGTATGTGGGTGGGAGCGGGGATTGTGGGGATTGCCGGGTGGATTGTGGCGGAGATTGCCGGGTGTATTGTGGCGGAGATGCCGGGTGATGTGGGCGGAGATTGCCGGGTGGATTTGTGGGCGGAGATTGCCGGTGGTATGTGGGCGGAGATTGCCGGGTGGATTGCGGAATGCGGGTGATTGTGGGCGGAGATGTCGGGTGTATGTGGCGGAGATGTCCGGGTGATGTGGGCGAGATTGCCGGTGTATTGTGGGCGGAGATGTCCGGGTGATTGTGGGCGGAGATTGCCGGGTGTATGTGGGCGGAGATTGCCGGTGATTGTGGGCGGAGATTGCGGGTGGATTGTGGCGGAGATTGCCGGGTGATTGTGGGCGGAGAATTGTCGGGTGTATTGTGGGCGGAGATTGCGGGTGGATTGTGGCGGGATTGCCGGTGTATTGTGGCGGAGATTGCCGGGTGATTGTGGGCGGGATGGCCGGGTGTATGTGGGCGGAGATTGCCAGGGTGGATTGTGGGCGGAGATTGCCGGGTGGATTGTGGGGGAGATTCGGGGTGGATTGTGGGCGGAGATTGCCGGTGATTGTGGCGGAGATTGCCGGTGGTTGTGGCGAATTCGTGTGTGGCGGAAGATTGCGGGTGGTTGTGGGCCGAGATTGCGGTGTTGTGGGCGGAGATTGCGGGTGTATGTGGGCGAGATTGCCGGGTGGATTGTGGGGATTGCGGGTGGATGTTGGGCGGGATTGCCGGGTGATTGTGGCGAGATTGCCGGGTGTTATAGTGGGCGGAGATTGGGGGTGGATTGTGGGCGGAGATGCCGGGTGATTGTGGGCGGAGATTGCCGGGGTGGATTGTGGGCGGAGATTGCCGGGTGGATTGTGGGCGGAGATTGCCGGTGGATTGTGGGGCGGGATTTGCCGGTGATGTGGGCGGAGATTGCCGGGTGGATTGGGGGAGATTGCCGGGTGATTGGGCGGAGATTGCGGGTGATTGTGGGCGGAGATTGGCCGGGTATTTGTGGGCGGAGATTGCCGGGTGATGTGTGGCGGAGATTGCCGGGTGGATTGTGGCGGAGATTGCCTTACGGGTGGAGATTTGTGGGCGGAGATTGCCGGGTGGATTGTGGGCGGAGATTGCCGGGTGGATTGTGGGCGGAGATTGCTCGGGTGGATTTGTGGGGCGGAGATGCCGGTGATTGTGGGCGAGATTGCCGGGTGGATTGTGGGCGGAGATTGCCGGTGTGGATTGGGGCGGAGATTGCCGGGTGTATTGTGGGCGGAGATTGCCGGGTGATTGTGGGCGGAGATTGCCGGTGGATGTGGGCGGAGATTGCCGGGTGGATTGTGGGCGGAGATTGCCGCGGTGTATTGTGGGCGAGATTGCCGGGTGGATTGTGGGCGGAGATTGCCGGGTGTATTGTGGGCGGAGATTGCCGGGTGTATTGTGGCGGAGATTGGGCGGAGATTCGGGTGGATTGGGGGAGATTGCGGGTGGATTGTGGCGGAGATTGCCGGGTGATTGTGGCGGAGATTGCCGGTGGATTGTGGGCGGAGATTGCCGGGTGATGTGGGCGGAGATTGCCGGGTGGATTGTGGGCGGAGATTGCCGGGTGATTGTGGGCGGAGATGCTTCCGGGTGGATTGTGGGCGATGGCGGGATTGGTGGGATTGCGGTGATTTGTGGCGAGATTGCGGGTGGATTGTGGGCGAGTTGCCGGTGAATGTGGGCGAATTGCGGTGATGTGGGCGGAGATTGCGGGTGATTTGGGCGGAGATTGCCGGTGATTGTGGGCGGAGATTGCCGGGTGAATTGTGGGCGAGATTGCCGGGTGGATTGTGGCGGAGATTGCCGGGTGAATTGTGGGGGAGATTGCCGCGGTGAATTGTGGGCGGAGATTGCCGGTGGATTGTGGGCGGAGATTGCCGCGGTGTAATTGTGGGCGAGATGCGGGGTTTGTGGGCGGAGATTGCCGGTGATTGCTGGGCGAGATGCCGGGTGATGTGGGCGGAGATTGCCCGGTGATTGGTGGCGGAGATTGCCGGTGGATTGTGGGCGGAGATTGCCGGGTGATATTGTGGGGGAGATTGCCGGGTGGATTGTGGGCGGAGATTGCCGAGGTGATATTGTGGGCGGAGATTGCCGGGATGAATGTGGGCGGATTGCGGGTGGATTGTGGCGGAGATTGCCGGGTGATATTGATGAGGTGGGCGGAGATTGCGGGTGTTGTGGGCGGGATTGCCGGGTGGATTGTGGGCGGGATTGCCGGTGTATTGTGGGCGGAGATTGCCGGGTTGTAATTGTGGCGGAGATTGCCGGGGTGATTGTGGGCGGCGATTGCCGGTGGTTGTGGGCGGAGATTGCCGGGTGGTTGTGGGCGGAGATTGCCGCGGTGGATTGTGGGCGGAGATTGCCGGTGTGGATTGTGGGCGGAGATTGCCGGGTGGATTGTGGGCGGAGATTGCGGGGTGGTTGTGGGCGGAGATTGCCCGGGTGTATTGGTGGGGCGGAGATTGCCGGGTGAATTGTGGGCGGAGATTGCCGGGTGTATTGTGGGCGGGGTTAATGTGGAAGAGCGACGTTTTTTGTGCTGAATCGTTTTCTGTGTGAAGCCGGAAGTTGATTTTCTGAGCAGGAAGTGATAATCTTCCCTGTTCGTTTAGTTGTTGACGCGCAGCGTTGTAACTCGTTCTTTCATTGTTTTTCACGCAAGTATTGTTTAAAACGTCTTTGGAGGTGATTTTTCCTCTTTTTTTTGGTGAAGAAGTGTTATTACAAGCGCGGCGACATCGCGCGCTGTTATATAATTGGCATTATCCTGTCCTGTGTCTCTGTCACCTTATGGCCGCGTAACGTCTTTGAAATTCTGAGGGCTATAAATATAAATTTGTCCAACGTCACAACTCTTCCCATCATGCATGCTAATTCAACGTATATTAAACAACGTCGTAATCTGATTTACTACAAGTGATTTTTTTTTTCCAGCCGTGAGGGGAAAAGTAGGCTGAAAACTGCTCCCAACTACCTTGCCATGGCCACTATCCATACACCTGACGTCATAATCTTCGAAAATTACTTTCTTTTCCTGAAACAGTCTCTCGATTCCCAAGAATCCATGGATTGAAGATAAAAACATGAAAAACAATTTTATCTGCTTGTAAATGACGGGGAATGGCTTACTTTGCCGCGTTTCCTTGAGTTATGACCAGTTGTAGCTTTTTATGGCTTATTGAGGTGCTTCACCCGTCCACCTGCACCTGTTGTTGGGGAATCCTGGCTGGTGGTGAAACGTGAAGAACAAGCAACGAACTTTGTAATCATCCTTGTTGTGCCTTGCACTCACAGGGAGGGATGTGTGTATTTGTGGGGGATGTCCAGGTGTTTCTCAAGAATGGTTTGCAGGTGAGTTCCCAAATTGCCACCCACCACCTGGTGTGATGTGTGTGCTCGCCAGTTAAACACACGACATTGTTGGAGTCGAGGAGGAGGTTGACCTGGTAACCTGGTAACCTGGGGTCAATTATAATGAACATTTTCATTGATCACCGTGTTGCTTGACTCGTTGTATTGTGATATCCCTCATGTGTGGTGGAACCTTCATGAAGGGGGCCGAGCACAATCTGCACGTTCATTTCGTTCGAGTTGAGCGTCAAGCGAGCAGCGACTACCATTTTAAAGTGCTCGGTGTGAAATGGTAGTTACTTCTAGTTGTGGTAAAATGGTAATTGCTGTTGGGTGTGGTAAAGTGGTAGTTGCTGCTGGGTGTGGTAAAGTGGTAGTTGCTGTTGGGTGTGGTAAAATGGTAATTGCGAGTAGTTGCTGCTGGGTGTGGTAAAGTGGTAGTTGCTGGTAGTTGCTGTTGGGTGTGGTAAAGTGGTACTTCCCCAGCAACTACCACTTATCACACCCAACGCAACTACCACTTTACCCACACCCACAGCAACTACCACTTTACCACACCCAACAGCAACTACCACTTTTACCACACCCCACAGCAATACCACTTTAGCACACCCAACAGCAATTACCATTTAGCACACCCAACAGCAACTACCACTTTATCACACCCAACAGCAATTACCATTTTACCACACCCACCACGCAATTACCATTTTACCACACCCAACAGCAACTACCACTTTACCACACCCCACAGCAACTACCACTTTACCACAACCCACAGCAATTACCATTTATCACACCCAGCAGCAATTACCATTTTACCACACCCAGCAGCAACTACCACTTTAGCACACCCAGCAGCAATTACCACTTTATCACACCAGCAGCAATTACCATTTTACCACACCCAGCAGCAACTACCACTTTAGCACACCCAGCAGCAATTACCACTTATCACACCCAGCAGCAATTACACTTTACCACACCCACAGCAACTACCACTTACCACACCCACAGCAATTACCACTTAGCACACCCAACAGCAATTACCACTTTAGCACACCCAACAGCAACTACCACTTTATCACACCCAACAGCAATTACCATTTTACCACACCCAACAGCAATTACCATTTTACCACACCCAACAGCAACTACCACTTACCAACCCCACAGCAACTACCACTTTACCACAACCCACAGCAATTACCACTTTATCACACCCAGCAGCAATTACCATTTTACCACACCCAGCAGCAACTACCACTTTAGCACACCCAGCAGCAATTACCACTTTATCACACCCAGCAGCAATTACCATTTACCACACCAACAGCAATTACCATTTTACCACACCAACAGCAATTACCACTTTAGCACACCCAGCAGCAATTACCATTTTACCACACCCAACAGCAATTACCATTTTACCACACCCAACAGCAATTACCACTTTACCACACCAGCAGCAATTACCATTTTACCACACCCAACAGCAATTACCATTTTACCACACCCAACAGCAATTACCATTTTACCACACCCAGCAGCAATTACCACTTTAGCACACCCACAGCAACTACCACTTTATACACCCAACACAACTACCATTTTACCACACCCAACAGCAACTACCATTTTACCACACCCAGCAGCAATTACCACTTTGCACACCCCACAGCAATTACCACTTTAGCACACCCAACAGCAATTACCACTTTAGCACACCCAAGCAACTACCACTTATCACACCCAACAGCAATTACCATTTTACCACACCCAACAGCAATTACCATTTTACCACACCCAACAGCAACTAACTTTACCACACCCCACAGCAACTACCACTTTACCACAACCCACAGCAATACCACTTTATCACACCCAGCAGCAATTACCATTTTACCACACCCAGCAGCAACTACCACTTTAGCACACCCAGCAGCAATTACCACTTTATCACACCCAGCAGCAATTACCATTTACCACACCCAACAGCAATTACCATTTTACCACACCCAACAGCAATTACCACTTTAGCACACCCAGCAGCAATTACCATTTTACCACACCCAACACAGCATTACCATTTTACCACACCCAACAGCAATTACCACTTTACCCACCCAGCAGCAATTACCATTTTACCACACCCAACAGCAATTACCATTTTACCACCACCAACAGCAATTACCATTTTACCACACCCAGCAGCAATTACCACTTTAGCACACCCACAGCAACTACCACTTTATCACACCCAACAGCAACTACCATTTTACCACACCCAACAGCAACTACCATTTTACCACACCACAGCAGCAATTACCACTTTAGCACACCCCACAGCAACTACCACTTTATCACACCCACAGCAACTACCATTTTACCACACCCAGCAGCAACTACCACTTTATCACACCCAACAGCAATTACCACTTTATCACACCCAACAGCAATTACCATTTTACCACACCCAACAGCAATACCATTTTACCAACCCAACAGCAACTACCACTTTACCACACCCCACAGCAACTACCACTTTACCAACACCCAACAGCAATTACCACTTTACACACCCAAAGCATTACCATTTTACCACACCCAACAGCAATACCACTTACCACACCCAACAGCAATTACCATTTTAACACAACCCAACAGCAATTACCACTTTAGCAACAACCCAACAGCAATTACCATTTACCACACCCAACAGCAACTACCACTTAACCACACCCA
>CM068962.1:118984560-118998364 GCA_035128595.1 Eptatretus atami | reverse complement strand
TCGAAAATGACAACCAGCAACTACCACTTTACCACACCCGGCAGCAACTACCACTTTAGCACACCCAGCAGCAATTACCACTTTAGCACACCCAACAGCAACTACCACTTATCACACCCAGCAGCAATTACCATTTTACCACACCCAACAGCAATACCATTTTACCACACCCACACAACTACCAATTTACCACACCCACAGCAACTACCACTTTACCACACCCCACAGCAACTACCACTTTATCACACCCAACAGCAACTACCATTACCACACCCACAGCAACTACCACTTTACCACACCAACAGCAACTACCACTTTACCACACCCCACAGCAATTACCACTTTAGCACACCCAACAGCAATTACCACTTTAGCACACCCAACAGCAACTACCACTTTATCACACCAAGCACATACTTTTACCACACCCAACAGCAATTACCATTTACCACACCCAACAGCAACTACCACTTTACCACACCCACAGCAACTACCACTTTACCACAACCCACAGCAATTACCACTTTATCACACCCAGCAGCAATTACCATTTTACCACACCCAGCAGCAACTACCACTTTAGCACACCCAGCAGCAATTACCACTTTATCACACCCAGCAGCAATTACCATACCACACCCAGCAGCAAACTACCACTTTAGCACACCCAGCAGCAAACCACTTATCACACCCAGCAGCACACAGCAATTACCACTTTACCCACCCAACAGCAACACACTTACCACACCCACAGCAATACCACTTAGCACACCCAACAGCAATTACCACCTTTAGCACACCCAACAGCAACTACCACTTTATCACACCCAACAGCAATTACCATTTTACCACACCCAACAGCATACCATTTTACCACACCCAACAGCAACTACCACTTTACCACACCCCACAGCAACTACCACTTTACCACAACCCACAGCAATTACCACTTTATCACACCCAGCAGCAATTACCATTTTACCACACCCAGCAGCAACTACCACTTTAGCACACCCAGCAGCAAATTACCACTTTATCACACCCAGCAGCAATTACCATTTTACCACACCCAACAGCAATTACCATTTTACCACACCCAACAGCAATTACCACTTTAGCACACCCAGCAGCAATTACCATTTTACCACACCCAACAGCAATTACCATTTTACCACACCCAACAGCAATTACCACTTTACCACACCCAGCAGCAATTACCATTTTACCACACCCAACAGCAATTACCATTTTACCACACCAACAGCAATTACCATTTTACCACACCCAGCAGCAATTACCACTTTAGCACACCCCACAGCAACTACCACTTTATCACACCCAACAGCAACTACCATTTTACCACACCCACAGCAACTACCATTTTACCACACCCAGCAGCAATTACCACTTAGCACACCCCACAGCAATTACCACTTTAGCACACCCAACAGCAATACCACTTTAGCACACCCAACAGCAACTACACTTATCACACCCAACAGCAATTACCATTTTACCAACACCAACAGCAATTACCATTTTACCACACCCAACGCAACTACCACTTTACCACACCCCACAGCAACTACCACTTTACCACAACCCACAGCAATTACCACTTTATCCACACCAGCAGCAATTACCATTTTACACCACCCAGCAGCAACTACCACTTTAGCACACCCAGCAGCACATTACCACTTTATCACACCCAGCAGCAATTACCATTTTACCACACCCAACAGCAATTACCATTTTACCACACCCAACAGCAATTACCACTTTAGCACACCCAGCAGCAATTACCATTTTACCACACCCAACAGCAATTACCATTTTACCACACCCAACAGCAATTACCACTTTACCACACCCAGCAGCAATTACCATTTTACCACACCCAACAGCACAATTACCATTTTACCACACCCACAGCAATTACCATTTACCACACCCAGCAGCAATTACCACTTTAGCACACCCACAGCAACTACCACTTTATCACACCCAACAGCAACTACCATTTTACCACACCCAACAGCAACTACCATTTTACCACACCCAGCAGCAATTACCACTTTAGCACACCCCACAGCAACTACCACTTTATCACACCCCACAGCAACTACCATTTTACCACACCCAGCAGCAACTACCACTTTATCACACCCAACAGCAATTACCACTTTATCACACCCAACAGCAATACCATTTTACCACACCCAACAGCAATTACCATTTTACCACACCCAACAGCAACTACCACTTTACCACACCCCACAGCAACTACCACTTTACCACACCCAACAGCAATTACCACTTTACCACACCCAACAGCAATTACCATTTTACCACACCCAACAGCAACTACCACTTTACCACACCCAACAGCAATTACCATTTTACCACACCCAACAGCAATTACCACTTTAGCACACCCAACAGCAATTACCATTTTACCACACCCAACAGCAACTACCACTTTACCACACCCAACAGCAATTACCATTTTACCACACCCAACAGCAATTACCACTTTATCACACCCAGCCAGCAATTACCATTTTACCACACCCAACAGCAATTACCTTTTACCACACCCAGCAGCAATTACCACTTTATCACACCCAGCAGCAATTACCACTTTATCACACCCAACAGCAATTACATCATTTACCACACCCAACAGCACAGTACCACTTTACCACACCCCGAACAAGCAAGTACCACTTTACCACCACCAACAGCAACTACCACCAACTACCACTTTACCACACCCAGCACAACTTACCAGCAACTACCACTTTACCACACCCAACAGCAACTACCAGCAACTACCACTTTACCACACCCAACACAACTACCAGCAACGTGTGGTAAAATGGTAATTGCTGTTGGGTGTGGTAAAATGGTAATTGCTGCTGGGTGTGATAAAGTGGTAGTTGCTGTTGGGTGTGCTAAAGTGGTAATTGCTGCTGGGTGTGCTAAAGTGGTAGTTGCTGCCGGGTGTGGTAAAGTGGTAGTTGCTGGTTGTCATTTTCGAAGACTTTTGTTTGACTGACTTTGCCAACGTTGGAATGAAACCACTGATCTCCCAGATGCTGAGCAGACTCTCGAACCACAACACAACTTTGTCTCGTCTTGTTCTGTTATTCTGTTATTGTTTTGTAGTTGCATTTTCATTTTGTATATTAATAGAAATGGATTCTTCTGCTTATTTCATCTTTAAATCTTCTTTCATTGCTTCTTCTTTCCTTGTCCATCTTAGGAAGATGTCACGCGAGCATTGGACTTGCTTGTTGAACGCCGTGATCCTTTGGAGGCAAAGATGGATTCTTTACGTCGCATGCGGTGAGAGAATGAAGAACTAGCCTGGCTGGTGAAGGTAGAACGATGGATTATGGTAATCTCCGTCGGTACCCAGGTAGAACGATGGATTATGCTAATCTCCGTCGGTACCCGGGTAGAACGATGGATTAAATCAACATGATGTTGCTGGAGGTATGCTAACCGCCATGGGAACCAATGAGAAGGTTTCGTTTTCTTTCATCGCCCCTTTGCTCTGATGAAGGGTTAAGGAGTGAGGGGTTGAGGGGGTCGGCTGGTGGAAGGAGGTTGGAGTGGGTGTTGCAGATGTAGTTTGTGGATATAGTTTTATGGGGTATTAGTTGAAGAGTTTCCCACAGCTTATGAAAGAGGTGCACTTTACGATGGTGAGGTTTGGATATTTTTGTGCGATGTCACTTTGGTGTAGTGGTGTGTGTGGCCGTGCTAGGTTGTAATGGCCAGGCTTTGTATGAAGAATCATTACCTCACGCATGTCGAGTGAAAAGCGGGGTTGAGCAATTGGTTCACTTGTCTCTGTCTGTCCGTCCGTCTGTCTGTGTCCAAACATCAGTTTATGATCGAGGAACAGCTTTAGGAACTCACCGCAGGGCAAAGAAGAATTTTGTGTCTCAAGGGACACTGGATACCATTGACCAGAGTCGCACAGTCCAGGGCCAGGCTGAATGGCAGAGCTGAGCTGTTCAGGGAGCTGAGGCGTAAAACTGTACGTGCGCTAGGGTGGACAAGGAGGCCTATGTGCGAGGAATCTGTGAGGGGGTAGAGCATCACCTGTGGTCAAGTGATTCTCATCCTGCTTACAGGGGAATTTGCACATTGCGTTCGTCCAAGCCCATCCCTCGGTGTACTGCAGTTAGAGCAGAGGGTGTGTGTGCTCTTGACAGTGGAGTCCGAAGTGAAGGCCCGCTGGGCCGGTTACTTTCAGCGGTTGTACCAGGCTGATCCACCAGCTGTCGAGTTGACGTCAGGGTGTTACAAGCCCGTTGCTGACCCTCCAATCAACTGTGGTCCACCTTCGCTTGTGGAAACACAGGCTGCGGTGAACCAGTTGAAATGGGGTAGAGCTCCAGGGATCTGTGGCATCCATGCTGAACTTCTCAAGGCTAGTGGAAATGCTGCACTCGTGTCGTTGCATGCAGTTCTGTGCTCTGCCTGGAACACAGGCATCATCCCAACTGACTGGAAGAGGGGCCTTGTTGTCCCTCTCTGGAAAGGGAAGGGTGATCGCCAGACTGCAACAACTACCGAGGGTAACGCTGCCTCAGTGCCGGGCAAGGTCTTTGCTCGGATAATTCTTGATAGGGTTCGCCACCATCTGCTTGAGCACCAGCGTCCAGAGCAGTCAGGCTTTACCCAAAGAGGTCAACGATTGACGTATCCTTGCTCTTCGGGTCCTCACCAAACGCAGACGAGAGTTTCAGCAGGGGATGATTGCAGCTTATGTTGATCTCTGTAAAGCGTTCGATTCAGTGAATTGGGATGCCCTCTGGAGGATTCTTGGTCTTCGTGGGGTGCCACCAAAACTGATCGATCTGATGTCTGAACTCTACTCGGGTACTGAGATTGCTGCAAGATTGTGTGGTGCCATCTCTGACTTATTTCCAGTTGTTACTGGAGTTCGTCAGGGGTGTGTACTGGCCCCCACACTTTTCAGCACTTGTATGGACTGGATTCTAGGGAGGATGTCGGAGAGATCAAGCTGCGGTGCATCATTTGGGAATGTCAACATCTCTGACCTTGATTTCGCAGATGATGCAGTCATCTTTGCGGAGACTTTAGATATCCTTTTGGGGCCCTCGAGGTGCTGAATGAGGAGTTTGAGCCCTGGGATTACGGGTTTCCTGGGTCAAACTAAGATCCAGGCTTTCAATGACATCTTGGATGCCGCTGTCCTGTCTGTGCCTGTTTGTGGTGAGGATGTTGAGGTCGTGGAGAGATTTACTTACCTTGGCAGTGTATTCATGTCTCTGCTGGCTGTGAGTCAGAGGTCAATAGACGTCTGGGTCGGGCCTGGGGAGTCATGGATTCACTGGATAATGGGTGTGGGCTGCCCGTACCTGTGCGGGAGGACAAAAGTCTGAGTCTTCAGGTCCTTGGTGCTTCAGTCTTGCTCTATGGATGCGAGACTTGGACTCTGACCAAGGATCTGAGATGGACACTTAATTCCTTTGGTACCAGGTCTCTTCGGAGAATCCTTGGCTATCGCTGGTCGGACTTTGTGTCCAACGAGCGGTTGCTGAGAGAGACTCAAATGAGATTTGTTACCCTGCATAGTCTGTGAGCGTCAGCTGCGGCTGCATGGACATGTGGCTCGTTTTCCTGACGCTGATCCTGCTCACCAGATTTCTCTCAGCGAGGGAGTCTCCTGAGTGGAGGAGGCCAATGGCCGACCACGTGCCTCGTGTTGCAGCAGGTTGATCAGCATCTCAAGGAGATGGGGATGGGCCAGGCGTCTGCCTGGGGGATGGCCAGACGGAGGCCCCTGGAGTACCGGCAGAAAGTGGACACAGCGACGCACTGCTCTGGCGCATATTCCCATACCTGACCTGACCTGAACAGCTTTCTTTCATTTGAATGTTATATTTTGAACACGAGTCAGAACATGAATGTGTAGTTTTACAGTTTGTACTTTGGCTTGGAATTTGTCCTTGTTGTGCATGTATCGAGAGGAGTGAGATTTTTTGACTCTGGCTGCCTGTCTGACAGTCACAAACCCTACCATTTAGCAGGACTCGGACAAAATATTTCGGCATTTCACGTCATCACGACCAAATGATTTAAATTTCAACTTGATCAGACACATGGTCTGGCAGCCAGAATGATTTCATTTTTTTGATCTGGGTTTATTATTATTATTATTATTATTATTATTATTTTTTTTTTTTGAATGAGGCTCACTTGGCTGTACTGGATGGGTTTGACCTGCAGGAGTAGCAGCTGAAATGTGAATCCTATCCAGGTTCCTCCTGATGACATAATCTTTGCTTCTTGCTTGTTTGGGTTCCTTCTGATGTCTCAACTTCAGGACTTATACTTATTTCGTCTTCCATTTGATTTGATTTGAATTTATTTTAATCCCATTCTTCATCAATTGAATAATAATTAAAAAAAACGTCGCAGGTCAGGGTTAGGTGTCCAATCAAAGCGGGACGTCTTGTTTCCCGGTCATCACTGCCAGCAGTTATAAAGTGGCAGTTCTAATTGTATCTCTTATTCATTACATAACACACCAGTACAACAACACCACACAAAACAAGACCCGCGCGAGGGTCTGCAATCTCCGATTGCTCTTTTTCTAGCTTATGTTGTTTTATCAGGCCCAATTTGCAAGTGATCGAAGGAGATGCAAAGCAGCTTGCACAGACAATCACCTTCACTTGCAGCCTGGCTGAGACATCAGCAGCAAAGTGCGCGAGCTGGATGTCGCCAAGGTGCTTGTTCAGGTTCCCGTTCAAGTAGTCTCTGTTTTACATTTGAATATCCTTATTTGATCGTGTGTGTTGGTTCATCAATGAATGACAACATGGTTCCACTTTCTGAAATTCTGGTGATTTAAAAATGAAGAATGATTTCTTTCTGCCTGTTATTGGAAGCTTGCAGAATGTCCCCCTCACCGAATTACATCACGACAAGTTTACACAAGAATTGTGTGATACAGCCGTGCTCAGTTTATTTCAACATGGCAGATGTTAGACTTGCTTTCAATAAAGAGAGATATCAATGGTGGTGTTTTATCGTGTTCACCAATTACGACAACCAGTCAGATTATTATCGACGAAGATGATTTTGAATATAACCTGCGATTTGGTTGTCTAATTTTAGAATCTCACGCATGTTGTTGAAGCTAAAAGTCAATCCGTGTGTGTGTGTGTGTGTGTGTGTGTGTGTGTTGTTGACTTGTATACACTCCTAAAGCACTAAACCACTGGACAGGATGAGTTGATATTGGTTGGTTGTTCAGTAATGGA
The DNA here is from genome assembly GCA_035128595.1 of Eptatretus atami. Lineage (NCBI taxonomy): Eukaryota > Metazoa > Chordata > Myxini > Myxiniformes > Myxinidae > Eptatretus > Eptatretus atami. The sequence continues at coordinate 118,991,051 of CM068962.1, read as the reverse complement.
GAACGGACATCCAAGACATTCGGATTCCGAGTCCGGATGAAGATCAATGTCAAAAGATGACATCGATCTTCGCCAAGTTCAGAGATGGGGGGGGGGGGGGACATTAAAACGAGCGATGTCCGACCGACCGACGGACTGACTGACCGACCATTGTCCTTGTACTTTTGTGTACGTGCTAGTTCAAAACCGTTGAACATTTCAGCTTTCATATTGCAGATATCTATTCCTCATGACATTATCTCAACCTGATTAGATCATGGCTCTGGTTGGCTGAATTCTATTGCATTTGTACCATCTCAGTAGCTTGGCTTGTGTCCGCGATATTTCAAAAACCGTTGAAGATTGAGCTTTCATAATAGACAGATCTATTCCTCCTACTACCAAAAGGCATGGGACCGAGAGTATCAGCTTCTTGTCGAAATTGATTCTTTCACATACTGTATTCATGTATAAATGAGATATCATGCTGCGAATTGCACCAATGTTGCCGCCGTAACCCTTTAAGATCCCAGATTGTTAACGGGCAAGGTAGACTCCATTGATGTTTTGATGATGATCAAATTGAAGAGCTTTTGTGGTAACAACGGGGGTATAACATTGATGGGCTGTGAATGGCGTTTTTGAACAAATTGATTGGCCATTTGGCTCTGTGAACTGATTTTTATGATCTCTCTTGCAAAACTGCATCCAGCGATCTGTTTGAGATCCATCGTTACTGTGTTTTTGGCAGACACGAGTATATCAAGCAAGCCAGCGAGCTGACGACATATTGGACTCAAGCTGTGTACAGATGGAGTTCAGGCTGCCCTTGCAGATGAAGACTATGAAAAAGCAGCTGCCCACATTCATCGCTTCCTCTCACTCGATTCTGCGTTATCACGCTCAGCCAGCAGGGACCGGAAGGTGAAGAATCGGTCTCGGCGGCCTCTGCGGCATGGCCGGCATTTTGTATATTGTGGACGTGTGTGGATGTTGAGCTTTTATGAGGTGGTGATTTAAAGGAGAGTTGACTGAGACCCGATAGCTGCCGACAGCCATCTTGTATTGTTTGGCTCTTCATCGATCTTTTGGCAGGAATGTTTCATCCTTTGAATATGCAGCACTCCATCAGTGTTGTTATTTTAACTATTTGAATTGATCAGCTAAGTGCCTGACTAGTACTTTAATTTTACTCTTAAATTAAATGATGGGTCAAGAGCAATGGTATGATTTTTAAACTCTTCACTATTCCAGTCTCATGACTGTATTTGTGAATGTTCTAGGTGGGGCTTGGGCAGATGGGCTGGAACGCTTGCGTGCTGCTGAACAACAGCTCAAGCAGTTGGTCGCGGAGCAGTTTGAGGCAGCGGTGCGAGCAGGCGATGGAGCTCAGGTTGAACGGTTTTTTAAACTCTTTCCCCTGCTCGGCCTTCAGAATGAAGGGCTGATGCGCATTGGGGCGCTACCTCTCTCAGCAGGTGTGTTTGAATGTCTTGTCCAACAGCTTGCAGTATACACACCTTGTATAAAGGAAGGAAAAAGAAAAACAACAACTCATTGTGATGTACATTGTCACGGAAGCACATATCAGAACAATTACTTGACCTTTACCGGAGGGGATGATGTAAATGAAGTGTAAATGCACCTTGCTCTAGGCTGGCTGAGGCAATTTAGTTCGATCGGACAAACTTCAGTCGAGCTTTGCAGAAATATATTGAAATGTCTATAATTGTCATGACGTTAAAATTAGGTCAAGGTCAAATAAATTATGTTAACCCGCATACTTTATATTCACATAATTGATGCAAATTTCATTCCGAAAGTCCCAGGTTAAAAAAAACAAATTATTGGATACACTGCCAAGACTCGTACGTTCTGTGTGTTAGCTCTCATATAACGGGGAGCAGGAGACGAGAGGGCGGAAGAGGGAAGGAAAAAAACCAGTGTGGAACTGAGACATGAAGAGATCTGTGGAAGGGAGAGGGATGAGGCGGGGTACACAGGGTAAACAAGATGATGTGACAGGGTCTTTCAGGTTTCAGGAAGGAAAGCAGGGAATTTGAAGGAGGTGGGTTTGAGGTGGATTAACAAGGGTGGAAAAGATCGTGGTTTTGGATGGGGGAAGATTAGAGGTGGTGGTGAACAGCTGTTTTGAAGGCCTGGAGGGAAGAGTGGGATTGAAGAGAGTGAGGGAGTTTGTTCAAAAGGTGGGGAAAAGAGGATAAAAGAGTGAAGTGAGCGTAATTCTTGATTTTGGTACCAGAAGGGGGTTGCTGGAGGACCTTGAGCGCCCTGTGGAAATATGGGGGGACATCTCAGACAGAGCAGGGGTGGCGAGACTAAAGAGAAGACTGTAAAGACAGAAAGACCACCGACCTGCCTGTGGTGAGAGCCCCAAAGACAGCCTCATCACAGGAGATACATGATCCTAAATGCCTTGGTTTCCACAGTGTGAAGCCGATAAAGGTGAGAGGCAGGAGCACCAGCCCAGAGGGGAGAGCAGTACTCCATCAGGCTGCGGATGAAAGCTTTGTATGTGGTCAGGAGCTCAGGTGGGCCGAGGAAGGACTTTGCACGATGGAGAATGCCCAGTCGGCGACTGGCTTTGGCGGCCAGCTTGGAAAGCCTTTGTCAGGATTGAAAGACATGTTCCACGTGTTGGACCAGTTTGTGATTTTACCCAGACCTGCAGAGAGCTAAGAAGCTGCTGCTTCCGGTCTGAGGGATGACAGATGGACGGCAGAGGGTGGAGTCATCAGCAAAGAGATAAAGAGGATTTTCCAGAGTCGGAGAGTTCATTGATGAAAATCATAAAAAGAACAGGGCCAGTATGCTGCCTTGAGGAACTCCAGCCTGGATAGGAAGAGGGGATGAGAGAACTCCATTCAGAGATGCAGCTCGGACATTGGCGAAAAAAGGGAGAAAAACCTAAATGGTGGTTAGTATTGCAATGGGTGTAAGACCTTGACCTTTAACTCGGAGCAGAATGATGTAAATTATGTGTAAATGCGCCTTTGCTCTGGGACATCCAGAGAGGGTAATTTTGTTCTGATCAGACAACCTCAGTCAAGTTATGATAAAAATGTTAAATGTCTATAATTAGGTCATGACCTTAAATTTGGTCAAGGTCAAATAATTTATCAACTGTGTATTTTCTATTGACATTATTGATGCAAAATTTCATTCGAAAGTCCGAACCGGCTCAGAGATTAGTTCAGAAATTGGGAGTGTTGAGAATGCAGGAAGAAGAAAGAGAAAAAAAAACCTAAATGGTGGTTTAGCATTCTCGGGGTCTAAGAACTTGGGGTACCATTAAAAATTGGGGCACTAATTGTAGAAACAACCTCTACCACATGTATTAGCCTCCCTCTGTCCTATTGGAGAAGTTTAATAAATACAAAGGTTGGTAGAATGACCTGGAAAGGATGGGGTGGTCTTGGGGAGGGTGAATGAGAGTAAAAAAGATCATGAGTATGAATGCGACGGAGGGGGTGGATGACCTTGTATTTTTATATCAATTTATATGGACGTTGGAAGATGGAAACATGAACACGGTGTGTGGGATTTAAATTGTGAACAAGATGTCATTTTCACAAATCTTGCGTTGTTATTATTTTTATCATTATTTTTTTGACAATGTCGACAAACATAGATTGCACGGCAGGCGGAGAAGCAGCTCCAGGTTTCCGAGACATGAGAGCGGAGAGAAGCGTGCCGCTGTCATCTTCGCAGACAACCTCACCTACTTTTTGAAGGTTGTTTATTTGGACACACTGACCTCGTTTTGTTTTCTCTTTTGCATATCTTTTTATGAACCAGTGCCCATTTCAAATTGTCTTGATGGCATTAAAAGTCAAGTGTCAACTGGTATCATGTATCCAATCCGAATCCTTAATACTGATGCCTTCAGCTAAGTTTGAACTTTTAACACTTGAGGTCTCAGTGCCATCTTCTTCGCCAAGTAACAATCCACCACCATACCCTTTGTTTAGTTTTTCCTTGTTTATTGTGACTTTCAGACATTAATCTGTGTGTGCTGGTTTTGAGCAAAGGAACGCTCCTGTGTCGGGCATATTTTCATGCTCACTTGTTTGTGCAGATGTCCCACAATTCATGAGTGCATCCCACACAGCTCCATTGTGATTTGGATCGCCACTTCATAAACGCCAGGATTTTCAATAATTTTCCTGATTTCAAGAGAGTTGATGTTCTAATTGTCGTTGAGCTCTCCGGAACCAATTGCTCAACCATTCCATGAAGCCTATGGTTGGGATCGTTTGTGGTTGTTCATGACCCAACTTGAGAAACAAACGAGCCATGCTCCTCATTTTACATTCCTGAGAGAAGGAATTGATTGGGAGCGCACGTCGATAAGTAATTTGACCTTGCCTTACCAGCTCTTTAAGGATGAAGAGGTATCGGACAACTCACATTTTTAAAGGGGAAACTAAATGCTCAGACCACCTCAAGGCGACTCTACCCTTGATACACTACAAAATAGATCTGATGTGTCTTTTTTCTGATTGCGATTTATAAAGTGAGCAAATATGCAATTAAAAGTCGAAATCTTCTTATTCTTATTCTTTTCATCTTCTTCACGATTTGCTGTGTCGTCACACCGGGAGTCGACCGCCATATTGTGCTGTCTATGGCTAACATTAACTCAAACGATTTGTTTGTGCAGATTGCACGGCAGGCGGAGATTTTTTTACAGCAGATTCTGTACGATTTAACTCAAACAGTGAATAATTTTCGATTTTCCACAAATATGCCGAGTCGCTCTCTCTCTCTCTCTCTCTCTCTCTCTCTCTCTCTCTCTCTCTCTCTCTCCTCTCTCTCGTAAGACAAACCATGACGGTTTCATGGCACACAATGACCAAAAGACCCGAAGTTTGCCCAGAAATTGGACGAGGTTTGTCGAAATAGCCACACGTGGACCGCCCGAGAAATGTCAGTTTTGTGCTTGGCACGTGTTACATTATACCGTTATAAAACAACAGAGATGGCTATTTCTTGTGGTTTTCTGCCACGATTGAGAGCGGATGTCACACCCACGATCAAGCGGAAGAAACAGCCGTCGCTCGAAACTGCAACACCATCTCTACCCAGCTACCAGTACATGTAACATGGGCGATTTGAGCGTTGATCGAACACCTGTTACCATCGCCGGCAGTTACCACAAGAGCACCTGCAAATAATTATCTCTTAATCTAAAATTTCTACAAATCCAATGACCACCGCTATTTATTTTTTTTATTACCGTACTTTTATTTATTTTTTATTACCTGGTTAATTTTTTATTATTTAGATATTATTTTATTTTTTATTTATGTTATAGTTTTTTAGATTTTACTTTGTTTTCTATTATTTTATGTTTTTTATTGTTTATATTATAGTTTTTTTTTATTTACCAATATTTAGACTTTCATTTTTTATTGTACTTGGGTATTTTCTATATTTTTTTATCATTTACTTGATATTTATATTGTTTATTATATTTATTTATTTTTTATTTATTTAGAATTTTATTTTATGATTTAATTATTCTAGTATATTGTTTTTTATTTTATTTTTTATTATATATTGATTTTTAGTTTTTTTTTAATTTTTATTATTGTATATATTTTTTTGTCAGCAGGTATTTTATTTTTTTAATTATATTATTTTTTTATTTATAATTTTTTTTTATTTTTATTATTTTTTTTATTATTTCTTATATTTTTTTGTATATTATTTTTTATCATTTATTTGTTTTAATTTTTTTTTATTTAATCATTTATTTTTACTTTATTTTTATACAAGTTGTTGATTTTATATATTTTTTATTTTATTATTCTTAATAACTTATTTTTTTAAATTCTATTATTAAATTTGTTAATTTATATGCTTAAGTTTCTTTTTAATCTATTTATGACTATTAGATTATTATATTATTTATATATTAATATTTATTTATTTATTTTATGTAATTATTAATTTTTTATATTTATCTATATTTTATTCATTATGTATTTATATTTGATTTAATTATTTATTTATTAGTGTTTTTTTTTTAATATAATTTTTTTTATATATTTTATATTGTTTTATATGATTTCGTCAAAAATTAATTTTATTTATTTTTATTATTTATGTATTTTTTTATATTAAACTATTATTTTATAATTTATAGTTTTATTATACTGTTATTTTTCATATTATTTGTACAAGTATCTGTTTTTGAAATTTTGTAATATTTTTCTTATTTTATTTTTATTTTTTACTTATATTTTATTTGTAGATATCATTTTGATTTTTTTTTTTACTTTTTATTTTTTATATTATTTGATATATTTTTCTTCTTTATGTGATCTATTTTTTAGACTTTTTTTATATATGATATTTTTATTTACTTAATTTTTATATTTAATATTATATTTATTGATATATTAATAATTATACTTTTAATGTTATTTTTTTATTTTTTTAGTTCTAATAATTTTATCTGTTATTAGTCTTTTTGTTTATAATCT
>CM068962.1:118930239-118942571 GCA_035128595.1 Eptatretus atami | reverse complement strand
TCACCCCTTTTGTGTCTTGTGAGCCAAGGATTATGTCAAAACGTTATGGACAATTTGGACGAACATTTTTGGTGACAGGTTGGTGTTGTGACAAGGATGAAATTGACTAGATTTGGGGTCAGATCTGATCGGCAATATTATACCCTGTGAGTGACAGGGTACCCTATTGGTTTTTCTTCCTGTTTATTATTATTATACGATATTAGGGTACCCTGTGAGTACAGGTACCCTATGTTTCTCTGTTTATTATACCATTATTATTATTATTTTCTTCCGCCGGGCATTTCACACCTTGTTCGCTTTAAAAATCATTTTCTCTGGTGAGACTAAAGTCCGATCGACATAAAATTTGCACCATAAGTTATGATCTTTTTATAGCACAATCACAGGTTTAATTATACGTCGATTATCACGTGGTCGTCGCCATCTTGAAAAAAGCGAATTAAACTTCTGGACATCTTTATCTCGGATACGTTGCTAATGGAAAAAAATTTTCTGTTGAACATTTATTAAGCTCCCGTATGGGGAACACGTGTGATTTTTCTGACGTCATAGGGAAGCGATATACGTGTGAAAATATCGTTCAAGTAGAGAAAACGCCGTATGGGCGAAAAACTGAAAAATCGGATCATCAATGTCTAACGCCCAAAATTTCTCTACCTCATCGTCAAAAATGTTTTTTTTGACGTCTCGATGACCTTTAATTCGGCCGCCATCTTGTTTTTAGTTTTTGTTTTTTTTAAAAAAAATCTTCATTCTCCAGAAGCTGAACAGATTGGGGCAGAATTTAACAGGTACATTCCCCCAAAGGTCCTCTTCTTTCCAATTGATTGTTTATTCTTCTTATTGGTCACATGTTGGCGGCATCTTTGAAAAAAACCCTAAAAACCTTCAAACATCTTTGCTTCTCAGAAGCGCTGGTCCAATGGAGGCGTATTTCTCCACAACATATTCAGGACATGTATGCAGATGTAAGTGCTTGTTAATTTCGACATTGATAGGTCACATGTTTGGCCCCATGTTGTTTAAGAAAAATATTAAATATGTGTTTCTATCTGGGAAATTCCTTTAAACCATCGAAGCGAAAATTTGAACTGCCTTCTCACATAAGTGCTGCATGATGGCAAAAAGATTTTACCAGAGTCACATGTTTGGCGCCACTGTATAGAAAAAATGGACCTTATCCGATTTACACGAAACTTCACACACTTGTAAGGTCACGATAGAACAGCAGAAATTTAAATTTTTGATTGTGTCATGTCACATGGTTCCGGCAGCCATCTTGGATTGAAAAGAAAAAATAAATTTTAAAAAAATCTTCTTCCCCAGAACGGAAAGGACAGTTGAGCACGAAACCATTACACATATTATTCCAGCATGAGGTCCTTTCCTCACGTTTCGTTAATTTCTCTTTGATCGGTCACATGATGTTTTTGGCGCTGGGCCACATTTGAATATTTAACCCTTATAAAAACTTTCAAACATTCTTCTTCTCCAGAACACTACCCTGATCTAAGGAAAACTTCACACACCTATTGCACCATGAGTTCGGGGAATACAAGTTTGTTTAATTTCTTAATTGGATAGGTCACATGGTTTGGCAGCCATTGTTGGATTTTAAAAAATATTTTAAATAAATGTTTTCCTGGAACTGCTGTACCTGAATCGAAAGCCAAAATTTGCAATGCATCCTCCATCATGTTGCATACATTGTTAAAATTATGACGTCACAAGTTACATGGTTTGGCCCCTCTTGGAATTTTACCCTAAACCTTCAAACCATCTTCTTCTCCAGAACGAGGACCTTGTTCTGATTAGGGGAAGACTTCACAGACCTATGTGCACATGAGTCGGGAGAATACAATTTGTTAATTTCTAATTGATATATACATGGTTGGCAAGCCATGTTTGAATCCCAAGAAAAAAAAAATATTTAAAATAATGTTTTCTCTGGAATCACACACCTATGAAGCAAAAATTTTGGCATTATCATCTAACATCGGTGTAACTGCAGGCATGGTTAAAATTATGACATCAGACATCACATTGCCCCCATGTGGATTGAAGTCTGGTACACCAGTTCTCGAAGTCCATCCAGCAGTAGCATATAAAGTGGCAGGTTTCTAGTTTCTAATGATAATCACGATGTTTTGGCAGCAGCCATGTATTGATTCAAGAAAATATTAAATAATGTTTCTCCTGGAATTCCAAATCACCGTATCGAAAATGCCAAAAAATTTGCCAATGGTATCATCTAAATGCGTGTATTGCGAGGCATTGGTTTAAAAATTGATGACATCCTCAGAATTCATGGTTTGGCCGGCCCGCGGGCATGTTTGGATTGAAGGTCTGGGTAAGCCCGGTCATTCACTGCCATCAGTATATTAAAGTGGCCTAGATTCTGAGTTATTATTCTTTTATCCGCCGGCAATTTGCACCCTTTTCGCTTTTTAAAAATCATTTTCTCTGTGGCACCTAAGTTCCGATCGACAGGAATTTTCCACCATAGTATGTATCTTTTTGATTTAGCACAATGACGTATATAATTATGCGTCATTGATCACGTTGGGTCGGTCGCCATCTGAAAAAAAGTCTGATAAACTTTGGACATCTGTATCTCGGAAACCGGTGCAATGGAAAATTTTTCACTTGATACATTTTATTAAGCTATCCCTATTGCGGAACACGTGTGATTTTTCGTGACACGTCATAGGTGACGAATAACCGGGAAAATTCGTCACAGTAGAACCCGATATAGGAAAATCTGAAAAATTCTGTAGCGTACATCACAAGCCAAAATTCAATCGTCAAAAAATGTTTTCTTTTGACAGTAAATCAGATGACGTAATTCGCGCCATCTTGTTTTTTAGTTGTTTTTTTAAAAAAAATCTTCTTCTCCAGAAGGGTTGAACAGATTGAGGCGAAACTTTACAGTACATCCCCAAGAGGTCCTCTTTCAAGATTGATTAATTCTCTATGATTGTCACATCGGTTTGGCTGCCATCTTTGAAAAAAACCCTTAAAAACCTTCAAACATCTTCTTTCTCCAGAAAGCCTGGTCCAATGAAGGCCGTGGATTTCCACAACATTATTCAAATTGTATGCGATTAAGTTTGTTCAATCGAATTGATAGTCACAATGTTTGGCCGCCATGTTTGGTTTAGAAAATATTAAAAAATTTTTCTCTGGAAATCCTTAAACCATCGAAGCAACAATTTGCAAACTGCCTTCTCACACAATGCATAGACTGCAAAAGATCTTTTACCTCAGGAAGTCACAGGTTTGGCGGCCCATCTTGGATAGAAAAACACAGACCATTACCGATTTACACAACTTCACACACTTCGTTAGGTCGACGAATAAGAAAAGCAGAATTTAAAATTTTTGATGTCATAGTCACATGTTCGCACCATCTTGGATTGAAAATGAATAAATTTTAAAATCTTCTTCCAGAACGGAAAGACAGATTGAGACAAACTTACACATATATTCAGCATTGAGGTCCTTTTTCGCAAGTTCGTTAATTTCTTCTTTGTGAGTTGGTCACATAGGTTGGCTGCATCTTTGAATATATTACCCTAAAACTTCAAACAATCTTCTTCTCCAGCAAACAGCGACCTGATCAAAGGGAAACTTCACACACTATTGCACATGGCAGGGAATACAAGTTTGTTTAATTATCTAATTGATAAGGTCACCATGGTTTGCAGCCATGTGGATTTTAGAAAAATATTAAATAATTGTTTCTCATGAACATGCTTAAACCTATCGAAGCCAAAAATTTGCCAACTTCATCCCCATGATTGTCTGCATACATGGTAAAATTATGACATCACAAATTACATGGTTTGCGCCATCTTGGGATTTACCCTAAAACCTTCAAACAACTTTCTATCTCCAGAACGGCTATCTATCAAGGAAACTTCACAACACCTATCACATTTGAGCAGCGAATACAAGTTGTAATATTCTAATTATAGGTCACATGGTTTGGCACCATGTTGGATTAAAGAAAAAATATAAATAATGTTTCTCAGGGAAATGCTTAACCTGTCGAGCCGAAAAATTGAATTATCATTACCTTCGTTGTCATACGTGGTAAAAAATTGACATCAAAAGTCACAATGTTTGCCGCACATCTTGGATTGAAGGATAAAATATAATTAAATGTTTACTCTAACCGCTGTTTCTTATATGCAAACTTCAAATTGTAATTTAGGCATGTGAAACAAAGTTTCAAAATTTCAACCTGATCGTCACGCGGTTTTGCAGCCAGAATTATTTAATTATTTGAATCTGTAGCCATCAGCACGAAAGTGAACGCTTTGTGCTGCACCGGTTCCGTAATCGTCTGTTCCGCTCGTCTCAAAGCAGGCCTGTGTTTCTGTCACTATTAAATAATGTTTTCTCTGCAAACCCGCTTATTCCTATTCAATGCAAAACTTTGCAGACTATATGTTAGTCTCATGTTCTATCAGTTGTGTCAAGCGGATACAATCTGTAACCCGTCATCACTGCCAGCAGTATAAAGTCGCAGTTCTAGTTATTATTTATTATTATTATTAAAGTGATCTTCACCATTCAGAGATCGGGCCAAAAAACGATAGAGCGACGAGTCTCAAAAGGTTACAGACGGCCATTCAGGGCAAACTTCGTGGCAGGTTGGGTGTCTTGCCAAGACGAATTGAGTCGATTTTGAGAAGATCCAGCAGATCCGGATACGAGAATTTGGGAAATGATCTTCACAATGAAAGATGGGCCAAAATGTATTTTAGCATAAATATTTCAAAAAAGTTGTGGGACCAGATTATGACAAAACGTGGGGGTATGAGTTGGATAGGTTGCAAATAACAAGCTGAATTAGATTTCGATTAACGTCTAAGGAATGCAGATCTGCCAATCAGTGGAGTACAAAATGTTAAAACTGCTTCAGCCTGTGGAGACATAAGACAGCTCTACCCAAGTGCCGTTCTAGTTAAACTCTGCTCCCGGCTTTTTGGTTTTTTTTTATGCCTAAAGGAGATCAGACAGCCCCAGAAGCAACGAACACATGCTGTAATGCAAGCAATTCGATTAAAGGGAAGTCACAAAGGATCAGACAGGCCCCAGAAGCAACGACACACATGCTGTAATGCAAGCAATTCGATTTAAGGAAGTCACCACCTGGCTCCATCTTGTCTCCCGCATTTCACGCAACAAGCTGCTCTGCACCTTGCTGAACTGCCACACAAGATTGAACAATAGCATTATTACAACAGCTGCAGAGCACAGGTAATGATAAACTCTCAGACTTGATCGAGACACATATTCCCCAATCCACCACCCACCAACCAAAAAATTTCACCCTCCCACAGAATGCATAATGCATCTGTACTATAATTGAAAAGACAGAGAAAACAAGCAAGAACTATCAATGTTGAGTGGTGTTACTCCAGAGTATTAACTGACACCTCAGAAGATATTCCCATATAATTTACGAAATTTGGAAGCTTACTGCACACAACCAGCCAGTCCTTATAATCAGTTATATCGATAAGTATGTTTTTTAGTTAGGGTCTTCGCCCCTATTGTCTAATGGAATTAAGTGACGTGCGCTGCGCAGAATTTTATAAGATAATTTTTACATCACCAACAACAACGATGACAACAACGCCCCATCTTCTTTTTACAAACAAATACTCTTGCTCCCGGCATCTCCGCTGCTCGACTGTATTCTCCGCGTTGCTCGCTGTATGCGGGGCGTGATGCTGAATTCCTTATGGAATGAATTCCATCCAATATGATCATGAAGCGTTTCGCTTTTTGGCTGTGCGCCAATAAGGGTATCGTCATTTCCGCCAAATGGCGACGAAGCAGACCAGAGACGGGGCGGTCCTTGCAAGAGCAGACTGCGACACCCAATCCACCCATGGGAGCAGCAACGACGAGCGGACTGCCACCCCGAGGGACAGAGAGAAGGAGATGAAAATGATTGCTAATCCCGTAAAAGGCTCAAGCGCTTCCGTCTGGTCTGCGCGTGTCTGCATCGCGCACTTCTTATCTGGTCTGCGCTACTCAATCGCACGCTTCTGTCTGGTCTGCGCTACTGCATCGCGCGCTTCTGTCTGTCTGCGACGGCATCACTGCTTCTGTCTGGTTCTGCGCTAGACGCATCAGCACGCTTCTGTCTGGTCTGCGCTGACTGCATACGCGTGCCTCTGTCTGTCTGCGCTGACGCATCCAGCGCTTCTGTCATGGTCTGCGCTGACTGCATCGCACGCTCTGTCTGGTCTGCGCTGCTGCACTCGCGTGCCTCTGGTCTGCCGTCGCGCTGAACATGCATCGCCGCGCATCTCTCTGTCTGCGCTGACCGCATCGCACGCTTCTGTCTGGTCTCGCATAGACTGCACGCGTGCCTCTGTCTGGGTCTGTGCGGACTAGCATCGCGTGCTTCAATATACATAATAAGACAACAAACATGCATCGACGTCCTTCTGCTCTGCAGTCTGCGACATGACTACATCGCACCTTCTGTCTCAGCTCTAGCGTCTGACTGCATCGCACGCTTCTGCTCTGGTCTAGCCGTCAATGCTGATCAGACTGGCCACTACCAACTGCCCGCCTTCTTCTGGTCTGCGCTGACCTGCCATCGCGCGCTTCTGCCTGTCTGCGCTGACTGCATTCGCATGCCTCGTCTGTCTGCGCTGACTGCATCGCATTGCCTCTGTCTGGTCTGCCTGACTGCATCGCCTGCCGTCTGTCTGGTCTGCCTGACTGCATCGCACGCTTTCTGTCTGGTCTGCGCTGACTGCAATCGCAAATGCCTCTTGTCTGCGTCTGCCGCTGACTGCATCGCGCCGCTCTGCAGTGTCTGCGCGACTGCATCGCGCCGCTTTCCAGGCGTCATCGTCTGCCGCCATTACTACAGGAGATCGGACATCTCATCACGGAGATCACCTCGTCTTTCCTCCTCTGGATTCCGCTGCCCTGGTCGTCCTTTGCCGACTGGTGCTCCGAGGTGCGGCATCGAAGCCGCACGAACCGGCCAGGTAGCCAGCACGTTCCTTACCTCCAGCTCACCTTCCCCTCCGAAGCTGGAGGATCAATAAGGCCACGGCCATTCATTTCTTCTGGTATTTGTGTGTTCGTAAAAAAACCCATGTGTTGTCCGTGGGCCCCATCTATATAAATTGTTTAAGTGCTATTTAATGTTAAACATTATTTGCCTGCTTAGTCGTTGATAACTCTGCTCTGTGTTCCCCTCCCGATTATTCTTCCCCTCGTCCCCCGAATTAATGTAAAATAGAATTGCCCTTTGTGAATTGCCCAGCTCATCCTTGTCCTTTCTATTCATTGGTTTTGCCGCGCTGCGAACGAATTTGGAGCTTCATTGTTGCCGTAATCGTGCAATCGGCCCGGCAGGAAATTGTACGCTCCGCTCGGGTTACGACTCGAATCCGGCTCGGTAGGACCGATCGCGAGGATTTCCTGCGCGAGGGTAAATTCCCCGGTATTTGGACGACGTGGGTATTTAGGTACATGAAATTGCAATTGACCCCTATCTCACTGGTCGACCTTATGGCGAATTTTCGTCGATAAGGACCTTGACCTTCGATTTATTGAAAGTACGACCTAAATTCAGGGTTCGGTGGAAGCCGACTCTACTGCTCCATCTAGCAGTCGTGCTCGCCACGAGACCCGGCCCCACAAAATAGGAACAAAGTGTTTGTATGTATGTATGTATGTCTGTCTATACCCATTACCTGGACAGCTGACCACACCACCCACAACTGTAAACTGAAGAAAAAAAATGCCAACTCGCCATTTCGATAAGCCAAAGATTCTTTGGAAGTGCACACAGTATTCAACAAATCACCATTGCCCTCCCTATTAGTTTCCATCCAGTGTAAAACAACCAAGAGACTGTTAAATGGATCATCAAATATCGAAAGGTTGGAGCAATAGGCGTCATAGGCCTTGTGAGATTGACCATACATGCAGCCTCAGGCTCCAGAGCCTCTAGGTAGTCAGCCGATGGGTCGGCTGCAATTAGAATTATTGAAAAGCTTTAGCACAACTATAAATGTATAATACGCGTACGCATGTTTGTCATGTATGCGAACCCGGGAGTTACTTTTATTTTGGGAGCGATCGAGCAAGCAGTTTGCTGTCAGTAAAGGAATGGCCCGTAGGTGGGATTCGCTGATAATAGAGAACGACTGAGTTCATAAAACAGTACCCCATCAGTTTTCACTGTTCAAGTAGCTGCAAATACATCAGTTCAATTAAGATAATGATTTTAAAAGATCGTTAAAAAAAAATTCCACAGTATTAGCGCAAAGCAGTCTATATACACCACCCTTGACCATGTCTAATACATAGACCTAAACGGAAAGGTTTATGAAAGTGCAAAGAAGCAAAATTTTGTCCACAGTGTTCAATTAAATAGTGTCAAGGAAATTCAATTTAAATAACATAAAATTTTTATTTTTGTATACACTTGTCGCAGGCTCGTATGAGATCAACACAACGCACAGCAAGGGCATGAGACAGAGGGCGGAGAGAGGAAGGACAAACAGTGGGAACAGAGAATTGCGGAGATCTGTGGAAGAGAGAGATGGCGGGGAATACGGGGAATAAAGATGACAAACAGGACTTTCAGGAAGGGAGCAGGGAATTTGAAGAATGTGGCGTTGAGGTGATTAACGGGGTTAGAAAGATCGAAGAGATTTGGATGGGGGATGATAAGAGTGTGGGTGGGTAAACAGCTGTTTTGAAGGCCTGAGGGAGGAAGGATTGACAGAGTGAAGGAGTTGTATTTCCAAAGCGGAAAAAAAGAGGATGAAAGAGTGAAGGTGAGCAGTGATTACGTCATTTTGGGAGTTTACCAGAAGGGTTGTATGCGACCTTGGGCGCCCTGCGAATGGGTGACAACGCACACACAGCGGGGGGGGCGAGACCGAAGAGGAACGGAGAGAGAGAAAGCCACCGACCGCCTGCTTGAGAGAGTGAAGAAAAAACTCAAAGACTTCAGCCCTCACCACGAGAATCCCAATGATCCGAAAGCCTTGATTTCCATAAGCATGAAGCCGAGAAAGGTGGGAGTTAGGAGCACCAGCCCAGAGGGAGAGATACCCATCAGGCAGCGGACAAAAAAGCTTTGTATGGGGTCAGAGCTCAGTTGGGCTGAGGAAGGATTTGCATGATGCAGGAATTCCCATTGGCGACTGGCTTTGGAGCGCTGAGTTTAAATGTGGCCTTTCCAGGAAATCATGGCGATAGTGAAACCCAGAAGCTTGAATGAAGGACTTCTTCCAGAGGATGTGGAGAAAGGGATGGGGAGGGATGAGGTTTTCCAAACCTCCTTTCAGAGAACATATGAGAGTGTGAATTTATGCGGATGAAAGACATGTCCACGTGTTGCATCAGTTTGGTATTTTTCCAGATCGCAGTGAGGCGAAGAAGCTGCTGCTGCCAGTCTGAGGATGACAGATGGTACGGCAGAGGGTGGAGTCTCAGCAAAAGAGATAAAGCGATTTCACAGAGAGTCGAAGAATAATTGATGAAAATCAGAAAAAGAACGCCAGAAACGCTACCTTGAGAGAAACCCAGCCTGACAGAAGGGGCGATGAAAGAACTCCATTTTAGGGCACACCTTGCTCGACAGAGAGGAAGTCTGCGAACATGAGTGGAGATTGCCTGGATACCATAGGAGAGAGTTTGTGAGTACGGGCAGGGTGCCAGACTGAATGTCAAAGCACATTATATGTGAGGGATCGGCTCGGATGTCATGTCCAGCATTCAGACTCCATCCATGTTGGGAGAGCAGAAGCAGCATATCCCGGGAGAGGACCTGGTCTGGAAGCCAAATTGAATTATCGGAAATGAGGCCATGGAGAAGAGAAGGAATTAATGTCTGAAGAGATTGATGGATTCAATAATCTTGCTGATGATGGGAGAAGCTGATTGGTTGTAGTTGCAGGGATCTGTTTTGCACCTTTTTTATGCAGGCGAGTAATGTTTTGCTGATTTCCAAGCTTTGATGGAGATGACCTGAGCAATGAGAGTGGATAGAACAGAGAAGAGGGTGAGCAAGGCAGAGAGCAGGTTTTTAGGACAAGTGGGCTGATGCCCGTCAATAGACGTGCAAAATCATGAGTCGAGTTTGACAGCAAAGCTCTTCACCTTGTCAGAAGAAAAGGACACAGAGTCCAGGATAGCGGTGCGACTGAGATAAGTAGTGTACACAAAAAAGTAGGTTTGGACACAAGATTTCGATGCAAACACCGAGTTTAGGCATTCAAGCCTTTTCACGTCGATCAGCAGTGCGGCCATTTAAGTAGGAGGGATTGAGAAACAATACACCAGAAACAATTTATATAGATTACCACCAGGATTTAGAGGAGAGAGGATTGAGAGTTCGACTTTGAGCTTAGAAAGATGTTTTTTTCTGGCTCTCCTCAGGTAGATTCACACTGTTCCGAGCTTTTATGGAAAGGAAATTGAGATTACCCTCATTGGGTTGCTTTCCATGAGGAAAGCAGTTGTTTCAGCACAACTGCCTCACCACAAGCTTCAGTGAACCAAGGGCGGAGGGAAAGGTAGCGAACACTGAAGACGAGAGGGGATAAATCTGTGCATGAGGGAGAGCAGTTTCTTTGAAAGAATTCCCAGGATGAGTGATATTAGAAAAGTTCATGGAGACCATCTAGAGTTTGATGATGCTTGGAGACCCTGCCAGTCGGCTTGAGTGAAATGCCAGACTCGACGGCGCTTGAGGTGGTTCTCTGATAACAAGCCGAGAGAGTTCCACTTGACAAGCACGCGGTTCAGGAAGAACCAATTAGAGTAAGGAAAGAAACAGCAATAGTTCAGGAAAGTTGGCAAAATCAGATCCAAAATAAACAGTTGGTTAGATCCGAGTCGGAAATGACCGATTGGTCAGTCCCAATGAGTCGCAGAGTTTTTTGCTGAAGTTCCATACAGGTGAGACGAATACCCAAACCTAGCCAACTGCATGATGACATTGAGTCACCCATATGAGGGAGAGAGAGTTTGGAAATGAGGAAGAAGAAGTTCGGTCCATGTTTTCGGATAAGTGAGGTGTAAATGGAGTCATCACTGTTTGGTGGACGGTACAGTAACCACATATAAACATGAGTGTGAGTGGAGGGAAGCCGTAGCCAAGAAAGTATTTCGGAAGTGTGGAGGGAGTGAGGCAGTGCATGGAGATGAGAATAAGTCCTTGATGAAAGAGGAGCACTCCTCCACTAGAACGAGCTCAGTCTTCAGACCGGAGGAGGAGTAACCGAGAATACTTGGGAGTCAGAGACGTCTTTGAGAGAAATTTCAGTTTGGCAGATTATGTCTGGTTGTCAGTTTTGCAACCTGTAATGGAAAGATCTGTAAAGGTATTGAGCAAGGCCCCGATAATTATGAGTGTGTGGTCCACAACTGTTAATGAAAGGAAGAGGGAGGAGCTTTGGGTGCAGGAGGAGATGGGTTTTGGGAGGGGGGGGTCGGACAAGGAGGAGGGAGGAAGGATTTGTTAAAGAGTTGGGGGTTGCAGAAGACTTAGGGAGAGGACCGGTATGAAAGGAAGAAAAGCGCGTGGTCTGGGAGAGGGGCAGAGAAGGACAGTAATAAGGCAGTTGAGGATTTGAGGAAGTGTGGATGATGAGATGGAGAATGAGAGGTCAGGGGAAGAGGCAGCTTTGTAGATGAGAGGGAGGGGGCAAACTTTGAGAAGGGTGAGGGAGGGGGGAAATGTGGAGAGAAGGTACGTGTGAAGAGTTGAGGGAGAAAGTTGAGAAGTTTTGAGAAAGCTGAGAGGGGCTTGGAAGGAGAAGAGTGTGATGTTACTTTGAGAGGAGAGGTGAGAGGGTTGAGTTGGACTGAAAAGTTGGAAAAAAGAATGGTGATGGGAAAACACAATTCATTGCTAACTGGGTTTTTTATAATTTTTAGTCAGAAAATGCGATTAAAGACCATTCTTGATGGATGCAATAATGGCAAATAAAGAGAATGGAAGAAAAAAACACTGTAACAGTTGGATTTTTTAGCAGGTATGAAGGAAAAGTCGAATGAGAGCAGTTGTTAAAATAGTAGAAGGTAAGGCATTATGATACTTTCCTTCATACCTTGCCTAAAAAATCCAACTGTTACAGTGTTTCTTCTCTCCATTCTCTTAATTTGCCATTATTGCATCCATCAAGAATTGTCTTTAATCGCATTTCTGACCTAAAAATTATAAAAAAAACCCCAGTTTGCAATGAATGTTCGTTTTCCATCAACCATTCTTTTTTCCAACTTCAGTGCCAACTCACCCCTCTCACCCCTCCCTCTCAAAGCAA
>CM068962.1:118911599-118925002 GCA_035128595.1 Eptatretus atami | reverse complement strand
TGCCTCCGTTTCTCGTTATTTCCCTCTTTATTTGGTTTTGTCCTTCTTTTACTTTTCCAATTCCGGTCTTATTTTGTCTATCTCTTGCCCACCGTTATTATTTCGTTTGCCCATTTCTTTCCTGCGTCTCCATCTCGCGACACCACACCTTCCACATTCCTCGTTCAACTTGATTCACCTGGCTCCGTATCATGTTATCATCCTCTTCATTTCGTCTTTCACCTTTTTCAAGGTTTCCTGCAGGGCCTAACCCCATGCTCTGCCAATCTCACCCCGCATTTTTTTTTCATTTCGTTGTCATATTCGCATTCATTTTGTTATTCATCCTGCAGCATTTGTTTTATTTTCATTTGTGGTTTGTTCCATTTTCTTATCCATTCGTTCATTTGTTGCGTATTTCCATCCATTTTCTATTCATGCCGTTCTTTGCTCCCATCAATGCTTCCAAACATCCCTCTGACATCAGCTAAACCCCGTGCGTAGTCGATTCGCCATTAGTCGGGCGCGGAATCCGCCGCGGGGCTGGGGAAGGATTTTGACGGAGGAGGGAGGGGGGTGTCAAACCCGCGGCCGCCGCCGCTGCGCCCATTTCGGACTCTGGGTCCGTTTGTGCGGGAATCAACCTGCATGGAAATGTCCTGCTCGGGGATTTCGTCCGGGGCATGGATTCTACCATTTCAAATCCCTTTCTAATACCCCGGCACCCGTTCGCCTTGAAAAGCCATCTGTTCCGTGGAATTTATTTTTAATTGCCCGCTAATTTGGGGGAACGGGGGGTTGCTTCGCACACCCCTGTCCGATTCCGTTAATTTAGTTGGAGGCGGGGTGGATTTCGAATCTCACCCCGGACACCACTGTGCGAATTACCGGGCGATCAAATTGCCGAATCTTCTCAACGGGACCTACCTCGCGCTATGCGCAGGTCGGCTTTGGGACCGAACGCTTAAGCGGTTCCGTTCCGTTTCTACAGCGATAACGCAGCGGGTATTATCGCGACTCGGCCGGATCCGATTTTATTTTTTCTACCGGGTGTTTAAAAACCCAACTAATTAGTCCCACGATGCAAGATGAATTTTCAATAGGGGAAAGAGACGCAACGAACGGATACATTCAAAACCAAGCACATTTATTATAAGCACAACGTATATACAGCCAGGCATCATTGCAATATTCAGGCGAGAAGCAAAAGAATACAACGAATGTTATTATTACAGGCACTGATGCAGGGGGACGGAACAGACACGGCGCCACCAACAGGCAGCAAAGCAAAGGAAGGGCCACCCCCAAAGACGGAGGGGGAGACAGGGTCCGGGAACCGGGAGAACGCGGGACCGGGAGGACCGAACGGGGGCCGCGAGACGGGGCAGGGGACCGGCCCCCCCGCGGGGTCGGCTGAGGCGCGACGGCCCGGCCCCACGGCAGCGAGGGGGCCGCGCGTGATCCGAGCCGCGGCGCGGTGGCCGCCGAGCGCGCGCCGGCGCGCCGCGCATGGACGCGCCAGGGGCGCGCCACACAGCCGGCAGAGCTGCCGCCGCCAGGCCGCGGCTCCGAGGCGGCGCCCGGACGCGCGACCAACCACGCCGCCAACGAACGGGGCGCGCCACAGGGGCGAAGCGAGGGCAGCAAAATGGGCCACAAAGCGCCGGGGGGAGGAGCAAGGAGACCCCAAAACCCCCGGACCGGGGACGGTGAGGGGACCGGGCCACGCCGCCACGGCGGTGAATGTGAACCGGGTCGGGGGGCACCAGCACGGGGCGAGTAGGCCACGTCCGGGGCGAACAAAGGACATGGGCCCGGGCGCAACGGCAACCCGGCGGCCGGAGGCGCCCAAACACCGGGGCCAAGAGGGTAGGCCGGGAAAAGTGGGTAGCGTGCGACAGGACGGCGCCAGGTACACCAGGCAGGAGGGCCAGGGCAGGCCGCCCAGCCACACGCGCCAGCAAGCGCGCAAAGCGGGGGGGGCGGTCGCACAAACGAACGCAGGCACAGGGAACGGAGACAGGCCCGGCACCGGGGAGAAAAAGGCCCGGGGCGCCGGCCCCGGCGGAGCCAGCGCCACCGGCCAAGACCCACGCGGCAGCCGGCCAAAGGAAAACCAGGGAGATCCGGAAACGGCGGCGAGGAGGCGGCAAGTCGGGGCAGGGAGAGGAGGCGGGAGGGGCACGGGGAAGGGGCGAGAGGCCACGCAGAAAACGAGAGCAGGCCCAGCCGGATCGGGACCAACACAACGGGGGCAGCCAAGGGACGGCCCGAGGGCGCAAGGACACCGGCATGGAACAGCGGGGCGAACCGGGGCCGGCAGCGGCCGCGCGGCGCCAAGGAGCCGTCGAGCGGGCGGAGGGACAGGCCGGGCAGCAGGCAGCGCCTGCGGGAGGGGGCAGGGCGGAAAGGGCAGCAGGGCCCCGGGGCGGGCACCGCAAGAGCGGGCCGAGGAAAGAGGCCGAGCAAGGGCGGCCGGGGAGAGCGGCGCCGGGCAGGCGCGAGCGCCACCGCGCGGCGAAGGGCGGAGGCCAAAGCCCCCAGGGGCGCAGGGGGGGACGGGGACGCCCACGGAGGCGGAGCGTGAACAGCGCGCGCTGCGGCGCCACGCAAAACCAGGGGGGAGGCCGAACGGCAGGCCGGGCCAAGGGGACCCGCCCGGGACAGCGGGGGCGGCCGGCCAACGCCCGACAGCGCCACCACGAAGATGGATGCCCACGCGCGGCCACGCGCCAGCCAGGGACCCCGGCCACGGGGCAAGACGGGGCAAAATACGCCCGCAGGGCGGGCGGGCCGGCGGACGGAGCAGCGGCCACCGCCGGCCGCCCGGGGGCCGGGAGGCAAGGCGGCCGGGACTTCGCGCGAGCGGCCCGCGCGGCGCTGACAAGGCGGCCGCGGCAGGCGAAACCCCGCCGGGGGGCCCCCAGGAGGAGGAGGGGCAGGATGCAGAGGTATGGCAGAGGCAGGAGGAGGGCCCCAACGCGGCCAAGGGAAAGGGCCCGGGAGGGAGCCAGGCGCGGCAGGCGGGGGCGGAGCGGCCAGGGGGACGGGGGGAAAGTGCGGGGGGGGGCGGCCAGGCACCGCCGCGCCCAATGCGACCGCGAGGGGCGGGCAGGGAGGGGCAACAGGCAGGCGGAGGGCCGGGACCACAGAGGCCGGGTACACGACACGACGACACCACCGGGGCCAGCCAGCGGGAGGCCCATGGGCGGGCCGGAAGAAGGGGAAACCGCGCGGAAGGGCAGGGGCCGAGAAGAGAGAGAAGAGAGAGAAGAGAGAGCGAGCCGAGAAGAGCGTGGAAAAGAAGCAGAGAGAGCGAGACGAGAAGAGAGGCGGGGGGCGGCAGGGGGCCGCAAGAGGGCGGGCCGCGCGGGCGGGGAGCGGCAAGAGAGAAAAGAGAAAAGAGCAACAGCAGGAAGGCAGCCACAGCGAAACAGGGAGGGGATGGGGAAGGCGCGGGGACGGGGCAGGAATAAAGGCCGCACAGCGCACGGCAAACAAAAGGAAAGGGAGAAAGGGAGGGAGGGGGACACGCCAGAGAATGGACGCGGAGGCGGCGGAGGGCAGGCCGAGAACGCACAGGACAGGGGCGGAAACACCGAGAAGAGGGAAACGCGGTGCCGAACAGCGGGAAAGCCGGAGGGAACGACAAAACCTATAACGGGGGGCGGGAACACGGCCCGGGACCCAGAGAAACGACACGGGGACGGACGCGGAGGAAGGGGGGCGAGCCAGAAAAAGCCAAGGAAGACAAGAGTTACCGCGGGGGGAAGAGGGAAGGGACAGGGAGACGAAGGAGGAACGAAAACGGCCGGGGAGCAGAGACAGCGGGGAGAGACGGGGAAAAGGAGAAAGAGGCGGCGCGGCCGAGACCAGGGAAAAGGGAACCGGAGCAACGGCGACGCAAGAAACCGCGAGATCAAACGTGGACAAACCACAACAGTAGGAGCGGCCGGCAGCCGCGGGAGCGGGGACCCAGCGAGCAGGGAGAGCCGGAAGGGTGGGACGCGCGGGGGCAACCAAACAGGCGGTGGGGATGGAGAGAGGCGGGAGAAAGCAGGGAGGCGAGGCGATAGAGGGGAACGCGGGACGGGGGACGGGGAAGCGGGCGGCAAGCGGGGGCCAGGGGGGCAGGCGAGCGGGAAGGCGACCGGGGGCCGAAGAAGCGCCACGGGAAAGGGAGGAGAACGGCCGGGGGGGCGGACGGGGGGCCGCGGGGGGGGACGGGGGGGCCGCCAGCGGGCCGGGAGAAAGGGGGGCAGGAAAGAAGGGGGCGGGGGCGCAGCCGGGCGAACGGGGGAGCACGGGACGGGGCGGGAGCCACGGGCGCGAGCAGCCCCGGAACGCGCGGCCGGACGGAGAGGATGCCAGAGCCACGGGGAGAGGCCCGGGACAGAGGGGAGCGGGAAGAACGGCACCAGCACCACACCGGGCGCCCGGGCCAGAGGAAAAGAGCCAGCCCGCAGGCGAGGGGCGAAGGAAGCGACGCCAGGCCAAGGGGGCAGAGAGCGCAGCGAGCGACGGAAGAGGACCGCGGGAGACGAACAGCGGGGGGGTACGGGGGCGGAAGCCACGCCAACAGCTATCGCGCCAGGCCGCGGGCGCACCGGGACGACGCGAGGGGCCCAGGAGGGGTGAGGTGGAGGCCGGCTCACGCACCTCGCACCCGGTCGGGGAGAGCAGAGGGGACGGCCCTCGCGGGGACAAAAACGAGAGCCAGCACCGCCGGCAGGAAGAGCGGGGGCCGGGACAGGGGAGGCGCCACGGAAGGACGGAACAGGACCGGAAGACCGACGCGGGGGCGGCCAGCCGCGGCGAACTGGGGGGCCAACGAGGGTAGGAACGAGAGACGAGACGAGGCCGAGGCACAGCGGGAACGGGCGGGAGGAAAGGGGGGGGCGGAACCCTCGCCGCCCCAGCAGGCGGGCGCAAGCAGCGCCAGACAGGAAGCGACACACAGCACAGGGACAGGGAAGACGAAGACAAGCCGGGAGAGCGGCCATGGGCGCCGAGCAGCCGAGGACCGTGAGACCCGGCAGCGGGGGGCAAAGCGGGGCAGCGCACTGAGGGAAGGCGAGGACGAACGGACGGACGAAAGGGCAGCGAAGCGGGGAACCCGGGTAGGAGCAAGGGGCGGGAAGGGGCAGGGGGCCCGAACAAGGCCACGAAGGGACCGGGACCCGGAACCGAAGCGATCGGGCAAGAGGGCCGGAGGCAAAAGGGGAGGACGCAGGGAGGACAGAACCGGCAAAGGGGCAGGCGGAAGCGATGCACGCACCGGGCGCGAGCGCGGGAACGGGACGAGGGGGAAGGGGCGCGGGGGGAGGAACCAAAGCGGCCGAGCCAACCAGCACAAGGGCCAGCACGAGCCGGCAGAAGAGAGGGACCGACCACCCGAGTGGGGCAAAAAGCGCCACCGGGGACAACCCAAGAGGCGGAGTACAAAACAAAACAAACAGGACAGAAGGACGGACAAGAAGGGGCACTAGGGGTCGACCCAACAGGAGGGAGGACAGCGCACGCCAAAGGGTACAGCACAAACACCAACGCATGGAAAAGAGGACCGGAGGGCACCGAGAAGCAGCAAGTGGACGGGAGGAGGGCAGAGAGGGACGGGCCCAGGGCGCGGGGCGGGGAGAAAACGAGGGAGGGGGGGGGAGGGGGGTGGGGCGAGGGGGGGGAGGGGGGGCACCGAGGAAGACAAGGGAGGGGCAACCGGAGGGGCAGGGCGGGGAAGACAGGGCCGGGCGCGCCGGGGAGCGGGGGCCCGCGAGGACGGAGCAGAAGGCGCGGAGGCGGAGGGGGAGCGCGGGACAAGGGGGCCGGGCGCGGAAGGCGGCGCGCAGCGCCACAGGCAGGCGGCCAGGAGCCGGACAACCAAGCAGAGGGAAGGACAGACACAAGGAGACGGAAGGCAGCAAAAAAAACACAAACGCAAGCCACCCCAAGGGGAGCAACAGGAGGGACGCGCGGCCGCGGAGGAAGCTGGGCCCAGGGCGGGGCGGGAGCACCGGCGGGGGAGCGCGCGGTGCCGGACCGAAGCCATGAACGGCGGGGAAGCGTGCGGGGGCAGACGGGGCGGCAGAAGCGGGGGAAACCGCGGCCAGCGGGGAGCCGGGGCGAGGGAAGGCGCGGCGGCAGAGAGCAGCAGGGAAGCGGCGCCGGGCCGGGGGGCGAGCGCAGGTAAAGGGGCCGACGCGGAGGGGAGCGGAAGGGGGGACAAGGAGGGCAACAAGGCCACATGGGAGCCGCGCCGGGAGCGAGAGAAGACCAAGGGCAAAAGAGCACGGCACAGCGGAGAAGATGGGACAAGCGGGGGGGCAACAGCAACGGCCAGGGGAGGGTGGGACAAAGGGGACGGAGGAAGACGCGGCGGCGGGGCCGCCAGGAACGGGGGACCACAGGGGCAACAAACGGGGGAGCAAAAGCGCACCGGGCGGGAACGCGTCAGCCAAAAGCCAAAAGGGAAACAGCGCGCACGACAAGCAAGCCAAGGGGGGGGGAGAGAGCGAGCCGACAACGGGAACCGGGCGGGGGGAACCCAGGAGGGCAAGGGCCGGAGGGCGCAAAGCCAGAAAAGCGAAGGGAGAGAGGGCCCACCGGACGCAGGCGGCCGAAAGGGGACAACGGCAGGGCCAAGAAAAAGGAGCAGCCGAGGAACGGGAAAAGAAGAGGGCGACGCGCGAGAGAACACCGGGGAGCACGGCCGCGAGGCAAGAACGGGACAGGGGCCGGGACGGGAGAGGGCCCGGGCCGCAAAGGGGAGGCGGGGACCGACACCAGCGGGGCAGCACGAAACGGGGAGAGGCCAGAGGGCCGAAAAGGAAGGGGGGGGCGGGGGGCGGACACCATGGGGGCCCACAGAGGAAAACCAAAGGGCCAAGCGAGCCAAAAGGACGAGCCGCCGCAGCCAGCCCAGGCCGAGTGAACGAGGCGCCAACCGAAGTAAAGCGCCGCCAGAGGAACCGGGGCGGGCAGCGCCACGCAGAACCCCCCAAAAAGGGGGGAAGAGGGCGGCTGCGGCCGGGCGGAAACCACAGGGCGGGGGCCACGGGCAGGGGCGCGGGGCAGGCAGGAAACACACCGCGGCGGGGCGGCAGGCACACCGGAAACGCAAGGGGGGGCAGAAAGCAAAGCAGGCAACGCCAAGCAGAGCGAAAGGAGGGAGAACAAGAAAGGAGGAACCAGGCAAAACCAGGGAACAACCGGGGCCGCAACCGGCCACAAACACCACCAGGGGAGCGCACGAGGCGGAAGGGGGCAGGAAAACAAGGGCAAACAACAGGTGAGAACGAAAGGGGGGAAGAAGGGCCCAGAACAAGAGGCAGCGCCCACCGGGGGCGCAACAGCCCAGGCGGAGGCAAGGGGATACCGGCTCAGACACCGGGGGCGCCGGACGCGCAGGGGTCCGGCCCACAGGGCACAGCGGCCCTAAGCGGGGCGCGCCAAACAGGGCGGAGGAGGCAGGGAGGGAGAGGGGCGGACGGAGCGGCGACGCGGCAGGCACGAGGGCGAGCAGGCAGGGGGACAGCGGAGCGGCAGGGGACAGCGGAAAGCACGGGCCCCGGACAGGAGCAGCGAGGCGCCAACAAGGCGACCGGCGGGGGAAGGGGGAAGGGCAAAGAGCAGGGACAACCGAAGAGAGGCCAAGAGACAACAACGCAAGCACGGAATGAGGCGACGGAACAGACGGGCCCACACACAGACACACACCCAAAGAAAGGACCCCGGCCGGGGCGGGAGGGAAGGCGCCAAGCGCGAGGAAAGGGGAGCGGGAGACCAGAGACGGCGAGCGGGACCGGCCCGCGCGGCGGCCCGGACGAGCCGGCGCGGCGGACGGGAACCCGCAACGCGAGGCCGCCGGCAAGCACCGGGGACGGAGGCAGGCGGCGGGCGCCAGCACGCGACGAGGACAGCGAGCGCCAGCGGAGCGAGACAGGCAGCGAGGCGCGCGGGACAGGCGCAAGGGAAAAGGACAGGACCGCCGCCGCGCACACCCCGCCCGGCGCGGCAAGCGGGCCAGGCAACGCGCCGCCCGAGGGGCCGAGCGACGCAGGGAGCGCGCCCGGGCGGGAGGCGGCCGGCGGGCGGGGCGACAGCAGCCGCGCCGCGGCCGGGCCCGCCGGAGAGGCAGGCCGCCGCCGGGCGACGGGCGCCGCGGGCGAGGAACGCCGGCGGACAGGCGCGCGCGCGGGGCCAGGGCGGAGGCCAAAACCACGGCGCGCGGACCCGGGAGCGGAGCCAAGGCGGCGGGGCCAAGGAACGCGCCCACAGGCCGCGCGGCACGGAGGCGGGGCAGAAAGGCGGAGGCGGGGAAGGACGCCAGGAGCGGGCGGGGGGGGGGGGGAAAAGCCGAACGAGAAAAAACCCCGAGGGCACGGGACAACGGAAGGCCCAGGAGACAGCGGGGAAAGGAGCGAGCGAGCCCCAAGAGGGACGGAACGAAAGAACGGACGACGGGACCGGAAGGGGAGGGCGCAGGGCAGCCAGAGGCGGAACACGAGCATCGGCGGACATGTCGTAGTGATCTCTGGCTGTGTGGCCACCAGGCGGCCGGCAGCACCGGGGGCGAGGCGCCACGGCGGGGGACAGGAGGAGGGGCAGCGGCGGGGGAGGAGGACGGGGCGCAGCAAAATGCCAAGGTCAGGGGAGGCAGCCGAGGCAGGGGAGGCGGGCGAGGGCAGGCGCAGCAAAGCGGGCCGAAGGCGGCCGCGGACGGAAGGCGGAAAGGGGCGGCAGAGCAGCACTGAGGGGAGGGCGGGCAACGGCGGCCAGCACCGCGCGACACGCCGCACGCGACCACGCACACGCGGGCGGGGGGGCGGCAAACGGAGGCAAGGCGGAGGCGGGAGGAGGGAGGAGGAGCAAGACCAGCCGGCAAAACAGCGCGAAAGCGGAAGACCGAAGGAGAGGGGGCGGGGGAGCAGAGACGGCGGGGACAGGGAAGGAGGAGGAAGGAAAAGGGAGAGGGGGGAGGGGGCGAGGAGAGGGGGGAACAAGAGGACAGGGGAAGCGGGAGAGGAAGGCAAAGCAGGGGGAGAGGCCCGGAGGCGGCAGGCAGGGGCAGCGCGCGGGGAGGGAGGGGAGAGGAGGGAAGGGACGCGCACACAACACACACACACACACACAACACACACACAACACAAACACACACACACACACACACACACACACACACACACACACAAGGGAGGGCGGAAGGCAGAGCAGAGCGCGAGCCGAACCCCAACAGGAGCAGAGCAGGGCAGGGGAGCGGGGAGGACGGGAGCAGAGGCGAGCAGGGAAGAGCGCGGGCGGGATAGGGAACGAAGCAGAAACACAACAGAACAAAGGAACGGCAGAGAGAGAGAGGGAGAAACGCCAAGACAGAGGAGGCGGGGGGGGAGGCCGGGCGAGGCGCGGACAGAGACAGGAGGAAGCGGGGAAGGGAGAGGAGGGGCGGGGAAACACGGGGAGACAGGAGAGACAGGGCAGGAAGGAAAGCAGGAAGGGAGGAGGGGGGGGCCGGAACGGGGCGGCAGAAAAGAGGAGGAGGGGGAGGGGAGACAAGAAGAGGTGGGGGGGAACAGCGGGGCGGAAGCCGGGAGGGAAGAAGGGGAGGCAAGAGGAGGGAGGCGAGGGGAGGCCAAAGGGGCGGGAAAAGAGGAAGAAGAGGGAAGGAGCGGCGGAGGCGGGAGGGGGAGGGGACCAGAAGGGGGCGGGGGCGGACCGGGAGCGCCCCGGGGAAAGAGGGGGGGACAAAGGGCAGACAGAGCGAGGGAGGGGCTTCCCCACTGTTTTGTCCTTCCCTCTCCCGCCCCTCTTGTCTCATGCCCCCCTTGCTGTGCGTTGTGTTTGCTCTCATACGAGCCTCGACAAGGTATACAAAAATAAAAATCTTTATGTTATTTAAATTGAATTATCCTTGAACACTATTTAAATTGAACACTGTGGAACACAAATTGCCTTCTTTGCACTTTCAAAACCTTTCCGTTTAGCAGTACTTAGACATGGTCAACAGGGTGGTGTATAAGACTGCATCAATTGCGCTAAACTTGTGGAAATTTTTTTAACGATCTTTAAAATCATTATTTAATTGAAACTGATGTATGCAGTCTACTTGAACAGTGAACACTGCATGGGGTAACATGTTCCATGAACTCAGTCGTTCTCTATTATCAGCAGAATCCCCACCCTACGGGCCATCCCTTTATCTGGACAGCACACTGCTGCCTCGATCGCTCCCAAAAATAAAAGTAACCCGGGTTACATACATGAACCAAAAACATGCGTACTGCGTATATGCACATTTAATACGTTGTGGCTAAAAAGCTTCAATAATTCTAATTGCACCGACCCATCGGCTGACACCAGAGGCCTGGAGCCTGAGGCTTGCATGTACTGTCATCTTCACAAGGCCCCATGACGCCTATTGGCTCCAACCTTCGATATTTGATGATCCATTTAACAGTCTCTTCGGTTGTTTTACACTGGATGGACAACTAATAGGGAGGGCATGGTGATTGTGAACGTGGCACTTCCAAAGACATCTTTGGCTTATCGAAATGGCGGACGTATGGCATTTTTTTTTCTTCCAGTTTACAGTTGTGGGTGGTGTTAGGTCAGCTGTCCAGGTAATGGGTATAGAGCAGACATACATACATACATACAAACACTTGTTCCAATATATTGTTGTGGGGCCGGGTCTCGGTGGCGAGCACGACTGCTAGATGGAGCAGTAGAGTCGGCTCCACTCATCTGCCAATCAACTTGGAATCAGCAAACATTACTGCCCTGCATAAAAAAGGTGCAAAAACAGCAATCCCTGCACAACTACAAACCAAATCAGCCTAATCTCCCAATCATCAGCAGATTATTGAATCCATCATCTCTTCAGACAATAAAATCCTTCCTCTTCTCCAATGGCCTCATTTCGATCATTCCAATTGCTTTCAGGACGCAAGCTCACTCTACCCGGGATATGCTGCTTCATGCTCCCAACAATGCGATGGTAGGTCACTGCAAGCTGACGATGAAATCCGAGCCGTATCCCTCAACATTATCATGTGCTTTGACACAGTCTGGCACCCTGACGCCGACTCACCAACACTCGTCATTCCTTACTGGTATCCAGGCCAATCTCCCATCATCTGTCGCAGACTCCTCTCTGCGCAGCCAAGAGTGTGGCCCTAAATGGATTCTTCATCCCCCTTCCATGTCCAGGCTGGGAGTATCCTCAACCGGGTAGGAAGCTTCTGGGCCCTGTTCTTTTTTCTGATTCATCGGAATGAGCTGACCTCTAAAATCCGCTTATCTCTTTGCTGATGAAACTCCACCCTCTGCCGTACCATCTGCTCATCCTCAGACTGGCAAGCAGCAGGCCTTCTTCGCTCACCTGCAGATCTGGATAAAATCACAAACTGATTGCAAACACGTGGAACATGGTCTTTCAATCCGGACAAATCCTCACACTCTCACTATGTTCTCTCTGATAAGGACGGTTTGGCGAAAAACCCCCACCCCCTCCCCCCCATGCCACTTTCCCCAGCAATCCTCTGGAAGAAAGTCCTTTCATTCAAGCCTTCTGGTCCTCACTATCTGCCATGATCTTTTACCTGCGCGAAGCCACATTTCAAACCTCGCCTCCAAAGCCATCGCCAACTGCGGAATCCTGCAATCATTGCAAAGTCCTCTCCTCAGCCCACCTGAGCTCCTGACCCATACAAAGCTTTTGTCCTGCCCTGATGGAGTACTGCCTCTCCCTCTGGGCCTGGTTCTCCTAACTCCACCTTTCTCGGCTTCATGCTATGGAAATCGAATGCATTCGATCATTGGGATCTCCCGTGGTGAGCGCTGAGTCTTTGAGCCTCTCACTCTCTCACAGCAGGCAGGTCGGTTGGTCTTTCTCTCTTTCTCCCCGTCTTCCTCTCCGGTCTCGCCCCCCCGCGCTGCTGTGTGCGATTTGTCCCACCACATTTCCGCAGGGGCCGCCCAAGGTCCCGCCAACAACCCCCTCTGGTAAAACTCCAACCAATGACGAATCACTGCTCACCTTCACTCTTTCATTCCTCTTTTTTCGCGCCTTTGGAATATAACTCCTTCACTCTGTTCAATCCTCATTCTTTCCCTCCAGGCCTTTCAAACCTAGACTGTTCACCACCACCTCTTATCATCCCCCATCCAAAATTCTCGATCTTTTCATACCCCCGGTTTAATCCACCCCAACCCACCTTTCTTCAAATTCCGCTGCTTTCCTTCACTGCAAAGTCCCTGTATTGTCCATCTTGTATTCCCCGGTATTCCCCGCCCCATCCCTCTCTCTTCCACGAGCATCTCCCAAATGTCTCTGTTCCCCCACTGTTTTGTCCTTCCCTCTCCCGCCCCTCTTGTGCTTGCATGCCCCCCTTGCGTGCGTTGTGTTTGCTCGTCATACGAGCCTCGACAAGGTATACAAAAAAAAAATCTTTTATGTTATTAATGAGATTATCCTTGAACACTATTTTAAATTGAACACTGCTGGAACACAAATTGCCTTCTTTGCACTTTCAAAACCTTTCCCGTTTAGCACAGTACTTAGACATGGGTCAACAGGGGCGGTGTTGTATAAGACTGCATCAATTGCCGCTAAACTTGTTGGAAATTTTATTTAACGATATTTTAAAATCATTATTTAATTGAACTGAGTATGCAGTCTACTGAACAGTGAACACTGCATGGGGAGGGTAACATGTTCCATGAATCAGTCTTCTCTATTATCAGACAGATCCAACACTTCCTACGGCCATACCCTTTTATCTGCCGACAGCCACACTGCTGCCTCGATCGCTCCCAAAAATAAAGTAACCCGGGTTTACATACATGAACCAAAAACATGCGTACTGTCGTATATGCACATTTAAATAACGTTGTTGGCTAAAAAAAGCTTCAATAATTCTAATTGCACCGAACCCCATCGGCTGACACCAGAGGCCTGGAGCCTGAGGCTGCATTCGTACGTCATCTTCACAAGGCCCCATGACGCCTATTGTGCTCCAAACCTTCGATATTTAGATGATCCATTTCACAGTCTCTTCGTGTTTTACATGGTATGGACAACTAATAGGGAGGCATGGTGATTGTGAACGTGCACTTTCCAAAAGACATCTTTGGCTTATCGAAATGGCGGACGTAATGGCCATTTTTTTTTTCTTCCATTTACATTTGCGGTGGTGTTAGGTCAGCTGTCCACGGTAATGCGTATTTAGAGCAGCACATACATACATACATACAAACACTTGTTCCATAATTCGTTGTGTGGGCCGGTCTCGCGTTCGAGCACGACTGCTAGATGGAGCGTAGAGTCGGCTCACCGAACACCTGGAATATTAGGCGTACCTTTCAGATAAATCCGAAAGGTCACAGGTCCCTTATCGGACCGAAGATCGCCAATAGGTTCGACCACGTGG
>CM068962.1:118890215-118911079 GCA_035128595.1 Eptatretus atami | reverse complement strand
TGCTGGCTACCTGGCCGCGTTCGTGCGGCTCGATGTCCGCACCTTCCCGGAGCACCAGTCGCCAAAGGACCGACCAGGGCAGCGGAATCCAGAGGAGGAAAGACGAGGTGATCTCCCGTGATGAGATGGTCGACCTCCTGTAGTAATGCGCCAGACGAGACGCCTCGGAAGCGCGCGATGCAGTCAGCGCAGACAGGCAGAAGCGCGCGATGCAGTCAGCGCAGACCAGACAGAGGCATGCGATGCAGTCAGCGCAGACCAGACAGAAGCGTGCGATGCAGTCAGCGCAGACCAGACAGAGGCATGCGATGCAGTCAGCGCAGACCTTCGCTGGTATTTTTTGCAGGTCACGAACCGCCGGGAACCTATCCCCCCATTTTTGTTGAAACAATTGCCGCACTAGGCAGATTTGTCATTCGGCAGCATGTTCCAATGAGCGCGGTCCAACGGTATCGCGTGAATATTCAAAAAGTTGTGGGCGACAATTAGTGACAAATCGTGTGGATGAGTTGGTTAGGTGACAAACAAGCTGATTAGATTTTGTTAAGGTCCGATCAGATCTGCGCTATGGTGGGATACAAAAGTAAACTGTTAAGCCTGGCCAGAGGTATGCGCTCTGAGTGCCATTTCCCATTTTCAATCTGTGAGTATAAATGAGTTTGTGATCGAAACACCATGCACTATTCTCTCACAGCTAGTGATGAACTTTGCTTGTTTAGGAGTGGCACGTGTGGTGGAAGCTCAAACAGCCTGTGGTTGGACGTGACTACGGTCCAGGCCAGCTTCCAGCATTTTAGCCCAGCTGCCAACGGAGGCGACCGGCAGCCCGCCATGTGCTGATGGTTTGCTGCAGGCGGGATTGTTCAGCGGAAAGGTATGGCTATTGTACCTGGCGTAGAGTTGCATTTGGGCCAAAAAAGGTCCTCAACTTCTGGAGGTACTTTTACACTCAAGCATGGTCCGAAGTTTCTTTGCATTTGGAACATTTAATGTTGTGTTAATTTGTAAACAATTGTTCATGTGAAGTTGGCTTTGGTCATGCTAAGTTGAGCCTTCAAAATAGTCTGAGCTTCACACTATTGTTAAAATGGCTCCACCGTGTTGATGTTTTACATTCGACAAAAGCCAAATTCATCCTTCATGATATGCGGTACCAAATTAGTCCTTGAAACATCACCTGTTCATCTCACAACTTGGGCTGGGTGTCGCTCTTGTTTTGTGACTTTGTTTGAGTCCACTCCGCAGTCACCCCCATTTTCTTAAAGTCTAATCTCTTGCACAGGTTTAGAGTGGCGTACACATTGCACTGGTCGAATGCAAGTGGGACATCTTGCTCTGCACTCGCCTGTAGTCGATCTAACGGCCTGTACCTCTTCAAAAAACATTTGCAAAATTTGCTCATGGGTGTTGAAAAGACATTAAGAGTGCTTTTAGCATTTATATATACTGTTTGTAGTTGGAAAGGCCCATGGTTTAATTTTTACCCTAAATATCTCCAAGATGTTGATGGTGTATAGTTAGAGCGTCGGTCCAGGTTTGGGTTTTGGAGGTCAGTGGTTCAAACTTTCAGCCGAGTCATATCAAAAGACTTTTTGTAAATGGTCGGCGCTGCTTCCTGTTGATTCTCCAGCATTGAAAAAGGATACAGCACGAAAACAACCGAAGTTGCAACCATAGCATAGCCTTGATGGCTTAATGGCTTACCTCCTGCATTGAATTCTTTGAAAGGGAACTTGTATTATTAGCTCACTTGGGAACGGATTCCGGGGAGCTTATCGGATGTGGCGTCGTCCGTCCGTCCGTCCACAAATACTGCCAGCTTCTTCTTTGAAACTGCACATCGATTTCGATGAAACTTGACACATGTGTTTCATTCACTGTTTATGTACCAAAAGTTTGTTCATGGCATTGAAAAAATCGCGGCCCGAAAGGGGTCTGTGGGTTGCCCCCAAAATAGGTATTTGCTTTCTTCTCAAAACTACACATCAATTCTGATGAAAACTTGACCACTTTATCACCGTGATGTACAAAGATTGTTTATGACATTTTAAAAAATCAGGGTTTGAGGGTTTACGGAGGGAGAGTTTATGGGGGAGGGGTGCCCTTCCCGAAAGAGGGTGTTTATGCTTTAATCTCAGAATACACCACAATTCTGATGAAACTAGACCACAACCTTCATCCCGTGAGTACCAAAGATTGTTCATGGCATTAAAACAAAAAATTCATCGGTAGTATTTACTTTCTTCTCCTTATGTTATTTTGTGGCTCACCATTGCCCACCAGAGATCCGTAGTTATCTATCCAGCCGTTACCAGGGGTGGGGCCCCTTCTGTTTATATTATTAACAACACGCATGCCGAAGCGAAAAGCAGGTTGAGTAATTGGTTCATTGTCGGCCATCTGTCAGTCTCCTGTCTACAAATGTCAGTTTTGATCGAGGAACAACTTCATTAATTTGGATGT
Organism: Eptatretus atami; assembly: GCA_035128595.1. NCBI lineage: Eukaryota > Metazoa > Chordata > Myxini > Myxiniformes > Myxinidae > Eptatretus > Eptatretus atami. The sequence goes on along the minus strand of CM068962.1, from coordinate 118,908,616 downwards.
TAATTTTGAACGAATCTGAGACCAACCCTGACGTTTTACTTGCTCTGTCTCTGAGTTCGTTCCCGATCGCACATGCACAGAGAGGAGTTAGATAATATTGTTACGGCTGTGCGAAATTCGCAGACCACCATAAAGGACCTCAGATCAGTTATGACGATTAAAGATATATGTGGTTAGATTTCCCCACCGTTTGTTTAGAGGGAATTTCGTGTTCACAAGGGCGCGATCCTTTTTGGATTAGCCCGTTTTTCTTTTGCTGTCGTTATTTTTGGAACCAATCATCCCCCAACAACCCAAATTCGCCACCACTTAACCAACGCCCCAACAACTACACCAAACCACCTCCACCTTCGCCCCCTTCACCTCCACAACCCCACCCCGCAAACATCGCTCACCCCCACTTTCTCAAACGACGCCCGCAACAACCCAACTCGCCACACCAACACCCTTCCCAAACCACCACAGCAAACTCCCACCACCTTCGCCTTTACCCTGAACGTCGTGCCATGGGTTGTGAATGGGATCCTTTTGAAGAAGAAATCGGATCAGGAATCATTCACGCCCACTTTCAACCATCCAATGGCTGAGCATCAGGTGGTTGTAAGCCCCGCCTCCAAACCGCTGGGATCCACAAATTACATATTGCACTCCTCCCCCGGCCTATATAAGGCGCGAGGCACAACGCAGCTCGCGCGCAGTGTCGGTGGGGCAGAGTCGGTGAGACGGAGCTCGAAAGCAGACGGGGACAAGGCAGACGGGGGCCGATCGAACGGAGAGAGGAGCTCGGAGCTCAGGTCGAAAGTTGTAGGGGCAGGAGGGCGAGTTGCTGAGTGGACAGGACGCGGAGGAGGGCTCAGAGGGGAACCCAGAGGGCTGAGTGGGGACGCCTGCCGGAGAGGGCGTTATGTGGAGGCCACAGCCAGGTGAGGAGTTCGCCCGGAAGCCAGTTGCGCGTCCAGAGCGTCAAACCGTTGGAGGAAGCGTCAACATTCCCCTCTCCCTTACCCGAGCTCCGCGCTAAGGGGCTGTCACACCTTGACGATTAGCCAGCGTATGCGATTTATGAAAAATTTGTCTAAAACGCCTGTCACACGTCGAATACGTTATGGTACGTTTTGTGTACGTAGCGTGCACGTGAAAACACTACCCATAGGTCGTATTACGCTGGTTTAAAACGTTGTACTTTTTTGGTTGTCAAAAAATTGCCATGGCTTGAAATTTTACGACGTACTCGTGCGTTCGCGGCTGTCAACACGTTCCGCTACGTGCGCCCATAAGTTGTAGGCACGTTAATGGCGATCGTTGACCACACGTTAATGTATGTTACTCATAAGTCGAAACACGTAGAGGTAACATTCGCAGTACCCGGAAAGCTTGATTTCTAACCTATGAGTAACGTTTTGTAAGCACGCTACCATTGAACGTTGTTCACCACTTCGCCAACACGCTAACTGAAAGTTCCTCATACGTCGAAAACACATCAAATTTAATGTTAGGGTACCCGTGACTTTATTTATAACCTATGAATAACGTGCTTGGGAATTATTACGCTATGCATACGCTTTGACTGTCGTTGGCATAAGGTTGTGGACGCCTAAAACACGATAAACAATTCGTTGGTATAAACTTATGTATAGTTATCGAAAGCGGTCTGTGTTCATTACTAGTACATTATTGGCATTTTGTCAAAGGTCGTTTTTAATACTTAAAAAGTAAAACAAATAATATTTACGTGGGAATGAGGAAAAAAAAATAGCCGAAAAGAACCATCGAAACAATTGTGTGCAAAGTGTCTCCGATTCGTGGACGATAAGGGATCCATCATCACCACACCTCCCCATACGCTCACCTACTACTACTGACATGGAACCTACTACTATACTACTACTGACCATTACGACATACTACTACTACTACTCCTACTGACATAGACATACTACTACTTAACTACTCTTACTACTGACATAGACATACACTACTACTTATACTACTGACATAGACATACTAACTACTATACTGAATAGACATACTACTACTACTACTACTAACTGACATAAACATACTACTTACTACCAATGCTACTACTACAACTACTACTACTAATTATACTGTCACGCACCACCAACTACTGCTAAAGTATGTACTACTACTGATCCTACTGGGGCATTGAATCTACTCAACATGGATCTGAAACATGATGGGTTCCTCTTGTGAAGCCCATTTTGATATACCAATTCCCCTTAAGTTGCCAATACGCCATTACACGGTAGATGTAAGTTAAGAAACACGTTTCACAGTTAAGTCTGTGGTCGTCCGGAAGACGTCAATCTAATTCGTCTACAACGGACAATGTGCGTTTGAGATACGTTACACATAGGTTCATTAGCATGTTACTCAAAGGTTTAGAAGCACGTTATACTTAGGTTCAAAGCAGCTACACATAGGTTAAAAACGCACGTTACTCATAGGTTCATAGCACGCTAGTCATTGGTTCAAGGCGAGCAAGTTACAAATAGGTTCAATGCACGTTACTCATAGGTTTTTCAAGCACGTTAAACATAGGTTCAGAGCACGCTACTCATAGGTTAAAGACGTTACCCATTGGTGAAAATTAGGTTGCGGGTATGTTAAATATTACCTTAACGTGTTTCGACATGAGTACCTACAATAACGTGTGTCCGTATGTGTAAACAATCGCGAGGTGCCAGGAAACATATGACGACGTCATGCGGAAACGTTGTTAGCCATACGCCCGAGGTACGTCTGTAAAATTTTCAGCATGCTTGAAATTTCACGACGTATTACACACCACGTAATATGACAGCGTACTTCATTGTTTTCCAGCCTACTCGAACGTATACACAACTTACCTATACCCGTATTTGACGTGCCCTAGCGTTAGACACATTTTTCATAGGCCGGATACGCGGGGCAAAATCGTCAGGTGTGACTGCGATTTTTGACACTTCAAATTCTCAGGCGGTATGATTTAATCGGCGTGCGGCGGTTCTTTAAACAGGCTACGCCACGGAGTTCGCGGGCGATACGTTTAGCGTGCTATACGTAGTTAAACTATCGTTGGCATAGGTGTGAACGCCGACAACAGGCTAAGCATTCGTTTGGTAAAGTTATCATAACACAACGAAACGTTCTGTGCCCATTACTAATATGTTATGCATACGACAACCGTTATGAATACGCCCAAAATCTAAAAAAAAATCAAAATTTTCAGCGTACGCCAATGTTTTACATACATTTTTATTACGTTGCCATTGGCTGGTTAAAACGTCACAGGTGTGACAGGGCCCTAAGAAGCGCGGTAACCCCGTCCGTTCCCCTCCCCAACCGTCGGTGCCTGACGGTGAAAACACGTGCCTGCGCGAGAGACGCCGTTATGAGAGCCTCACGGCACGCCAGTGGGCACGAAGCCCAGGCGCAGCACGCTGACATCGCCAGCTTGCCGCCATTCGCGCCACGAGGGCACGGGTAAGGACCCTTCGGTCTCGTGGACCTGGCCGCTCATCCAGGTTCACGTTACATTTGGTCCACGGACCTGTCTCCACCCTTGTCTTGGGGTGGTTTTCTTGCTTTTTTGTGTTTAAATGCATGTGGTTGGCGCGTCTTCATAAGTTAGAATGTCGAAGTGTGCGTGTGAAATATAGACACTTTATTCGGGTGTTTACTCTGCCTTGCTTGATTTCACTGTGTACGTGCATGATTTACTTTATGCTGTTAAATACGTGCCTGTCTGAGTGTGAAAATAAATGTGCTTGATTCAACTGTTCCCCGTTTCGTTGCCGTCCTTTCCTGGTTTGAAAGTTCCATTCTTCATCACGGAAAGGAATTGGTAGAAGGGTTAAGCACCAGTAAATAAGATCACATCCGTCTGGGTCGGCGATACCCACCGCTCGGTTATCACTGAAGCACCGAACGGACCGCTTTAGCGGGTTTCGTGTCCTAGGCCGGCAGCAGCGAGGTACGACTCGCCCGGTTAACTACTCGCGCAGTACTTAGGTAGTCGAGTTTGGCAAACAACCCTATCCTGCGCGTGTGGCGATTGGCACTATTGTGGTGGGTCGAAAGACCCACCCGTGGGACTAGCTTCCTGCGTAGTTCCAGGAGGTCACGACCTGATTGTCCGTTCCGTTGGGCGACGCGGTCGCGATTTGTAGTTTCGTGGCCGATCGCACGCCGGGCGCGACCGAAATTGTAACACTGGACACGGAGTGTGGGATCAAATCCACCTCGTCGTCCACTAAAATTTCGGGATCAACCAGGGGTGTGCGAAGAACCCCCCCCGTTCCCCCCAAATTGCGAGGGCAAGCCAATTAATTCCTTTCGAGGAATACAGATGGCATTTCAAGGCGAACGGAGCCGGTGGTATTAGGAAATGGATGTAGAATTAGTAGAATCCTGCGCCCAGGATGAAATCCCGAGCAGGACATGGTCCGTGCAGGACGGAATAATCCCCAAACCGAACCCCAGAGCCCGAAATGGGCGCGGGCAGCCGGCCGCGGCGTATGACACCTCGCCCTCCCCCTCTCCGCCAAAACCCCCCGGATCCTTGTCGACCGAGTGCACTGGACATGATTCTGGCAGGCCAATGAAAGCGAGAGCACAACAGATGAAAATAGATGGAAGGCTTGATAAAAAGATGATGAAAATATTCGCAACAAATGATATGCGAATATGAAAGAAGAAAGAAAGAAATGCGGGCATGAGATGGCAGAGCAATGGCATAGGCCTGCAGGGCAGCCATAATGGCAATTGCGGGGAGCGAAAGCGGGCAGTGGAGCTCAAATTGGCGAATGCCACGTGCTGGGGAACGAGCTGAGGGGAGTGCAATGGCTGTCAGGCCCGCAATGGAGGCGGGGGAAGGACAAATTAATTTCGGGAGACGCGTTTGGGCGGAGACTCGAGCAGTCTGATAAAGGAATGACAGTAGACAAGAGGGCAAAAAGTTAAATGTGGTGACTGCGACGTGTAAGAGACACCTGGAGGACGGCAGAAAATAGCTGAGACAAGGAGGAATGGGTGAAGAGTACTGAGTTGGCAGAGACCACGGACCGAATAGAGGGTGGAATTGGACGGTGGTTAAGGACGAGCGCACACAACACACGGAGGTAGTGTGAGATATGGGGCGAGCTCCGCGGAATGTCTCGCGACCCGGCTGGAAGCAGCTGGATAGCCTCTTCGGAACGGAGGGAGACTCTATTCTCCCTTGAAAGCTGATCACGGACCAGGTGTTCGGTCGTGTCAAGCGAGTAGAGGGGCGAGTGCTGTGACGGGTGGCAATGTGAGGGCTTGGGGGTATGGAGGACCCCGCGGACCCCTTGGGGGACACGATCCCCAGTGTGGATTGGCCCGGTGTGTGTGGTGAAAGGTGTGAGCGCGCCCCCGTTGGTGAGTGGTGTGGTTACGAGTGTGGCGAAGTGCGTGCTGCAACGCGCGGCAAAAGCGGGTGGAAAGGTGTTGGTGTGAAAAGGGACCGCGGTGTGTAAGTGGAGTGGTGTGCGAGGTTGCGATGAGCCGAGGTGCGGGCCTCCCAGCACGCCGTGTGTGGATGAGCACCGTTGTTGGAATGGAAACCACGTTGTTCGAGTAGTATGGCACGCTCGTGAGCGAACAGCCGTGTGTGAGTGAGGCGGGCCGAGTGTTGAGAGGAACAGCGTGTGTGAGGTCGCTGTATGTAAGGGAGGATGCACGGTCGGCATGCGGGAGCACGCAGCCGGTTCTTCCGAGTGTGAATGTCATGGGTGGTGTAATGAGCGTCGTGACACGCAGGTGTGCGTGGGTCGAATGGAGACGACGACGGCGACAGAGGACAAAGGCCGGGTAGCTGCCGTAGCTGTAATGGCGGACCGCGCGGGTTTACCCAAGCGGCGACGCGAGGTTCGTTGCCGTTGCAGCGCACGAGGCCGCCGCGTGCGGCGGCTGCGGGAGTGAACCGGTCCCGGGAAACGCCCCGCGTAGCATGTTGCCGATCCCGTGAGGACAAAGGTAGGCTGTAACGGTATTTAGACCGGACAGGTTCTCCACGCGAGCGTGCGTTTGTGTAAAGCTCCGACGAGCAGAGCACATTGTTCGCGGTGGGAACCCTCAAAACGCGAGGCTTGCTTTGTAATGCGCAGGGGTGACGTCATGGCTGCACGTTATGGTTGGAATCCGGCAGGAGGGTGAATTCCCTGCCGGATGGTGCCGTCCAGGAGGGACGAGGTGCAGCGAAAGCGCGAAACAGCTGCCATGACGTCACGCAAAAATTTTCGTGCGCAGGCTGCCGAGTTGCCGCGCTGGTGCTGCCGCATAAAAAAAAAAAAATTTGGAGCAAAGCAAGCTTCGCCTTCGGGTGAACATGGTTCCCTGGGCAAGGGTGGAATATCCCCTTGGCCTGCAACAGGATTACAACTAGTTAGGGGAAGGGTTAGTGATAGCTAGGACCGGCGTTCATGGGGGCAGGGGTAAGATCCTCATGGGGCCGTGGAATGATTAGTTAGAGGGATTTTAGTTGAGATTAGGTTGGAAAATGGATATTTGGAAGACAGTGGACAGACTTTGGATGTGTAGAGGGACGTTAGCTTAGTACGTAGGTTAAAGGATTGTGCTACTAGTGTAAGGGACGACGTGGAGCACGAGATAGTTCGGGGAAGTAGTGAGCAGATGCTGAGTCAGCGATGGAAAGTGTGAGAAGAGGAGTGGAAAGAAAACTTGATGAGCTGAGTGAGGCCAGCGAGCCTTGGGTATGAGTGAATGTGGAATGCATGTGCGCATGAGTTGATTGGGGGAGGAGTGATTCCCACCCAACGGGGACCCTGGGGTCAGATAAGGTGAGTTAGGGGGATTTAGTCAAAATTGACAAAAATGGAGCGTCGTTTGTTGTTGGGTGGGGAAGTATGCTCGATACCCGCGTTGGAGGGTGGCAGGAGCCCTGTTTGACGGGCTGGGAGCGTGCGGCTGCGAAAGGTGGAGTATCGGCTGAGTGCGGTACCCCGGGCACCGGGTAGTCGGCCGCGTCGGCCAAGGGCCCATGGGGGCCGGGATTAGTGTACGTGGGCACGGTGACCCGCTGATGCGGGGCCCGGGCGCCTCATTACGCCGCCCTGTGGGCAGTGCTGGGCACGGGTGACCCTCGGAAAGGGGCCCGGCGGCGCCAGCCTGCCACGTGAAGCGTGGAGGGGGAGTTGCCATGGGAGGCAACTCCCCAGTTTAGGGAGCTGTAGGCTCGGACGCAGGTAGTGCCCGGGGTGCGTTTGTTAGAAGAAGCGGCAGAGGGGTTAGTGCCTGCCAAGGGAGCCATGCGTCCCAGCCACGAAACCGTGTGAGGGCGACGGGCGGAAAACTCGAGGGCATGCCCGGGAATTTGCTCGAGACACCAACACAGGCGACTGGGATCTTGTTGTTAGAACCGATAGTTTAAGCGAGAGGCGCTTGTTTTGAAAGCCCCGGGGTAGTTAACAGTTAAATGGTTAGGGATAGATAGAAAGTGTAACCCCTCCGCACCAATCCAATCCTTCGCTCGTTGTGGGCCGCTGACTCCACGTGTAAGGAGATCGCGAAGTCTGGAGGAGGCCATTCTGAGTTCATAGGGCCTCGACAACAGGACGCTAGCTCTCCTTATGTCCCCTCCAGGAAGGGAACGTAGGGTTGGGAGTAGGCTAGGCAGGATAGGTAGCCGAGACAAAGACTGTAAAGGGGGTTAGGCACGATTGATAGGGGGGGAAGTAAAAAATAAAACAAAAAATAAGTTGGGGCTTAATTGGCGTTTTACAAGTTTAAGGGGGTGGGTATGGCAGAGACAGGCAAAGGCGATAGGGTGGAGGAGACAGTCAGGTTAGGTCCGAAGCCCGCCTTCTGAGTGGCCGCACCACCGCACTCCCTCCGCCAGCCTCATCTCAAGCAAGGTGCCGGCAACTTCTCTGTTGGCTGTTTTGCTCAGGCCTGGCGGCCACTGGTCATCGGCTGGGCTGTCTTGCTGCAAGGCTGTGCCGGTCGATCGTCTGTCGGCTGTGTTTGCTACAAGGCCTGTGCCGGACCATTTCATCTGCCGGCTGTGTTTGCTACAGCAGCCCTGTTTTTGCCATGCCTTGCCTGCCCACCTTGGCCATCCATGCCTACTGCCCATGTCCACCCAGGCCCCGTTCTGTTTTGCATCCCCCCCCTTTGTTTCAATGCCATGTGTGCGCCAGGATCACCGCGCAAATTGCAGGGGACTGCCCTGATGCAGCTGCAACACGGGCCTTGCTTACCGCGGCCCGTGCAATGTTCATTGCGTGTGTCACTGAGCTGACCACCGGAGACTGCATTTGCGCAGCTCTGTGAGCCGTTGTGTTAGAGAAGCGTCCCATTTCCGAGGAGGAGCGTCTTGGACGTGCGTTATGTGAGGTAGCCGGCCACGTTCCCTGTCACCTCGCTTGCATGAGCCAGAGACTGCGTGCGAGCAGCCTGGCCCCTGCTACTTTTCGCTTTGCAGAGTCCATCGATCCTTGGGCCATGGTTTTAGGTGTAGAATTGTAAGTTGTTAAGTTGTGTATTTTATATTAGTGCGCCCCCGGCATGTATATCATAGCGCCGCATTTTATTTTAAGTCGTCCGTATGAGTGGGTTTGTTTAGTATTTATTTTGGGGACACGAATTACACTGAATGTCGCACTAGGGATCCGAAGTTAAAACGTTACTAGGGGAGAACTACACATGATGCACACGAAAATTCGACGGGACTCGGGACGAGTCTGTAAAAAGGAGGGTAGTGTTACGGCTGTGGAAATTCCAGACCACTATAAGGACCTTAGATTCAGTGTTATGACGATAAGTTATATGTTGTAGTTTGAGATTCCCCACCGTTGTTTAGAGGGGAATTTCCCCGTGTTCACAGGGCTGCGATCCTTTGAGATAGCCGTTTTTCTTTTTGCTGTCGGTTATTTTGGACCAATCATCCCCAACAACCAAACGCCACCACCAACAACAACCCAAGAACTACACCAAAACTCAACCACCACCTTCGCCCCCTTCACCTCCACAACCCCACCCCGCAAAAACATCGCCTCACCCCCACTCTCAAACACGCCGCCAACAAAACCAAATCGCCACCACCAACACCTTCCCAAACCACCCAGCAAAACTCCACCACCTTCGCCTTTCTACCAACGTCGTCCATGGGTTGTGAATGGGATCCTTTTGAAGAAGAAATCGGATCAGGAATCATTCACGCCACTTTTCATCCATCCAATGGCTGAGCATTCAGGTTGGTGAGCCCCGCCTCCAAACCCGCTGGGATCCACAAATACATATGCACTCCTTCCCCGCCTATATGAAAGCGCGAGCATAACGCAGTCGCGGCAGGTCTGGGCAGAGTCGGGAGATGGGAGCTCGAAGCAGACGGGAAAGGCAGACGGGGGGCGATCGACGGAGAGGAAGGAGCTCGGAGCTTCAGTTCGAAGTTGAGGACGAGGAGGGCGAGTGCCTGAGGGAGCAGGGACGCGGAGGAGGGCTCAGAGGCGAACCAGAGGCTGAGTTGGGGACCGCCGCCGGAGAAGGGGCGTAGTGGAGGCCACAGCCAGGAGGAGTTCGCCGGAGGCCGTTGCGGTCCAGACGTCAACTTGTTGGACGGAGCGTCAGCAATTCCCCTCTCCCTTACCGAGCTCCCGCGCTAAGGAAAGCGCCGTTACCCCGTCCGTTCCCCTCCCCAACCGTGTTTGCCGACGGTGAAACACGTGCCTGCGCGAGAGAACCGCCGGAGAGAGCTCACCGGCCACGCCAGGGGCACGAAGCCAGCCAAGCTACGCTGGACATCGCGGCTTGCCCCATCGCGCCAGAGGGTGCGGGTAAGGACCCTTCGGTCTCGTGGACCTGGCCGCTCATCGAGGTTCCCACATTTGGTCCGGGCCTTGTCTGCCACCGTTGTCTTGGGGTGGGTTTTTCTTTGCTTTTTGTGTAAATGCATTGTGGTGACGCGTTCTTTATAAGTAGAATTGTCTAAGTGTGCGTCTGAAATAAAGACACTTTATTCTGGTAAACTCTGCCTTTGCTTGATTTTCACTGTGTACGTGCATTGATTTACGTTGGCTGTAAATACGTGCCTTGTCTGAGTGTGGAAATAAATGGCTTGTTGAAACTGTTTTCCCCGTTTCGTTGCGTCCTTTCCCTTGTTTGAAAGTTCCATCTTGCATCACGGAAGAATTGGTGGAAGGGTGTAAGCACCCATAATAGAATCACATTCCGTCGGGGTCGGCGATAAACACCGGCTCGGTTATACTGAAGCACGGAACGGACCGCTTAAGCGGTTCGTGGTCCTAGGCCGGCCAGCGGCGAGGGTACGATTGCCCGGTTAACTACTCGCGCGGTACTTTAGGTAGGTCAAGTTTGGCGAACAACCTATCCTCGGGGTGGCCCCGATTTGGGCACCGAAAAAATTTGTGGTGTGGTCGGAAAGACCCCACCCGTGACTAGCTCCTGGCGTAGTTCCAAGGAGGGTCACGACTGAATTGCCATTTCCGGTGGGCGACACGGTCGCGATTTGAGGTTATTGTGCGGATCGCACACGCCGGGCGGACCGAAATTCGTAACAATATCTTTACTCTTGTCTGCTGTCTAAGCAGTCACAACAACATTGAAATCATTCCAAAACAGGAACCTTACGTTTTTCAGAACATGCATAAAGGATACAACAGGCACGAAATCACTATGTAGCATGTTGATTGGTGATGTACTAATGCACACTGTGTAAACGGTGGTAAATACCGGAATTATTTATTTAATAACACTTTACAATTACAAATTGGACTTTTCCCCCAAAAGGCGGTTTTTTTTCCTGGGTTTGGAGCGACGGCAGGTTCTCTCAGGGCTCTCTGCTGACTTTCTCCAAAGCGAGTTTCCGGTCGTTTTTGTCCCGTTTTAACTGTTTTATTTTTCTCACCTACATGTTTCTGTGTTCCTAGTTCGTTTTGTTTCAAAAAATCTTGCTATTTTGTGAGTTTTCGTCGACCTTGCTTTACCGGGTTCTTTGAGGCCTACCCATCCTTGCCTTCTAGGTTACAATCGTTTTTTTTTTTTTTTTAATTTCTCTCCCTATACCTTTCAATTCCTATTTTCCCCACTTTGCCCAACATTCCCCCATCCCTCCAAATCTAAACACTCTGTTTCTTGTCTTAAATCCAAAACAAACAAACAAACAAAAAAACTCCTTTTTCCCTGAATACCCACAAGTCCCGATCCCTCTTCTTCCTCTTTTCCTCTTCTTCCTCCTCTTCCTCCTCTTCCTCCTCTTCCTCCTCTTCCTCCTCTTCCTCCTCTCCTCTCTTCCTCCTCTTTTCTTCTTCTTCTTCTTCTCCTCTTCTTCTTCTTCTTCTTCCTCCTTCTGCCGCGTACACCTATCTTTATTGCACTTGTGCCGTTACCTTCACGATTTCTTCCTACAAACCCTCATTCCCGAATCTACCAATTCTTAACAAAATAAATGAAAACTTAAACAATCTTCCTTGTATCCTTTCTTCGATTACACCTCCTGTAACCACGTAGCTCTCTTCCCACCCCCTTCCTGATACGTTTCGTCGACCCAGCAGCTTCACTCTGCATTTACAGTTCCAAATTCACCATACTTCTCCACGGATTTTACTTCAACCTTCCTTTTCTGAATGTTATGCCAATCCTTATTTATACTAGACGAACCCCTGAAACCGTTGTGGTTTCCTGTTGTGACAGCGGTTAATGAAAAATTCATTTTCAAGAAAAGAAAAAAAAGATAGCTCCTCCAGTGATACTATACCGCTGAGGTTGTTGCGATTGATTCAAATAATCCTGAAGAGTACTTTACAAATCGGGAATTGATTTTTTAATAATTTTTTCGTTGCCCAATTTGAACGAACTTGATATGTGCGTCAATGTCAAAAAAACCCGGAGGAAAAGTCGAAGAAATGAGTTGTGCGTAATCTTCTAAACACCAATTTATTTATTAAGGAACACGAATATTAGATCCAAATTGGGCGATATTTATTTTATGCTTTAAAAATAAATCGTTCTTTGCTGTACTAAATGATTGAGATTTTTAAAAATAAAATTTCATTGCAGGAAAAAAAAGATAGCTCCAGCGAACTCTACTGCTGAGGTTGATACGGCACACCGCAGGCGAACTGGTGATTAGGTGGGCCAAAATTTTTTGCACTATCTTGTACCGTTTTCGCTGTTATTTCGAGAACTAACATACAAACGTACATACATTTACATACATACATCATTACAAGATGAGAGTTTTTAGTAATATATAGATAAATAAATTTACTTTTGACTGTACACCTCCCGTAGCCACGTGCTTCTCCCGTAACCACCTGATACTGTTTCCACCCCCTCGCGTTTTACCGGTCCAAATTCACATTCACCTCACAATTTTTTTCGACAACATTTCCATTACCTAATCTGATGAAAAAACTCTATCAAACAAAATTACCAGTATAATAAAAACGATCTCTTATAATGCTTCATTTCTTCTCTTCACACGTTGGGTACTCTTTACGTATTCTAATTGCGCTACTCTTCTACTATTTAAAACAGACTGCTCTCAATTCGACCTTCCTTCATACCTTGCCTAAAAAATCCAACTGTTACAGTGTTTTCTTCTCTCCATTCTCTTAATTTGCCATTATTGCATCCACAAGAATTGTCTTTATCGCATTTCTGACCTAAAAAATTATAAAAAAAAAACCCCAGTTTGCAATGAATGTTCGTTTTTCCATCAACCATTCTTTTTTCAACTTTCAGTGCCAACTCACCCCTCTCACCCCCTTCCCTCTCAAGCACCATCACACTCTTCTCCCTCCAAGCCCCCCTCTCAGCTTTCTAAAAAAAACTTCCCCTCAACTTTCTCCCTCAACTCTTCCCCACGTACCCTTTCTCCCACCATTCACCCCCTTCCCTCACCCTTCTCATAAGTTGCCCCCCCCCTCTCATCTACAAAGCTGCCTCCTTCCCTGACTCCATTCCCATCTCATCACTCACCTCCTCAAATCCTCAACTGCCTTTCTGTCCCTTCTCTTGCCCCCCCTTCTCCCCCAGCACCACAGAAGCCTTTTCTCCCTCGATCCGCCCCCTCCCCAAGCTCTTCTGCAACCCCCCACACTCTTTTCAAACAAACTCTTCTTCCCTCCCCCCCTCCTTCCCTTGTCCGACCCCCCTCCCCCCCCCACCCCACTCTCCCATTCCTGCCCCAAAGCCTCCTTCCCCTCCCTCTTCATTAACAGTGTGGACCTCAAATATCCGGGGCCTTCGCTCAAACCTTAACAGATCTTTTCCATACAGGGTGCCACTGACAACCAGACATAATTCTGCCAACTGAAACTTTCCTCCCCTCAAGACGTCTCTGACTTTCCAAGTATCTCTCCCTGAGTTACTCCCTCTCCGGTCTGACAGACTGAGCCTCGTTTCTAGTGCGAGGAGTTGCTCTCTTCATCAAAGACTCTATTCCTCACTAATCCATGCACTTTTGCCCCTCACTCCCACACCCCCAGAAATACTTCTGGCTACGGCTTCCCCTCCACTCACACCTCATGTTTATTATGTTACTGTACCGTACACCAAACAGTGGATGACTCCATTTACCACCTCACTATCCGAAAACCATGGGACCAACTTTTCTATCTTCCTCATCCAAAACTCTCTGTCCTCATATGTGGTGACTTCAATTGTCATCATGCCAGTTGGGCTAGTGTGGGTACCTTCTCTCACCTTGTTCATGAACTTCAGCAAAAACTTCTGCGACTCATTGGGACTGACTCAATCGGTCAATTTCCCGACTCGGATTCTCAACCAACTGTACTCTTCTCTTCTGATCTGATTTTGACCACTTCCTGAAAATACTGTGTTCTTCCTCTACTCTAATTGGTCTTCTGACCGCGTGCTTGTCAAAGTGGACATGCTCTCTGGCTGTTATCAGAGAACCACCTCAGCGCCGTCGAGTCTGGCATTTCATTCAAGCGACTGGCAGGGTTCTCCAAGCAGTCATCAAACTTTCTAGACTGGTCCCCATCGCAACTTTCTCCAACATCAACTTCATCCTGGTAATTCTTTTCAAAGAAACTTTGCTCTCCCTTCATGCACAGATTTATCCCCTCTCGTCTTCAGTTTGTCCTACCTTCCTCCCGTCCCTTGTTCACTGAAGCTTGTGGTGAGGCAGTTGTGCTGAAACAAACTTGCCTTGCCTCATGGAAAGCAAAACCAACGAGGTTAATCGCATTTCCTTCCATAAAAGCTCGGAACAAGTGTGTATCTACCTGAGGAGAGCCAGAAAACAAACATCTTTCTAGCTCAAGTCTTGAACTCTCAATCCTCTCTCCCTCCTCAAAATCTAGGTGGTATCTTCCCAAATGTGTTTCTGGTGTATTTCCCTCAATCCCCTCCCCTACCTCAAATGGGGCCGCACTGCTGATACCGCACGTTGGAAAAGGCTGAATGCCTAAACTCGGTGTTCATCGAAATCTTGTGTCCAAAACCCATCCACTTTCTGTGTACACACTTTACCCAGTCGCACCCAGCTATCCTGGAACTCTGTGCCCTTTTCTTTTCTGACAAGGGTGAAGAGCTGCTGTCAAACCCTCGACTCAGATTTTCAACCGTCTAGACGGGCATCAGCCCACTTGTCCTAAAAACCTGCTCCTCTGCTCTTGCTCACCCTCTCTCTGTTTCTATCCACCTCTCATTTGCTCAAGGTCATCTGCATCAACTTGGAATCAGCAAAACATTACTGCCCTGCATAAAAAAGGTGCAAAAACAGATCCCTGCAACTCAAACAATCAGCCTTCTCCCAATCATCAGCAAGATTATTGAATCCATCATCTTCTATTAGACATTAATCCTTCCTTCTTCTCCAATGGCCTCATTGCCGATCATCAATTTCTTTCAGACCAGGTCACTCTACCCGGGATAGCTTTTGCTTCTGCGTCCCAACAATGGTTGGAGGTCCTGAATGCTGGACATTGAAATCCGAGCCGTATCCCTCCAACATATCATTGTGACTTTGAACGTCTGGCACCCTGCCGACTCACCAAAACTCTCTTCCTATGGTAATCCAAGGCAATCTCCACTATGTCGCAGACTTTCCTTCTTTCCTGTTCGCAGCCAAGGTGTGGCCCTAAATGGAGGGGGTTCTTTTTTCATCCCCCCTTTCCTGTCAGGGCTGGGAGTTCTCCAAGTTAGCGTTCTGGCGCCCGTTCTTTTTCTATTTTCATCAATTGATCTCTTCGACTCGTCTGGAAAATCCGCCTTATCTCTTTGCTGTATGACTCCACCCTCGGGGCCGTTACCATCTGTTTCATCCCTCAGAACTGGCAAGCAGCAGCTTCTTCGCTCCACTGCAGAGCTGGATAAAATCACAAACTGATGCAAACACGTGGAACATTCTTCAATCCGGACAATCTCACAACTCTGCACTATGTCTCTCTGAAAAAGGACGGTTTGGAAAACCCCCACCCCCTCCCCCCCATCCACTTTCCCAACAATCCTCGAAGAAGTCCTGTCATTCAAGCTTCTGGGGTCTCACTATCTTTGCCATGATCTTTCCCTGGAAAGGCCACCATTTAAACCTCGCCTCCAAGCAGTCGCAACTGGGAATCCTGCATTCATGCCAAAGTCCTTCCTCACCCACCTGAGCTCCTGGACCCCATACAAAGCTTTTGTCCGCTGCCTGATGGGAGTACTGCCTCCTCCCCTCTGGGCTGGTGCTCCTAACTCCCACCTCTTTCTCGCTTCATGTTGGAAATCAAGGGCATTTCGCGATTCATTGCGGATCTCCCGTGGTGGGCTGAGGTCTTTGAGCCTCTTCACTCTCTCACAGCAGCAGGGTCGGTGGTCTTCTCTCTTCTCCCGTCTCCTCTCCCGGTCTCGCCCCCCCCCGCTTGTTGTGCCGATTTGTCCCCACCACAGTTCGCAGGTGCCGCCAAGGTTCGCCAACAACCCCCTTCTGGTAAAAACTCCCAAAATGACGAATCACTGCGCACCTTCACTCTTTCATTCCTCTTTTTTTCCGGCCTTTGCGAATAAACCTCCTTCACTCTGTTCATCCATCTTCCTCCAGGCCTTCAAAACAGCGTTCACCACCACTCTTATTCATCCCCCATCCAAAATCCTCGATCTTTCTCTACCCCCGTTAATCCCCCCAACCCACCTTCTTTCAAATTCCCTTGCTTCCTTTCCTTGAAAGTCCCTGTATTGTCCATTCTGTATTCCCCGTATTCCCCGCCCCATCCCTCTTCTCTTCCACAGATCTCCCCAAGTCCTGTTCCCCACTGTTTTGTCCTTCCCTCTTCCCGCCCCTCTTGTTCTCATGCCCCCTTGCTGTGCGTTTGTGTTGCTCTCATACGAGCCTCGACAGGTATACAAAAATAAAAATCTTATGTTATTTAAATTGAATTATCCTGAACACTATTTAAATTGAACCTGTTGGAACGCAAATTGCCTTCTTTTGCACTTTCAAAAACCTTTCCGATTTAGAACAACAGTACTTTAGACATGGTTCAACAGGGTGGTGTAAAACTGCATCAATTTGCGCTAACTTGTGGAAATTTTTTTAACGATCTTTTAAAATTATTTAATTGAAACTGATGTAATGCAGTCTACTTGACAGTGAACACTGACATGGGGTAACATGTTCCTGAACTCCAGTCTTCTTTATTATCAGCAGAATCCCACCCTACGGGCCATTCCCTGTTATCTGACAGCACACTGCTGCCTCGATCGCTCCCAAAATAAAAGTTAAACCGGGTTACATACATGAACCAAAACATGCGACTGCGTATATGCACATTTAATACGTTGTGGCTAAAAGCTTCAATAAATTCTAATTGCCACCGACCCATCGGCTGACCACCAGAGCCTGAGCCTGAGCTTGCAGACTGTCATCTTCACAAGGCCCATTGACGGCCCTTATTGGCTCCAACCTTCGATATTTGATTGATCATTTACAGTCTCTTCGGTTGTTTTACACTGGATGGACAACTAATAGGGAGGGGCATCGTGATTGTGAACGTGGCACTTCCAAAGACCATCTTTGGCTAATCGAAATGGCGGACGTATGGCATTTTTTTTTCTTCCAGTTTTACAGTTGTGAGGTTGGTGTATAGGTCAGCATTCCAGGTAATGGTTATAGAGCAGACATACATACACATACAAACACTTGTTCCAAATATATTGTGTGGGGGCCGTGTTCTCGGTGGCGAGCACGACTGCTAGATGAGCAGTAGAGTCGGCTCCACCGAACACCTGGAATTTTTAGGTCGTACCTTTAGATAAATCCGAAAGGTTCACAGGTCCCTTATCGGACCGAAGTCGCCAATAGGGCGACCACGTGGGATAGGGTCAATTGCCAATTTCAATGTTACCTAAATACCCACGTCGTTTCCAAACTACCGGGAAATTTACCCTCGCAGGATCTGCGCGATCCGTCCTTTACCGAGCCGGATCGAGTCGTACCCCTGAGCGGAGCGTACCAGATTCCTGCCGGGCCGATGCACGATACGGCAACAATGAAGCCTCCAAATTCCCGTTCGCAGCGCGCAACAACCAATGATAGAAAAGGACAAGGATGAGCTGGGACATTCAACAAAAAGGGGAATTTATTCTACAATAATCGGGGACGAGGGAAGAATAATCGGTGGAGGGGGAACACAGAGCAGAGTTTATCACGGACTAAGCAAGCCAAATAATGTTACAACAAAGCCACTTAACATTCTACTTAAGATGGGGCCCACGGACACCCACACACGCACACACAAATACCCAGAAGAAATGCATGGCCGTGCCTTTATTGATACCCCCAGCTCGGAGGAAGGTGAGCTTGCGAGGTTTAAGGATAACGTGCTGGCTACCTGGCCGCGTTCGTGCGGTCTCGATGTCCGCAACTTCCCGGAGCACCAGTCGCCAAAGGACGACCAGGCAGCGGAAATCCAGAGGAGGAAAAGACGAGGTGATCTCCCGTGATGAGATGTCGAACCTCCTGTAGTAATGCGCCAGACGAGACGCCTCGAAAGCAGCGCGATGCAGTCACGAGACAGGCAGAACGCGCGATGCAGTCAGCGCCAGACCAACAGGGCATGCGATCAGTCAGCGCAGACCAGACAGAAGCCGTGCGATGCAGTCAGCGCAGACCAGACAGAGGCATGCGACTGCAGTCAGCGCAAGACCAGACAGGCATGCGATGCAGTCAGCGCAGACCAGACAGAGGGCATGCGATGCCAGTCAGCGCAGACAGGCAGAAGCGCGCGATGCCATCAGCGCAGACAGACAGAAGCGTGCGATGCCAGTCAGCCGCAGACCAGACAGAAGCTGCGATGCAGTCAGCGCAGACAGACAGAAGCCCGTGCGAATGCAGTCAGCGCAGACCAGACAGAGTGCACGCGATGCAGTCAGCCGCAGACCAGCAGGAA
>CM068962.1:118806135-118818180 GCA_035128595.1 Eptatretus atami | reverse complement strand
ATTGAAATTAGGCAATTAACCCTACCCCACGCCGTCGAAGTATTGGCGTCCATGGTCCCCTAAGGGACCCGTGACCTTTGGAGTTATCCAAGGGTTACGACTTTCTATTCTGGGGTGTTCGGTGGAGACGACCCTACTGCTCCCCTTAGCGGTCGTTTATCGCCACCGAACCCCGGCCCACAACATTAGTATTGTTACGGCTCTGGAAATTCGCAAACACCATAAAGGTCCCGTAGGTGAGATATATTTATCTAAGTACATGTGTAGTTAGCCCAAACCCATTGTATAGAGGGAATTAATGTGATTCATTCGGGCTGCGATCCTTTGAGTTAGGCGTTTTTCTGTTCTACCTTTGTTTGAGCCACCCACGCCAACAACAACACCAACGCCAGCAGCAAAAACCTACCTTCACCACTCGCTACCGCAAACCTCACATCACCGCCATTCCAAACAGCGCCATGGCCATCGGACACCGCCGAAAACCCTCCACCACCTTCTCCTACGGCCATTCCCGCGCCACCTGTGGACGCCGAGCGTCGAGCTGTCTTCAGCGAGACACGCGAGACGCGAGTGCAGATGGCGGGTTTTCTGAGGAGAATTCGGATCAGGAATGATGCACGCCCACATCTGATCCACCCAATCAGGAAGCGCGGGGCGGCTTGGCCCCACCTCCAGACGCGCCTGACGAAAATCGGCATATGCAAATTTGAGGATCAGGAATGATACACGCCCCCTTTTTCTCCATCCAATCGGCGAGCGTGGCTCCGCCCCTGAGGTCGTTTGGATCCGATAATTTGCATATGGTGGGTTCCCGAAGCCGATAAAAAGGCGAGCTCAGTGAGGAGCTCGAGGAGTGTCGGTGGAGCAGCCAGTTGAGCAGTATCGTGGGGCGAAGCCAGTAGAGCAGGATCGTGAGCAGTGTCGGTGGAGCAGGAGATCGGTGAGGCGAGATCGGTGGGGCAGACGGTGCGGAGGCGAACGCTGAGGTGGACCTGGAGGCTCGCGTCGCGGGATTCGAGCGAGCCAGCCATACTCCCTCCCCAGAGCATCAACAATTCCCCCCTTTTCCCCGCGCTGAGAGAGTCGACAAGGGGCCCCGTTCCCACTTACACCAGCAGGTGCCCACGGAACCGCCGTGCAGCGACATTCTGCGGCTCGCCACGAGGGCGCGGGTAGGACCCTTCGGTCTCGTGGCCTGGCCGCTCATCCAGGTTCCACGCGCATTAGGCCCACGGGCCCAGTCTGACTCCCTTGCCTTTGAGGGGTCCTTTTCTTTGCTTCGTGTGAATGCGTGTTGTGGCGCCGTGTCTTGTAAGGTAGTAACTGTATAAGTGGTCCGTGTGTCGTGTAGTCTGTTTTAACTCCTTTTATATGTGCATTTCTTTTGTTCTGTGTGATATATGTGCAATCATTAATTGTGACTGTAAATACGTGTGCTATAGGTGTGCTCCGCGTGCCGCGGAATAAATGTGCATTGTGTGAACTGTTTTTCCCGTTTCGCTTCGTCTTTTCTTTAATTGAACCTCCATCCTGCTTCACGTAAAGGGTTCGTAGTGGGTGCAAACGCCGGTAAATAATCTGAACCGTCGAGGTCGACGATAACACCGCTCGGTATCCCGATAGTACGGAACGGCCCGCCCAAGCGGCTCGTGTCCGGAGTCGACCTGCGGCGAGGTACGATCGCCCCGTTTACCATCCGCGTGGGTACTTAGGTAGGTCGAGTTGGCGAACAACCCTATCCTACGCGGGTGGCCGATTGGCACGATTGTGGTGAGGTCGAAAGGCCCACCCGTGACTGGATCCCGGCGTTAGCCGGGAGGGTCACGACTGAATTGTCCGTTCCGGTGTGCGAGGCGGTCGCGGTTCGGGTCGCGTGACCGATCGCACGCCGACGGGCGCGAATTCGCAACAGTATGTTCACAAGTGGAACAGGGATAGTTGAGGAGAGTCAAGTTGTTGCGTGCAGAGACGTCATGGGGATGTCAGAATGTCATGCATCAAAATGGACGTTATCAGATGTTTCCTTTAAATATAAATTTATTTTTCTGATTTTCTTGGTATTAACTCCTGTTCCCCATTCAGGAATGTTTTCACCTGTCCCTTCCATCTTTACTTTCTCGGAAAACTGTTTGCTGCCTTTCTAAATGTAGATTGGTGAATTGACATTTTATCAACTGATCTGTTCTGCTAATAAGCAGTTAGTTGTGCATTATATGCTATTTGATGAAACAAAACTTAGAATCTCAGCTGATGGAGACTTGTAAGTTTGTCAAAACCATTATTTTAGCCTTTTGGAGAGGAACGTGTCATGCTTCAGTGCACTTTAATGAATCTACACCTTTTATTTGAAAAAGAAAAGCTTCGGTGAATAGGATTGTCTGAAACAAGAATGATGTTTATTCAAATCCACATGGTCACTGCAAGCTGCACTCTTGTGGGTGGTGGTTTGTGGTACTACCACCAGGGGATATTTCCTTCCTTCTTTCTTACAAACCTATCACATTGTCAAGCAGGAGAAAAGTAAAAGTATATTCATTCTGTAACTATGATTGAATTATTCAAGTTATGTTCCAAGAACCTTTTTGAAATATGCAAAATTAAGCTGGTCATTCACCTGAAATGTGTCATTCAGTGCTTACAAGTTCCTCACACTTGTTGTCGCTTGCTAAAGACTATGGCTAACCCTCCAGTTTATTTCTGCAATGAATCTCTGGCGGAGGTACAGTCTTTGGAACTCCTTGGACAACCTGACTGACTTCTGGCCCAATCACAAATCCAAGCTTACCTCCAGGACAGGGTGGTGTCTTGGGAATCCTCCTCAGAGCTGTCATTCCTCAGAACGAGCCTTGGATGGTCCAATACGAACCAGAATCAAAGAAACAAAGCATGGAGTGGAATCAAACATCGTCTCCTCTGAAGAAGTTCAAGATGCAGTGGTTTGTGGGCAAAATTATGCTGATGGTATACTGGGACATGAACGGTCCCTTTTGATTTAATTCCATGAATTGACAGTGACCAGTATAAGGTACTGTGACCTGCTCCACAAAATGCAAAAGGAGGTTCACAGACATCATTCTCATCTCTGCTGGTGTGTGCTTTTGCAACAGGACAATGCCAGACCTCACACCATCCACATGACAGGAGGCGTCATCTCCAACCTTAGGGGAGAGGTGGGGGGAGGGGGGGTGGGGGATGGGAGAGAGTTGTCCCATATCCGCTGTGCAACCAAAACCTTTTCCTATCTGACTCACACCTGTTTGGGCCCTTGAAGGAGGCCCGACGTGGCAAGCACTGTGTGTGGCACAAGGATGTCAAGAAGGCTGTCTGGGTGTGGCTACACACCAACGCTAAAGAGTTGTGTGTTACAGGCATCAGGAAGCTCACATTTATTCTCAGACTATTTTGTCCCTCGGCCCTGCTGTTTGCATTTCCCCTTCTCTTTCTGCTGTTCCTTTTGTTCTGTTGTGTCCTGGTCAGTTCTGTGTTCCAGCTCTTCCACGAACCTTGACTTTGTATCCAAAAAAGGGACAAATATCTTTCACTCCTCGGGCTTTTTATGATAAAAAGGACTTCAAAATGTATCCCCGTGGGCTCAAAAAGAGTTCTGTAGAGAGCAAAGTGGATACCTCCATACAAATAATCACAAGAGTAGCTTGTACAGTACATACATCACATGGAGGATAAGGACATTTGGAGACAACTGCACTGTACATGAATTGAATGAACATTAGGAAACAAGAGACACATCAACACAGAATATGAGATTTGAACCTGGGATCCCGACGGCTATTTGCTCAGATGGGTATCATTGCACAGGTTAGTTCCATTTGCAAGCCCTGTAAAACTGGTGGTTATTGAATGATGAAAACGTTTGTGTAATTGTGAAGTAGCTCTGTGGCAGTTACTGTATTAACACAAGGTGGTTGTGAAATGCAGTTCATGTGAACATGTTGCTTGGTCCGTTCAATCGGACCATTTGCACCTGCTCACGTTTAGACAACTCCATTGTTAGTTATTTGGAATGATTTTATAATGGCCGTCGGTGCTTCAATATATTTTAATGTTTGTACTCTTGTTTGTTTGATTGTCCTTGCTTAAATTATATCCTGCCATTTACAACCATCACTGGAGCCTTGCAAGAATGCAATTGTTGCCAGGTGATAATAGGGAAGGTAAGTGATTTTTTTTGTGTGATGTGTGGCTGTGCGATTCCTTTTTGACCTTTTTTGGTCAAACCAGCCAGCTGATAATGTGTGGATAATCTGCTATTCCACAATGATTGTTTATATTTACAGCAGGTGCAAGAAACCCCGGTGCAGAAAACAAAAGAGCACAACCAACGATAAGATGTGAAAAAAAATTTTCAATAACAAAAGCTAAAAAGGTCTGTTTCAGCCACAGAATGAATTTCATAAGGAACAATGCAAACCATATTTACTATGCAATCTTTAATACCCTCCTGCAAGAAGAGACCTAGAAGATCCAAGGAACCATTATAATTGTTGCCTTTCTTGTTTGGAGGTGGGTTAGGAGTGGGGAAGACAGTGGTGAAAGCAAGAGAAAGCACAAAGGGTTAAATTAAACAATGAGAAAATTAAGAAGGGTTGAGGGTGGAAAGGAGAAATATTGTGACGGTTGTGACTCGGGGAGGACTTTGTGCACCCCCCGGAGAATGGAAGCACAAACAAATAAATATTAGTCAGTTATTTCATTCGTTTTCTGTTTCGAAGTTAGGTAAATCCTATTTATCTATCTATAATTCCAGCAATGTGTGTGTGTGTGTGTGTGTGTGTGTGTGTGTGTGTGGTATGGTGACCGCTGTTTCTCGAAAACCACTGGTCCGATTTAATTGAAACTTGCCAGCTATATTGCTGGGGACCTGAGTATGTGCCTTTTCAAGGTTTGATATTAATCGGACAAGTGCTTCCCAAGTTATGGCCATTTATTTACCAAACAATGACAAGACACGTTGCTGCGGCCATTTATTTACCAAACCAATGACAGGACACGTTGCTGCGTAGGCATGGCCGATGGGGAAAGGGCGCCATTTAGTTACCGTGGCGTAGGAGTGGCAATGGTCAATGGCAGCGAATGTCATGAACAAGCAAAGACAGGGAGGTAAACTTGATTTTAATTTGGATTTTAATTAACTCTGTGTGTGAAAGTATCACAGCAGTTGTTACTTCAATGCAAGCGATAATTCGTGGAATGCATGTGAACATTCCGTACGGGCACGCACCACTTCCGGATAGTGATAACTTACTGTATTCGAATAATTTCTCGATTTCTCATGCGCATTTATAGATAAACACAATGCCCCAATCCAGTCGTTGTTTACGAGAGCGAAGGAACGGCCTGTGTGGTTGTTTGAAAGTTTTTTTGTTGTTGTTTTTTGGGGGGGGTTTGCACGTACGGGCACGCACATACGGGCACACGAGAGCGAAGGAACGGCCTGTGTGGTTGTTTCTGGCTCGCGGTTTTGAAAGTTGTTTTTTTTGGGTGGGGGGGGGGGGGGTTGCACGTACGGCCACAGCACGTATGGGCACGCACGTACAGGCACGCGAGAGCGAAGGAACGGCCTGTGTGGTTGTTGTTTCTGGCCTGTGGTTGTTGTTTGAAAGTTTTTTTTATTTTTTATTTTTGCACGTACGGCCACGCACGTACGGGCACGTACTACTATGATAAATATGCATTGCGTTTGTGAGCAGATAGGGTTTTGTTCCCTTTCCCCCTTTCTATCTCTGTCATTTACACCAATCCATTACATTACAAAGCCAATAAGCAAACCTACTCACAACCTGTTACCTCGATCACCAGAGAAAGTACCACGTTCACAAGGGGAAGGAGAGGCGGAGACAGAGGCTGCTTGAAGGTTCCACCCCCCTCGTCCCCCTCAGCATGACACAAATGCAGCGCGGCGGACCGAACACGAGTGTGACTGGTCCGGCATGACCAGGAATAGGGGGCGAAGAGGGAGGAAGATAAAATTGGCAGAACACGTCAAATTCTGTCTCCACTTTCGCCTCCTCCAGAACAGCAGTTCGAGAGCCTGTTCCCCAACGTGATTTTCCTGCCCTTCACTTCAGTCCGTCAGAACGAAGTTTCATACCGTACTCTCCTCACTTTCTACACACATTTACATGCGCTCACTGCATCTTTCTTCAGACTGCACCGTTTCTTCCTCTTCACATTTTTCTCATTTCGCTTTCTCCGCATCTTTACTGATGTCCACACGGCCTGGCACACCGTTTTCAGCACCAAGGACAAATTACGATCCCTCAAGTAATGCCGTCAGCTCTCACCCCCAGAACGAGATACCCGGAGTCACGCAAGTCATCGCGTTGTGCGAACGGAATTTCCCCAATTTCTCCATTTGACTGGGGCACTGTGCTACAGGAGGGAGTGAAGGGGAGAGCACAAACCACCGAGTCCGGACCATCATGTCGTGGGCAACAACCTTGATGGAGGTTGTTGAAGGTGCGCCGGACGCCATCAAAAAGTCTCACTCTTTCTCTACCCTCAATCTCTACTTTATTTTCCCCCTCAACCCAATCTCTCTGTTTCATTCCTCGTAGATCCAGTAGTGCATTTTGTGTTTAGTGAATGTAAGTGATCCGGGGCAGGTATGTTGGTGTCGTGGTAAGGGTAAATGTATACGTTTTTATATGTGCTTCAATTGCTTGCGATGCTGGTGTCTATTTTTTCCTCCATTTCTGTACTTTATTTTACCACCATTTTGGCAGTTGAATTTCTCCCGCCATTTTCTCTCTGATTTCTCCTCGTCATTTCTCGCTCTTTCCATCCATTCATCCATTGGAACAATACTCTGTGCAGAGCTTTGGTGCTGCCTAAGCATTCTCCTGGGCTATTGGGCACAAATCCTGGACAGGTCACCACTCCGACGCAGGATACCAGCAAACTAGTGCTCATTTTGCTGACCTCGGAAGGATGAGACAAGCTGAGTCAACCTCACCTGGTATTAATTCAACAGCCAAGTGGGATTTGAACTCAGGACGCTGGGATCTTAAGCCCACCACTATAGACATTAAGCCAACACCAGGCATTCTCACTTCTTTAATAAATTAATGCAATTGTTGAATGTGTCCCGATTTATCCTGCTTGTGGTTGGTCTGAAATAGCGTTCCCAGGTTGATTAAACCAAGGTTGTAATTGTAATGGTAGCCCACATAATGTGGCACGTGGTGTTGGTTTACTCGGCCAATTAATTAATCTCCACATAAGCACCGGCACGGTTCCCCTCAACCTCGCTTAACTCACCGGCACGGAAAACCGACTTTAGGCGCAAAGATCCGACCAGAGTTGCGTGCATGCTCCCATCAAAGTTATTGTATCCCACAAACCCTCGATCTCTCTCGTCCTCAAAGGACAGAACTTAGCAAGAGAGAGTCGCCAAAGTTCAGGCCTTCGCTGTCGGCAGCACAGGGTCAACAAATCCTGCCAGGCCATGGCAAGCATGTTAATTGGCATGATACTGGGTGATGCACGGTCCTCGTTCCCAAAGAAGCTGTCGTTTTTGGCTCGGTGTTGTATTCAACGCTGCCCTCAGTCATTTCCATCCCAGGCGAGAGGGAGGTGTGTGTGTGTCCGTCCATATGTGGGTTTCAGAACGACCAACGACCATAAAAATAGGGCCACAACCACATTTTCAACCCTCAATATCTCGGAGTTGACCGCATCTATGGACCTAAAATTTTACGCAGCTTCATTTTAATACCTGGAACTATTTTATGAAAGTTTAAAGTAAATCTGAGGGGGTCAACTGGGAGGCCTCCGGTGATATGAGGTGGAATGACTCACCTGCCCTTGTCAGGTATATCGGAATCTGCTAGTTTATAATATTGTTGTGGGTCTGGCCGGTTACGTTAATCCCCGATCCAAATGTAGTGGATGGCGATTAACACCAGCCAGTCCTGATAGCCGAGCGTTTTTTTCTTAAGAGGCGGACACATTGATCCTCAGAGATTATAACGTGCATGGGAGGGGTGGGGCGTGGCACTGGCGGAGCGACGGAGGCACATGGAAGCACAGCACAAGGGGTTTATATTCGAACCCCACGACAATTACACGGATACAGCAACTTAAAATAAACACGGGAATTTAATGCTAATATAAATACTTACAAGGGTAATAATTAAAATGTAATAATAATCGTGAGATAAATTAAACCTAAAGACGAGGCGCCTCGACACACAGACAAGGGGGAAACTAAATAAAAGCAATTCCTCCCTTTATTCTAGTACTTAGCTTGGTCTAGAGATGGTCTCTGTGCAACTTTGGAATTGAGGTGCTTCGTTCTGCACGTGTGGAAGCGCCCAAAATGGCGCCAAGCCACTTTCTCGCAGCGGGAAAAACGTACATCAAGCAATTCGTGAGCGGTATTCAACACCAGAGCTCAGAGACCGCCGTGCGGGTCTTTGCGTCGATCATCCTCACCGATGCTCCGGCTTTGCAGAATGGCGCCGTCTCTTCGGTCAAATACACGAGGCTTCAAGGTCGGTCTCTCACAACCCAACCAAGAGCCAATGGTCAGTGTCTTGCTCTACTTACTACACGAGCCAATTCGCCTCAGTACGAACACGAGAATCGTGCCGTCTTCTTCATGCGTCGAAGGAAAGCCATTTCGTCGTGCCGAGAGGAGAGCAAAGCGAGATCCTCCGTCTGAGTCACGTTCCTCTCACGACTACAACTGCCACCTCTCACCGAACTTGTGCGTTCGCTCCTGATCTCCGTTCAACATCACACCGAACAACCGAACCAACAAAACAAACAACCTCTTTGCTTCTTTCACCTCTGGGCGTGGCTTGCTCCCACGAAACCCAGGAAGGCAGGGCTTCTGCCTGCTCGGCACGCATTGCTCACTTGTTGTTAGCGTTGTGTTTGTTATAAAAAAAAAACGCACTTCTTCCTGGTTGGCTTGTAAATGCAAAAATGCAGGAATAGGTCACAGGGGGCAATCACGTACTGGGGGAAATTGTCCTTAATCCCCATCTAATTAACACCGTACCATCCCCCATGTGGTGACACGCAACACTTAAGCTCACAGTTTCCCGACTTAATTTACATCGAGATGTCTCTTACACGTCCACGGACCAAGCTAGTCTATTCAATCGTAACTTTCCTTTGAAATTCCTCAATCTACCCCCACAACCCCAACAATATCATGAGTTGCTGACACGGGCTTGACCCATGACAATAATCCTTTATGCGATCCAACAATGGTCAAAATAATTACCTTAAAAGACCGACAATTCAACCGAATATAAAAGTATATCTGCAAAACTCACCTGGCCCTTAATAAGGCTGGCCGCAAACTGTCGGACCACCGCCTCCACAGTGTAGGCACTGGACCAACCGCGGGGAGTGAGCAGCTCCATGCAGATAGCTCCTCCATCGAGAACGAAGCCATTGTCGATGCGCGGGCTTAGGACACGCATGAAGGGCGGTGAAAAGGGGAAGTTCTCTGGGAACGTGAGGTTCAGAAGGATGTAGTCGATGCCCGTCTCTCGCATGTCTTGCCAGAGCGGCGAGTCGTGGTCGATCTGAAATAGCTTTACATTCCATTCAAACAAGTTGTCTCCAACCAGTTCGACGGCTAACATCTCGTCTCCAAGTTTATTCAGGTCCTGAAGTTCCTTCATGAGCCTTTTGGCTCGAACCTGCATGCCATGGATTTTGCTCGGCTGCGGCGCGGCGATTCCGGAAGCCGTCGGTAGACGAAGGATGGAGCGGCCGTCACCGCGACCCGCCTCTGGTTGTACAGAATTCTGCGCCGGAGCCGCGGCGATCACGGGACCATTGGGCAAGCTGGGACGCTGGTGGTGCCCCCCAGAACTGCTACTACCTTTGCCTGCCTTCCTGCTGCCCTTGGGACTCCCACTCTCGGGCTCGCTGAGCCGAATCAGCCCAATTTTACGCAGTAACGTGGCCATATCCACTTATCGTTGTTATATCCCACTAACGCCTTCCTTTATTTATTTATTTATTATTTCCCCTAAATCTATCCTATTTCCAGCCTCTCGCTCCTCCGTTGAAAGACACGTCTTCCGATGTACCTGAAACAAACAGAAAGCACAATCATTTCAATGACGCGGTCCTTTAATTCATTGTGACACGTTTCTATTGTTTTACTTGGTTTCCGCTCGGATTACGATAAATCGCCATATAAACCGCTGACGAGGCAAATGGACCAATCCTGAAGACGGGAACGTGAGGTAAAACAGGTTTGAGGTTGCTGAGCGGGACGGGGAACGTACCTGAACGAGCAGGACACACACAAACACCACGACAGTTACCACACGAGGTCCCGTCCACCGTCGCAGTGTGGTAAAAACAGGCGAACCCAACAACTCGTGAGGTGATACAAATATTAATTTATGTCCGTTTTTTTTTTCCACACCTTCGTCCTTTTCGGAAAATGTCACCGATAATTTATACAGCACTCTCAATCGCACAACGTGAGAAAGCGATACCAACCGGCTGGGGTAAAACGTTAAACGGGGAATGCCGCGGCCATTCGGTTCGTTTGGCGGAGAACCAGACGAGTCAGTGACGTCACCCTGACGGAGACGTTCCGTGACGTTCGTATCCGGATCGGTGGTCTCGAGCCAGACCTTCAGGCGTCTTCCTACGCGATGACGTAATACGTTTCGAGCCAGACCTTCAGGCGTCTTCCTACGCGATGACGTAATACGTTTCGAGCCAGACCTTCAGGCGTCTTCCTACGCGATGACGTAATACGTTTCGAGCCAGACCTTCAGGCGTCTTCCTACGCGATGACGTAATACGTTTCGAGCCAGACTTCAGGCGTCTTCCTACGCGATGACGTAATACGTTTCGAGCCAGACCTTCAGGCGTCTTCCTACGCGATGACGTAATACGTTTCAAGCCAGACTTCAGGCGTCTTCCGACGCGAATGACGTAATACGTTTACGTCTTGCGTGACGCGTGTGCGGATATTTATTTTCTCCTGTTTGGGTAAATAATTATTATTTAACCGAAACACAGAAGGTTGAATGTGTCGAGAAGAGAATGTGTTTGCCGGCTGTGTGGAAAGTCTGAGGTGAGGTGATGATAGAATATGAGGCATGTGATGGGTGGATTGGGTGGGTGAGCTAAGACTTGTCAGTGGAAGATGTTCGATGAAACGTTCTGGTGGTTTGTCTATAAAATGTTCAACACACGGAGTTGGACATGCGACGATATAAACGTTATATCAGCAAAAATGGCAGGAAAGAGCGGGACGGCGGAACAAGGAGAAGAAAAAGTTGGAAACGAACTGACCAGGGCCGGAATAAGACGGCCTGTCGGACCTTGGGCAAAGGGGTGGGGGGGGACATGTATGTCTGCAGGAGTGTTTATAGCTCTGTGCAAGGGGTGGGGGGGGGGGGGGGACATGTATGTCTGCAGGTAGTGTTATAGCTCTGTCAAGGGGTGGGGGGGGGGACATGTATGTCTGCAGGTAGTGTTATAGCTCTGTGCAGGTGTGGGGGGGCATGATGTCTGCAGAGTGTTTATAGCTCTGTGCAAGGGTGGAGGGGGACATGTATGTCTGCAGGTAGTGTTATAGCTCTGTGCAAGGGGTGGGGGGGGGACATGTATGTCTGCAGGTAGTGTTATAGCTCTGTGCAAGGGGTGGGGGGGGGGGCATGCATGTCTGGAAGGTAGCGTTATAGCTTTGTAAAGAGGGGGAGGGCATGCCACGTCTGTAAGTAGCGTTATAGCTTTGTAAAAGAGGGGAGGGGCATGCACTGGCTGTAAGTAGCGTTATAGCTCTGTAAAAGAGGAGAGGGGCATGATGTCTGCAGGTAGGCATTATAGCTCTGTACAAGGGGGGGGGATGCACGTCTGTAAGTAGCGTTATAGCTCTGTAAAAGGGAGAGGAGACATGCATGTCTGGAGGTAGCGTTATAGCTTGGACAAGGGGGGGGGGGCATGCACGTCTGGAGGTAGCGTTATAGTGCTTGGGACAAGGGGGGGGGGGGGCATGCACGTCTGGAGGTAGCATTATAAGGCGTTCTGTAACGA
>CM068962.1:118785109-118806110 GCA_035128595.1 Eptatretus atami | reverse complement strand
GGGAGGCATGCACGTCTGGAAGTAGCGTTATAGCTCTGGACAAGGGGGGGGGGGAGGCATGCACGTCTGAAGTAGTGTTATAGCTCTGGACAAGCGGGGGAGGCATGCACGTCTGGAAGTAGGTTATAGCTCTGTAAAATAGGAGAGGAGCATGCACGTTCTGGCAAGTAGCGTTATAGCTCTGGACAAGGGGGGGGAGGCATGCACGTCTGAAGTAGTGTTATAGCTCTGTAAATAGGAGAGGAGGCATGCACGTCTGCAGGTAGCATTATTAGCTCTGGACAAGAGGGTGGGGCATAACGTCTGGAAGTAGTGTTATAGCTCTGGACAAGAGGAGGCATGCATGTCTGCAGGTAGCATTATAGCTCTGGACAAGGAAGGGAGGGGGGAGACACGCACATCTGCAGGTAGCATTATAGCTCTGGAAGGGGCGGGGGGGGGCATAAACGTCTGGAAGTAGTGTTATATCTCTGGACAAGGGGGGAGGGCATGCACGTCATTGTAGCTCAGTACAGGGGGGAGGGGCATGCACATCTGTTTGCGTTATGGCTCTGTCCAAGAGGGGGAGGGGCATGCACATCTGTTTGCGTTATGGCTCTTTCAAGGGGGAGGCATGCACATCGGCTTGGCTCTTTCCAAGAGGGGGAGGGGCATGCACATCTGCAAATCAATAAATTTGTTTTTATTTAAAATTTAGCTTTTTTTGGTTAATACCCGGGGAAGGTTAGCCCTTCACACATTGTGTGCCCTTCACACATTCAGTGCCAAGCACAGAGCTATAACACTACCTGCAGAATTAAATTTTTAATGAGTACTTTTACATCTAATTTCAAGACAACGTGAAGGTATTTCGCTGCCTTCGAGTTTTCATAACGTACTTCCAGCATGGCAGTCAGCTGATAAATCTAATGTTAATGAACGAAGTGTTCCTTCTGTAGATAACATGTATAAACGTAAAGACAATGAGCCAAAATCAACGATCGAACTCTCAACCCCAGTGTGTTTGAAGACCGTGGCGACTACGTCACCACCTTCGTCACCACAGTCGGGGCCGCCACGTTCATCTTGCATTGTGGGTCTATTTGCAAAAATAAAAGGAAAAACGATTTCTTTTCATTTCCTGAAATATTCCTCCTTGAATACATTTTAAAAGTCAATGGGATTTTGAAGTTTGATTTAAACGATGTTTTCCAGGAACACTTAACAGAAACTTTCCTCCTTCAAGACGTCTGATTCTTTAGTATCTCTCCCTAGTTACTCCCTCCTCCAGTATGATAGACCTGAGCCTCATCATGATGACAGAGTTGCTCTCTTTATCAAAAAAACCCCTCTATTCCTCACTCTCCATGCGCTGCCCTCTCTCTACCACACCCCCAAGAATACCTCTGGCTCCGGCTTCCCCTCTACTCCCACCTCATGTTTATATGTGTGTTGTACCTTCCACCAAACGATAATGACTCCATTTAAATCTCAGGTCAGGCCAGGTATGGGAGCATGTGCCGGAGCAGCGCGTCGCTGCATCCACTTTCTGCCGGTACTCCAGGGGCCTCCGTCTGGCCATCCCTCAGGCAGATTCCTGGCCCATCCCCATCTTCTTACGATGCTAAGTAACACACCACCTTGTATTAATTCAACAGCCGAGTGGGATTTGAACTCAGGATCTTAGGATCCCAAGCCCACCACTCTAACGATTAAGCCAACACCAGGCATACCATCAGAGCGACCAGACCAATAGTAGGTGTAACCACTCGCCATGATCTCACCATCCTTTCTTAGGGATAGGACATTCCAGGCACCCACCCGGAGGGACCGCCTCAGGTTAACCCAAGGAAACTGCCATCTGGTCTATGAAACCTCAGCACCACCCCAACACACTCTCCCGCAATCTGACCCGGGAAGATTACCCTGGTGGTTTCCCTCCTATCATCAAAGATTGGGGATTCCGAAGGCTTTGCCCCAATCCCGTCATCCGGTGAGCTGCCCTGCGAAGGGAAGCTGTACAGGAGGTACTCCCACGGAGTGGGTTTTCAGGGTTTTTTTTTTAATGCTTTTCGTATGTTTTGTAGAATGAAGGGTTTTACGGTGGCCGGAGTGCAAATCCTGCCACCAACCTCCTAATAAGAAGTAACCAAACTGCAGGAGGATGTCCGCAGACACAGTCGGGCACTAGATATGGATGGCCATTGGCTCACAAGGAGCTCCTCCGCCCTTTGACAGGTTTTGTTCTTCATCCTGCTGGGTGTCCATATCCAAACTTCCTCCTCACCAAGAAACTTGGTGGGGGAGACAATTTAGTCATCGACACCCCGGCCATGGAATAGGTTAGTACAGGTTTACATGGTACCTGTAGCAAGTCACAGATCTCATCTGACCTGACCTGACCTGACAAAAATTTAAATCTCGCTCGCTGACAACATGGACCAACTTCAGTTGTCACCATGCCAGTTGCTGGGTGTGGGTACCTCTCTCACATGCCATGGCACTTCAGCAAAGGACGGCGACTCATTGGGACTGACATAATCTGTCAAATTCTCGACCCGGATCTCAGTCAACAGTACTCCATCTTTTCTGGATTTGGTTATGATGAATTTCCATCCAAATATCTGCTGTTCTCTTCTGCTCCAATCGGTTCATCTGACCACATGCTTGTCAAAGGAGACGTCTCTGTCGCCGTTATCAGAGAACCACCTTGGCGCCAACGAGTCCGGCATTCCACTCGGGCCAACTGGCAGGGACTTCCAGCAGCCATCAAACTTCTCGACCGGTCTTCCATCTCGACTTCCTCCGACATCAACTCGTCCTGGGAATTCTTTCAAAGAAATTTGTTTCGCTCTCTCTCTCTCTCTCTCTCTCTCTCTCTCTCTCTCTCTCTCTCTTCTCTCTCTCTCTCCTCTCCTCTCTCCTCTCTCCTCTCTACCTCTCTACCTCTCTACCTCTCTACCTCTCTACCTCTCTACCTCTCTACCTCTCTACCTCTCTACCTCTCTCTCCTCTACCTCTCTACCTCTCTACCTCTCTACCTCTCTACCTCTCTCTCTCTCTACCTCTCTACCTCTCTACCTCTCTACCTCTCTTACCTCTCTACCTCTCTCTCAACCTCTCTTTTGCACAGATTTATCCCATCTCGTCTTCAGTATTCCTACCCATCTTATTCATTCGTTAATTCATTTTTTTTTTTTTAATTGTCCACTTGAAACAATGCACATTTTATCCACCCCCAAGGATGGGGGTCTAGATGTTTTCTTCTCGTGAATCGTTTCAACGACATCGTTTCTTATAATCAGTGGATGGATCGTTGCTTTTCGCAATGTCGTTGTGACTTTGTCGCTCATGGTGTTCATGTATCGCTTTGTACAGTTTGTAAATCCATGGCGGTATAGATACCAGCAGTAGCATCTTCTTGTGAAATAATTTTTTTTTTTTCCCCCCCAAGTATGCAACGAGATTTTTCGATTTTTAAAAATATTGATCTTAGTGGATATCTCTTTTTGATATAAAATGTTAGGTTTATCTGACATAACAACAAAATATTGTACAATCAATTATGAGGTAAAGGGGGGAGTTGGGTAAGTAGCGTGCTGACGTCGTGCAAGTAGCGTGCTGACGTCGTGTAAGTAGCGTGCTGACGTCGTGTTTCCAGGTCACGTTTCGATACGATCTCGTTTTACGTTCTTTCTTCATCAATTTCATTTGCCGTGTTATTAGTTATCGCTAGAAATGGGGGAGAAGTTCGATAATCTGGAAGAGCAGCTGGAAAAGTTTATTGAGAACATTCGACAGCTCGGTATCATCGTGAGTGACTTCCAACCCAGCGGACAGGTCGTTCTCAACCAGAAGCTGTGAGTTACACACAAAGATGTACAGTACGTACTCGGATATAATACCGAGACAGCAGGAAGTGGCCACTTGGCCCGTCGAGCCTGTGTCACCTTTCACATTCCCAACAACACAGGGACACAACCAACACAACGTCCCTGTATCTGTATCCCGTTTTATTTGTTGTGGGGGGAGCGGAGAGACGTGGGGACACTATTTTCAGTGTAGCTAGGCCTGGAATCGAGCTGTAGCCCTTCACTGACCCCCCCCCTTCATCTCTCCGATGGCAGCTGTGTCCTTCCTCAGATGTGATGATGGAAAAACTGGATGCAATGCTCAAAATCTCTTTATTATTTCAATTCTTCACAAGGCTACATAGTCGCATAACACGCAATTTTTGAGAGGAATCGTGCAAATGATGATACAAGCATCAAATTGGCACCTTTGTTCTCCAGGGATTCTAATCAAATCTGACTCTGGACTTGAAAATCCAAATTTTGAAAAATTTGGATTTTCAAATGGCCAATCAGGCAGATTGATCAGAAAGCCCTGCAGAACAGAAATGCCAAATCTATGCTTGTATCATAATTTGCACGATTTATAACTATCTACTACACTAACAGGACTTTACAGAAAAGGGCTCGCTCTCCAAACGCTGCTTCGTCCTCTGGTCCCACGGCGGTTAACACCTGAGGTGCCCAGTGGTCCCACATTTCCCACATTGCAAATGTGTCCCAATTTTGAAAAAATCCACATTTCCCACATTTGTCAGACCTTTAAAAATTGTAATGGCTACGCAGATTTTTAGCATTGTAAGCCCAAAAATCTGATAGGGTTTTGCACCCTGGCCTCTGGAGCATTTTTTTAGTGTCATTTAATGCACTTTCATACTTTCTGCGTGGAATATAAAAATAATGATGATCAGGTTATTATAAAATAACACATTTCTCTTCATCATCATGTTCACTGTGTCTGTGATGGTTTTTTTAATGCGTAAAGTGTAAGACAACACCATATTGTGATTGCGTATTTATAAATGGCTATTAAAAGATGTACCATTTGAGGTACTTATTTGGAATACTGGTAATGCTAGT
The DNA here is from genome assembly GCA_035128595.1 of Eptatretus atami. Taxonomy (NCBI): domain Eukaryota; kingdom Metazoa; phylum Chordata; class Myxini; order Myxiniformes; family Myxinidae; genus Eptatretus; species Eptatretus atami. The sequence continues at coordinate 118,801,200 of CM068962.1, read as the reverse complement.
ACATGTAATTAACTTCACAACAATTTAACTTTATAAGTGTTTTTTCCCTTTCATGATGCATGTAATTGGATTGTGCTTGCATATACTATGTTTTTAATTATATCTTAACTATTCTTTCCTGCTTACAGGTGTAGCTGTAGAATCTGTTTTACAAGCAAGAGAACATATTATTAATTCATCAAAATGGACGACATACACAATTAATATATGAATTGGATGAATAGTGTGGACAAGAATGCGATGCGCTTGAGTGCGAGTGTAAAAGAATCAGACCAGGAGGCTCATTGTGCGTTATGTAAAGAAGAGCATTGATTAGCATGGTGGTGTTTGCAAAGACATGCTGAAAGGAACAAAGCATATTAGAGTGGCTAAAACTGCAATATCTGGACAGTCAAAGCTGAAAATTGGTGCAGGTGGGGTATATTTGTCACAAGCATCAACCTCTGGAGCATCCCAAAAATGGACTCTTTCACACCAGGACAAAGTTACAAAAGCAGAAGCTATATGGTCATGAAAGTTGCACAGACAAATTATCTTTCAGATCATGTGATAAGATAGCTGAAAATTTCAAGAAATGTTGCCACGTGATGTTGCAAGGGATGTGAAACTTAACTGTAGTAAAGTCTCATATTAGTCTCACATGGCTTGGTTCTTTCTTTCATGAAGACTTGTTACAAGATTAGGATTCTACTTTTATGCCATCTTGTTAGATGAACTATATACTATGAGTAGTATATATTGTTTTTGGAATGATGGATTGATTGACACACGCTACCGAAGTCAAAGATGTTGTCATGCAACAGCTCAAATTCTGAAGACACCTCTTCAGACGCATTGGAAGAAATGGTCTTGATTAAAAAACATGATTATGCTGAATGGATGGACCTAATGTAAACAAAGCATTATGGGAAAAATGGATGCAGACTGCAAGGCTGCAGGTTCCCATCAGAGCTTCCAAAGCTCTGGCATCAAAATCTCAAAGAATGGTAGAAATTTGTGCAGCTCAGGCCCTCCTTAATAGGCATAATAAGCTGTCAAACCAATTCCAGCTTGGAAAAATTGGGAAAAAAAACCGTCTCAGTGCAGAAAAGAAAATTGTAATGTGGGTGATCAGTGTGATCTGCCTCTCAGGTCAGGGTGATGGTGTTAGTGGTGATGGGAAATAAATGGAAAGAGTCCTAATGTATTATAGTTGAAGGAGTTAATCTGTTAAATCATAAACCATGTAAATAAGTTTCATTGTAATAAGTTTTTTCATGGTGCTTATAACTTTGCTTTGTTCAGCCATTGAACCTGGCATCATGTATGGTATCACATTTATATATTATGTTTCTTTGCATATGAATAGGGCTATTTTCACTTTGTAGCATTAAAGCCCTCACCGAAGTAAGACAGATTTATTTTCAATGTTTTTATAATTCAATGCTAGGGAAATGATTTTATGATTTTTTCTCCATAATAGTAATACTGTTTATATTTTATGTTCTAAAGCCCACTTGGCACTGATAGTTGTACTCTAGAATGTAACCAGTTTGAGTATAACATCTTAAATAAATAACTAAAGTGTTTTGAAAGTCCAATATTAATATGTGTTATATGCTAGTGTACACTCCTGAATTTGTGCATTTTAATTAGATTACATATACTGTTATATACTGAAACATGTACAATAGTAAAAGGCTTTCATCAATGCTAACCTAATCATGAGGTATACATGATATTTATGCAACATAGGCTATACATGTACTAATAATGATTTTAACCATACAGACACTATATTGCTTCATGTAGTAGTTATAGTATATTTTTTAATTGAAATAGGTGGATATAGGATGTTTACTGCTTATAATGTTGATACCATACAATCTGAGCACCCTAATTAGTTTGATAGCTTTAACTGCATTCAATTTTGAAATCCCACATTTTTTTGGCAGCCACTGGGCACACTGCACCTCTGTCTCGATGAATTGTCCTTATTTTCCCGCTAATGCAGACCACTCATCTTTATAAGCGCATCTTCTTTGGAGAGTGTCAAAGATGATCCAGCTCGAAGGTAATCGGTCCATGTACACACAGACTTCTCAACCTGCGATTTTAGTCTGGAGCGAGACTCATTCCTGAGGCCCGGGGATCTGGGAGCCACCTGGGCCCTCATCGGGGTCCAGGGGCAGTACCCCGGTGGGGGGGTCCGGAGGATGAGGCTCCCGGCCGCTCCTGAATTTTGAGGAAGGCTTGAAGACGGTGGAATGTCCAGCTATTGACAGTATGGTAGTGATAAACAGACTGTTCCCAGTTGAACAGTGTACATTACAGCGAGGCACACGGTATCATTAACAACAAAAATATTTCAGCATGTGATCTAAGAGAACTCTGAACGCCGCACTGAATCACCATCAAGATCGATCATGGACAGACAATCTCTTACAAACATCCTCAAACTATAACATTTGAAAAACTGCTTACTGAAGAAATACTTTTTTCTCCGCCACCGAAGGTGGGCGGAGGTTATGTTTTCATCCTGTCTGTCTGTGAACAGGGTATCTCAAATGGTTGTGGACAAATTCGGACGAAACGTGATCAGGACGAAACTCGCATCAATGAGTGATGTCCGAATGCTGTGTGTTGTCGGCCTTCGTTGCTTTCTTTGCCTTTTCAATGAGACCTTCTGAGGATCTCCACTATAATGGATTCCCTTTGTGAGTCTTCACAACCATCAGAGATGACGGGGTGCTCTCTCGGCTCAAGGAGCTCCTGCTATGGGTGTTGTTCTTGTTGATGAGAGAGAGAATATTCTTTCCTCCTCAGAATTGGAGGGATGGTCATAAGAGCTATAAAGCCATTTCGTACAGCAAGTGATATTCATAGCAGTTTGTGCCTGGTTTATTTATGTCCCTTAGGTATCTCCAGCGGACATCAACGGAGTGTGGCTCATTACCTTTGACACGAGCACTTTCCTCGACTGTTTTAAAAATCTCCTTGGTCACTAACATCTGAGAATTCAGAAATTGTTTGTTGAGTCGGTCAAAGTTCATTTCAGGGAAGAGTTCAGGATTCTTCCGGATGAAGTCTTCCACTGAAATGAATCTCTTGTCAAGTCTGTGTTCACAGTCCAGCCAGGTGGCTTCACAAGCTTGTCTTTCATCGGGCACCACTTCAGGAGGTACTCTGTATTTTGAACAAGAAAGCACTTGACTACCCTAAAGAAAGCTGCAAACTGACAGTCAGAGATGTCTCAAACCTGATTGAGCTGACAGACCATTTGTTGTGCTTTTTTGTGTTTTTTTTGGTGAACAAAGTCAAGGCTCAAAGAAGAGCCAGAACAGTACAGGACGTAACACAACAAAAGCAACAATAGAAAGAGAGGGGAAAACACAAACAGCAGGGTTGAAAGATAAAATAGAGAGAGACTTGGACAAATAAGGGATGTGGGGAGGATGAATGGGGTGGACAAGATGGATACAGCTGCAAACTTTCAGGAAGGAAAAACTGGAAATTTGTAAGGAGGTGGGCTTGGGGGTGGGGTGGTTAACAAGGGTAGAAAATATCATAGTTTCGGATGGAGGATGATCTGAGATGGTGGTGAACAGTTGTCGAGAAGACTTGGAGGGAAGAATGAGATTGAAGAGAGTGTGAAAGTTGGTTCCACAGGTAGGAAAAAAGAGGAATGAATGTGTTGTGAATCCAACAAGGACTTTGTTATCCTCTGCTTGGTTTCTTGGATCTTTGATATCAACAGAAGACGATCAATCCCCTTGCCCTTGGGCATTCCACAATAACATAATTCTTGACAAACTTTCCAAGAACATTCTTTAGTAGGTTCCTTTACTGTGGCTGCAGGACATAAATCACAGGTTCTTCTCTCTGTAAGAACTGGTTTGCATGTGTGAAGGTTGGCAGCACAAACTGAAAAATCATTGAAGTATACTTCAGTCAGTGGTTTAATAAAAGATTCCCTGAAGCCTTCTGAATCTTGCCTGTGATGCCTTCTCTGAATTGAAGTTTGATGTCAAACTTGGAAACAGCTTCAGGCTTCGGTCCCACATAGTCTGTAAAAACAGCCGTTGGGTTGAAGCATGCTTCGTAATTGCTCTGTGTTCTTGGTCACAGAACAATCAGTCAGTTCTAATCTCATTCTTTTGCTTTATGGATTTGTTAAACTCGTAGTACATATAGATCAAGAGTATAAACTCTTCTACATCAAACCCACAACTCTCAGTGAAAGCATCCCTTGCTTGCTGAGCAGCATTAAGAATTGTATGACGAGAGTTGCCATTGAAACGGAATGGAGGATTTTGCTTCAGGACCCTGGTCTTCAGCAAATTCCTAAGTACAGTAACAATATTCACTGATGTGTCGTCAACACCAACACAGGTGTACAACTGCACATGCTCCATGGGTTTGGGCACTGTAGAAGCTCCACAAGCTTTATATCCAGGACATTGTACATTCCTTCAGCAGTTGCACTAGTACAGTGGTTCTTAAACTGGGGAGCACGCCCTCAAAGGGGGGCATGAGAGGATTTTTTTTTGGGGGGGGGGCATGGTTATGTGAAAAATGCTGGCATTAAGGGCTACTTATGCAAAAAAAAAGTGCACACACTTAAAACTATGTATGTGTATATTGTTGTGGATCTGGTTAGAGGCTCGCCACGAGAGGAAGCACTCAGGTCCCTCCTGAACGCCCAGTCCTGAGGCCGCCGGGCACAGATAACTCCACGCATCGGCAGGTTGTTAAGCAACCACGAATGACAATTGGCACTGCCAATCCTGGCAGGGTTACGCTACTTCGCGTGATACCTTACCTGTGGACATCCTTACCATGGAGGGGGGGTGGGGGAAGGGGGAGTCATGGTGCCCTCGATGTGTACTTGCATAGAACTTACCGTATCAGGTGCAGCCGAGCGGAGCTGCCAAGTACGCACCGGCTAATAAGAACCAATTAATGGGGTCGAAGTTCCTGGCTAAACTAACATGTGGACTACGCTGGACCAATGAAGGAAAAGACAGAATGAGCTGGGTACATTTATAATGAGGGCAATTTATTTATAAAGCAAGAGTGTGGAAAGTTCCTGTGGCACAATGATAAAATCTTTTATTCAGCAATGTGTACACCAGGGGAAAGCAAGGATTGATGAGGTGTGGCAAAATAAATGCAATTATTTACTAAGAGAAGGCACAGGGCAGAGCGAAACTGATACAAATAACTTACACATTCTTAACGAATGCGAACATTACAGGTGCCATCAGACACATGCCCGAGGAAATTAGAGAGCAAGAAAGATGAGCGGCAGTTGAGGTGTTTACGATCTCTTCCAATACATGGCGCGGCCGACGGGCCTACGCTTCCCAGTCGCTTAAGAGGGGGGAGGAGGGAAGAAAACGAGGGGTGTCGATGGTATGTGAATGGAAGGTGCAAATGTAATGCAGAAGAGGAAGAGTGAAGGAGTGCGTGTCTGTAATTGCTCTTTTAGTACTTGCATCTACAGCAGATGAGACAGTAGATGGGAGAGACAGAACGTATGAGATAATAGCTTAATGTGGCGTGTGAGGAAGTCTGTAAATGCTAATGACGATTGGCTGTGGAACGAAGCTGAAGCAGAGTACCGATGACTCGGCGACTGCTCAGCAATGACTTGGCGACTGCTCGGCAATGGCTCAGTGTCCGTTCGGCAATGGCTCGGTGACTGACTGTCTCGGCTCCTCTGCAGCTATTTTATAGAGCCTGGGTGAAGGAGGAGCCAAATTACAGATCAAAATGCCCTGTAGGCGTATCCAAGCACTCCTATTGGCACACATACGCCACCCCGAGAAGTAGCACCGCCCCACCAAACTTCAAAGCCAAAAACACCTCATTTACTCCCAAACTCGGCCACGCAACGGAGCTCGGGGATTAAAATGGGACGTGGGTTTTTGGGAGCACTCTCCAGCCATGAATGTGCGCTGGGCCCCAATTGAGGGTCGTTATTTATCGGAGCACCAGGACTACCCATATGACATTGAACAGACCACAGCGCATACTTGCACTTCAAGCTACACACCATTATGTTCCTACACACCAATATGTAGGCACCCGTAATGTCCTCCGCTCCCCAGTATTCCAAATGACGGCAGTGAGCGTCTGGGGTGCCGACTCTGGTTGCGGTGAGGTGGGTGAAGCGCTGTGGTGGCCGTGGTGAGGACGTTGAAGCATTGGAGGTGGTTGAAGCAATTGTGGTGAGGAGGCTGAAGTGGTTGTAGCGGTTGTGGAGAGGAGGTCGAGCGTAGGTTACTGTGGGGATTTTTAAGAGGTGTGGTGATTTGTACGACGGCTGTAGCATTGTGTTGAGTATGGTGAGGGTCTGAGGTGAAACGTCCGTTGGTGAATGTCACGCAGTTTGAACAGGGATATGGTGCACGTATGCTAACGAATCCCTCGAGTAACGGCACAGTTCGGTCTGTGGCGTGCATGCTTGCATGAAGGAGAGGCCGTGTGTGAAATAAAATAAAATAGATGAAAGAATAGCAAATGGCATTAAAGACCTCACTAAAAGCCGTACACATTGCATGTTGACCCATATACCCACTCGACATAATGGAAGGGCTAACTGAACGAATACTCATGAAATAACCATGTTGGGTTGGGTGCCATGCCTTGGAGGAGAGTTGGCTTTGCAGAACCACAACAATATATATTATATATAATATATATATTTATATATATATTATATATATATATTGTTACGGCTGTGAAATTCGCATTACACCATAAAGGCCCTTAGGTGAGAATATCTTCATAGGTACATGTGTAGTTAGCCCAAACCCGTTGTATAGAGGGAATTTATGTGATCCATCGGGCTGCGACGCTTTGAGTTAGTCGTTTTTCTTTTTCTATCTTTATTTCAAACACACAACATTTCAACAACCACGCCACCCCCATCACAGTGCCAACCACACTGCAACTACGCCACCTCCACCATCTACGCTACTACATCTTCGCCACTACGTCCGCTTCCGAACGGCAAACAAGGGCGCCAAGGAGGGAACTGCGAGGATGCGCAGGTTTCCCGCCTGTTTCTTCCGTTTGACTTCCCGTGCTTGGTGTGGGGGAGTGCGATCCGAGCGGGGGTCAAAGGGAGAAAAGGTGGGGCCTCTTTTTGGGGGAATAATTCTCTGGCCCCGAGCCAAAAACTGACTCCCTCGCCCCGGACGGAGCGGGTGGAGGGAAAGCGTGAGGGAACGCCCTTTTCGGAACCCTCTCGAAGGAAGGTGGAGCCGAGAACGGGGCGGGCGAAGGGCGGAGCCCGCGCGATAAAAGACGGACACGGGCGGGCGCGCCAGCGCTTTTCTTCCTCTTCGTCTTGGCTGGTGGTTCGGTTGGTTTTTGTGGAGAGTTGGTCTTCAGGAAGAGGTCCTGTGCCCGCGCTTGGCGAGCGGCCCTGTCACGAAGGCACGGACGGGAGACGCGCAGCGCCCGTTGCGAGGTGACCTGTGCGTCCGGACGGGGAGTGCCGGAGAGGATCGCCGGTCGCAGAGAGGCGCGGCCAGGCGCGACCACGCTGACGGTCACGGGAGAGGGACTCACACCATAAAAGGGAAGCCGCGACTTCTTTCTTTCTTTCTTTGGGGTTTTTGTGCAAATGTCTGTGGGTGGCGCCAGTCTGGCTCAAGTAGTATTGTTTTAAGTGTTGCCGTGTGTACACGTATTCGGTTGTAGCTCTGCATCGTTTCTTTGTTACATTTGCTTTTTGTGCATAATTGTTTTAACTTATTATGTGCATTTTTGACTGTATGGCTGTATATACATGCTTGTCTGTGTGTGTGTGAATAAAAATGCTTGCTTATTGAACTGTTCCGCTCTGCTTCGTCTCTTTCCTTTTATTGAACCTCCATCTTGCATCATGTAAAGGATTGGCAGTGGGTTTAGACACCAATAAATAATCACGTCCGTCGAGGTCAGCGATAACACCGCTCGGTTATCACTGTAGCACGGAACGGACCGCTTAAGCGGTTCGTGTCCTAGGCTGACCTGCGCTAGGTACGATCTCCCGATTAACCATCGCGTAGGTACTTAGGTAGGTCGATTTGGCGAACAACCTATCCTACGCGGGTCGATTGGCACGTTGTGGTGAGGTCGAAAGAACCCACCCGTGACTGGCTCCGGCGTAGTTCCGGAGGGTCACGACTGAATTGTCCGTCCGGTGGGCGAGCGTGTCGCGATTCGAGTACGTGGCCGATCGCACGCGGCGGGCGCGAATTCGCAACAATATATAAATATATATATATATATATACTATATATATATATATATATATATATATATATATATTACACATACACATACACATACACACACAACATGGCCAAAAGTATGCGGACACCTTTCTACTTCATGGATTGGCTATTTCAGCCACACCATTGCTGACAGGTGTATAAAATCAAGCACACAGCCATGTAATCTCCATGGACAAACATTTATAGTAGAATGGGCAGTACTGAGAGCTCAGTGACTTTCAACGTGGCACCGTCATCGGATGCCACCTTTCCAACAAGTCAGTTCGTCAGATTTCTGCCCTGCTAAAGCTGCCCCAGGCAACTGTAAGTGCTGTCATTGTGAAGTGCAAACGTCGAGGAGCAACAATATCTCAGCCGTGAAGTGGTAGGCCACACAAGCTCACAGAACGGGATTGCCGAGTGCTGAAGCGCGTAGCGTGGAAAAATCGTCTGTCGTCAGTTGCAACACTCACCACTGAGTTCCAAGCTGCCTCTGGAAGCAACGTCAGCACAAGCACTGTTCGTTGAGAGTTTCGTAAAATGGGTTTCCATGGCCGATCAGCAGCACACAAGCCTAAGATCACCACGCGCAATGCCAAGCATCAGCTGGAGTGGTGTAAAGCTCACCGCCATTGTTGGACTCTGGAGCAGTGGAAACGTTCTCTGGAGTGATGAATCACGCTTCAGCATCTGGCAGTCCGACGGACGAATCGGGGCTTGGCGGATGCCAGGAGAACGCTACCTGCTTGAATGCATAGTGCCGTAGTTGTACATTTGGACCGACGGGCCTCGGTAACCATCCGCTCGGGTTACGCACGGTTCGAGCACGGTAATGGCTCGTTCCGCTCGAGGCCTGCCGAGCGTGTGAATTCCCCGGTAGCTTTGCCGCGTGGATACTTAGGTATATTGAAGTTGGCAATTAACCCTACTTGGTCGAATTATTGGCGATTCATGGTCCTGTAAGGGACCCGTACTTTCGGATTTATCTGAAAGGTACGTCCTAAATTCCGGTTGTTCGGTGGAGCCGACTCTACTGCTCCATCTAGCGGTCGTGCTCACCACCGAGACCCAGCCCCACAACAGTATCTTCACCACTGTATGTGTTTGTCTGTGGCCGTTGTAGTTTTTTTTTTAAATTGTGATATGAAATGTAAGTTAAAAGAGCCAGTATAATCCATTTCATTGTGTCTGCTTGTGCTACTTCTGTGAATATATTCTGTGTAGTTTTGCACAACAGCTGATTGCATATGGATTATTAAATAAAATTGTAAGTGGAAGACGTCTTTGTTTTGTTCTTATATTGATTTCACATTCAATGAACTATAATAATATTCAGTACTGTACACTTAAACATCAGGGGGGTGGGGCGTTGATCAGAGATCGGCCGTTAGGGGGGCCGGGGGCAAAACGGTTCAAGAACCATTGCACTAGTGGATGAGCACATGGCAACAAAGCAGGTAACAACTCTGTTTTGATTGACATCATAAAGTCTGACAGTTACAGGGTTCATTTTCTTTATACAGTATCTGGGTCATTTACACCATCGATGTAAACTGACAATGGGCGGACCTTCATGGTTTCAAGGTCTTTTATCAATACAAGTGCAACAGCTTGATTTGGTGTACAAGTGCCTTTTGTTGATGCAGAATGATACTTGGCTGCAAATTTGGAATCAGAAAAACTACTTTTGATTGTAGGTGACATGAGATGATGAAAGGGATCATGAAAGGAACGTTACAACTGGCAGTTAAGAAATTTTCACCTCTGCTTCGGTTCTCTTCATGGCATGTCTTTAATGCGGTGCATTGACCTTTTGCCTGGCTTGGATTGTTCCTTCAGTGCTTTGGCCTGGTCTTGATGACTTTTTGACTTGGAGGGCTTTGATGATATCCTGCTTTCCCATATGATCGCACTTACGTTTCTTGTCATATACGTTGCAACAAAGACGATGTGAAGAGAATGCACCATCATTGTCATTCTAAAGCTATTTTGCATTTTACGATTAATTTTCATAACATTAAAATATTATCCGATGTACCATTCTCTGTGTTATGCTGGGTGATTTGCCATTCCTTTCACAGCAGTAGTTATAGCAGGAATTTGTAATTTGTTCATGGTGCCGGCGATAGCTCGCCTACTCTTCACAAAAGACGCCGTATGATCTTTAACGTCCACCAACTAATGTCAGCAGACAGGACGCCCAATTTAACGTGCATCCGAGGGATGGCACACACATCAATGAATCACCTGCCTGTGAAACACTGCAATGATAGTTTATTGCTGGGTCAGGATTCAAACCCAGGCGGAGGTAATAACAAAACGTGGACAAAAAATAATTCCCGGGTTCATCACGGCAGTTCATGGGGACGAGATGTTGATTGTTTGAGGGATACCTCAAAGGTAACTTTCCACAATAAAAGTGACTTTCTTAAATCCTCAACTTAATTGCTCCTTCAGTGTTATTATTTGTCAATTTGGAGATTTATAAATTGATACTTCAAAACTCTTTCACCACCACAAGGAGGAACGTTTCAGAATGCTCTCTTGCAGAATAATCTCCCCCGTCATGAATTGATATATTGGCCAAAAATGGTCTTGATTACAAATGACCTTCATTTTTACCAAGCATAAGATGCAAGCACTGTAATTGACATTAGTCTTTCTTCTCTCGTAGAAATGCCATGATCTCAGGTCTTCAAGAGATTGAGAAGTGCCGACATCAGTTGAATGATGTGCATGTTCCACTGGAGGTGTTTGAGTAAGTGAATGTGGCTGCTCATATCATTGTTTGATTGAGTTGGTGTTCCCTTTTATTTGGATTCTTGGAATACCTAGAATTTATTTTTGATTTGATGATATACTTTGAGAAATGTTTGTAATTATTTGTACACTATTACCAAAAAGCATTATGGTTCTTTATTTCATTGGTTTCGGACATTGACACCACCTGTAATTCTTTCAGCACACCACTTAATTTTGTTAACCAGTTTATTATTCCCGCGCTTTCGAAGAAAAGCGGGAATATTGTGATTGTCTCCGCCGTCCGTACGTCCGTCTGTCTTACCCTGTAACTCCTCCTACACCGTTTGAAATAGGAACTTTAAACTTTGGGACATAGTAGATATATGTATGGGGAAGTGCACAACACTTTTGGATTTTTGATATGACCCCTAGGGGCCAGGCCAGAGGGGTTGGGGTCATGGGGGTCGATTTAAAAAAATATTGTTACGGTTGTGGAAATTTGCAATACACCAGAAAGGTCCTCAGATGAGATATATCGATAAGTTCAGAGAGCTATGGCACCCCGGGCACTACACTGCTCCGAGCCTACCAGCTCCCTAAACACCGGGAGTGCCCTCCTGGCGACTCCCCTGAAACGCTCACGTGGCAGGCTGGCGCCCCGGGCCCCTTCCCTGGGTGCCCAATGCACTGCCACACGCGGCTAATGGCCCCGGGCCCCCGCATCATGCGGGCGCACCCGTGCCCACTACGCTATCCCGGCCCCCCATGGGCCCTTGGCTTAACGCAGCCGACTAGCCCGGTGCCCGGGGTACCACTCAGCGATACTCACCTTTCAGCCACGCTCCCAGCCCGTCAACAGGGCTCCTGCACCCCTCCAAACGGGTTTCGAGCCTTCATTCCCACCAACAGCAAAACGCCTCCATTTTGTCAGTTTAACTAACCCAGCTAACTCACTCTACACTGACCCCGGGGTCCCTTGGCGGGAATCATCCTCCCCCCAATCACTCATCGCACCATGCATTCCCCAATCACTCATTCACTCAGACCCGCTGGCCTCACTCACTCATCAAGTACACGTCCATTCACATTCTCAACTCACACATTGCTGAATCCTGCATCCTGCTCACTACATCCCCTAACTACTCGTGCTCACGTCGTCCCTTACACTACAGCACGTTCTTTTAACCTACGTAGCTAAGCTACGTCCCCTCTACACACTCACAGTCTGTCACTGTCTCAAATTTCATTTCCCGTATTCCATTTCCCATCCTAATCTCAACTAAAATCCTCTACCTAATCCATTCCACGGGCCATGAGGACTTACCCCTGCCCATGGAGCCGGTCTAGCTATCACTAACCCATCCCCTAACTAGTTGTATCCTGTGCCCAGGCAAGGGGGTCTTCCACCCCTTGCCCGGGAATCCTGTTCACCCGAAAGCGAGGCTTGCTTTTTTCTTTTCTTTTTTAAAATGCGCAGCACCAGCGCGGCAACTCGCAACTGCGCACCAGCGCGGCAATTCACAGCCGCGCACCTTTGGGTGCCGTCATGGCAGCTGTTCGCGTACCTCGTCCCTCTTGGACGGTACACATCCGGCAGGGATTCACCCTCCTGCCGGATTCCAACCCCACGTGCAGCCATGACGTCACCTGCGCATCAAAAAAAACAAGCCTCGCGTTTCGAGGGGTTCCCCACACGAACACATGTGCTCTGCTCGTCGGAGCTTCACACACACGCTCGCGTGGAGAACCCATCCGGTCCAAATCCGTAACCAGCCTAACCTTTGTCCGTCCGGGGATCGGCAACATTCACCGCTGGCGTTTCCGGACCGGGTTTCACTCCCACAAGCGCGCACGTGGCGGCCTGTGCGCTGCACGGCACAACCTTGCGCTCGCTGCTGGGTAAACCCGCGCGGTCCCCATTACAACTACTACGGCGCTACTCGCTTTTGTCCCTCTGTCGCCGTCGTCGTCGCCATTCCACACACGCACTCCTGCGTGTCACGACCGCTTACACACCATTCAATGACACTCGGACATGCAGTTGCGTTCTCCCGCATGCCGACCATCTCTCCTCCGCCACCGCGGTCTCTCTCACACTCGGCCGTTCACTCACGCATGCACCTCCCTCGCACACGTGGCTCCACTCACACATGGTGCTTCATCCACACACAGCGTGCTGGGAAGCACGCACTTCGGCACACTTGCCACCACACCACTCCACCGGGAGTTTCATTCCCACACGGGGTGTCACTCATACCCGGGTCTCATCCATAGCGGGGTCGCTCTCACACAACGCCTTTCACCCCCGCTATGCGTGCGTTGCAGCACACAATTTCACCTAACTCCTGAACACACACCTCGACAACACACACCCCGGGACCACACTCGTAACACACACTGGGGATTCGTGCCACCCAAGGGTTTCCGGGGCCTCCAACCCCCCAAGCTCTCCGTGCACTCGTCACGGCACCGCGCCTTCAACCTCGCTCGGCACGACCGAACGCCTGGTCTGATCCGCCTCAAGGGAGCATAGCGTCTCCTCCGTCCCGAAGGAGGCTATCCAGCTGCTTGCACCGGTCCCAAGTCGCCTCGCCCCTTTTATCCTCCACTACCTCCGTGTGTGTGTGCTCGTCCTTAACCCGTTATCATCGTGTAGTCTCTCCTCTACCGTTTCTACCTCCCGTGTCTCTGTTATTTCTTTTATCTCGCCCATTATCTCCGTCGTCTCTACGTGTTTTACACACATCTCAGTCACCCCATTTAATTTTCCCTTGTGTCACTGTTAATGTTTCCGTGGTTGTTACTCCACGTGTCTCGTCCTACACGTCCCCCGTATTAATTTCTCCTCACGCCTCCATTGCGGGCCGGACAGCCGTTGCACTCCCCCCAGCTCGTTCGCTCCCACACGTGGCGCCGCCATTATGCCCGCCTGCAGGCATCGCCCCACGCGCTGCATTTCACCCCGCAGTTTTCTCATTTCTTCTTTCATTCCGTTCTTCATTTCGCTCATTTGTTGCGTATTTCCATCCATTTTTGCCAGCAAAACCATTAATAGCTGGCCATGTTAGGTGGGTCTGTGGCAGTCGCTTCGCCATCATTAGCGTGGATCGCCGGGGACGGGGGAGGACCTTGACGGAGGAGGGGAGGGGGGGGTGTCGAAAGCCGCGGCCGCCGCGCCCATTTCGAGCTCTGGGTCCGGTTGGGGGGAAATTGTTCCTGCACACCAATGTCCTGCTCGGGGTTCCATCCTGAGCCATGGATTTACCAATCCACATCCATTCCTAATACCCCGGCTCGCCTCGCCTTGAGACTCCATCTTATTTCTCGTAAGGGATTTAATTTATGCGCTCAAAATTTGGTGGGAATCGAGGGTCGCTCCACTCACCCCTGGTCCATTCCCGTGAATTTAGTTGGAGACGGGTGGATTCGAATCTCACTCCGGACACCCAGTGTTACGAATTTCGCCCGTCCGCGGTGCGATCGGCCGCTTGACTCGAATGGCGACCGCGTCGCCCACCGGAACGGACAATTCAGTCGTGACCCTCCTGGAACTACCGCCAGGAGCCAGTCACGGGTGGGGTTTAACCTCACCACAACCCAGTCCGCATTCTACCGCGCGAAATAGGGTGAATCGCGAATGTCGATATACCTAAGTACCCGCGCGGGTAACCTACCGAGGGGTTGTACCACCCGCAGGTCGACCCCGGACACGAACCGCTTAAGCGGTTCGTTCCGTACTGCAGGGATAACCGAGCGGAGTTATCGTCGACCTCGACGGTTCAGATTATATTACCGGGTGTTTAAACCCACTACCAATCCCTTACGTGATGCAAGATGGGACTTTCAATGAAAGGAAAGGGACGAAACGAAACGGGTCACAGTTACCAAGCACATTTAAAACGGACACACGGAAGCACGTATTTTACAGTCATACAATCATGCAGTAATACAAAAGAAACAAAGACAAACGACGCAGAGTTAATACGATAAAAGGGCAAAGTACAAGCACTTAATCAGTTTCTACTTTACGGACTGCCGCCACACACACATTTACACAAAACCCAAAGAAAAGAAAGGACTTCCCTGGTGCGGCCGTCGAGTCCTCCTCCCACGACCTCAACTCCGAGCTCCGTCTCCTTCGCCGTCCTCCACTGCCGACTCGACGACGACACAGCTCGACTTCAACGACTCCTTGGGCTCCGCGAGTTCCACACCGACGCAGAGACACTCGACCACGACGACACAGCTCGGCGACGACCCAACAACGACTTCAGACTTCAGACGGAGGCGAGTTCCACGAGTCAGGCGAGTTCCACGCGACAGAGAGAGAGCGAGACCTCAAGCCACCCGCGCTCGCGTCTTTATCCCAAGCTTGACTCTCTTCTCAACTCCACCCGCGCGCTTTCCGCCGAAGCTCAACTCTCTTCTCAACTCCACCCGCGCGCGTTTCAGCCGAAGCTCAACTCTCTTCTCAACTCCACCGCGCACGTTTCAGCCGAAGCTCAACTCTTCTCAACTCCACCCGCGCGCGTTTCAGCCGAAGCTCAACTCTCTTCTCAACTCCACCCGCGCGCGTTTCAGCCGAAGCTCAACTCTCTTCTCAACTCCACCCGCGCGTTTCGCTCACGTTCCGCCCCCCCTTTTTCACAAAGCCCCGCCCTTCTCCATCCCGCCCTCCTTCCAGAACATGCTGGAAACTTCCAGAAGGAGGGTCTTCCGCCCAATCGGGACGCTCGCACCGCCGTGGCATTCTTCCCTTCCCTCGCAGGGTGAAATCCACCGCGGCGGCGCCATTCGTTCGGGGAGGGGGGGAGCGGGGCCGCCTGCTTTCCCTCGTCGAAGGACAGGCTCTGGCAACCGTGTGCCGAGTCAGAAGCGGTGGTTGTTGAGTGGCGTGGTTTGGTGGTTGTTGTAGTGGTGGCGTGGTTGGTGGTGGTTGTTGTAGTGGTGGCTGGTTGGTGGTGGTGATTTGGTTGTTGGGGTGGTGCTTGGTCCAAAATAACGATAGAGAAAGAAAAATGGCTAACTCAAAGCGTCGCAGCCCGGATGAATCACACATATTCCCTCTAAACAACGGGTGTGGGCTAACTACACATAAAC
>CM068962.1:118739806-118755684 GCA_035128595.1 Eptatretus atami | reverse complement strand
AAGAAGTACAATTCGTCGTTGTCCCGCCTTTTGCTGACGATGTCCCCACTTCAGCAATCGATTCTGGCGGATTGATCAGCTCTGGTGGATTTGAAAACATTCCAGAATGAGAACAAAACGTCCTTCGTGAAGGATTTTGAATGTACTCCATGGCAGACTTTTCGAAGTAAAATTTGTACACACATTTACCTCAGAAGTGCAGATTCGACGCAATGACTAATTTTCCCTCCCGAGGAGTTGGCTCGCATCGAGTCCCTCTCAAGCTCGTGTCGGGTAAGTAATCTACGAACACCATGTTGTTAATTTTAGTTAAAAAAAAAAGGCACCGCTGGGATTCGAACCCAGGATCTCCTGTTTACTAGACAGGCGCTTTAACCAACTAAGCCACGGCGCCAACCGATTAAAGTTTTCCTCTCAAACCAATCTATAGTTCATAATATGATTATAATAAAAAATTTTTTACGAAATGGATGTATTTCATATTTATTTCGCGCACACGAACCATCGTTTTACCTGAGGTAATTATTCCCATTTTGTGTGAACAATGAGATCTATTATAAGATCCAAGTGACGCAATGCTACGTCACGCGATCCGGGCGGGGCCGAGTTGTCGGTGCGCGCGACTCGTCGTGTGGTGTGGAGCGGAGCGGTGTTGCCGTGGTCGTCGTGGTGGTGGTGTGGTTGTGGTCGTTGCCCGTTTGCTGCCGTGAACTTCTTGAAAACTAGTTCACGTCTCTTCATGCGCCTTCGTGTGGCCTTGGCCGCGTCGTGCACACCGAGGACTCGTCCCGCTTTGCCTGAGAGACCCCCGATGAGCGAAGGCTTCGGTGGGAATGCGGTGCCGCGGTCTAGCTCGGCGTCCATGAAGGCCACACCAGCGCCATGGAACTCCGACGGCGGACGATGGTAAATACCTTGTTGTCTCTTCGCGATCACACAAATAAAGGAAAAAAAAAAAACAAAAACAAATCGCGACAAAACGCTGGCAACTGCGGTGGGGGGACGAACGGTCGGATGTTTATGAGAAGGTTTGTGTGCAGCAGCAGCAGCAGCAGCACACCGGCTTCGGGATACCAAGTGTTTGTTGGTGGTTGTGCGCGTCTCTCCCGAGGTGTGCTTGTGTGGAACACGTGTCCGTGGAGAATGTTCACACAGACCATGATTTGGTGGTTTGAATTGCGCCTTCATGTTGACGGTGTTTGACGTTTCGTTGCGAGAACCTGTGTGTGCGGTGCGTGCAGGACACGACTCTCGGGACGAGTGACGCTCGGGTGACATTGCGTGCCCAGGTGTCCCAGGTGTCCCAGGTGTTAGCACGGACTGGTTTGACGGTTGGAATTTTTTTCTTTGACGTGCATTGTCCTGAAGGCGAAGCTATGGACGCCCTTCGGACGTTCTGACTCGGTCGGTGCTCGTCCTTCGATGCCCATCTCGAAGCGTCTGTTCGTGACGTTGTCATAACCTGACACCTGACACCTGGTATTGCACTTGCAGATCGAGGTGCTTCCTGTAGATGCACCACAGGTGTGTTCCGCTACCGAGCAGCTAGCTAGCGCTTGCCGAGCCAGCCGCTCCTTAGGCCTAAGTCACATTTGGCTCGGCGGCCGGAGGGTCTACAAAATCTACGGCCACTATAGCAATTATAGGGCGGCCGCAGTATTTCCACGGTCACACAATGTAGCAGTCCAACATATGTTTTTATTTTTCGGGTAGCCGCACGGCGTATTTATAAATCGTAGAGACCGAAAACGTGGGTGTGCCGTACGGTCTTTGATTTGATGTCGCACGGTGACCTTAGGGTGTCACTGCGGCGGCCATAGAATTTTCAAGGCAGACGCAAGTTGCCCCCAAGGCGACCGCAGGGGGGCCCTAAGGCGAACGTGCGGCCAGACGGACGGTAACGATGGGGTATATATACCAGATCTTTTTTTTACTGAAATAAAAATATACCAGTATATTGTTGCGAATTCGCGCCCGCCGGCGTGCGAACGGCCACGTGACTCGAATCGCGGCACGTGCCACCGGACGGACAATTCTGTCGTGACCCTCTCGGACTAACGCCGGGACCAGTCACGGGTGGGCCTTTCGGCCTCACCACGATCGTGCCAATCGGCCACCCGCGTGGGATAGGGTTGTTCGCCAAACTCGACCTACCTAAGTACCCACGCGGATGGTAAACAGGGCGATCGCACCTCGCCGCAGGTCGACTTCGGCACGAACCGCTTAAGCGGTCCGTTCCGTGCTATCGGATAACCGAGCGGTGTTATCGCGTCGGCTCGACGGTTCCTGATTAATTATCGGGCGTATCAGGCCCACTACGAACCCTTTTACGTGAAGCAAGATTGAGGTTCAATTAAAGAAAAGACGAAGCGAAACGGGCACAGTTCAACAAGTAAGCACATTTAATTCACGACACACGGATAGCACACATATACAGACCCATACAGTAAGAATGCAAAGAAAGAATTACTACCGAATACAAGCAAAGGTTTATTTACATGCACTTAAACAGTTTCTACTTTACAAGACACGGCGCCACAACACGCATTCACACAAAGCAAAGGAAAGACCCCCTCAAAGGCAAGGGAGTCAGACTGGGCCCGTGGGCCTAATGCGCATGGAACCTGGATGAGCGGCCAGGTCCCGAGACCGAAGGGTCCTACCCGCGCCCTCGTGCGAGCCGCAAAATGTCGCTGCACGCGGCGGGCCCCAGTTTCGTTGGCACCTGCTTGGAGTAAAGTGGGAACGGGGCCCCTTTTCGCACTCTCTCAGCGCGGGGGAAAGGGGAATTGTTGACGCCTGGGAGGAGTATGGCTGGCTTGCTGAGTCCCTGGCGGAAAGGGGAAGTGACGCTCTGGAGGTATGGCTGGCTTGCTTGAGTCCGCGGACGAGCGATTCACCGCGACCTCGTCGCGACCGCCGTCTTCCTCGCCCCGGACCCAGCTCCCGGTTCTCCTCAGCCGATCTCCCTCGCAGCCGTTCGCCTCCGTAGCCGTTCGCCTCCGCAGCCATCTCCTCCGCAGCCGATCTCCTCCGCGCAGCCGTTCGCCTCAAAACTCATCTGCCCGCAGCAGATCTCCGCTCGCCCTTTTATCGGCTCCAGGAACCACCATATGCAAATTTTGGATCAAAACGACCTCAGGGGCGGAGCTACGCTCGCCATTGGACGGAGGAAAAGGGGCGTGAATCTTCCTGATCCTCAAATTAGCATATCCTGATTTCTCTCAGATGTGTCTGGAGGCGGGGCCAAGCCGCCCCGCGCCTTCCTAATTGGATGGATCAGATGTGGGCTGTAGCATTCCTGATCCGAATTCTCCTCGGAAAAACCGCTATTTGCACTCGCGGCTCGCGTGTATCGCTGAACGGGCCCAAGATAGCCCGACGCTCGTGGCCCACAGGTGGTGCGGGAATGGCCGTAGGAGAGAGGTGAAGGTGGTGGAGGGTTTCGGCGGTGGCCGATGGCCATGATGCCGTTTGGAATGGCGGTGATGTGAGGTTTGCGGGAGCGAGTGGTGAAGGTAGGTTGTGGCTGCTGGCGTTGTTGTTGTTGTTGACGGTTGGAGCGTGGTTGGTTCAAAATAAAGGTAGAACAGAAAAAACGCCTAACTCAAAGGATCGCAGCCCGAATGAATCACATTAATTCCCTCTGAACAATGGGTTTGGGGACTAACTATACATGTACTTAAAAGATATCTCACCACCTGCGGGACCTGAATGGTGGTTTGCGAATTTCCACAGCCGTAACAATATATTACTGAATATAAATTATTATATATAACTGAATATACCAGTTCGCAGTATAGGCAAACACCTATACTCCGATCTCTAGCGGTAGTGCAGTCGCACGGTCGACACAGACTGCCACAGAGGCCATACGTAGGACGCACGGCGGCGGGCGTAGGGAAAGCGCGCGTCGACCCTGCGTTCCCGCAGGTAGTCACACAGACCACAAAGCCACCGTACGTTGAACACAGGGACGCTTAGGACTACCCTACGGCGACCGTGGAAATAGTGCAGCCGCCGTAATTTTTTGGGTTGGCAAAATTCATTTTCCATTGATAAGAGCCTACGGCAGGCGACGAATAACGCAAGCCCACCGTACGTCCTAGTACGGTCGACGTGGAACACATCTACGTCACAGCTTGGCTTGTCGAATTGCTACGGCCAACGTAGAAATGAAAAAAGTTATAACTCCGCGCTATAATTCCACAGCGAACCCTACGGCCTGTAAAAGATAGCATACGGCGTAGGGCCACCCTGAGGCCACCTCAGAAACTCTGCGGCCACCGCACGTTTCTGCCAATTCAGGGGGTACGGCCGCCGTATCCTAGCCGTAGAGCAAATGTGAAGGGGCTGTCACACCTGACGATTAGCCAGCGTATGCCATTATGAAAAATTTGTCTAAAACGCTGTCACACGTCGAATACGTTATGGACGTTTTGTGTACGTTAGGTGCATGCTGAAAAACACTACCATAGGTCGTATTACGCTGGTTAAAACGTTGTACTTTTTGGTTGTCCAAAAAATTTTGTATGCTTGAAATTTTACGACGTACTCGGCGTTTGGCTCACACGTTCCGCTACGCTGGCCATAAGTTGTAGGCACGTTATGCGATCGTTGACACACGTTAATTGTATGTTACTCATAAGTCGAAACACGTAGAGGTAACATTCGCGTACCCGAAACTTATTTTCTAACCTATGAGTAACGTTTGTAAGCACGCTACACGAACGTTGTTCACACTTCGCAACACGCTACTTGAAGTTCCTCATATGTCGAAACACAATCAAGTAATGTTTAGGGTACCCGTGACTTATTTATAACCTATGAATAACGTGCTTGGGATTATTACGCTAGACCAGGCGTCGGCAACCTAAACCAGGCCGCGGCCACTGGGCCACGTTCGGCCACCTCGCGGGCCGCACCCCCCTCCCAACCCGAAAAAATAACAAACACACCTAAAATCAATGATAATAATGTAATTGTAAATTGAACCTTAAGACTTGCAGTAATAACAATGTGAAAACAATTAATGTGAAGGCTGGTGATTCTTTAATGCAGACAGAGAGTCAATGTCCGGCTTGATGGAGGAGGAGGCCAGGGAGGACGTCTTGAAGATGAGCGTCTGTAAGCTGTGCTCTCGTCTTGTTCTTCGTCAGCTTCATGCGACTGAACAGCTGCTCGCAAGAGTATGTGGACCCGAACAATGAAGCTAAGCGCAGGGCCTCCCTAACAAGAGCCGGGAAGCACGGGAGGCTGAGAGCGAGTGCCAGAACTTCATTGGCGACAAAAGAGCAAACTTTGCGCGTGCTCTCTGAGCACTGGAGCTCAATGAGCTCCAGCTGAAGGTCGTCAGCCACATCCACAGAATCCACATCAAAGGGAGCGGAGAATAGCTTGAACTCTTTCTCACAGGCACGCACATCTTTGAAGCGTCTCTCGAACTCGCCTCGCAGCTCAGACAGGGCAGCGCATAGCGACGGCAGCAGCGGGGTCGGGCGCAGCTCAGCCAATCGGCGAAGTGAGTGAATTTGTTCTGGTTGAGCTGATGGTCCACACAGGCGAAGTTTGCATTCGAATGCTTCACGAAGGCGAGGAGGTCAGGTACCAAGAACATCTTTACCCTGCAGATGGATGTTCAGCTCGTTTAGATGTCTAGTATTTAGATGTCTAGTTTAGATGTCCACCAGGAACCCGAGGTCACACACCCATGCGGGATCCTCGAACTGAAGGACAGGATTGCCCTTCTCCGCAGGAAAGAAGCCAGCTCATCCCTCAGGCTGAAGACTCTCTCCAACATCTTTCCTCGGCTGAGCCAACGGACCTCGCAGAAGTAAATCAGGTCGCCGAACTCTGCCTCAGCGTCAGCCAGGAGATCGCGAACTGTCTGTGGTTGAGAGCACGGGCGCAAACAAAGTTCACCGCCCTGACGACGACAGTCATGACCTCCGTAATGGTCACAGACTTGGCGCACAGAGCCTCCTGGTGCATCAGACAGTGAAAGCGCTTCACATCCTGCTGGTGTCCAAGGCTGCGCAGGTACTTCACAAGAAGCGCGCAAAGCCTTTCTTGTCCCCGACCATGGCGGCGCTCCATCGGTCGTGATGCCGCACATGCGAGAGAGGTCGAGGTCAGCCTCCTTCAGCCAGTCTGTGACTGCCTTGCACACGTCGGCGCCAGTGGTGGTACCGCTGAGTGGGATGAGTCGGATGAACTCCTCAAAGATGACGAAGTCGTCCCTGCCGCCGCGGAAGAAGATGGCAAGCTGAGCCGTGTCCTTGATGTCAGTCGACTCGTCCAAGGCGATGGAGAAGAAAGCGAGGACTGACACATGTCCTTCAGGGTGCCCCGGACATGCGGCGCCATCTCCTCTATGCGGCGGGTCAAGCTCCTGGCAGACAGGCTGATGGCCGCAAACTCTCTCGACTTGTCAGGACACACGTCCTCAACCACGGCCATCATGCACTCCTTGAGGAATTCACCTCGGTAAACGGTTTGAGGTTGGTGCCACAAGGTGTGCAACACGGTAGCTGGCCCGAGTGTTGCTCTGAGCAGCCGCTTGCGTCGAAGAGCCCCCTCTTCATGAAGGCACTCTGCTTCTCCGCTGGGCACTCAGATGCCCGAACTCTGCCTTCTTCTTGTCGTCAGGCAACGCAGCTTGCTTGGGGTGCACCGAAGTGAAGTGACGCTTCACGTTGCACACCTTCATGACGCGACGGTGTCGTGGCAGATGAATCACAAAGCCTTTCCTTGCGCTCGACGAAGGAGAACGCTTCCCATTCCTTTTTGAAGGAACGGTTCTCGTCTAACAGCTTCCTCTTCTTCATAGTGAGGGTACCTTCAGCCATCTGAAACAACAACGAAAAAATATTAAGACCAAGTGAAGTGGACTAGAAGCGAAAATAATATTATTGTGACGTACAGAGACTGTGATATATGTGGAAGAATCATATGTCCACCTATCTTAAATTTGCCGTCGGTTCAGAAAAATGTTTTGCGGGCGCACCTAATGGAAATCCGGCAAGGCGCCGCGGGCCGCACGGGAGGAGCTCGCGGGCCGCATTTGGCCCGCGGGCCGCAGGTTGCCGACCTCGCGCGCTAGACTATCATTGGGCATAGGTTGTGGACGCCGAAAACACGATAAACAATCGTTGGTATAACTTATGTATAAGTTATCGAAGCGTTCTGTGTTCATTACTAGTACATTATGCATTTGTCAAAGTCGTTTTTAATACTTTAAAAAGTAAAACAAAGAAATATTTCATCGTGGGAATGAGGAAAAAAAAAATTAGCCGAAAAGAACATCGAACAATGGTGCAAAGTAGTCTCCTATTCGTGGACGCGACAAGGATCCATCATCACCCACACCCCCCCATCACGCTCACCTACTACTACTGACATGGAACTACTACTACTACCAATACTACTACTACAACTACTACTACTATACTAACATAGACATACTACTACTACTACTACTACTACTACTACTACTGACATAGACATACTACTACTACTACTACTGACATAGACATACTACTACTACTGCAACTACTACTACTATTACTACTGTCACGCACACCAAACTACTGCTAATAGTATTACTACTACTGATACTACTGGCATTGACATCTACTCAACATGGAGTCTGGAACAATGATGGGTTCCTCTTGTGAAGCCCATTTGTATATACCAATTCCCCTTAACGCTGCCAATACACCATTATACGGTAGATGTAAGTTAGAAACACGTTCAGTAATGCTGTGGTCGTCCGGAAGACGTCAATCTAATTCATCTACATACGACAATGTGCGTTTGAGATACGTTACACATAGGTTCATAGCATGTTACTCAAAGGTTAGAAGCACGTTATACTTAGGTTCAAAGCATGCTACACATAGGTTAAACGCACGTTACTCATAGGTTCATAGCACGCTAGTCATTGGTTCAAGCAAGTTACAAATAGGTTCAATGCACGTTACTCATAGGTTTCAAGCACGTTAAACATAGGTTCAGAGCACGCTACTCATAGGTTAAAAGGACGTTACCCATTGGTTGAAAATTAGGTTGCGGGTATGTTAAATATTACCTTGACGTGTTTCGACTTATGAGTAACCTACAAGTAACGTGTGTCTGTCGTGTGTAAACAATCGCGGAGCGTGCCAGGAACATATGACAACGCATGCGGAACGTGTGAGCCATACGCCGAGTACGTCGTAAAATTTTCAGCATGCTTGAAATTTCACGACGTATTACACGTACCACGTAATATGACAGCGTACTTCATTGTTTTCCAGCCTACTCTTAACGTATACACAACTTCCTATACCGTATTTGACGTGCGCCTAGCGTTTTAGACACATTTTTCATAGGCCGGCATACGCTGGCAAAATCGTCAAGGTGTGACTGCGATTTGACACTTCAAATTCTCAGGCGGTTATGATTTAAATCAGCGTCCGGCAGGTTTTAACAGGCTACGCGACGAGTTCGCGCGATACGTTTAGCGCGCTATGCGTAAGTTAAACTATCGTTGGCATAGGTTGTGAACGCCGACAACAGGCTAAGCATTCGTTGGTAAAAGTTATCAATAACACAACGAAACGTTCTGTGCCC
Source organism: Eptatretus atami (assembly GCA_035128595.1). Lineage (NCBI taxonomy): Eukaryota > Metazoa > Chordata > Myxini > Myxiniformes > Myxinidae > Eptatretus > Eptatretus atami. The sequence goes on along the minus strand of CM068962.1, from coordinate 118,747,071 downwards.
GTTACTAATATGTTATGCATACGACCAACACGTTATGAATACGCCTAAAACTTAAAAAAAAACATCAATTTCAGCGTACGCCAACACGTTTTCATACATTTTTTACGTTGCCATTGCTGGTTAAAACGTCAAGTGTGACAGGGCCTGACTTTAGGCTTTATCGACGGTGCTCTGCAAGAAACTTGGTAACTGAACACACCTGCTTTGGCAGTCATGTTGGAGTCCTGTACACACGATTACGAAGCACATCCCACTTTACCTTAAGGTGGATTCTTCGTTTCTTCCATTTCTTTTGTTTGAGCCGACCAGAAGATTCACGTGCTATGTTCACGTGCCTTTCGGTTTCTATGTCTACCTGATCATCGTTGCCCGTTGTGCTGCCCAAGGTAGGTACTGTAGGTGACTTGCTCAAGACCCTTCAGTCAACCTTCTCGTATTAAAGGTGTGGTGTGCAGGTTGTTGGAACACCTGTGTCCTCGCTCTGCTCCGATCCTCGATTTAGTTGTCGACCCGTTGGATTTTCAGAAAATGAAGCGTCTCGAGGAATTTTGGGGTAAGATTCTGGAACGATGCTTTTTAACCTAATTTGGACATGCAGAATCCAAAAAATGCCACTTCCCAAGCTGAACACGTGACTTTCAAAATGTCGTATTTCGCCCCAGAATGCGAGGTGTCCATCCATCCATCCATCCATCTATTGGGACCATCTTCTGTGCAGAGCGTTGCTGCTGCCTAAGCAGTCTCCTTGGCTATTGGATACAATCCTGGACGGGTCGTCACTCCGGCACAGTATACCAGCATGCTGGCACTCATTTTGCCGACCTCAGAACGATGACAGGCAGAGTTAACCCCACCTGGTATTAATTCAACAGCTGAGCAGGGTTTGAACGCAGGACCCTCGTATCCTAAGCCTGCCACCCGAACCATTAAGCCAACACCAGGCATATGCTCGGTGTGCGTGCACAGAAACCTTGAGAAACGGTGCTGTTTAGGACATCGTAAGGTATATCGTGCGTGCGAGGTAAGGATTGTGACCTCAAATGGCTCGCAAAGCTTCTAAAAGAAGCCGAATATACTTGGAAACGTACCTGCGAGAAAGGGCCGTCTCTGCACAACAAAAGTTATCGAGCTTTTACAGCTCGCCGAACGGGCAGCTGCCTGTCGTGCAAGCTCCCAACTACGTAGGCCGGCGCAAGGCCCGAGCGAAAGGGCATGTACGTCACAAACTCCTGCAGGATCGCCACCAGTGAATGGATTTCCAACCATGCGGGAGTGCGTCCTGTGAACATGGCATGCTTGGTGATTTATTTGACGGACGTCTGCAATTTGAAAGACGATGCTGTGCATCATTACGAAGTCGCCGGAACCGACTCTTCGACAAAGGACGTCTCCGCGACGTAAAAATGCACGAAGTTTGTGCCGCCTATACTAACGCAGGAGCCAGATGTATCAGGTAGACTTCCCCGAGGAAGATACCGTATCTGGTTTTGGTGCTTCTTAACACCAATGAGGACGTATCTGAGGCTTTTGAATGTAAAGTTTAAAATGATGATATTTATTAATAATGTTGAGAGGTTGTGGGGGTTCCTATGGGAGCTGTGAGGGCGGTGTATTTTGTTTACATATTGTTTGTTTGTTCGGTTTGGTTCTGTGGCCACAAGATAAGTTATACTAGATTTTTGTCTATTTTCAAAAGGGGAAATGTTTGTGTTTGTGCTCATTTGTGTGTTATATATTCACTGCCGCTACTCTGTTGTATGAACAGGAAATTATAGGAACTCGACACCTCTCAGTCTAATCCACAGATATTTCCGTGAGTCCGATTTTCACTCATGCCTGGTGTTGGCTTAATGGTTAGGGTGGTGGGCTTGGGATCCAAGGATCCTGAGTTCAAATCCTGCTCAGCCGTTGAATTAATACCAGGTGGGGTTGACTCTGCCCGTCATCCTTCCGAGGTCGGCAAAATGAGTGCCAGCTTACTGGTGTCCTGTGTCTGCGTGGCGACCCGTCCAGGATTGTGCCCAATAGCCAAGGAGACTGCTTAGGCAGCACCAACGCTCTGCACAGAGTATGGTCCCCATGGATGGATGGATTTTCATTCAGAAAAAAACAATTATGGTTAACCACCTTGAAATTGCCACTCTTTTGTCCAAATTCTGAAAATTATTTTGAAAGACTATTTCACATCCAGATCTTGCGCGAGCAATGGCAGGTTAAAAGTGCCCGTCAAGCAGAACTGAGCCGCTAAAATGCACACACAGCGCATGTGTGAAATGCCTCGTCTGCATTTATACGTCATTTCAAAGTCGCTTAGTCTGGACGGTTATAACCCATTAATTTCCATTTCTAAATGCCCCCGCTAAATTAACCTTATTCGAATTAATAATAATATTTTTTAATCACTGAAATACAAGGAAAGCACATATTATAAGTTTAGTTCTCCACTTTTCATCTATTAAAGAAATAATTGCTGTCTTCAAAGTGAAATTTTGTAATTAACCAATGAAAAAGACGATGAAATACACGGGCATATTGTACGTAGCCCTCAGTAAGGTGCTCCACATTGGATTTCGGTAAATGGGAATTATCTTGTTGGTGCATATTTTCCTAACTAATCGTCAATAACAATCAAGGTCTTTCACAGCCTTTCATATTGGTGTTCTGGCAAAGAACAGTACCGTAGAAACATCCTCCTCCAGTACGTTAACATTACACAAATAAAATTAAAAACAAAAAAGATAAAAATTAATTAACCATCCGACAATCTGAGATCCCACATTTCATCCCAAACATATGTGCTATGTATCATCTTTTGCTGGGTGAAAATCTTCTGTACCAAAAATACACTACTGGGCCGAAAATGGCAGTGCAGATTAGATTCACTCGAAGATTGTCCAGAACTTAAATAGCGTGTCATCTGAGGCTCGCAGATTGAATATGCCTCAGCGGCGAAGGTCTTAATGTATGTTTCCGTGGATTTCCAAAACGGGCCTGTACTGCTTTCTGTTTTTTCTTTACAACTTTACCATTCCCAAGGTCACCCAGATAATAATAGATTGATGGCATATGCACAGGAGGCAGATGAATGGAAGATGTTTTCTTACCTTTTAAAGGGTTTATTTATGATTAATATGGGGGGGGGGGGAGGTGGATGGGACGAACAAATCGGAACAAACCATATGAATCAAAAGACCCAACCAGGTCAATGGGACAGCCAACTTATCTACAAGGTGAGAAGAAGACCTAACCCATTGTACAACAATGGAATAATGCAGGTGAGGATGCGTAGAGTGGAGGGCTTGGTGTAGCTGGGGACAGTATCCATGTTTCAGAGAGCCGGCATCATTGAGCAACGATGGAACAGAGCCAGCGATGAAGTGAGCCAAACGATGAGGCAAGCCAAATAACAGAGAGCGATCTTCTTTCTAAAAGGTTCCACTCACTTGGGATGTGCATCCAGAACCAGCCCTTGTGACACTCTCTGCCCTTTCCACCCAGCTTCTTCCTCACTTGAGTCCTCCTGCTTGGTAGAAGCTCCCCCCCCCACCCCCCTTCCCCCAAATCCACATAACAATATTTTTTCTGTCCATAAAACCAGAAACTATTGAACATTGTGACAAAAGACCTAACGACAACACGATTGAAAACTCATCACCAACCAAACAGAAAATCTTGAAAGCTGCCAGAGGCATCCGGCAGCATCTTGTCACCGTTTATGAGGATGGCTGACCAGTTCATTTTGGCTACCATTTTGGAACGTGAACTGACGCCTGTACCAATCTCTCTTGCTGAAATGAATTGGTCACTCCGCCCCAGGAACAAATCCGTACTCTCATACCTCTTGATTGAAGGCATGCACTGCCCCGAATCTATCCAACTGCATGTGTGTCTCATAGATGGTCAAGTGTTAATTGTCAGCATAGAGATGCCTGCTAATGCATTGACTTTTTGTGATCTAGCATATGTATTCATCAAAACTGTACTTCATATGGGTCAGGCTTCAACAAAATAGATGTTGTCCTTGATCAATACATACGTTTTTCAGTCAAGTAAGGCACAAGGTCAAGGAGAAGTAAGAGTATTCCACCTGTCAGATGTGTTGTAGAAGGCCACCATCATCCCTTGCCGAAGCCATGGTCAAGTTTTCTCGCTCTGCCAGAAAATAAAGCTGACTTGTCTAGGTTTATGTCTGAGCAAATCCTTTCCAATGGTCCACCACAAATTGTGCTGATGGCGGCCTCACGGCTCAGTTAGATGTTCAGTCATCAAATGAAAACGCTGTTGTTAGTTCTTTGAGAGCTGCTCACGAGGAAGCAGAGATAAGAATGGTTCTGCATGCTATACATAGTGTCTGTGATACTGTTGTCATTTTTGCAAGATATACAGATGTTGTTCTCCTACGAGTGGCTCATTTTTCTCGTTTCAAGGATAAGATGTTACTGATGACTGGTATGTCAAAGAAGAGAAAATAAATTCCCATTGCTGAAGTGTTCAACAGCTCTACCATGGAACTAAGCACCTGCACTTTTGTCTTTCCATGCACTAATTGAGTGTGATATCGCATCTGTGTTTTACAATTCACCCCAAGCGTACAGCATGGAAGGTTTTCAAAGAAAATCATGACCTACTCTCTCTCTATCGAGTGCAGCCTGTGGTTGCTGGTTGCATCATTGGTTGGGACGCGGCTATGCCGCTGATGCAGTGTCCCCTTACCAGTGCACTGGTACTCATTTTGCCGACCTCGGAAGGATGGACAGGCTGAGTCAACCTCCTGGTGTATTAATTCAGCGGCCCAACGGGGCTTTGAACTCAGGACCCTAGGATCCCAAGCCGCCACCCTAACCACTAAGCCAACACCAGGCTTATGACCTACTGAAGACATTAGATTAGGGGAAGGTGAACTTTCAAGGGAGAAAGCTGAGCTGGCAGAGAGGTATATTTGTTGCACAATCAATGTGTTGCAGACTTCATTGATACAGCGCAGAATGTTTTTTTCCAAAAATTGGCAAGCAAGAAGCTTTGCCGCCAACAAGCGATGCTCTTCAGCTCCACTTGAAAAGAATACACTTCTAAGCAACTGTGTGGAGGTGTGTTCACCTATCTAAACCAAAGCTTCCCCAACCTACACAAATGGGATGGGAAAAGTGTGAACCAGGACTGCAGCCAGTTCTCATGTCTCTGGGTCAGATCTCTTCGTCATGTTTAAAAATATAGTCATGTTCATGCAAAAAAATCCACCGTCAGACCCTTCGTTGCACGTGTCGCGAATCTGGTTTGCGGTGTACAGCTGTGTGTAGATGTAATGATGAATGTGCGTTCATGAAGTTGGAGTGATGGCAAGTCAAATTTGTGAGGTCATGTGCACTGGTTATAACTCACCATTTACCATAACTCATAATTTAACCAGAGTAACTTCTGATTAAATGGTGAGTTGTGGTAAGTTATATGACTGCGGACCTGAACCAAAATCTAATCGGCTTGTTCTTGTCACCTAACCAACTGGTCCACAAAGTTTTGTCATAAATCCATTGTCAACTTTTTGAGATATCGTGCTATATGTTGTTTTCATCCCTGTCTCTCAAGAGTGAAGAATCACTTAAACAAGAAGCGAATACTTCGATATCGCGTGGCTGGGGGCAGTAAAAGTCTAGGTTAAGAATGATGAAACAATTTTGCAGTTATAAAATTTAAATGTAGACACGGTGAATTAGCATGCATGATGGGAAGAGTTGTGACGTTGGACAAATTTCTATTTATAGCCCTCAGATCAAAGGGACGTACAAGGCCATAAGTGTGACAGAAGACACAGGACAGAATAGCCAATTATATAACAGCGCGATGTCACCGCACTATAACAATTCTCTTATCTGGATCCAGATCTTCACTAAAATCTAATCAATTAGTCACCGTCACACACCCATCCTGTCCACCAAATTTCGTCCGAATCCGTCCAACTTTTTGGGTTATTCTGCTCTCACACAGGGGTGAACGGTTGACGGCAGAGGTAAAAAGCTTTTTAGCAGATTCTGTGAAGATGGCCGTAATTGGCCAAAGATACGTTTCAGGTGTGCAACCGGTGTGCCGTCGTCGGATAATAAAACATCTCGAACGAAACTCTCATGTATTTTAGCGTTAACCTATTAATCTGCTCTCATGTGATGTGGCTTGAATGTAGAGACCAAGAGGAATTTCTTGCGGCATCCTTTAGGTTTATATAAATTGATGGTAGAAAATGGGATGCAGAGGTGTCTTGCATTGAGAAAGAAAATGTAATCAATTTGTATAAAGATCGGAATGTGCATTTTTACCTATTTGTTTCTTTATTCTTCCATGTGTTGTTGATGTGGGAGACATATGCCGTGTGTGCCGTTCCGAAGGCACGGCAGAGAAGCCTCTTTATCACCCTTGTGTGTGTACGGGTAGCATCAAGTACATCCATCAGGAATGGTGAGTGTTTCCGTCAGACATTTAGAAATGTTCATTTTCTGATTCTCACTTTACTACCGGTGCCCTGTTGGTGTTGTTTGCAGTGATGTGTGATGTGATGCAGCAGTGATGATGTATAAATTCCTGGCTCCATTATAAGTCTCATTATCATACCACTTTTATTTGTGGACTTACTGTGGGTTTTCTTATATGGAACTGCTTGTAGTGTTAGCATGATGTTATTGGTGTATTATTATTGTTGTATTGTAATTGAGTAGCATTGTAATAATATATATATATATGTATATGGTACTACGAATATTCCCTCGCAGCGGAAGATCCAGGATTTCAGAAGGGGGTTCATTTGCATGGATTGTTCTTTTCGTTATGTTATTTGGGGAGGAAGTGTTGCCCTGAACCTGAAAGCATCCTTGCACTGATTGGCTGCATAAAGCCTCCACGATAGAAACCGTTTATACCACATTTATGTTACTACTTTGACGGCCCCAGTTATTCCTACCTCATCGTTGGATCAGCCAGGGAATTTTTTTTTTTTCTGCGCAAGTCTTTCATGAACTTACTAGCCAGGTCTGACTTTCAAGTGAAACTGCAAGATGCAGAAATTTGTAATTTGTTCATGGTGCCAGCAATAAACTCTCCCACTCTTCACTAAGGTGACCATGGGATATTTAATCTTCATCAACTCGTACAAGCAAATGAGACGGGCAGCTTAACATTTGCCCGAGGTACGGTGCACTCATTAACACCCTGCCTGCGAAGCACCAGGGTGACTGTTTATAGCTGGGCTGCGATTGAAGCCCAGTTTGGATACCTGAGGC
>CM068962.1:118727807-118738292 GCA_035128595.1 Eptatretus atami | reverse complement strand
AGGTAAGCTCAGACAGAGCAGGGGGTGGCGAGACTAAAGAGAAGACGGTAGAAGACAGAAAGACCACCGACCTGCCTGTGATGAGAGACCCAAAGACAGCCTCATCACAGGAGATACCAATGATCCTAAAGGCCTTGGTTTCCACAGCGTGAAGCCGAGAAAGGTGAGAGGCGGGAACACCAGCCTAGAGAGGAGAGCGGTACTCCATCAGGCTGTGGACGAAAGCTTTGTATGTTGTCTGGAGCTCATATGTGCAAGAAGCGACTGCAGCACCGCATCGCCCACGTCCTGGCGACGCTTGGACGCCACTTAGGACAAAATGTGCTTTCCCTGGAAGATCACTGCAGTGAGACCCAGAAGCTTAATAAAAGGATTTCTTCAAGAGCATTGTTGAGAAGTACATTGGGGGGGGTTCCAGACAGTCCTTTTGGAGAGACATCGTGAGTGCGAGAGATTTTCAGGGTTGAAAGACATGTTCTACGTGTTGGACCAGCTTGTGATTTTTTTCCAGATCTGCAAAGAGTGAGGCTGATGCTTGCCAATCTGAGGGATGACAGATGTACGGCAGAGGGTGGAGTCATCAGCAAAGAGATAAAGAAGGATTTCCAGAGAGTTGGAGAGATTATTGATGAAAACAGAAAAAGAAAACAGGCCCAGAACGCTGCCTGGAGGAACTCCAGCCTGGACAGGAAGAGTGGATAAGAGAACTCCATTAAGGGCCACACGTTGGCTGCGACAGGAGAGGAAGTCTGCGAACCATGAGTGGAAATGTCCTTGGACACCATCGGAAGAGAGTTTGGTGAGCAGGGCAGTGTTCCAGACCGTATCGAAGGCACTCGATATGTCTTGGGATATGGCTTTGAACAACATGCAGCGCACATACGTGCGCTTGTTGTTTTGTGTTTCTGGGGTACGAACACGGCTGGTTTTGTGTTCGGGTTGGGCATGATGAGGTGTTGTTTGTGTGAGTGTTGCGGTTCTCGTTGGATGTTGTTCACATGGATGTGATGTTTGGGATTGAGTGTTTGTTTCTCACCTTATCCAGCTGTTTGTACCATCCAGTTTTTTCCATTTGCATCAGAGGTGTTTATTGTGTTGGTATGTTCTTAATAAGGAACTGCTCGGCCGTCCGGGGGCTGTCCGGGTTAACCGCCCGGCACCAAAAATTGGGTCGGGGGGTTAACCTGGGCCGGCCACCCCCACGACAAGAAATATATATATTATATACATACATACAAACAATGTTCTGGTTTTGGAAACGTACCTCAGGGGGAGAGCATACATGGAGACGTAGGAGACTCGAGGATGTTATTTCTTTAGTCTACGTGTGGAATGACCTTGGCCCCTTTGGGTAAGGGTTTTTCAGGGGGCATGCATTGATGTTGGTTCGTTTTCCCGGTGTGGTCTTCCCTTCCCCCACCTCCTGCTCCTTTCAACCATCCCTCCTTCATACCATCAGTCTGTCCCCCCCTCTGCCATTCTCAATCCACCAATAATCCCCTTTACCAAACCTCATTTCGATAATGCCTCCTTCACCCCATCAGTCTTACCTTCAACCTTGCAGCCATCCCTTCGTCCTCGATCCATCTGCATCCCTCTCAGTTGCCAAACCATTCACACATTGTTTAATTGGGCACATTTGGTCTGTCTGTGGTTATTAATCGTTCGGGCCGATCGAATTACCTTCACTGCATGGGACTGGTGTCCATTCTCTCACGCATGTTTATAGCATGAAGTGCAACGCTTTTCCTGTGCATGGTGGGGTGTGGCACATCTTGCAGGCAGGATACTTTGGTGCACTGCACAATGAACGCTTGCACATGAGGAGGGAGCGGGGGCTCTCGTTACGGCCTTGGGTGTGTGAGGGAAGGGGAAGCGGCTATGTTGAGGTTGCCTCAGAGACAGCAGCGTTTCCCACAAGCTGCATCGTGGACCCGCCCACGTTTGATGTGGACCAATGAGAAGGAGGCTCACACGAGCCGAGATGGGGAGAAAGCCAGATCCAGAGATGGAGAAGAAATTGAGTGGACGGACAGACACACCAAAAAGCTTGTCCGGTGAGGAGCTGAGAGTGCACAGAGTGTGTAAAGAGAGGGAGGGAGCCCATAGTGCGAAGGAGGGAATTTTAGAAATCCCTGAATGCAGTTTGGTTCGTGGGGAACTGATGGATGGGGGCAGCAGAAATGGAGCGAGCTGCTTGCTGTCGCATATCTAACATGCCGGAGATGACTTGCCAATTGGGTCTGGACACCTCAGAAACGCAGCTGCACGTCCCATCCCCCATCTTCCCCATCATCCCCCCCCTCCCCTTCCACATTCTGTTTGGACTGACGCAGCCCCATTGGGGCTGTGTGAGGTGAGGGAAAAAAATAGTCCACCCTACTTTTCTTTTCTCGGTGCTTTTCTTTTCTTCTCAAGTTCTTCTTGTCTCGTCTTCCTCCTCCCCTGATTGAATGATGGCCATGTCTTTTGTGTAAATAGTACTGTATAAGAATTTGTGTTTTGGTTAAATTTGCTCTTTTTGTGCCTTTTGCTTTATTGCCTGAAAATACTCGCTTTTAAATATGTGTGTGTGTGTGTAATTAAATAATTGTTTGTTGGTATTTCCAATCTGTCTCGGTTGTCCTTTCCTTCATTGGTCCAACACAGTGTACAGGTATGATTAGATGGGAAGTTGTACCCCACTTGATTTGCTCTGTTTGCTGGTGCTGCACCTGTTCCACTCGGCAGAAGATCACCAAGTGTGGCACCGAGGGCATGGCCTCTAGTTTGGTTACCGTGCCATTTGAAAGCTATCGCTGAAACATCGAAGTGTAACCCTGCTGGGCCGTTAGTCTAAGTCAAGCGGCTATGGCTGTGTAAGAACTACAGCTTGTTGGGCCGCGGAGTTATCTGTGGTTGGTGGCCTCAGGACCAGATATTCAGGAGTAACTCGAGTGCTTTCCCTCGTGGCAAGCCCCGAGCCATAGGCCGTAACGATATACATACACAGTATTAGAAGTTACACATGGTTGGTGTTGTCTGAACCATTGAACCCCACCTGGGTCCATCACTGCCTAATTGTTTATTTTTCTTGTCATACATTCTTGCCTCCAGCTTATTACAATGGTTGAAGCACAGTAAAAAGGAGTACTGTGAACTGTGCAAACATCGCTTTGCCTTCATGCCAAGTAAGTAATACAGCAAGTGCCTTTGGCTTGTTTTGGTGTATGCTTTGATATGCTCTTTGCTGTTTGAGAATCCATTATGAATTAGCAAAAGGATGACCTGTGTGCAATGGTAAAACTCGCTTTTGTAACACAGATGGGTAGACTCGTTGAAGAGTTGAGTGATAAAGAAATGTGTTATAGGCCATGGATAGTGACATTCGGAGGAGAATGATGAGCAGATGGAAAGACTGATGTAGAAAATGCTATGAAAAAGAGAAAAGATGAGTGGAAACGTTCAAAAGTTGACACATTGTTTGACAAAAGGTGATGATTCATTCATCCATTGGGACCATACTCTGTGCAGAGTGTTGGTGCTGCTTCAGCAGTCTCCTTGGCTTGGCACAATCCTAGATGGGTCGCCACTCTGACATAGTATACTAGCAAGCTGGCACTCATTTTGCTGACCTCGGAAGGATGACAGGCAGAGTCACCCCCACGTGGTATTAATTCAACAGCGAGTGGGATTTGAACTCAGGATCCTAAGATCCCAAGCCCAACACCAGGCATAAAGGGTGATTATCTGACTCATTAAATGATTGAAGGAGAGAGCAGGACCATACAGAAACGAGAAGACAGTTCCACATAATAATAATAAGCTTCATCATACTTCACCTGGCCTCCTTTTTGCTGACCAAAACACTTGTAACTTGGTCTCCTTGATGTGATCCCACACTTACTGAGCATTTGTAAAGCTTAAGCCAGTCATTGCAAAATTAAACTAGAAGGGCACCCGGTAGATCGCATACCTCTGCCACATAATGCCTGATCCATGAGAGCATTTCGGACCCAATAACTTTTTGAGATGTCGTGCTATACATCGTTTTTTGCCCTATCTCTCAATGGTGAAGAAATTCTTTAAAAATTAAATAATTATCATATCCAGATCCGGATTTGGATCTTCACCAAAATCGAATCAATTTGTCGTGGTCACGCACACAACCTGCTCACCAAATTACATCCGGATTCGTCCACAACTTTTTGACATGTCCTGCACACAGACAAACAAACAAACAGAGAGGGGTGAAAACATAACCTCCTTCACCTTTGGTGGCGGAGGTAAAAATTGACTTGTTCTTCGTTCGTATGGAGCACAAGACTGCAGGGTAGCATTATTGGCTGAAGGTGTGGCTGTATCGCAGATGCTATGCCCTGTGCTGGTTATGGCAGGAATTTTAATTTGTTCAAGGTGCCAGTGATAGCTCACCTACTCTTTGTGAAGGACACATAACCAAAAGAACAATCCTTCACGAATAATCTTTAACGTCCGGCAACAAATCCTGGCAGATGTGACTCCTGTTTAATGTCCATCTGAGGGACGGCACACATTGAAGAATCACCCGACCTGCGGAACACTGGGATGACAGTTTATAACTGGGTCGGGATTCAAACCCAGGCAAGACAGCTTCGAGCGAGTGTGCGTACCTCTCGGATATCCTGTCAGCCAAAATTTGACTGATCATAGGTCATAAATATTTGGGTATGTTGTTCGGTCATAAACTTTGAAAATGTTTGAATAGAATAGATAATTTGATAAACAAAACCTTTTGATGACAATATAATTGTACATTGACCACATGAATGCACAGTCAATGTCACTGTGAAGTGGCAATAAGCAACACAATAATAAGTGGCAATAAACAACACAAAACAGCAATTTCTTCTTCCAAAGTTCAATGTCAACCCCAAATTTCAAGGCAATTTATTGGCAAAGATTACACCGACTGGTTTCCCATTGGCTTACCAGCAGTCGTCGGGACAAGAACCTGGCCAGGGTGCGAGTACCAATCACGTTTGTGAAAATTATCTACAAAACAGGCAAGTGAGCGTTAAACACAAAATCCATGTTGCACCTGTTCTTATGCCAACAAAATCGATGTACCCATTTCAGGGTTTTTTGATGAATGAACATCGATTGAATGGATGAAAAATTATTCGATACGAATCCCAAATCACGAAAATATTTTCACCACACACATACCAATTCAATGTAGTTGCATCTAACTTCTTAGTTAGTCATATCACCCCATTACAGCAGTTATGTGAACAGATCTGGGTTAACGATGTTCCTTAGATATCGTCCTAATGTTTGAAAATAACAAACCAAATCTGGTTTTGGGTGGGGGTGAATGAAAACCTTAACTTGATCCCTTTTCATAATTGACCCGAGGACTTGATCTTGAACCTCTCTCCAGATGTCCATGCATGTCCAATTTCTTGCTTGAAATGTGCCGTAATTTTTTTCTTCTTCACCTATCCCCTCTTCCTGGAGGTTGAAAAAATAGTCTTTAGTCCAACAGGATCTTAGCAGGTGACCATTGGTAGGTGCTGCGATTAGTTTGGTCATGGCCATGCTTGGCGTTTTCCACGTAGCAGTGGCCACATAAAAAAATCTTGAGTGGAGGTAGTTTTACTGTGTCTATAATATTATGTGTATTATTAGTATTATTATTATTATTGTGTTGGAATTCCCTTTTCGAATGTCACATTTGTAAGTTTTAGAAATTTTACTTGTACTTTTGTTATGTTTATGTTTCTTCGTTCTCGTAGTTTACTCTCTGGATGTGCCATTTAGGCTGCCATTGCATGAAGTTTCTAGAATACTAGCACATTACCCATAGGGTAATTGTGTCCCTTCCCTTCAGTGACACACACACACATTTATGGAGGTGGATACTTTGAGACCAGGTCGGTCTCAGTTCCATCTCCTGAAATCCACCCACATGTGGAGGTAGCATAGCAGTCAATAACAGCACCTTACTCGCACACTTACACACTTACACACACACACACCTGTGGCCAATTACATTTTTACTGTGAGTAAACACACATGTAAGTCTCACAATTCATCAACCCCTTCCCCACCGAAAGTCCCTCCATCCCAAAGCCTCAACCTCCCCTCCCAACTCTGTTCCATCTTTGCTCTCATTCCTCCTCCCTCAAACCTTAAGTCCTCACCCTTCCGATCCCAACTGTAAGGCATCAATCTGCTCCCCACTTTAAGCCTTCAACCACCCACCCAAAAGCCTGAACTTCCCCATTCCAAATCTGTCCCATCTTTACTCCACCCACCTTCTCACCCTCCTCTTGCTCATAAAATCAAACGGGCATTCCCACATCGAAATGGTGGACAATGTAATGCTCCCCACACCCCCATCATGCTGTCAACAACCTCACAAAAACCCATAACGGTCGCCTGTCCAACTCACAATTTTAAGAGAAAATAGTCGGAAATAATAGCAAGAACCTGCGTAACCTCCGCTGTAAAATTGCTGCTTGAGAGAATGCTACATTGTTATTTGGGTGGTGTATAAACAATAGGATGTTGCCTTGATCGCTGGGGCCTATTTTCACAAGGCTCGTGGCACCTATCGGCTCGTATTCCTTTTAGCTGTTGCTTTGCTTGTTTTCCACTGAAGGGAAACTTGTAGGGAGGGCATGCTGATTGTGAATTTGACAGCTTCGATGATATCTTTGACTTCACATCGCAGTAAGCACCAAAATGGTGGCTGTAGTATAGAAATTGTGGGTGGCGTCAGGCGAACTGTCCAACCAATGGGTGGAACCTGGACGGACGGACGGACGGCTCCTTTTATGGTATAGATTAATATATGCTGGATGCATTTTGCCCTTTTGAAATGTCACATTTGTAGCTTTTAGAAGATTTACTTGTACTTTTGTTGTTTTCTGATTCTTCTTCATGCAGTTTACTCTCCAGATATGCCATCTAGGCTGCCATTGCGTGACATTTTGGCAGGCCTGTTCCGCAGTGTGTGCACAGGCATTCGCTTCTGGATGCACTACACACTTGTGGCCTTCGCCTGGCTGGGCATCGTCCCTCTCACAGCATGTATGTTACTGATGTGTTGCCAGTATGCATCTTGTAACGTTGAAATTTTTTTTAAATAAAAAACCCTTAAACTGTGTAAAAATAAAATTGATCATTTACCATATATATATATATATATATACAGGGGGCTGCAAAAGTAGGTATACAGTAATGAATAAAAGTACAGTCCTTACTGTATACCTACTTTTGCAGCCCCCTGTATATGTATGTATGTGTATATATGTATGTATATGTATATATATATATATGTATACACATTGTGTGTTTTATGTTGATAATTTCCAGCTGCATGTTTGGATGAAAGCAAATGCAATAGTCGTACATCAAATATCTACCTACATTAATAAACCAGGTGGTCAGAAATATGTGTTGTCATGGAAATCTGATAACTATGGTGGGATTGACTGGTTCCTTGTTAAAAAAAACACTTAACCACCTGTTTAAGTACCATTTGCTCAATCACTGACACCCATTGTGAATTCAAGGTCGTATCTACAAGTGCTTGTTCACCGGTTCTGCAAGCTCCCTTCTCACGCTGCCTCTTGATCTTCTGTCAACGTAAGTATGTTGATGTGTCCACGTGATTTGAACTTGCTGTAGTTGTTTGACCATCCTTTCATGTGGTATTCTGAGCTATGAAAAAAACATTTGTTGGGATGGTCTGTGATGAAGGTTGTCTCTCTGGTCAGGGTTTTTGCAATCATTTGGTATTTCAGCAGTTTGTGCTTGCATACCACACATGCCTGTGTCACCCCTAGTGAGAATCTCCTCACCGATTGCTTGCAAGGCTGTTTCGTGGTCACTTGCACACTCTGTGCCTTCATCAGCCTCGTGTGGCTGCGTGAACAGATCTTGCACGGCATGGCCCCACCGTGGCTTGAGCAAAACCAAGCCCTTCGTGGCATAGGTCCTGCGCATGTCCACAACAACCAGGTTGGTCATCATGTCCTCCTCTTGTCAAACGCTAAAGTATTTCTGATCTTCTGGAGTATGATTATAGAATAGTTTGTTTGGAGGGCAGTGGACATCACCCTGCAGTTTTATAGTTCTTGTGGGATGGAAAGGTTTTGTTTTGGTTAACTAGTGTTAGTTACATCAAGAGGAAATACAAGATTGTTCATTAGTGTCATGTAATTGCTCCTTTAGCACGTTCATGCTGTTCCTGGTGCTTGGTGTGGAAAAGAGGTAATTAAGTATCTTCTTCTTCTCCTTCTTGTCACTTTATAAGGGGTGAGGTCCAATGGTACGAAGCTTTTGCCCTGCCTTGACCACGATACTCTTCCACTTTCACCTCAGCCAACCCTCTCCATTCTCCAACCACCCCACCTTATTGATATCCCTCTTCACAGAATCTTCCTTTTCCTTCTACCTTGCTCCCTAGACCTATCCACTCTCCTTGCCATTCTCTCTTCCTCCATCCACACCAAATGTCCAGCCCACTTCAGCCAGCTTTTTACCAATCTCCCCATCAAGCTCATCTGCACACCAATCTCCTCCCTCAGTTTATCCATCCTCCTTTGATCCACCCTCTTCACTACCCCTTTAATTAACCCAATCATTCCCACCTTCTTGTGCGGTCACGCTGGGAAAGGTTTTTGGCTCCAGTCTTTTACGAACCGTCTGGCTCGGCCTGATGATTGACTGAGGTTGGCAGGATTTTGAGTTCCGCGTTCCGGCAATAACTCGCCTACTCTTCTCGAACGACACTATGGGTCTTTTGAATCCACCCACGAACGCTAACAGATGGGACGCCCAGTTTAGCGCCCATCTGAGGGACGGCACACTTTGTGGTGCAGCGTCCTGCCTTTAAAGCACCATTCCGACAGTTTATAATCGTGCTGAGAATCAAACTCAAACTAGTCAGCTCAAACGCACTTGTACTACCTCTGCACCATCTTGCTTGACTCGCTCTAATATTTGTGAAGATAATAGAAAATCCGAAAAGGGAAAATGCTCGAGCCTAAAAAATGAAAATAAAAAGTTGAGCTTCCAGTAACCCGACCTACCCCAATAATTCCTGCTGACCCCCAGTTTTTCTTTCTTTCTAGGGTTGACTTCTGAGCGGCCAGTTTACGTCTGCTGTGCATGGCATTACTCTGTGCCATTGTTGACCGCTGTGGTCTCAACAGAGAAAATCAGTGGCTGTTTATTTCAGTTAAGGGGTCAGAAAGTTTTTTTTTTGGACATTTTAAAAACATTGCACAACCCACCTGGGACACATCGATAGTGTCTTGTTCAAAGTCGGAAAATGGATACTGGATAGACATTCCCAACCTTGACAGAGGTCATGGCTGCCGTGCAGACATTTGGTGTTTGTTTTCTTCACTTAAAGTGCCGATGTGGTCACCAAGACACACAAGATGTCAGACCCATGAGGTCTGCATTTGGCATACTAATGTCTGGCAAAAAACGGCTCCCACCAAAAAAAATACGAAAATGTATGTTGTGAAGAAGTAGAAGATGAAGCTTATTGTGAACATAAATCTAAAATTGAAAACAAAGTGTAAATATTCGTTCTGAATTTCTTGAAAATTATTTTAAGCCAGTTTTGTTACAAAGTAAGAAAAATTGCAAGGTCTTATCATTATCTCAGTTTCGTGTGTGTCTTTAATAGACAATGCTGTACTTTGTTGGGGGAGGGGCCTCTTTGTACCTTGTAAACAGTATACACATTTTATTTTATACCAGCAAATACCACCTGTCGCTTTTCTGATAGGAATACTGGGGAGGAGGGGGTAGGAGGAGAGGAGGGGTGGAGTGGGGGAAGCAAAGAGGTGAGGGGAAAGGGAGGAGAGAGAGGAGAAGGGGAGGGGGGAAAAGAGAGGTGGGTATCTGGGTGGGGGGAGGTGTATAACAATTGCTATGTTGCTGTATTATGCAGATTAAATTTAAAGTACATTAGTTGGGGTGGGGGATGGGATAAAGTTTTAAAAAAAAATTTTAATTTTAAAAATAATTTTGAAGAGTGTTTACCTCATGGATGCCCCCAAAGGGCATAATTTAGGATTTTTGTCAACTGGAAAGGGTCTAATATGTGAATATACAATATTTTCAGGGATGATGAATGGGAGATCAGCATTCTTCTTTTCCTTCATATGTCCTGTTGATCCATGTTGATGATATGCTGTCTTTATCACTGCTGAGATCAGCTTTGCTGTTTAAAGGAAACCTTACAGAGATACTAAGTTTGTGTCATTTAATCCTCTGACTTGTGTACACAGTACTGTTTTACCCCAAATTTTGTATCTCATGATGGACATGTTAAAGTTCATGATTCTGTATCTTTTCAAACATCAACATACACATATTGGTTGTAAAGATATAGAATCTGAAATACTGTATCAGCTTCCATTTAAACACATCCAAAAAAATTAATAAATCCCTACCGACCTACCGCATTAATTGAGCAGCATGTTACCGGAAACCCAA
>CM068962.1:118715891-118727797 GCA_035128595.1 Eptatretus atami | reverse complement strand
TCCTTTTGCATTCACCGATCTGCATTTTCTCTGTTCAAGCCAATGTGCGACGAATTGCTCATCACGTTTGGCGTAGGAATAGTGTGAAAATAAAGCCCCTTTGTGGTTTCATTTTAACAGAAACGTTGATTACAACATGGCAGTTTGATGATACCACCACTTGAATCCTACCGTAAGTTGGAATTGGTGCAAACCAGTATCAATCTGATGGTATGGATGAGATGGAAGACCCTTCATTCCATGTGACTGGAATAAAGTGGGAAAGTTTTTTTTGTCTCACAAAAGTAGCTTGATAAGAGAGGTTGGTTGATTGGCAACTCGTAACAATAATGCATGGAAATGGAGTCTGATTTTCTTCTTTTTTTTCCTCATGTCCTTGTCCTGCAGGCAGCTTCAGTACAAGTTCTTCCATATGCTTTAAAGTATTGTTCAGAGAAAGGAGTTAAAAAGAAGGATTCGCAATATGGAGTCTGTATTGGTCATTCCAATGTGGCATCTCACTAGTGTTTGTCTCTCCTTTTCTGTCGGATGCTTAAAAAGGCTCAGGTGTTACCTGTTCCCTTTGTGGTAAATGTTTGTTGAGAGCCATTGCAAGAGTTTCATGAAACAGGATGCGTGTCACAAATTATCAAAGGAATCATCAAAACTGAACAAATAACAGGTAAGCAGAATGCTTGCAAGCAGAAAGCAGTCGGAAAAAGATTGCGGACCTGGTGGGACAATGCGGAAGAGAAAAGGTTGTGTCATTAGATGAATGATCTTGCAGGCCTGCAGGAAGGATAGATAAGACCATAATGGGGCTGGGAGGTGGTTCCTCAAACGTGAGAAGGAAATGGTAATGATGTGCTGATGGGCAGACAACTTGGAGCTGGAGAGCTGCACTGTTGTACGATTTGACGATGAGCGTGCGTGTCCTGAAGGGGGCTGGCTGCATGGGCAAGGGCTGATGGTTGAATGTTGATTGTGTCACCCACCTGCATCATTTTTGTCAATGCTGTGATTGCATTGAACTCATTCTAATTCATTATTTACGGAGTGCTTTTCCTGCTGACGAGAACAGACCAACTTCTCATGGTCCCGTTGTTTCACTTTTCAGATTGAGAGAACTTCTGTGGATTGTTTCATACGACATTACATCGTATAAGCTATTGTTAACCATGCGGATCATTAATTGCTGATGTGCTCAACTGGCTGCGCTGATAGAGTTGCTTGAACAAGGGTTACACGTTTCACAAAATTGCTCGCTCTCAGCTGAGAAAAATAGTGCTACGTGAAACACATTCCGAATTAAACGTGAGTCATTGACACGTAAAGGCAAAACGGCAGAATTGTTTTTATCTACAGTGCCTTCAGAGTATTCACACCACTCAACTTTTGTCACATTTTGTTGTGTTCCAGCCTGAATTTAAAATGGATTAAAAAAAAATATTTTTTTTTGTCACCGATCTGCATAAAATACCCCAAAATGTCAAAGTGAAAACCTATTTTTAGAATTTTTTCAAATTGATTAAATATGAAAAGCTGAAATGTTTTGCGTCACAAAGTATTTCAACCCCCCCCCACCCCACCCCGAGTCAGAACTTTGTAGAAGCGCCTTTGGCAGTGATTACAGCTTCGAGTCTTCATGGGTACGTCTGTCCTTCTTGCCCAGTTACTAAGTTTGGTTGGACGGCCAGCTCTTGGAAGAGTCTGAGTTGTTCCATATTCTTTCCATTTCCTAAATTTTTCTTGGGAACTTTCAACACTCTAGAAATAGTTTTATACCCTTCCCAACATCTATGCCTCCTCCTCACAATTCTATCTCGGAGTTCGATAAGACAGTTTCTTTGACATCATGGTGGAGTTTCTGCTCTGACATGTACTGTCAACTGTGGGACCTTATGTAGAAAGGTGTGTTTCTTTCTAAATCATGTCCAATCAATTGAAATAGCCACAGCTGGGCTCCAATCAAGTTGTAGAGACATCTCAAGGTGTGTTTCTTTCTAAATCATGTCCAATCAATTGAAATAGCCACAGGTGGGCTCCAATCAAGTTGTAGAGACATCTCAAGGATGATCAAAATAAATTGGATGTACCTGGGCCTAACTTGGAGTGTCATAGCAAAGGGGGTTGAATACTTATTTATGCAAAACATTTCAGCTTTTCATTTGTCACAAATTTGTAAAAATTTCGAGAAACATGTTTTCACTTTGTCATTAATTTTGTGTCGATCGGTGAGTTTTTTTTTTTTGTTTTTTTTTTAAAATTTGCAACACAGCCAAATGTATCAAAAGTCGAGGGGTGTGAATACTTTGTGAAGGCAAATACATTCAACATGATTGTCTGAAGCTTGTCAGTATACTTGATTGGTTGTGCTTGTGCATATGGAGCAAACTGTTGAGAAAGCCACAGGTTTTCATCACCTTGAGCACAAACTATACGATTGGGATTCCAAGTTTTGTGAATGTGTATATGGCAGCTGTGACCTTCACCACTGTGTGAAAAATGCTGCAACTTCAAAACGTGACAGAGGGAGGAAGTGACTGTGGTGTTTTCACAGCATTGCTATATCATTTAGATGAGCTGACACTCTTGTGCTGGATTCTTTTTGAAGACCCCAACCCCAAAGATGATCTCCTTTTCATAAATCACGCCGCCTTTTACAACGAACACGACCATGTTGGCTCCACCCGAGAATGTAAACTTTCAATATAATTGTCAATAAATATGCCAAAAAACATCAAGTTTGGTCACCACCACCATGTTTTGGCTCGAAAGCAGACTGTGCAGCCACGGTCATGTGGTTTCATGACCCAAGGACCGTGTGGTCACAGGGCAGAACTACAAACTCTCGACCACATTTTTAGTAATTAATGCAGTTGTCGTCAAGGCTGCAAGAATGCTCTGGAATCACATTTTTTTTTGTTGTCATAGTGTTAGAGGGGGGAGTGCTCCGTCTGGCTGGCTGTCTCTTTGTCTGTCCGTCCATCACGCTGTCTTCTTAATGCTTGTGCAGAAATTCACCAAACAATTATCACCACATGGCAAGAATGTACAAGAGAAGTTTCATTTTTGGCCCCATCCCCTGGGGTGGGGTGGACAGGTCAAATACAAAAGAATGTAATTACAGCAACATTTTAAACATTTTAAAATTAAACTTTCTATATGCCATCAACATTGGGGGACACATGGAATATGTAAAGATTTTTTAAAATTTAATTTGGTCACCGTGGCGATTTGCGATGATATGCCATCGACTTCGCTCTAGATTTCAGTTATTTCTGTTTTGTTGTTATTGCTGTCGGTAATGTTTACCAGAATTACAAGGATAACTTCAAATGATCTTGGTTTTCAATAGTGGCAGGTTTGTATAACGAATGAGGAACCTGCACTGCACAGCAGTGAAAATTGAACTCGCACGCCGAAGAGATTAAACCATGGCCTTTAACCATTTAACCCTCGAACTGCCCATTGTTTCAAAAGTGCTTCGCTACTATGATGAGTGATGAAAATATTAGTGCATAATGTTATTTTGTCATGCAAATTGATGTCTGATTTGAGCAACAACTGTGCTAACTCCACCCATCGACTGCTGAGATGGGGCTTTTAACGGTCCAATGTCACGTCGCTTCCAAGGCTAGAGAGTTGGAACAAACCATCCACGGATGCATTTCTGTGCATTCGGTGTCAGCGGCACAGCATGACCACTCCTCCCTTCCCCCCAGGTTGATAATGAGGGCATGTTGCTCACTCAGAGCATGACAACTCCATGGTGAATCCCATGAGGTGGAATACTGTCTAATCTTTTGGTCATATGTCTTCATATTTCATGCTCGCAAATAATATTTTCTTGACAGAACTTGTGTTTTTGAGCTTGGTTTGTTTTGTGAATAATCTTACTATAATGGAGCAAACATGGATGTCACCAAAACTCCAAAGTTGACATTTAACAGTTATTGGATCGACGGAGAGGTTCTAAACCCGGTTCGACTTCTGGTTCCAATCATAATACGGGCCTTAAGTGGCCACCCAAGGCCAGCGGACAAGCACGCACTTTAGCCTTACTCCGGTGCACATAATCCAGCATGAGCTCCGGTAAACTGGAAGAAGTCCTTTCTTTCAAGCTTCTGGGTCTCATTATCTGCCATGACCTTTCCTGGGAAAGCACATTCAAACCTCGCCTCCAAAGCCAGTCGCCGACTGGGAATCCTCCGTCGTGCAAGGTCCTTCATCGGCGCACCTGAGCTCCTGACCACTTACAAAGCTTTTGTCCGCAGCCTGTGGAGTACTGCTCTCCCCTCTGGGCTGGTGCTCCTGCCTCCCACCTTTCTCGGCTTCACGCTGTAAAAACCAAGGCATTTCGGATAGTTGGCATCTCCCGCAATGAGGCTGAGTCTTTGGGCCTCTCACTCATCACCGCAGGTTGGTCGGTGGTTCCTGTCTTCTACCGTCTCCTCTCCAGCCTCGCCCCCCCTGCTCTTCTCTGCGATTTGTCCCCACCACATTTCCGCAGGGCCTCAAGGTCCGCCAACAACCCCCTTCTGGTAAAACTACCAAAATCACGAATCACTGCTCACCTTCACTCTTTCATTCCTCTTTTTCCCGCCTTTGGAATAAACTCCCTCACTCTATTCATTCCCATTCTTCCCTCCAGGCTTCAAAACAGCTGCTCACCACCACCTCTTATCATCCCCATCCAAATCCTCGATCTTTTCTACCCCGATAATCCACCCAAGCCCACCTCCTTCAAATTCCCTGCTTTCCTTCCTGAAAGTTCCTGTAATGTCCATCTTCTATTCCCCATGTTCCCGTCCCATCCCTCTCCCTTCCACAGATCTCCAAATGTCTCTGTTCCCCACTGTTTTGTCCTTCTCACTCCCTCCCCTCCTGTCTCATGCTCCCCTTGATGTGCGTTGTGTGTTAGCTCTCATACGAGCCTCGACAAGGTATACAAAAAAAAAAAAACTGTGAATGGTACTCCCGCTCAGAGGTGGTGGTGCGTGCCAGTATATAATTTAGCAGGCAATACTATAATTAATAATAATAATAATAATAATGTACCGATTTAATGCAATATTTATAACATTTAAAATAAAAAACAGGCAATAATACTACACAATGATGACGACTGCAGTACCTCTAAATCGACAACATTTTGAGTGGTTGGGTGCCAGAATTGTGAGCTTGGCGATTATATCGATAAGATGATTTGTAATACTGCCTACCACCGGGTGGCACTACACTATACACATTTACATAGAGATAATTGGAGTCTTCCCTCCACCCTGAACCCCCTACCCTGTATGTTTGAAAATGTTTTCTTGCATCTCCATTTGCCAAGAGGATTCCAACGGTCTGCAATACGATGGGGTTACTACCGTTGGGGCCAATTCTGTTGATGGATAGACAGAGACAGACAGAGACAAACGGACAGACAATACAACTCGTGCGTGCATATACACATATACATACTCGCGGGGTGTGCTTACACATTGTGTAAGCATATGAAACTACGTGTTTCCCCATTGTCTCGGGTCGCTCACCTGCATTTATTTATTTTCTTTCTTTTTTCATTTATTTAGATTTTTATTTATGGATGCTTTCTGATGGTTCTGTGATTCTGATGGTTCGAAGGGCAGAGGAGCTCCTTGTGAGCCAACGGCCATTCATATAGAGTGCCCAACTGTGGCTGCAGACGTCGTCCTGCGGTTGGGTGACTTTTTTAGGAGGTTGGTGGCAGGATTTGCACTACGGCCACCATAAAACCTCCACAAAACACAAAAACGCAAAGAGATTTGAAAACCCACTCTGTCTGAGTACCTCCTGTGCAGCTGCCCTCCGCAAGGCAGCTCACTGGATGATGGGATTGGGGCAAAGCCTTTGGGACCCCCATTCTTTGATGATAGGAGGAAAACCACGGGGTAACCTTCTCGGGTCAGGTTGCGGTAGCGTGTCAAGTTGGTGCTGAGGTGTCGTCCACCATTCAGCGGTCTCATTGATTTAACCTGAGGTGGTCCCTTCAGGTGGGTGCCTGGAATGTCCTTTCCCTAAGAGAGGATTATCAGCTGTCTCTGTTATCATCTGAGCTTAAGCGTTTGAACCTTTTTATTGCAGCAGTCTGAGGTTCGTAGGCCAGATAGTGGCGAGATCATGGTGGGTGGTTACACCTACGATTGGTCTGGTCGCTCTGATGGTTACCATGCCCAAGGAGTTGCTGTAGCTGTGTCCAATAAGCTGACTCCAATGATAATTATAACACTGGTCTACGAGCAGCACATTGTGAGACAAAGGATTCGTCACTCTTTGGGTGTCATTTCTCTGGTCTGTGTGTGTGCTTCGACTGAGGCCAGTGATCTCAATGTGAAGGACACATTCTATGCCACGCTCGAGTCTGTGGTTGGTCAGTGCCCCAGGTGAGATACACTTCTAGTCTTGGGGGATTTCAATGCATCGACTGGAACTGATAGGGATGGTTATGAGACATGTGTTTGTCTCCAACGGGTCTGGACCGGTGAACCAAAATAGCACAAAGTTCCTTGACTTTTCAAGAAGTCATGGACTTAGGGTGGCTGGTTCATGGTTTCATCGCCCACAGGCTCACCACTGGACTTGGTATTCCAACGCTGGTGGTGTGGCAAAGGAGATTGACCACGTGGTCGTTGAATGTCGCTCGAGAATGATCCAGAACTGCAGGGTCTACCGGAGTGTTCAGTTCCTCAATACCGACCACATGCTTGTGGTAGCAACTGAAGTTGCAGCTTAAATCTGGGGGAATGGTACCATCCCAGCCTAGGCTTGATGTTGGCAAGCTCAAGGATGAGGGGGTAGCTGAGGAGTCAGTCTGAGTGGGGATTTGGGGGGTCTGAGTGCTTTGGTGAATCCTGAAGAGTTGTGGAGTGCCTTCAAGACTCCCATCCTTAATGTTGCCAATGGATGTATTGGAACTCACTGTAGGGTGAAGAAGAATTTTGTGTCTCAAGTGACGGATACCATTGACCAGTTGTGGGGCCAGGCTTAATGGCAGAGCTGAGCTGTTCAGGGAGTTGAGGCATAAAACTGTACGTGTGCTGAGGGTGGACAAGGAGGCCTATTTGTGAGGAATCTGTGAGGGGGTAGAGCATCACTTGTGGTCAGGTGATTCTTGTCCTGCTTACAGGGGAATTCACGCATTGCATTCCTCCAAGCCTGTCCCTCGGTGTACTGCAGTTAGAGCGGCGGGTGGTGGGCTCTTGACGGAGGAGTCCGAAGTGAAGGCCCGCTGGGCCGGTTACTTTGAATGGCTGTACCAGGCTGATCCACCTGCAGTCGAGTTGGATGTCAGGGGTGTTACTATCCCTATTGCTGACCCTCCAATCAACTGTGAACCACCTTCGCTTGTGGAAACAGGCTGCGGTGAACCAAGTAATAATAGAGAGAGACCCACCCACATCTCTCACCTCTGAATGGAGAGAATAGTCAATCGGCTCTCACCTAATCAACTAAATGCAGGTGAGAGATGTGGGTGGATTTTTGTTATTTATATATTGACTGCTTTTGACATTTGCACATGGTACATGCTTGCGAGCCTCATTGGTGTGCATTGCTGTCTGCAATGTCGCTGATGATTCACAAATAAGCGATGAAACCGGTCCGGCAGCTGAGGGGTTGTGTAGCATTGGGATTCTCATGTGTGTACCGTTCCTGATGTCTTTATAGCTGTGGAGGAACTCTGGGAAGAGTTTGAAACAGCAAAGCGCTTACCTTGTGTTGGTCTTCTTGGGTTGCTTTACGCAGCTTCTTCGGCTGGAGGAGTGTGGGAGGGGTCAATTATTTATATCATCCTAGCCACCTGGGTTTAGTTGATTAGGTGAGAGCTGATTGGCTATTCCGTCCATTCACAGGTGAGAGATGTGGGTGGGTCTTTCTTAATTATCTATATATTGACTGCTTTTGACCTTTGCACGTGATACATGCTTGGGAGCCTCATTAGTATGCATCGCTGTCGCTGATTCGCCAATAGGCGATGAAACCGGTCCGGTAGCTGACGGGAATGTATAGCATTGGGATTGTCGTGTGTGTACTATGTGTGAACGTCTTTGTAGCTGGAGAAACTCTGTGAAGGGTTTGAAACAGCCAAGCGCTTACCTTGCGTCGCCTTCTTGGTTGCTTTATGCAGCTTCTTCAGCTATAAGAGCATGTGAGGTGTTGATCGTGGCCACTTGGGTTTAGTTGATTAGGTGAGAGCTGATTGGCTATTCCCTCCATTCACAGGTGAGAGATGTGGGTGGGTCTTTCTTTAATATATATCTCTCTAAAAGATCCCTCTGCTTCTATGTTATTACATGCATGAATGGAATCGATTCCAAAGGATAGAAAATGATACACTGATGCAACAAGACCTATGCACAACCCTGTGTATAATCAGAGCAGTTTTTGCCTCTGGAATACATGTTGTTTTTTTGTGGTTAAGCAAAATTGTATTTTCTAAAGTGGATAATTTTTTGAATCTGAAATAGAAAAAGGTTAAATGCAGTGTAACTTCCATTTCCCACAAAAACTGCTTTCGTCATTCTCTTTTTCACTTACCTTCTCTCCTGTTTTTTTGCTGATAATCATGGGCCTTCATAGGAAAACGATGGTTCTCTTTCTAGGTTGTTGGAGATGCCAATGTGGCAGCAGGACCCAACAATGTTGATGTGGCTGCTGAGGAAGCGCCTGTTAATGGGCTTCTGCTCGAGGCTGGGGCAAATCGAGGAGAGGTGGAAATTGTGGAGGACTTTGATGTCAACATGGTGGAGTATTTAAATGGAGCTATTGCGCAGCAACCAGTGGATAATGAGCGACTTGAAGAAAACGTTGATGAAGAAGAGGAGGAGGAGGAGGTGGATGAGGAAGATGATGACGACGACGACGACGACGATGATGATGATGATGATGACGATGATGATGAAGAGGAACAATTAATAGAGAGTGAAGAGGAAGATGGCGAAGATGAAGTCGATGCTGAGGATGGTGCTGCTGATGCTGCAGAAGATGGAAACAATGAAGCTCAAGGTATGACATTTTAAAATTTCTTCTCATTCTCCTCTGTTGTGTTTTCTGTTGGAGGATCACCATGAGTTTCCTAAAACCAAGACAATCCGGTGATACTTTGCAAAAACATGGACATAACAAAGAGCATGAAAGTCACTTTTCAGTCTTTCCTTGCTTTTTTAAATAACTTTTTTTTTGAATTACAACTTGTTGACCTACGTTAGATATGTGAGTTTGAATGTATTAACTTGTGTTTTTTGTCCCTCCAACAGGTGCTAACTGGAATGCTTTGGAATGGGACAGAGCAGCTGAAGAGCTTACTTGGGAAAGGGTAAGGAAATCCACTTGATAAAAGTGAATTTGTATATTTGTTTATTTATTTATTTGTTTCTATATTTATTTGTATATATATATATATATGTATATATATACTGTATGCTTCAAAAACTAAAAAAATCGACAACCAAATCCAGCCTATATTTTGCATGTTGCCTAAGGTTACCCCAAGGATGGTTTCTGTCTGGGTAGAATGTTTAGGGGACGCAGTTCAGGGTTGGGGGAAGACCCCAAATCACTATAAATGTGTATCATATAGCTCCCCTAGTAGTATCTTGTTTGACATTGCCTTGTATTAAGAAATTTAAATAACTCGATAATTTGCTTGACTGAAATGTGAGTGAGAATAATTTGAAATTTTCAAAATGTTTCATGTCACTCATTTTAAGTGGAGGTTAAAACCAAAGCATCCAACATCAAAATAAAGACCAACAAGAAAAATAGCAATCAGAGATTGCAGACCCTCACCAGGACTGCTTTTATGTGGTGTTTGTGTACTGGTGTGTTACGTCATTAATAAGAGACATAACTAGAACTGCCACTTTATAACTGCTGGCAGTGATGACTGGGTACCAAGAGTCCCCGCTTTGATGCAACCCAGCTTTAATCGGACACCTGACCCTGGCCCATGACGTTTTTTATTATTCATTATTCAATTTAATTTATAATGGGATAAAAATACATTAATTCAAAAGAAATGGAAGACCAAATAGGTACAGTCCTGCATTGGAGTAATCAGAAGAACCCAAACGAGCAAAAAGCAAAGATGAAGTCATCAGGAGGAACCTGGATAGGATTCACATTTCAGCTGCTACTCCTCTACGATCAAACCCATCCCGGCATGGCCAAGTGAGCCTTATTGAAAAAACAAGAAAAAAAAATTACCCCCGTGCGGGAGTGACGGTCATCTCTGCGAGAAAATATATAGCCTCCTGAAGGTAGGGCAGTTTTTGCAAACTTTGAAGTCACGTAACGCGAAAACGAAAGCAAATTCGAAAATTCGTCCCGACCAAATTTGGATATTGTCCCATAGATTCATATGCCACAATCAAATTCAAGATTGCTTGAGAAATGTAGGAGGAGATAGATTTTGAAAATTGTCATTTTCGCATTTTGTTGAAGTCACGTGACATGAAAACGAAAGCGAATATCGAAAATCCGGCCCGACCAAATTTAGATATTGTCCCATAGATTCATTTGCCACAATCAAATTCAAGATTGTTTTGAGAAATGTAGGAGGAGATAGATTTTGAAAATCGTCATTTTCGCATTTTTTGCCAAATTTGAAGTCACGTGACACAAAAACGAAAGAGAATATCGAAAATCCGGCTGTACAAAATTTAGATATGTCCCATAGATTCATATGCCACAATCAAATTCAAGATTGCTTGAGAAATGTAGGAGGAGATAGATTTTGAAAATCGTCATTTTCGCATTTTTTGCCAAATTTGAAGTCACGTGACACAAAAAACGAAAGAGAATATCGAAAATCCGGCCTGACAAAATTTAGATATTGCCCATAGATTCATATGCCACAATCAAATTCAAGATTGCTTGAGAAATGTAGGAGGAGATAGATTTTGAAAATCGTCATTTTCGCATTTTTGCCAACTTTGAAGTCACGTGACACGAAAAACGAAAGCGAATATCGGAAATCCGGCCCGTCAAAATTTAGATATTGTCCCATAGATTCATATGCCACAATCAAATTCAAGATTGCTTGAGAAATGTAGGAGGAGATAGATTTTAAAATCGTCATTTCGCCTTTTTGCCAACTTTGAAGTCACGTAACACGAAAACGAAAGCGAATATCGAAATCCGGTCCGATCAAAAATTAGATATTGTCCCATAGATTCATATGCTACAATCAAATTCAAGATCGCTTGAGAAATGGCGGAGAGATAGAATTTGAAAATCGTCATTTTCGCAACTTCAAAGGTCTCTGACCTTGACCTTGACCTTCGTGACCTTGAAAGTCATACCATCGTGTACGTCTCATCGACCTCTATCAGGATCACTCATGACCAGATCTCCCGCTTCAACTTCATTGTGAACGGACGGACGGACGGACGGACCCATATTACCCTTTTTCTCACCAATATTAGGTCATTGGAAATACCTAATGAACCCATATCAAAAAATTTAATAATTCCGGCCGCCAGACCATGGTTCTGATGAAGTTGAAATTTAAAACATGAATTCCCCATCATTACTAGATCATAAATGTGAAGTTTCATGTCGATTGATTAAGCGATTCCAGAGAAAACATTATTTAATATTTTTCGCCAAACCATGTGACCAATCAATTATTCCTTAACAAACTTGTACACCCATGGCTTGGGGAACACTTGTGTGAAGTTTCCCCTCGATTTGTCCAGCCATTCTGAAGAAAGAGATTATTAATAGGTTTTCGGGTCAATCCAATATGGCTGCCAAACCATGTGACCAATGACATCATATGTGAATCTTTTGTTCCTCATGCACAGGCAGTCATACTTGTAAAGTTTTGCCTCAATCTGTTCAGCCACTTCAGAGAAGGTTTTTGAAGGTTTTTTTTATTTTTATTTTTATGCTAAACA
>CM068962.1:118663812-118674534 GCA_035128595.1 Eptatretus atami | reverse complement strand
AGTCCTGGCGAAGGTCTGAAATCTCTGATTGCTCGTTTTTCTTGTTTTTCATTAAATTGTGTGTATATTAGTTTTTCGAATTAAAACAACACATTTTACACAAGAAACCTTATTCTTGCAAAAACAATCTAATTTGCCAAAAACAAGTGTTTTCAACACATTCACTTGTTCTGACCCCGTTTTTTGTTCCAAATCACTATTCTAATGCAGAAACGTGTGTTTTCCATGACATGGTGTGTATTTTAGCTTGTACAAAACAAATGAAAACACATTTTACACAAGAAACCTTATTCATGCAAAAACAGTCTTATTTGCTTCATACAAGCATTTTAAACAAAATGCATTGATGGTGCACTCATTGATCCATCACCTTGTCTACGAAACACCAG
Source organism: Eptatretus atami (assembly GCA_035128595.1). Classification (NCBI taxonomy): domain Eukaryota; kingdom Metazoa; phylum Chordata; class Myxini; order Myxiniformes; family Myxinidae; genus Eptatretus; species Eptatretus atami. Next base: position 118,674,145 of record CM068962.1, on the reverse strand, counting down.
GGTGGTATTTTATTTTATTTTTGTATACATAGTCGAGGCTCGTGCAAGAGCTAGTCCACTGAATGGATCAGAATGGAACAGTGGAGAGAGGGGGAAACACCATCAACAGAGTTGAAGGCCAAGATAGATGGAGACTTGGACAACCAATTGGTGTGTGGAAGAATGTGTGGGGCAGGAGAGGATACATGGGGTGGACAAGATTGATTCAGAAGGAAACTCCAAGGAGAGAAAACTATAAGTTTGGGAGGAGGGATTGGGTGCGGTGGGGGAGGGGAGAAAATATCATGGTTTTGAATTGGGGAAGAATGAGATTGACGAGTTGGTAACACAGGTAGGGAAAAAGAGGAACGAATGAGTGGACGTTAGTGATTCTGGATTTAGGAAGTTTCACCAGAATGGGGTTTATTGTGGACTGTGTGACCCCTGCGAAAACCTGGGGGGTGGGGGGTGTGGAGGGCACAACGCACAGAAAGAACAGAGGGTGCATGACCAAAAAGGAGGTGAGAGAAGACAGAGACCACTGACCTGTCTGTGATGGCAAAGTGTGATAGACCCATTGACTCTGCTTCATCACGAGGGATTCCAATAATCTTAAAGACCTTGGTTTCCACAGTATCAAACTGAGCAAGAGGCAGGGGAGCCAGCCTAGAGGGGAGAGCCGTACTCCATCATGCTGTGGATGAAAGCCTTGTAGGTGGACAGGAGTTTAGGTGTGCCAAGGAAGGACTTTGTACAAAGGGGAAATGCCCAATCACTGGCTGCTTTGGGAGACCAAATTTGAAATTTGTTTGCCCAAGAGATTCATGGTTGATTGGTGAAGCCCCAGAGAGTTTTGAAATGCTTGAACTCGCTCAAAAGGATTGTTAAGAGAAAAGTAAATATGAGGTTTTGCCAGATGGTGCTTTTTGAGAAGATAATGAGAGCGTGAGATTAGTTCAGGATTGTAAGACACATTTGAAGTGTTTTGCCCAGATTGTGATTTTTATCCCCCGCCGCTGGCCGGAAGGGGCGATCATTGTTGTCACCCAGGGTCGTCTGCTGTCCGTCCGGCTGTGCCGTCCGTCCGTATACCGTCGGGTCGTCAACATTTATAGCTGTGACGTGGATAACTCATAAACTGTATTGCCATATCGATTTGATAATTTGGGTCCACACATGTACCACCTGAAAGAGAATAAAACCCTATTGATTTTGGGCGATAGGCCGGATCCAAGGATGGCCGACTGGGGCGGCATACTTGAAAAAAAATGTTTTGTAATAAATGGAAAACCGCTTATGTGATTTCAAATTATTTTTGGTTAATACGTTCCTCACCCCTGGGGAACTTTTTCGAGATGATGACCAAATGGTGTCTTGTTTCCAATTCACCTCCCTCATTATCTGGAATATGTATGACCTTTTCATTCACTGGCGGGGATTCCCCATCTCTTGATGGTAATATATAATATATATAATTATATTTTTTTTTTTTCAAGTATAAGAGAGGCTTCAGCCTGCCTGTCTGAAGGATGAGAGATGTCGTGGCAGAGGGTTGTCATCAGCAAATCGAAAAAGAGGTTTTTCCAGAGAAGTCAAGAGAGATACGTTGATGAAGATCAGGAATAGGAATAGGCCCAGAACACTGCCTTGGGGCACTCCAGCCTTGACAGGGATAGGATATGAAAGGGTTGTGTTGAGAGCCACATGTTGGGTACAGGAGTGGAGGAAGTCAGTAAGTCATGTGTGGAGCTTGCCTTGGATGCCGTAGGCAGAGAATTTGGAGAGTAAGGCAGAATGCCAGACTGTATCAAAGGCACGAGATATGTCAGAGAGATGGCCCTGATCTCATATCTGACACGGTACAATGGAGGATCTTTTTCACATGTCAGTTGTGAATCTTGCAGTCCATCCATTGTTGGGTGATTCGAAGCAGCATATGCAAGGTGGTGCGACCTGGTCTGAAACCAAATTGGTGATCTGAGATTGGTTGTTGGAAAAAGCTGTGCCAAGTTTATAGCTGGGTCGGGATTCATACCCATGCTAGACAGCTCAGATGGGAATGTGCAAATCTCGAAACTATCCTACCACCCCATGCTCCAGTTGGTTGGTTCTCATGAATGCTCGGAGACATGAAGTATGATTTCAGTTTGCACTTATTCAGGCAATAAATATCTTTCTATAGCATGGAAGAAAAAACTTTAACGTTTCTTTGGACTTGTTAGAATGAGTGTTTTTATTTATTTATTTTAAAATACACATTTTCACAAAGCAATGGCAATAAATCTATCTATAATTCCAGCAATCTCTGTGTGTCTGTGTCTGTGTCTGTGACCCTGTTTCTCCGACAACCACTGGTCCGATCTAATTGAACTTGCCAGGTATATTGCTGGGGACCTGAGTATGTGCCTTTTCAAGGTTTGATATTAATCGGACAAGTGGTTCCCAAGTTATGCCATTTATTTACCAACCAATGACAGGACACGTTGCTGCGTAGGCGTGGCCATGGGGAAAGGGCACCATTTAGTTACCAATGACAGACACGTTGCTTCGTAGGCGTGGCCGTTGGAAGAGATCCTCAGCCGCGTTCCCCATTACGGGTTACAACGTACGGTTCCAGATAGTGATGACTTACTGTATTCTAATAATTTCTCGATTCTTATGCGCATTCATAGATAAAACCACATGCCCCAATCCAGTCGTCGTTTACGAGAGCGAAGGAACGGCCTGTGTGTTGTTGTTTCTGGCACGCGGTTTGAAAGTTATTATTATTATTATTATTATTATTTTTTGCACGTACGGCCACGCACTAGTATATATATACAACCAATAAAGTTTTATATTAAAGAAGTTAACATCTCTTCGAATCATCAAAATCTGTTGCAAGGACTGTTAAGCGAATGCTTATGTTGTGCATTAGTGCATGTCTTCAAGTTTTTCTTTGACATTAAAGTTTTCTCGATGGACTTGATTTATGCTTTCGGAAGAAATGGACTCACCACCACTGTATATTACAAACAACAGATTCACGAGCTACCTTTTACGTTCATCCCACATCAAAAGTTCAATCCCATATTCCCAATTTCTCAGGCTCTATCGTCCGTGCAATGACAATATAGACTTCAAATCAAAGTCCAATGAGATGTGCAAGTTCCTTGCCAAGCGTGTAACCTACCATTCCATTCAGCGTCAAGAGCATCATCCAGAGGAACTTGCACAACGATCAAGAAACTACCTTTACCTTCCCACATCCGCTTTTCGTTTATTTCAAGCAGGACAGAAATTTTTTGAAATCTCTTTGTTAAAGGACCATTACCCTTTGACCGTCCACCAAGAACGTTCATATGTTCATGGAGTCGCTGTAATACCTGCCCTTTCATCAATAAAACTGCTTTCACCTCAGGCCCCAAAAGCTGTATTCAAGTCATGACCACTTTGCCAAAGCCTCCATGAATGTCATCTCTCATTGGTTAGACGGGGCCAATACTGCGCACACGCTTCCGTGAACACTTCCTGTTGGTTGCATGTTTTTTGGATTTTCTTGCTCTTTCTCAATTTCACACTGACCATATTGTCCTGTCAATGAAGCCATTATGCTGTCCAGGACTGGTGTTAATGTACACTTGCAAAATCCATGTGACCATTGCATGTACCATGGTAATGGTCTGTGGATATATCTTCAACCAACCATTCCTTGTTTAGATCCGTTGAGAAGGCAATGATGTCCTGTGATATATTTTCGAGTGTTTGATGATCCTTAACACTCAGGTGATGCAGGCACTGGCGTCGCTGATAAAATTCCGACGTTCCAAAAGGCTTCTCGGATTGGGCTATGTCGTCGTGAAGGTAAAGTGTTGTTTGAGAATCCGTGTTAATGAATAAATAAACGATATCTCGAGTTTGTATGCATTGTGTTCACCACCTCTTCTCTTGAACTGCCTGTTCCGTGTGCAGGTGTCTCTCCTGGTTGTTGTTGAAATTGGTGTTTTTCCATTAATTTGTGGCTGGTGGCTTGACATATGTTCACTGGTAGGTGTTTTATTCATTTATTGGAGGGTTAATGAAAATTGCCTTGAAACCGAGATGTGATTCGGATGCTGCATGTTTGTTCAACATAAAAGGGAATGTTTGATTTTAACACTGAGCCTGTCCCTGGAATGCATCCACCATGGAGATCCTGAGAGTTTAGTCTGTCACACGCAATGCTTCAAAGTGTTTTATAAGACCGCTTCTTCCTTTGTAGGAAATGTTCGATGCAACGCTGAAAGACCGCAAAACAAGTTTTCAGTCGGCTCCTGGAACCACCATGTTTCTTCACTGGCTTGTGGGCATGGTGTACGTGTTCTACTTCGCAGCTTTTATACTCTTGCTCAGAGAGGTGAGTGGCTTGGATTTACCATTGAGGTATAATTTTAATTTTTCATCTTTTTCCTTTGACAATGTGTAGATTTTTCTTGTCGATAGTTTTTGAAGTGTCAATGGTCCCACCATGTGTTCCCAGTCCCCCATACCACACCCCAACCCCCAGGTGCATGCTTTCATAAGCACACTTGCAATACTTTCAATATTGAGCAGTGTGCAGCTAATTTTGCACCAACTTTTCCTATTTTGATGTTACTACAATCCATCTGAGGAAGGTGTGTGTGTGTGTGTGTGTGTGTTTGTGTGTGCGTGTGTGTGTGTCACCACAGATGCGCGCCCACACAGACGCACGCGCGAACACAGACGCACGCGCGAACACAGACGCACGCGCGAACACAGACCCACGCGCGCACACAGACGCACTCGCACACACAGACTCACGCGCACACACACATATATATCATCTTCTTTACTATTAAATGAACAAGCTGCTACGGTTTCTGAGGCACTTGGCGGAGGGATGAGTCTGAGCTTTGGCGCACATGTCCAGTATTGCTTCGGATTCCAAATGTCCCCTTTTGGAACGGAACCATTATCGGAGTTCTGTGACAAAAGGGTCCAAAATTGCTGTGATGGGTCCCCAACTTGAAACAGCCTATAATCCCCCACCATACGAACACCGGACGAATAGCGTGACGAGATGAAGTGCGTGCAACCGCTCATCCAATAGCGTGCCGACATTTCCAACCTCGTTCATAAAGCGAGGCCCTGTTTATTTCCTTCCAGTCCTTCCAGACTGTAGTGAGCATTCTGTGAGCCACAAGATGCCGAAACGTAAAAATGCACACGCGTGCAACAGCAGTACGAAATAGGAAGCGCAGCTATCAAAAGAATATATCTCGCCACACGCTCTCAGTGAATTGCAAGACAACAATGAGAGACCATTTCCCCCCATACACAACATTGGCAAGATGGACACTCTGTGCTCTTCCTGTGGCACGTACATGTGGAAAGCTTAACTGCATTCCGGTTGCCTCGGGGTGAATGATCAATTTTCCACCTGCTGTATGCAAGGAAAAATTGTTCTTCCCAACATCAGTGAACCACCTCCCCTCTTGCAGCACCTTTTCACTGACTGCACACCTGAAGCAAGGGATTTTCGATCCACCATTCGGGCATACAACTTTTGTTTAGCGTTCGCGTCATTGGGTGTGCAGGAAGATGTGTGACCTACAAGGGGCTCATATACATTCAGAATCTATGGCAGTGTTTATCATAGAATCGGACATTTTTTTCCCCGAGAACGGTAAACCACCGAAGTTTTCGCAAATTTATATCTACGACACTGCCAACGAAATCGCTCATCGAACAGCATGGAACAGTGACCTGCACCGTGGTTTGTTTCAGAAGCTACAGGCAGGTACTGCATGACTGTAATCAGTTCGTAAGTGCTTATAAGCAAGCCGACAAATTACTGGAACGAGAAGAAAATGATTCCATGAAGTTCGTTTTGAGAGCGGACCCAACGACAGATTTACGGTGCTATAATCTACCGACGGCAGCAGAAGTAGCGGTTATCTTACCGGGAAGTGCTGATGTTCCATCGCGACATGTTTTGTACAAGCGGTCAAGCCTGAATCTGGAAAATCGTGACATTATCCGCATCAATGAGACCCACCCCAATTATGACCCTCTTCATTACGTGTTGCTACTACCACATGGACATCTGGGCTGGACATTTACCATCAAGAAACGAGATGGCAAATGCGTCAGTACTATGGAGTTTTATGCTTACCACTTGATGGTGAGAAGTAACTTTAATGTAATACTACGTAGTGGTAGATTACTACAACAATATATTGTCGATCAATACGCAAATCGCAAAGGTTGTTGAAACAAGGACGCCTGAAACTACGTTTACCACAATCAATGGCAATTGCGGGCGGAGCTGTATCAAGGACTATCTGATGCAGTCGCCGCTGCAGATACTGACGGTGCCTCAATCGGTCACCGAGTTGTCCTTCTGTCATCATTTACCAGAAGCCCACGAAATATGCATCAACTGTATCGGCTATCGTTCGGCGATACTCGAAACCTGACCTCTTCTTAACATTTACGTGCAACCCCAAATGGGATTCAAAATACTGCCACAACTGAGTCAACCCAACGACGGCTTCTACGACACGGATAACATCGTTTACAGTGGACTGGGTTAACATTAGTAAGTATTCTCTGCTTCTTTCGATAACAGGCACTCATTTTGCGATATACAACAGCGTCACATCCGTGTTATGCCGCGCTTTGCGCGGGTTATCTTCTCGTATATATTACAGGAGGAACTTCGTCCCATGTCATTATGAACATCTGAAAATGTGAGAAGAGGTGAGGATGCTTGTTGCTCAGGCTTTGAAGTGGAAAACCTTGAAGTGCTAGGCTTCGGGGCTCCTATTTTTTTTTCGGCAGCTGGAGTTGCTGCCTTTTTAAGGAAAATATCAACGGTTGTCAGTTTCTTGGCCTGCGTTTTTGACCTGCAAATTTATTTGTGGCAAGAGATCGAATCTTGCAGTGCTCTGGTTACTTCTGCAGATCATTCTCTGAATGGATTACCATTCTTAATGATCTCTGCTGCTTCCTGAATGAGGTCCAATAGCCGAGAGAGATCGTTTGTTGTCAGAGTTCTGGCTGCCTGTTGCTTTCTGTCATCAGCGTTTTCCTCTGAAGCCCACTGCTCATTGAGCTCCATTAAATATTCCTTTGCTAGTTTCTCATTGTGAGATCCTAACAACTCCCCAACATTGTCCTCGTCCACCTCCTCAAGGCCCACATCGTGTGCAAGCCTGACAATGTCCTGCTGTAGACCAGGAATGACATCAAATCTACGAAAGTCATGAATGACGTCTGGCCAGGCTTTGGACCACACGGTATTCATACAGTGAGTGCTCTGTTACCTCATCCCATGAATTGATGATGATGTTGACACCATGCATAATGTTGAATCTTTTCCAAAATTCCTTGAGGGTTGGCTTTCCCTCATCCGCCACATCCTCAATCATCCTCGTAAATGTCCTCCTCAGGTAATACCCTTTGAAGGCAGCGATCACCTCTTAGTCTATTGGGTGGAGCAATGACGTGGTGTTTGGTGGCAGGAACAGAACCTGGATGTTGCGGCAGAGGATCTCAAAATCTAATCAATGAGCTGTGGCATTGTCCAAAATGAGGAGAATTTTAAAGTCCATGTTTTCTGTGTTGTAGTGTTCCCTCAATGTTGGCACTAAATAATCAACAAAGCATGCTTTGAAGATTTGTCTCATCATCCAGGCCTTCCTGTTACTTTTCCAAGTGAGGGAGAGTCTGGATTTTACATAATCTTTCACTGCCCTCGGGTTCTCACTATGATATATGAGCAACGGCTTCAGCTTGCAATCACCTTCTGCGTTGCCACCTATCAGAAGGGTCATATGGCCTTTTGAGGGCTTGAATCCCAAGGCCGTTTTCTCCTCACAGGAGATAAATGGCCTGATGGCAACCTTTTCCAATTAAGGCCAGTCTCATCCACATTAAAAACCTGCTTCGGATGGTATCCACTTTCCTCAGTGGTTATCTTCAAAAGTTTGACGTAATGTTCCACCGATATATGTATGTTTTCATCGGCATGAGCAGTTTCTCCTGTCAGCTTGAGGCTGTGGAGATTGTGACGCTTTTTAAACATATCAAACTAGCCACGGCTTGTAGTAAAGGTCTCTCTAGCCATGGCAGTGGAAACAGAACTCTTGCTTTCCTTTTTTAAGTCATCATACAGACTTTTCGCTTTCTGCTGTATGATGGCTTGACTCACAGGTGTCCTCATTCTACTGAGGTCCTCACTCCACATACGTTCCATCTTCTCCATGCAAGAGCCCCTTTGCTTCATAATCAACTTGGATGTTAATTGCGCAGCACGTTTAGCACTTTCACAAATTTGTTCTGCATTTTTATAAATTGCTGGAGGCAAACCGAAGTGCCTACCAACATCGACAACACAAACACCACTCGCCATTCTGCGAATAACGTACAATTTCACCTCCAAATTTAGGTTTACGCACTTCCTTCTCCACAGGCTCTCTTATCACCACTAGCATGCTTAGAACTCATGATGAATAAAATCAATGACTGTATATAATGATACGAATCACACTACTGTATGCAAAGATTTTGTAAGTAGAGTACGTCCGAACAGCGCAAAGGCAGAATAAAGTACAGTACACTTTACATCAAAGTTACGTCATTCAAGTCGCGTGCTAAGGCTTTTCCTGAGCCATGCAGTCAATTGAATTTGAATTGAATTGAATTGAATTGCCAGTGGAAGAAAAATTCCCATGTTTTACGTGGACAATAATAAAGTTTTTGAATATGAACAGCGGTCAAGGCATTATAGTGTCCGACTGCCAAAGCATTGTAGCTTGAATGACGTAGCTTCGATGTAAAGACACATAATTCAAAGCCTGGGTACCTATTGATTGATGACGCAACTTCAAATTAATGTACATGGAGGCAACATAAACCCCAGTATATATAGGAAAATTCCCCTTCCAGGGAACAAGAGCTTTTATCCACCAAGCTCATCTCCATTTCTCAACCTACCCGAGCATGGTAGCTGAACATTGACATGCGACACAAATGCAGGCATCTCCAAAGCCGTGCGTTCATTCAACTGCTGAACCGGTTTCACTGCTAGTTGGTGGATCTTCAGCAATGGTGTCAAATGAAACCCACCGTAATGCAGTCTGTTATAAACACACCCAACCATGTGCAATGCAAGATGCAATATGGCCTCCCACGTTATAAATCTTCATCGGCCAATTAGATCTCGAGCTGAAATTGGCAGAAGCAATCATTCATCCCTCACCTAATCAATTGCCTCCTTTATTTTGTTTTTACCTTTTTGTTTGGTAAGTCAGCCTGGCTTAGGTGGTGTAGTCCTTCTCACCAAATTCTGCTGCCTTGATTATGGGTCTTTTCGTTATCCCAGGTGCTTCGTCCAGGTCTGCTGTGGTTCTTGCGGAATCTCAATGATCCTGACTTCAACCCTGTACAGGAGATGATTCATTTGCCCATCTATCGTCATGCCCGACGTTTTGTCCTCTCCGTGGTTGGTACTTGGCTTGCCACTGTTCATACATTTGTGTTCTTGGTGCTTGTACAGTGCAGGACTTGTCCTACTCAATCTGCCTATAATTTTACAATTTTCCAATTTTGTTATTTGTGTGATTTTATTATTATTATTATGTCCATGCTTTTTGAAAAAAATGCGGGTGTGTGTGTGTGTGTGTGATGGTGTGGTGTGTGGGTGTGTGTGTGTATATATATATGTTATTATATATATATATATTATATATCATTATTATATATATATTATTTTATAATTATATTATTATATATATATATATATATATATATATACAGGTGTCCCGAAAGTCACTTGGATTTAGAATTAAATAACATTTCTGTTTTTTAACCTGCCATCGAAGATCGAAGTTACTGTTTCTTTTCGTTTGTTTGTTTGTTTGTTTGTTTGTGACAGTATTACGGAAAATCTCGACGGATTTTGACGAACTTGGTGGGGGGTTAGGTTGGTCCAAGGATATGCATTAGATTTTGGACTTGGTCCCCCCCCCCAAAAAAAATTGTTAGAGATTTTTTTTTTTTTGCATTTCTACATTTGTTTTCGAATTGATTTCCAACCCCCCAAAAAATTTAGAGAAAAAAAATTTTTTTTTTTGCATTTCTACATGTTTTAAGTGATTTCCACCCCCCCAAAAAATTTTAGAGAAAAACAATTTTTTGCAATTTTTTTTCAACAAATTTCGATTTCTTTTTTTGCATTTCTACATGGTTTAAGTGATTTCCAACCCCCACCCCTAAAACAAAAATGTGGAGAAAAGAATTATCTGTCAGCATGTTGACATCATATTTTAATGAATACAGATTAAGGTTCAATTGAGTGACAGCAGTATTA
>CM068962.1:118614537-118630020 GCA_035128595.1 Eptatretus atami | reverse complement strand
CGTACTTTATAGATCACGGAGCTCGGGGAGGAGCCATGGTGAAACCGACGTCATCGTCCGATCCAAGCATCCCGATTGGACTGGGCCTTCATGTGGTCCGCCTTTCTGGGCGTGGTTTTGGCCAGACGCTAGTTTGGCCCGCCCACGCCGCGCGTGTCTGGGTTTGGGAAGGTGGATGCCGATGCGGTAGCGAACGTCGGGATTTTGCCTCAAAACTAAGACTCGGATACAGCGGGTAGACGGTGGTACGCTGTGGCCAGCGAAGCGAGGGTAGCAAGTGAGATGAATTTACCTCAGAAAAGGAGGGAATAAAATAAAAGGGGAAAAATGATTTATTAATCCTAACTAATAGCCCATCGCAACACACCGCCTTGCTTTTCCACTAAACAAAAGGTAGGGACCTAACTACACGTATATTAATGGAATAACTGACTCAGGACAACTGTTTGTTGTATGCATACGGTTCCGAGAACCGTAACAATACGTTTATCTCGACTGGAGGGTTTTGGGGAAGTAAATGGGAAAAATGGTGACCGTTACATTGAGCATGTTGATCACGATGAATAGATCTCCAAACAACAATGTTCATATTTGATGCATACAGAATTGCTTTATACACAATGAAAATTTTAATTCACAATTGAACCTCGTGTCCCAACATCATGAGCTGCATGCTCGGGTAGGAAGACAAAACAAGCCAAACCATTTTGGATTTAAACAATCTTGTGATTTCGCATATCTGCTCACCCTTGAACTATAAGCATTTTGTGATGTTTCTCTTCTCTTTGCAGGTGATTTTTGGTTCCATCGTTCTTTTGATGCTGTGGCTTCCCATAAGAATAATCAAAGTTTTTCTTCCGGACTTTCTTCCTTACAATGTCATGCTTTACAGGTATGTCTGGATTAAACGGCATGTATGATTGAGGAATTGGTCACTTTGAACTATTTATTTGCATTGGAAAGCATCACACTAAAAGTAGATCACAATCGTAAAAACCTAGACTGAAGTCCAACACGGCTTCTTTTTTTTGTTTGTTTGTTTTTGTTTTCTGGGATAATTTGGTCGAGGCCGTTTAATTTCCCCCCCCCCCCCCAGTACCACATTGCTGAATGTTGCTTTCTGAGCTAGGTTCACTAATTTTACAAAAAGGTTCATATTATGTACAATTTGAAAATATTTTCCTTGTGTTAAGGGGCTGTCACACCTTGACGTTTTAGCCAGCGTATGGCAAGGTCTCAAAATGTATGTAAAACGCTGGCGTACGCTGAACTATTGATGTTTTTTTTAAGTTTGGGCGTATAATAACGTGTTGGACGTATGCATAATGTAATAGTAACGTACACAGAACGTTTCAATCACATATAGATAACTTATACCAACGAATGCTGAGCGTGTTGTCGGCGTTCACAACCTATGCCCACGATAGTCTAACTTATGCATAGCGCGCCAGTGTATCGCCGACGATCACGTGCGTAGGCGTATTAATTATGGCTGCGGCTCGACGATTCAAATCATAACGCACTAGACATCGAAGTGTGAAGCCGCTGTCACACCTTGACTTTTAGCCAGCGTATGCCGACGTATAAAAAATTTGCACGAACCAACGCTGGCACACGTCGAATACGTTATGGGTAAGTTTTGTATACGTTAAGACCACGCTGGCATACGTCGGAGTACGCTGGCATATGTCGTCATACGCCGCGTACGTCGAGAAATTTTCAGCATGTTGAAAATTTCTCGACTTACTCGGCATATGACACACGTTCCGCATACGCTGGCCATAAGTTGTAGGCATGCTACGCGATCATTGACACACGTCGACACACGTTACTTGTACGTTACTCATAAGTCGAAACGCGTCGAGGTAATGGTTAGCGGTAGTGTTCCAGACTCCTGGTTTTTTTTTGTTTTTTTTTTTTTTCTTCGTATGACGGTGATGTTGACACTTCGATTTCTAGTGCGGTTATGATTTAAATCGTTGAGCGGCAGCCTATTAATTATATTATATTATAACCTCACTAGAAATCGAAGTGTCACATCACCGTTATACCGAAGAAAAAAAAAAAAATAAAACCAGGGAGTCTGGAACACTGAACGTAACCATTACCTTGACGTGTTTCGACTTATGAGTAACTTAAAAGTAACGTGTGTCGACGTGTGTCAACGATTGCGTAACGTGCCTAAACACGTTACTCATAGGTGAGAAAATAAGTTTCGGGTACCGCTAAACATTACTCGACGTGTTTCGACTTATGAGTACTTACAAGTAACGTGTGTCGCGTGTGTCAACGATCACGGTAACGTACCTACAACACGTTACTTACTCATAGGTTAGAAATAAGTTTCGGGTATGCTAAACATTACCTCGACGTGTTTCGACTTATGAGTAACTTACAAGTAACGTGTGTCGACGTGTGTCAACGATCACGTAACGTACCTACAACACGTTACTTACTCATAGGTTAGAAATAGTTTCGGGTATGCTAAACATTACCTCGACGTGTTTCGACTTATGAGTAACTTACAAGTAACGTGTGTCGACGTGTGTCAACGATCGCGTAACATGCCTACAACTTATGGCCAGCGTTATGCAGAACGTGTGAGTCATACGCTGGCATATGTCGAAAAATTTCAAGCATGGAAAATTTGTCTAACAGCTCGGCGTACTACGACGAATGCCGCGTACTGACGACGTATGCCAGCGTACTACGACGTATGCCAGCGTGCTCTTAACGTATACAAACTTACCCATAACGTATTCGACGTGTGCCAGCGTTTTAGCCAAATGTTTCATGCGTCAGGCATACGCTGGCTAAATCGTCAAGGTGTGACAGGGCCTTAAGCTTTTGGTTTCATGGATTGTAAATAATTGTTACGTTTTTTTTTTTGGGGGGGGGGGGCGTTTGACATTACCATAGAAACGTAAAGTAGCATGGCCCATGTATGAGTGGTTAGCCAACCTTGATATAATACGTAGGGACACGTCAGCTTAAGGATTGTTTTGTTTGAATGTGCGTCGTACAGGGGGGTGGTGTGGGGTAATAATTGGGGATTATGGTTAAAGAAATTATATGGTAACGCCTTTCTGATGTCCCACCTGGTGGAATCGGGAGGCTTGAGGCTCTGCCAGGCAAGAGAGAGGACGGTGGAGCTACGGACTATCAGGGGCGGAGCGAGTCCAGAGAGAATGGGGTGGAGCTTGAATCAGGCGGGTTTGGTGTGTGTGTGTGTGTGTGTGTGTGTGTGTGTGTGTGTGTGTGTGTGTGTGTGTGTGTGTGTGTGTGTGTGTGGTGCGCGCATGTATGCACATGTATATACACATATATGTATATATATATATATATGTATATACAGTATCCCTGTGTCGTAAGACGCGACCAGGGTTGCGTCAGGAAGGGCATCCGGCGTAAAACCTGTGCCAAATCATTATGCGGATCATAACGGATGATCCGCTGTGGCGACCCCTAACGGGAGCAGCCGAAAGAAGAAGAAGAAGAGAAGAAGATATATATAATATATATATATATATATATATATAATATATATATATATATATACATATATACAGTATATGAGTATACCCATGGCAAAGTAATCACCGACACACTTGCTTCTGATGCTGAATTGTAAAAAAAAAAAAATTGGGACACTGTCTTGCTTGTAATTCTGAAAGCTGTGTTTGTGGTTTTATTGGAAGTAAGCAATTCCTGTTGCATTGTATGTTGCACGAGTGTAATTTAAACCATGCACACCAGTAACCCTTATTATACATGCACATGTGACAGTGATGCTCCAGTCAGCGAGCTTTCTTTGGAACTGCTGCTGCTACAGGTGGTACTTCCTGCTTTGCTGGAGCAAGGCCACACCCGCCAATGGCTCAAAGGCCTTGTTCGTGGTTGGACCCTTTATGTTGGACATGCTCTGTAAGTAGGGCTCATTTTAATGCTGATCACTTCCTCGCATGTCACTCTTGGCTGTTTAAGTTGCACACGTTTGGTCGTGTAAAATACATTATTTAATTAATTTGCTTGTTTTCAAAAGTTTTTTTGTCATGTAGTGATAAGTGCTGAAGATGAGGAAGTCATATGAGTCCCCCCCCCCCACACTTCATCTTCCATCCCCTCACTTAAAACCTAAGGGAGTTGCGCTCATACCTACTTGGAGACCAGGAAGAGGGAACTGGTGATGAAAGAAACGAAGACCCCAGAGATGCAGAGCAGCATGCTGTTCTTGCTGCTCAAGGTGGTGGCCTCCACATGGCTCACCAAGCCATGCTACAGCAGGATGCACCCGTAGGCTTCCAGCCGTATCGTAGGCCAAATCAATTTGTGCTTCGGGTAAGCCTGGTTGGCCACACGGCACAAGTGTATGGACAAAGAAGCGAGCTTGCTGAACTTGATGTCATCATATTGTTTTTACATTTGGTCTTCGCTTCCAGTGATGCACCTAGTCCTCGTGGCTTGTTTTCTTGGTTGTTGGGTATTTTAGGGACAAAATTTAAGAGTAAAATCATAATGAAGAAATAATTATTTGCAGATAGCAATTCAATTATCTTCTGGTCTACGTGTATGTGTGTTTTATTCCAAGGCCTTCAAAATTGTCATATGTTGAAGCCAATTCTGTATCATCCATGGTGTTCGATAAGCATTGGGCATTTCTCTGACCAACTCTCTCTATGCATTTGATTCATTGCGTAGTCTCGTTCCTCGGTCTCCATTTCAGTGTTGACCGCTTTTGCTGTTAAACTGGTGCATTTTCGAAATGCCAAGAGCTGACCACGAGGAGTACTAAATAGTGAATAAATACACTCGATGATTGCTGCAGGTACCAGAAGCGTTTTAAAAATAAAATACTGGTGAAGAACTCATCCTTATGGACAAGTTAATTCTCCAGAATTACGAGTGTGTTAATTCTTCCGAAAATGGCATATTTTATTACCACTTGTAATACTCACTCACACAGGGAGTGGTGTTATACGACATACGTTTATGTAGAGAGAATTGCATCACCCCACTCACCCCCCCCCCTTCTGACCCCAGGGACTATTAATTTATTTTTCTATCCCGTAAGGCCTCAAACATTCCCGTGTACACCCCGAGTACAACCACCAGTGTTCAACTTATTCCGTCTGGTAGTGGTTCAGTAGTGCAGAGAAATGAAACAAATAAACGTGTCACACACATACGTACAAATGTGCACACACGAAGGTGGATACTTTGAGACCTGGGGGGACTCCGTTCCACCTTCTGAAACCCGCATGTGGAGATAAACACACACACACACACACACACACACACACACACACACACACACACACACACACAACACACACACCTTTTTATTAATTGTACAGTATTGGCTGTGCCTAAAATATAATTTAAAGGATTGCTGTAAATTATGTTAATTTCACAACATCCGATATTCTACTTTATTGAAATTGTAAACCTCAAAACAGTTCCATTACCGAATGTAAAGACCTTAACCTGTAAGCAATTGACTTGTTTTCCGACCGCAGGGATCATCAGCTGGGCACCGTTCTTCCTCGAGGCTTCGATCCTCACCACCACACACACACACACCACACACACACACACACACACACACACACACACACCACACACACACACACACACACACACACACACACACACACACACACACACACACACACACACACACACACCACCACACACCCACCCTGTTAGGGTTAGGATGGCAGCCATGTTGGAAAATTGGAAAAAAACTTTGGACTTCTATGTCCAAAACTGCACCATGGAGTCTTTTGGGTCCTTGAGGACTTTTTGTGTTCTGGGTCCTTTGGGTCCTTGGGGCCTTTTGTCATCCGGGTCTTTTGGGTCCTCGGAGTATTTTGAGTCCTTTGGGTCTTTTTGGTGTTTTGGGGCTTTTGTGTCTTTTGGGTCATCTGGTTCTTTTGTGTCTTCAGGGACTTTTGGGTCTTAAGGGTCTTGGCGGTCGTAAAGGTTCGTCAAAGGTTGAAGGGGTATCAGCAGTCTAAAGCGTCAAGATACATTCCAATGGTGTGTAATTAATTAATATACAAAAAATCTCACACTCGTGCGTGCTCACACCTCATCCATTTTTAGTAGAACGGTTAGGTTCTTCTTTATTTATGACTGATGCCTGGACGGATGGAAATAGTCAAATGTTGAAGCCACTTCACCGCTTAAAACAAAATCTGATTTTATTCCAGGGTTACGATAGCATATTGTGTGTGTGTGTGCGTGCGCGCGTGTGCATGTGCGTGTGTACGAGCAAATACAACCCTTCACTTTGCTGACGGGGGGTGTGAAGGGGAGGGGGGTGGAAAAAGAGAAAGGCAGAAAGAGGAGGGAGGGGAAGCAAGGAGTGGGTGAAGAGGGGGAAGCTCGGAAGGGGGTGGGTGTGGGGAGAGCAACGCCTCACGAAACGTTGCTATACACTGTGGGGGGTAGGGGTGCCAGAGAGAGAGAGAGAGAGAGAGAGAGCGAGTGAGATAGACAGACGAGAGACAGAGGTGTGGAGGAGAGTGCTGTATTTTATTTGGAGGGTGGAGCAAGGAGGGGACAGACAGAGAGTGGAGTGAGGGAGGGGGGGGGGTGAAAATATAAATAAAAAACAACATAGGTGAGGGGTGGAGGTGGCGTTAGCAAAGAGAGTGATGTTATGCTTAATGACCGAACATGAAAAAAGAAAATCTCATGTCAGAATCGCTGTACACACAATGCACAACAGAGTTTGTAATGTTAACCACAGGCACATCTGCAAAAACTTTGATATCCCAGTTCCAGAAAGGTTGTGGGAACATTGTCCAAAAGCATGGACTGAAAATATGTAAATGCCGCTCAGGTACGACCTAATGATCCAATCGAGCGTGAACATCGAAAACAAAGCATTGCGACCAGATATCATACATCGGTACAAAAAAATAGAGAGAAGAAGGCATTGCTAATTGAGGTGTTAGTTAATACCAGTGATTTTGGACTAACAATGCAGAAATCAAGAAAATGACCAAACAATATGACCTCAAGAATGAAGTGAAAAGATCCTGGAAGCTGAAGAATGCCAAAGTTGTACCAGTGATGGTTGGAGCTACGAGAATGATGACAAAGAACCTCACAGAGATATTAAAAACCAGCCCTGGGAATATCACTACAAACGAACTGCAGTTGGAAGCTGTCCCGGGCTCAGTAACGATCCTGAAGAGAGCCCTCGACACAAAACTTTGAGAACAGAAAACTTCACATCTTGGTCTGTGAATCGTGACCCCTTACTGAGATGAAGGTGGATACTTTGAGCCCACCCTGCGAGGACTCCATTCCACATTCTGAAACCCACATATGTACTGTAGATACCAATCAACGACACACACTCATATGGAGGTGAATACTTGGGAGGGCTCCGTTCCACTTTCTGAAACCTGTATATGGAGATAACAACCAACCACCACCAACCAATAACACACACTCCGGTGCCAAATGATATTGTGGTGATACAGTTTATGTACATACACACACGTGCAGATGTACACATGCATCAAGTAAATAAAAACGACAAACACAAATATTTACCTTGAAACAGCGTTCTTTGAAAGAGGATTTTAAGTGGGCAATTAGCGAAATTCAATTCAAAAATGAACCAAGCCACGGAACATAAAATGTCGATCTATACTTCATGCCTTCACAGCTCGAACAAACATGGTAAACATCTGGTCGGATGGACCTTATTGTTTTTACATTCGCCAATGAAGGTGAAGGAGGTTACATTTTCACCCCTTTCTGTCTGTTTGTCTGTTTGTTTGTGTACAGGATATCTCAAAAAGTTGTGGACCGATCCGGATGAAATTTTGTGGACAGGTTGGGTGTGTGACAGTGACGAACTGATTAGATTTTGGTGAAGATCCGGATCCAGATCCGATGACTCGAATTTTTAAAGTGATTCTTCACCATTGAGATATTGGGCCAAAAAGGATATATGGCACGATATCTCAAAAAGTTGTGGTCGGATTTGGATGAAACCTGGTGGACATGCTGGGTGTGTGACCATGCCGAATTGATTCCATTTTGGTGAAGATCTGAATCCGACTACTAGAATTTTAAAAGTGATTGTTCACCATTGAGAGACAGGGCTCAAAAACGATATATAGCACGATATCTCAAAAATGTATTGGGCCAGATATGTTCTCATGGACCAGGCATTACAGGGCAGAGGTATGCGCTCTACCGAGTGCCCTTCTAGTTTTAATATGTTGATGTCGAAGTGAGAGGTGGATTGCAAATGGAGATCACACAAAGCGATCATTGCACATTTTCAGTGGATGAGACACTTTCCGAGGCACCTACTGCACGGCACCGCGGGACCCAACAAAGGTGGAAACGTCTGTCAAAGTGATGTGAGATTGAAAGCATGTGTACTTTTTCCCAAAACGAATAACCAAGCAGCTTGGAGAGCTCTCGCCAAGTCGCTTAAGAATTCAAGCAAGCACACTCCAACGAAACGGTCGAAATGAAACTGCTCCCTTGGCACGCAAATGGCAATCACCAAACCGTCCTATTAAACATACTGTACATCTCCTGGAGATGTTCGAAATGTCACATATGTCCGAATTGGACAAATGAACACTTTTCTCAGAGTGGGAACTGCCTTTAAGTTCGATTCTGGAGCTTAAATTTTGTAATTATTTTTAGTTTAAGAGATACTCGTGGCGAACGCATATGCGGAAATGAAATAAAACAATGAACGCTGAAGTCACCGGGCGTTTATAAGCATTGCGATGTACCCAGCGAATCATAGCTATGATGAACAGCTTGTTCCAAGTTGCAGCATGTTTCAAGTCAGGGCATGGTTGAGCAGGCCAAAAAACGTGGCGGCTTCAGACCCAGGAAACTCCTTAATACCCCAGAGAGCAAGGTGGCCGAGGATCGCCTGATTAAGGATATAATTAAATAAGGCTGTTAATTATCTTCAAAAGGGGTGTTTTAATTAACCTAAACACCTAATTTTCACTATTGCACTTCCTTGGAGTTCCTTTGGTATGCATGCAAAGTTTCAGCGTGTTAGGTTTCATGGTTTTGGAGTTACGGAGGAGACGGACAGACTGATGATACACTGACATTTGTGTGTGTGTGTGTGTATACATGTGTGTGTGTATATATATATATATATATATATATATATATATATATATATATATATATATATATATATATATATACATATATATATATATATTTACTGTTAAAACTAAGGTGTATGATGTCGTAAAAAAAGGAAGGAAGGAAAGTAGGCTTCCTGCATGTATATGAGGATAGAAAAGATCACGGACAGGTATTGACCTGAGAGAAGCGGTGTATTACCGACTTGTAACCCTGGAGCCAGAGGGAAGAGTGTGATTGAGGCCGAGGAAGGAGATTCCTCATGTCAGAGCAGAAAGGAAGAAATCGGTGGAAGTGAGCAGTAAGCCTGGATTTTGGGAGTTTCACAAGGACCGGGTTGCTGGAAGATTGTGTGCAACTTAGAGGGACTGAGTAGGGACGAAGGGGTGAACTAGCACGTTGTAATGAACAGGGCCACCACCCTGTTTGTGATGAGAGAGAAGCAGGCCCTTGTGTCTCTGCTTCTTTGTGAGAGATGCCATTGTTGGCTTTGGATTTTATGGAATCCCACCCGCTGCGTGGCACCTATTCTCACTGGTTTCCCATTGCTTTGTCCCAATGTCATCCTTTCACTGTCATTCAACGGAAGGAATTGGTTCATCCATGAGCTTAGGTATTGCATGGAAGAGTTAAATAAAAGTCTCTTCCTCTCCCCACATGTTTAATTCCTGAATGGTTGATGACGTAATGTGCTTATTTTAATATATCCTAATTATTTCTCTCAATGAATCTCAGTTTATGATTTTGTGAAATGAGCTTCAGAGATGAATTATTTAGTTTTTATTCCATTCTCGCTTTTGCAGATTTTCACACTCCTCAGCTTGCTCTGTTTGACTCTCATGCTGTCCAGCTTAGTCTGCCTTATTGTTCCAGGTGAGTTTCCTTTCGTAGCCTTGTGCCTTGGCTTCCAGTTTTAATTTCCACCAATTCCTCTGTCTATGTCTGGACCTCAAGTTAGTTAAAACCGATCACAACATTGGGTTCTGTATTTAAAAATCTATTCTAGCCTCGTGGACGAGCGCTGTCTGACTCTCCGCTAGTCTCGACTTCTCTGTAAATGTTTTTCATATTACACTCGCATCCTTTTGGCCGGTGGTGCTGAATGATGCTTATGTCATTCAGATTGGCCTGCTCAGCATTCCCATCTGAGCATTTAGTTTATGTTGGGATCTCAGGTTCAAGTCTCAAATACTATGTTGTTTTGTCCATTGTCTCGTAATTAGACCACCGTGTACATGAAAAGCACTGATGCTAAAACAGAAACTGTTACACTTTGGACGCATCATGCATGCAGAAAACAGAAGTCTGGAGAATTCAACCATGCTGAGTCTAGTTGAGTGAAGACTTGGAAGAGGCAGGTCTTGTATGTGACGGATGGATGGTGTACGTGCTGCAACCAAGTTGTCTCTGCTCGAGTTTTGGGGAAGCAGTGCAGGATAGGGATGTTTGGAGAAATCTTATCACGAATGTCACCAGAAGTCAGACACGACTTACCGTAACTAGACGACGAGATAACTTGTAATGTCCTTACAATCACCATCTTTGTTAGCCCATCCCCTGCGCAGCGGAAGACGGGGTTTTGTGATCACTTCTTTGTATCTGTCTGTGTCTGTCCGGGCCGTAACTTTTTTTTTTACCATCTGAGATTTTGTCGTCAAATTTTCAAGAAACATTTATTATGTGAAGATGGAGAAGATAAATTAATCTTTTTGTTTAAATGTTTTTCCATATTATTGGGGTACCAAGCCTTTCAGGCTGGGGAACCTATTGTTTTTCTTCTGTTTATTCTATCTTTATTATTATTATTCCACCACGGTTTTGAGGGTTTATCCCCTTTTAAATTCCTTTTCTCGGCAACCGTTAGTTTGATTGACACAAAAATTCCATGAAAAAAGACACGTACTGCGGTGAAAATTTCAAGTGATAATTATGACATCATAGGTCACGTGGTACAGGTGCCATCTTTGAAAAACTGAAAAAGTTTGGACGTCTCGCTGGAAAAAATTGAAACGTGGCTCATTGTCAAGATCTCCGCAAGGGGTATGTGTCATTAACCATGACATCGGTGCCTTCATTATGACATAATTTGACGAGTACAACGCTTTATCTGAAAAATTTGAAATTTACTGAGCGTCATCTACGCAAGAACTTACCAGAGAAAAAAATATATTATGATGTCATAGCTCATGTGGTTCGGCCACCATATTGGATTGAAAATTAAAAACTTTTTAAAAATCATCTTCTCTGAACTGGCTAAACAGATTGAGGTGAAACTTTACACACATGTTCCCCAAAGCCATGTGTGTACCACTTTGTTAATGAATAATTATTGATAGGTTGCATGGTTTGGCAGCCATATTGGATTGAAGGAAAATAATAAATAATGTTTTCTCTGGTACCACTTCATTAATCAAAGTGAAACTTCAGAATTATGATCGAGTGGAGAAGGGGAATGTACATTTTGAATTTCAACCCGATCGGCCACATGGTCTGGCAGTTAGAATTATTTAATTGTTTGAATCTGAACCTATTTTTATTTTGAATAAGGCTCACTTGGCTGTGTCTGGATCGGTTTGAGGGTAGAGGAGTATCAATTCAATTGATACCGACTATGTCCCCAGGAAAAATGAGCTAACTACATACATAATAAATGGATTGAATGCAGCCTGTTACTTGGTCCGTAACTCGTCAATCCCGTGTTGTTTCGAAGCAGGGTTGAATCAAAACCGGACGTCTTGGTACCTGGTCATTTTTTTGGCCTTTTTCTCTTTTATTTTTTTGATCCCTTTTTTTTTTTTTCCTTTCCTCTGCAACCACTTGTCCAATTGACACACTTTTCAGGGTAGGAGCGACCCCCCCCCCCCAATGGAGAATATTTTAATGATAATTGTGACATCATAGGTCAAGTGATGTGATGGCAGCCATCTTGGAGTAATCACAAAAAAATTAAAACATATCTCTGAAGCTGCTGATTAGAAAAATTTGAAACTTGGCACATCTCATTCTATACAACAATAAAGGATTCTAAAGATGACATCATTGCTGAAGTGGTAAACCAGCCATAAATGTTTTAATTGAAATCCTTGTTTACCATTGAGATTCAGTGTGTATGTCCACGCAGTAACATTTTTACCAATTGAGCATACGTCATCAAATCTTCAACAACCCTTTATTATGAGATTGTGAAGAACATGAATTAATAAAATGTACAATTTTTATTTTAACTCGTGTTTTCATCAAGTTTTTAGTTTGGTAAACCAGCCATAAATGTTTTAATTGAAATCCTTGTTTACCATTGAGATTCAGTGTGTATGTCCACGCGGTAACGTTTTTACCAATTGAGCATACGTCATCAAATCTTCAACAACCCTTTATTATGAGATTGTGGAGAACATCAATTAATAAAATGTACAATTTTTATTTTAACTCGTGTTTTCATCAAGTTTTTAGTTTGAGTACAAAGAGGATGCGGACGGGCTTTGCATTTTGAGATGCTTTCATGTTTAATTTTTGTTGTAAAGCTTGAGCATTTGTGTCTTGAAGATCTTGTCAAAAGCAAGATTCCACAAAATATTCTCCAATCAATATTATTGCTCGAGTTACAATTCCATGTGATTGATGTGGCACATGGGACCGCATAAAAAAACGGTCTTTTTAGATGGGGTACAGGGAATGTCTGCTACCGCGTGGGGTTGCGTCTCCTGCTACTCAGGGGCATGTCTGCTACCGTGTGGGGGCATGTCTCCTGCTACTCAGGGGCACTTCTCCTGCCGCTCAGGGGCACGTCTCCTGCCGCTCAGGGGCACTTCTCCTGCCGCTCAGGGGCGCGTCTCCTGCCGCTCAGGGGCGCGTTTCCTACCGCTCAGGGGAGTGTGTGCCGCTGCACATGTTGTGCCTTCTTCAGATCACAATTCTTCAATACCACAATTGTAAAGTGTTCAACTTCTCTATCTTGGTATTTGAGACAACCGTTAGTTATACCTCAGTGGTGAGTTGATTATATCCCCTACTTGGTGCATAGAGTATTCTTTTTATCCCTCTGATTCGTACTGTTTTACAGTGAATATCCCATTTGAGTGAAAAATGTTGCGATTCCAAGTTTTAATTACATCGACTGTATCGTTTATTTTTATTTGTGGAAAAAGTGCAAATGCCTTTTCCATGTGGATCGTTTTCAGCTCTGAAGCATTTATTTGTTTTGAGAACATGGATTATCTTTCTTCATTTACTTTCACTCAAATAACCTTTGTTGTGGAACCATTTCTTTGACTCACAATCACTTTTGTTGTATATCAGGTCATGAATGTTAGTTGTCCGTATGTCCGTGATCAACTTATGTTATTTCTCTGAAATAAGCTCATTGAGTGGATCCCGGTGTCCGGCCGTACGTGCCCTAACCTTAAGTTGTACTACTACTCCTCACGTATCTCCCCTGAAAGAGGGTCACGGGCCCCCTGCCCAAATCCCTTATTTTCTCGAAAACATCTCCACAACTACCTGAGTGATACGAACCAAATTTGGGATGATAAATCAGAATAGTAAGGTCTCATGGAGTTGTGTTCCCCATCTGGATCTGCCCCCCTATAAGAGGATGAAAAGGGGGGTTCCACTTCAAATTCAGGTGATCTATTTTTTAAATCTTCTCAGAAACTGACAGCCAGATGCAGACCAAACTGTTCACGAAACATGAGGACCATGCCGTTAACGTAAGTTGTGCACTCCATGACCATACCACTTCAGGAAGGGGGGCCATGGCCCCTTCCCCCTAATCCCTCCTTTTCAATCTCCTGTTGGAGAAATAACCATCAGTCCCCCACAGAGTTATTTATTGTTACTGTGATAACTTGTGAACAGCTGAAGGGATTTTGGCCAACCTTGGCATAACTATGGACTGCAATACAAACATGAACTGATTCAATTTTGGGTTTAAAAGGTCAAAGGCCAAAGGTCACATGCCCTTTAATTGAAAATGTGTTACTGCAATAACTTATGAACCACTCAAGAGATTCAAACCATACTTGACACACTTATGGACTGTAATACAAAGATGAACTGATTTGATTCTAGATTGAATAGGTCGAAGGTTATGTGCTCTACAATCATTTTGTAAACCATAACTCGAGTTAGAAGTATCTGATGTTTTCTCTCTTCTGTCTCTGTCTCTGTCTCTGTCTCTGTCTCTGTCTGTCTGTCTCTCTCTCTCTCTCTCTCTCTCTCTCTCCTCTCTCTCTCTCTCTCTCTCTCTCTCTCTGTCTCCTGTCTCTGTCTCTGTCTCTGTCTCTGTCTCTCTCTCATGAGATCTTTAATTTTTCATGTGACCATTAACACAACAGTGGATTGACATCTAACGTGCGTGGGGGCATACCCTTTGACGCATTTGCATCAAATTCTACCTTGTGTTTTTTTCTGTTTTCGTCAAGTTCCATTCGAATACAAAGCTGATGCGGACAGTCTTTGCATTTTGAGGTACTTCTTAGTTTATGCTTTTGTGGAGACGTTTTGTGCTATTTCGATGAGTTATGTATTCCGCGATTATGTTGGTTTAGGTGTTTTCTCTATAAGCTTGTCATGGTGACATACAAAGCCGACTAATCTCATTCTTTGTACATGCAGTTCTCGTTGGCCGCTGGCTGATGTCCTTCTGGATGGGAGACGGGCGAACCCACGAGCTGTATACGGCCGCGTGCGGTTTGTACGTTTGCTGGCTTTCGATGCGTGGCATCACCATCTCAGCTGCGTGGCTCCCACAGGGTCGTGCCATCCTACTACAGAAGGCCAAGGAGTGGAGTTTACTTGTGTGTTTAACTTTTGTACATGTCACCTATGGTCCTTTACAATGCATTGCAAGGTGTTTTACAAAATAATGTACTATTAGACAAGTTTCATTATTGTGTGCATGCGAAGCGAAAAGTGGGGTTCAACAATTGCTTCATGTTCGTCTTTTCAGTTTATGACGGAGGAATAACTTATTTAAATTGAATGTTATGTTTTGAACACGAATCAGAATATGAATAGGAAGACGAGTTTCCTGTTTTACCGTATATTGGCTCGGAGTTTGTCCCAACCGCACATGCCCATGGAGGAAATGAGATCGTATACTTCTGGATAGCGCTAAACGCTAAACTTCTGGATTTTTTTTTCTGAACTATCATTAAAATTATTATTTTATTAAAATTGAAGTACAGTACTGTATGTACTTGAGCTATCTTTAAACTTACTATTTTATTAAAATTGAAGGACAGTACTGTATATACTTGAGCTATCTTTGAAATCATTATTTTATTAAAATTTAAGTACAGTTCTGTATATACTTGAGCTATCTTTAAAATT
>CM068962.1:118562479-118583291 GCA_035128595.1 Eptatretus atami | reverse complement strand
CCAACCTCCCCGGACATGGCCGCAAGAGAAAAACTTGATCGAAGATTGCAGTAAAGGATTGCTCGAATGGTGGAGAGAGCACCTCAATCAACTGCCAAACAGATTCAAGCTGACCTTCAAACACAAGGTACGACAGTTTACACTCGCACCATCTGTCTCCTACTCAATGAAAGGGGGTTCTATGGTAGGAGACCCAGGAGAACCCCACTGCTGAGAGGGAGAGACATAAGAAAGCCTGACTGGAGTTTGCCAAAACACACCTGAACAAACCAAAATCCTTCTGGGAGATCTGTGGACAGATGAGACCAAATTAGAGCTTTTTGGGAAAGCACATCATCTCTGTGTTTACAGAAAACAAAATGAAGCCTTCAAAGAAAGGAACACCTTCCCTACAGTCAAACATGGAGGAGGTTCAATGAATGTTTTGGGGTTGCTGTGCTGCCTCTGGTACTGGGTGCCTTGAGTGTGTGCACGACATCATGAAATCAAGAGATTTCCAAGGAGGCATTTTGGAGCATGCCTGGTGTTGGCTTAATGGTTAGGGTGGTGGTCTTGGGATCCTAGGATCCTGAGTTCAAATCCCACTCGGCTGTTGAATTAATACCAGGTGGGGTTGACTCTGCCTGTCATCCTTCCGAGGTCGGCAAAATGAGTGCCAGCTTGCTGGTATCCTGTGTCGGAGTGGCGACCCGTCCAGGATTGTGCCCAAGAGCCAAGGAGACTAACCCTAACCCTAACCCTAACCCTAACCCTAACCCAACGCTCTGCACAGAGTATGGTCCCAATGGATGGATGGATGGATTTTGGAGCACAATGTTCAACCCAGTGTCAGAAAGCTGGGTCTCTGTCGAAGGTCGTGGGTCTTGCTGCAGGACAATGACCCCAAACACACTTCAAAAAGCACCCACAAATGGTTCAAGACAAAACACTGGACTGTTCTGAAGTGGACAGCAATGAGTCCAGAGCTAAATCCCATTGAACATCTGTGGGGAAATCTGAAAACAGCAGTTGGGAGAAGGCACCCTTCAAATCTGGGATAACTGGAGCAGTTTGTACAAGAAGAGTGGGACAAACTACCAGTAGAGAGTTGTAGGAAGCTCATTCATGGCTGTAGGAAGCGCTTCACTGCAGGTGTTTTGTCCAAAGCCTGTGATACCAAATATTAAGTCGAGGGGGTTAATAATTTTGTCAATGCCATTTCTTTTTATTTTCTGATTTTAAAGGATACTCGATGACCAGTGAACCCGTTGGGTTCCCGTTGTGACAGCGGTTGATAAAAAAAAATCATTTCAATAAATTAATAAAAACATAGCTCCATCGAACTGTACCGCTGAGGTTGTTTGCATTGATCAAATAATCATGACGAGTACTTGACTGAATCGGGAATTTATTTTTTAATAATTTTTTTCGTTGCCCGATTTTAACAAAACTTGATATTGCGCATCAATGTGAAAAAAAAATTGGAGAAAAGAAAGTCGAAGAAATGATTGTGCGTCATCTTCTAAACACAATTTTATTTATTAATGAACGTGGAAGTATTAGATCAAAATGGCGATGTTTATTTTATGCTTAAAAATAAATTGTTCTTTGTCTGTACTAAATATTTGAGATTTTTAATTGTCATTTCAAGAAAAAAAAAAAAGATAGCTCCAGCGAACTATACCGCTGAGGTTGTTTCCATTGATCAAATTCTCCCGAAGAGTACTTGACTGAATCGGGAATTGATTTTTTAATAATTTTTTCGTTGCCCGTTGCCATGCACACCGGAGGAGAATGGTGAGTAAGGTGGGCCAAAAAATTTTGCACTGTCGTGTACTGTTTTGGCTGTGTTTCGGGAATATACATACATACATATATATATATACACACAAGATGAGTTTTAGTAATATATAGAAGATAGATATCAAGTTCTGAATCAAAAACAAAGGTTCTGTAATATGAACAGTGAAATAAAGAATTGTGGAGAACAAACACTTTTGTCAATTTCAACTTATTCTTAGAGAAAATTGTGAGTTATTTGAAAAAAGTGCAAGGGTGACAATATTTTTGGCCACGACAGTAGCCGCCCAAATAAACTTGAATGGCAGTTTCACAGTTCAGTGTCAGATTTCAGGAGCATAATATAAAACTTCAGGTGTAATCATTTACAAGGAAATATCTAACAAAGCTCTTCTTCAAGCATTGTATCTATTTAAATTGTGCAAATTAAATAATTTGAAAATTATCCTCAATCCATCAAACTCCATGTCCCGTGTCCAGCTGGCCTGTGCAATTTCCAAACTTTGGTTCACAGGTTCCTCCAATGAAACTATTGCCGGCAAGCAACTTGCTTTTCAGTTTGGAAGTCAAATCTGACTGAAAGTAACCTCCATTCTCTTTGCAAGGCTCAACCATTGTATTGCCATCCTCACCAAGCTAAAGCTCATTACCATACAAATCTAAAAGCTGAGTTGTCTTCACAAACAGCTGAGCCGCGAGAAAGGTCTAGCCTACAGCTAAAGAGCTGGTGTGGAAGTGCTCCACAGGAACAGGACCAGCAAATGAACGCTGATGGTTTGTGGTGTGACGTTTCGGCGGGGAGACATCCTCACATGGAATAGGAGGGATCTGGCACAATGCTCGAGTTGGTCCTCGTACCTACCCATTTGGCACAGGAGGATTTAGGGTCACATGTAGTGACAATTCAGAGGGGACTGCAGTAGAGACCGAGGAGCTAGGGTCAGTAGTGACAGAAGGATCATGTGGGGGAGATAGGGGAGACAGTGGGGTCAGGGTCAACAGGAGTGGAGGGAGCAACGGTGGAGACGGTGCAGCCATCAGGGGAGACAGTGCAGTCTGGAAAGGGACCCGTAGGAATGGCACAGCCAAAGTAACTACAGTTGAGAATGGTGCAACTGCTGTCGGCAATCAGGAGTAAGTGAATGGGAGGGTGCTCTGGTGGAGTTCGAGACAGGATCTAGGGGAGAGAAGATTACACTGATGTAGATGGAGTAGAGAGACAACCTGCACCCATGTGCAGAATGCTACAACTGTAGCTGAAGGATGACAGGCTGGAGGGCATCATGCATCCCCAGCCTTTTAAGAGGCAGAACACCAGAGGGGCATGCTTCAGTTTATTCAGGGAGTGTATAGTAGTGCTGAGTGTAACAGAGCCAGAGTTCCTCAGTTAAGTGTGTTGTTGAGTTGAGTCTGAAGCCAACAGTGTGCCGGAGCCGAGCCGGAGAGTGGTGGTCACCCAAGCATCAATGGCATCGGCTGCGAGCGAAGTCGAC
Source organism: Eptatretus atami (assembly GCA_035128595.1). Classification (NCBI taxonomy): domain Eukaryota; kingdom Metazoa; phylum Chordata; class Myxini; order Myxiniformes; family Myxinidae; genus Eptatretus; species Eptatretus atami. The sequence goes on along the minus strand of CM068962.1, from coordinate 118,580,019 downwards.
CTTCTCGTGGTGCAGACAGCATGGTCCACCTGTGACCAACTTTGCTACACAAGGAACGTACTCCGATTTCCCTTTTATCCAGATTCCCAATGTTTGTGATTGGTCCTTTCGTGATCCTGCTTTTCCCGATCAAATTTCTCAATGTAAAAGGATCTGTGATCAGAGCTGGGCAACTAATTATTAAACTGTTAAAGATGTGTTTTGTGTTGAGACTTCCATCGGGATTCGTACGTGAACTGTTCTTTAAAGCCGAGTTCACCCCTCACAAGATCAAAGCTCACTCGAGGCAAGTGGAGGGGGTGGAGGGGAGAAAAATAGTTTGAGAGAGAGAGAGCATGTTATTTAACATTACTTGTTAACTTATCAACACACCTGCGCTTTGTATTTTGTCACCTTTTTTTTTGTTGTCAAATTAATAGGGTGAGAACGTTTACTCTCATTCTGTCATTGATGGGGAAAGGGGGGGGGGGGGGTGGAGGTGATAGTGGTGTGATGTCAGTTAGCAGCAACCTCGAGTTTAGGTACAAAGTTGAACGTTGTGTAGAACATATAACGGTTGTATAGAATGGTTCGATTCAGCAATATCCATCATTTGATCATTTGATGGCGGAGCCCTGTGTGTGTGGGAACGTTAGGGAGCAGTTATCGTGCGATAAGCCTGGTGTTGGCTTAGTGGTTAGGGTGGTGGCTTGGGATCCTAGGATCCTAGGTTCAAGCCCCGTTGGCCTGCTGAATTAATACACCAGGAGGTTGACTCAGCCTGTCATCCTTCTGAGGTCGGCAAAATGAGTACCAGTGTACTGGTAAGGGGGACACTGCATCAGCGGCATAGCTGCGTCCCAACCAATGATGCAACCAGCAGCCACAGGCTGCACTCGATAGTGAGTGATCGTGCGTGCCTCTCTTACGTACACGAGACTTTTCACATTGCTGGAGTTCGTTCGATTTATGGCACTTTTAAGAAAAAGCTCCATATTCCAAAAGGAAATGATATAACAACACTTCCTTATTGCTTTAATTATCCTCGCCAGAGGAGAGGGGTTCCATTTGAGCCTGTTTGTTACTTGCAAAATCAAAGATTTTTCAAGTATATCGGTGAGTCGATTCTGTCTGTTTGTCTGTTTGTCACCTCCAGGTCACAATTTTAAACCAATCTTCACGACACTTCACCACACGGTAGAGTTTGTCATAAGGAAGAAGCCATGTTTACGAGGTCAAAAGGTCAACAACTAAGGTGGTATTTCTAAAATCCTCAATTTTCATCCGATTAACTTGAAATTTGAAGAGGATTTACATTTCAGGTCACTGAATTCAACCACCAATTATTTTTAGAGGACAACATCAACCAAAAGGTCAACATAGGCCGAATTTCTAAAATTGTCAATTTTCATCCAATTCACTTGGAAATTTGAAGAGGGTTTGCATATTTGTTCAGTGAATTCAACCAGCAATTATTTTTGAGATCAAATTTGTTTTAAGGATTTTGTAAGTATCGTGCTCTGGAGAACGTCTTCTTTTTTGTTTATTCGTCCGCACAGAACTTTTGTGTTTTTCTCCGCAACTGCTTGTCGGATTGAGACAATTATCACCATTTGTGCGACTACTCATGTGGTCGCACATTTTTTTTCATTTTTAAATTTTTTATCATTTTTAAATGATAATTATGATGCCATAGGTCACGTGGTGTCAGCCATGTTGGAAAAATATCTCTGAAACCGACCAAGGAAAAAATCGAAACTTGGCACAGAGCAAGTACTCCTCACGGGGAATGAGTGTGATATTTTTATGACATCATAGGTGCCTTTGTCATGATGTCATAATTGCAGATGTAGAACAATACATCTGATCAGTATGAAAAATTTTGAGGGTCATCTCGGGATAAAATGGTGCACAAAATTTTTTGGTGATGTCATCGGTCACGTGATTGAGCAGCCATATTGTTTTTTTTTTTAACCTTCAAAAATCTTCTCTGAGATGGCTGAACAGATTGAGGCAAAACTTTACACATATGACCACCTATCCATGAGGAATAAAAGGTTCACACATATGCCGTCATAGGTCACATGGTTTGGCAGCCATGTTGGATTTACCCTAAAACCTATAAAAATACACCACTCACACTTTTCCTGAAGAGACTCGATGGGGGGAACCACCGCTGCCCCATCTTCCACATCACCATAGTGAAGAACCTTGTGGTTCTGCGACAGGCGGCAGTACCAGTACTTCTCTGCAAGAAGACAATGTCAAAGAACACAATAAAGAAACAACCTTCTGCATTCAAAACTATTTTCACCAAGAAAGGAGAAAAGCTTTTTGGAGTTGACGCAAGAAAGTGATTGACATTTTGAGCACAAATCAATTCCTCAAAAGTCGGTCGACATTTTAAATTCTGAGCATTGTACCAATTGAAGAGCCCATCAGAATAACGCCAGAAGTCAGACAAAAGAAGAGAGATTAAAAAAAAGGTCAATACCTTGTCTCCTCCGGCTGCTGATTTTGCGAAAAAGCATTCCTTCACACAGTCGGTTGAGCCTTTGTTTCTTAATCAACTCCATGATCTCAGGCTGCAGCTTTTCCCGCAGCTCTCTAACAATTGCCAGACACAGCAAACAAGACTTGAGTTTCAGACAGCCAAATAAACCCTGGCACATCCTCTTGCCCACATTGAAGACGGATCAAGGACATAATACATCAGTTCTGCGTGAGGCGACTCAGAAGCTGCTGTTTGCTCATCTGAAGGGATACAGATGGTACGCATGAGGGTGAGTCATTCGTTCAAGTGATAAGAGGATTTTCCGAGTCGAGAGATCATTGATAAACCAGAAAATCAGAGCCCTAACTACACTTACTCCCATATAGGACATACAGAGAGGAGAGAGAAAAACACAACGCAGAGTTGAAGGCAAGCAGGGGGAAGCAGAACAACATGGGTGTGGGAGAATGGGGGCAGAGAGAGGTGCTTAGGGTGGACAAGATGGATACAGAAGGAAACTCTCAGGAGGGAACACTGGAAAGTTGGAAGGAGGAGGAATTGGGGTAGGGCTGGGGGGTGGTTAACGAGGGAAGAAATCAATGGTTTTGGATGGGGACAACGACCTTCTTCACAAGAATGAAAACAAGAAAGGTAGAAGAAATGATGTTTGGATACAATCCCACACAGGAGATTTGCCGGTTGAAGTTGTGGAGGAATTTCTCTGCAATGATGATGGCTACTGAGCCAGAAACGCATCCGTGGATGATTCTTCCTGATGGGTCAGGCAGGACCTTGACAGGTGGTTGGTTGTTCTGGGTTAGCCTTTTAGTGTTCACATATCACCCAGGTACTCATGCTGTACTCCCAAGTTCAAATCCAACTAAACATGTGATTTTACATCATCAACTGACCCTGCAATATATATTTGTCTCTTCACATCCTTGTTTGGAAAGGGATTGTGTGTACAAGGTTCAACGTAAGCCACAGAACATTGTAAAAAAAAAAAAAATGCCTCCAGCAAATCTAGTAAAGATCGAATTGTTATGAACAAAATGTAAAAAATGTTGCAAGCTCGAGTTTTGCAAGAAGCTTGCACATGAGAAGCCAATCATACTCTCTCTCCATCATTTGGGACCATACTCTGCACAGACGTCAGTGCTGCCGAAACAGTCTCCTGGGCTATTGGGCACAATCCGAGGGTCGCCACTCCGACGCAGGATACCGAATGGCTCAATTATCCCAGCAAGCTGGCACTCTTTGCCGACCTCGGAAGGATGTCAACCCCACCTAGTAATTCAAGGCAAATTGCAAAACCCACCTAGTATAATTCAATTTCAAATCATAGATGTTACGAAAACAATGAGCTGAAACATGAAGATATATGGAACACCTTTGACTTGATTTGTATGACACGTGGATCTCATCACAGCTTGAAAGGGGCACTCGGTGGAGCGCATGCCTCCACCACATAAGCCTGATCCACGAGAACATACCTGCCCAATACATTTTTGAGATATCGTGCTACGTATCTTTTTGGCTCGATCTCTCAATGGTGAAGAATCACTTAAAAATTCAGTTGTCGATCCGATCCGGATCTTCACCAAAATCAAATCAGTTCGTCCTGTGCACACACCGAACCTGTCCACCAAATTTCATCCGGATACGTCCACAACTTTTTGAGATATCCTGCACACAGCCAAACGAAGAGGGGTGAAAACATCACCTCCTTCACCTTCGGTGACGGAGGTAATAATTGTGGCAAGACTCCATGTTTCAGTCGAAGCTGTATTTACGAGGCTCTGGAGAGGGTACTTGTAATTGGCACTGTTAAGAACAGAAGTGATTGAAGTAGAGATCAAAGACTCTCCAAAAGTGATGCTAAATATCTCAAGGAATTCATTTATTAATAGATGATACATGAGTACACATCTTGCCTCGAGTTGAGAAAAATAAAATGGATATATTAGCCTGATACTATCTCACTGAATATACAGCTGTTTGAAATCTACTGAAGAAAGATAAAACAAACTAGAAGGGCACTCTTCGACGTCACTAGATATGCCTTTGTACCAAGTTTGATTTAAATCCCTGAACCCAGATTTAAAATATCGAATCATTCTGGATGCCAGATCATGCGTCCGATCAGGTTGGAATTTAAAATATATACCGGCATTCCATCTCCACTCGATCAGAACTGTGACGTTCCACATCGATTGATGAAGCGGTTCAAGAGAAATAATTTAAAAAATAATTTGGGTTCAATCCAATATTGCTGCCAGAACATGTGACCTATTAATTATTTGTAAACTCCCTGGTATCCCCAAGGATTGGGAAACATGTGGGTGAAGTTTCCCCCTCGATCTGGCAAGCTGTTCTGGAGACGAAGATTTTTAAACGTTTATTCTTCAATAAAAATCATAGCTCCCAAACCATGTGACCTATGACATCATAGGTAGAGAACTTTTTGCTCCTCATGTATCGGTGATCATACCTGTGTAAAGTTTGTCCTCGACCTGTTCAGCCGTTTCGGAGAAGAATATTTTTGAAGGTTTTTATGTTAAAAACAATATGGTTGCCGAACCACGTGACTGATGACGTCATCATTTTCCCCACCATACAATTTAGCCCTAGATGACCCTCAAAACTTTTCATGCTGATTGGATGAAGCGTTCGACGTATGCAATTATGAGGTCATAACGAAGCCACTGTTGCGGTTCTGAAAACCGCATGCCTCTAAGGCATTGGCAGCCAACATACAGTGATCCCCAGACAGTTATTTTGTTAGTATACGTGCAGTTAGACCTTCCCCTTATGTCTAATGGGTTAACGGGACGAAGTGCATTGTGTGTGGGTCTTATAGCTCGGTCTAATTATATCTATATCTCTTTTCAATCCTGATTTCATTCCAACCCTTTCCTTTTATCCATGAAACAAATCAAAACAGGCACCACACCCCGACGGCCTCCTGTGAAAATCATAACGATGAGAAACTCTCCACCACAAGACTGTACGGGACGTGCGTGGCGCGCCCTTTCATTCGAATCTGCATCTCATAATTGTATCTGTCTTCTTTTCAACCCTGATTTTCATCCAACCCTTTCCTTCAATCCATGATACAAAGTGAGCAGGCGCAAATGCACGATAACAGACACGCACGCAGCCCGTGATAATCACCACCGCACTGTATGGGACACGCATGTCGCAAATCTTGATTCGGGTCTGCGCACTGATTTACAACGGCATCTCACCATCGACCTTCGCTCGCCACCTCGACCACCAATATCTCCCGCAAACGGCAGAGGTCATCCCACACCTCCTCGATGCAGTCGCCAAAAAGCAGAGGCATGCTGCATGGCCCAGACCGCTCGGGCTGTGTGGCGTGTGGATGAAACAAGCGCATTGATCAGTACCAACCGCAAAGCGCCGGGGGTGCCCGAACGGGCATGCGGGACTGACGCGACCCTCAGCCAGTCACCGAAACATGGCCCAGGAGTTCGGTGCAAGGCGATTCGTGTCGAGGTGTTCGGTGCAAGTCAATTCCGCGGCTCGGCCATGTTGCGCCAGATGTACGAATGGGACTACCGGCCGTGAGAGCCTGGCAGTGCGGGACCGGGGCCCAATAGGAGTGCACGATTCAGGTGACGACGCATCACTTCAGGTCGTCACCCCACCCTACACCAGCACAAAAGGTGGTTCGCGAAGCTGTTCGCTCTCTGGATCTCTGCATTTGCCTGCTGCTCCGGCTTACGCGCCTACTGACTCTGCCTTCCTTGCCTGCTGGCGTCCGTCACATACTTTTCCTCACCTGATTGTTAATAAATGCTTGTATAGAAATGTTCTCAGCTCGTTTTCTTATTTTCCTTCATTGATCCAGCATGGTCCGCATCCGAGCCTAGCCGGGATGCTATCTCCCACCAATCCATTCTTTTAGCTGGTACGTTCCTTGGCAGTTATGTTCGGATGCATCTGATCCGGTAAGGTGACCCGGTTTGGACAAGGCGTACCGAGGGCGTGTCCCCTGGTAATGAGGTCACATGACTATTTTAGGCAACCGGTTAACTTTAGACGGACAACCCTAGGTCACGTGTTTGATATATTGGCGTTCACGGTCGATTAGCGACCCGTCACGTCACGGAGTTATCCGTGTGCGACGGCCTGCGATTCCGGAGAGTCTTGTGGGAACCCGAGGTAGCCTTCCCCCACCCTCCCCCTCGTGTTCTTCTCGCCCTGACCCCGTGTTTGCAACACCACTTATGGCATCATTTTTTTAAAATCACATTCGTTTCCCATGGGGAGTACTTCACATGTGCAAAGTTTAAATTTTTTCTACAGAGCGGTTTCAGAGATACAGAGGCCCAAAGTTTATCCTTTTATTTTGCCAACATGGCTGCCGCACCACGTGACCGATGACGTCATAATTAACTCCACCACCAAAGGTGGAGGAGGAGATTGGGACCATACTCTGTGCAGAGCGTTGGTGCTGCTTAAGCAGTCTCCTTGGCTATTGGGCACAATCCTGGATGGGTCGCCACTCCGACACAGTATGTCAGTTCCATTGTCAATCAAAATACACAGTATGAGAAACTGAGCTATAATAATATTTAACCCGATATAACATACCTTCACAACTACTCAAAACTTCATTGCTTGGGATATTTGATTTCTAGAATTCAGTCTGGATGCACGTCAAGCTACCACTGCGGACAGTTTTACCACGTACATGATTGGAGCAGCTTGGAAACCATATTCCTCTTGGTTCATCCTCTCCTTCTGCCGTATTTTCAGAATCTCGTTGTAACTGAGGCTCTGCAGGCGGCTACGAAACTGATCCATGGAGTTAGGCTTGTTGGCCAGCGTGCGGGTGATCTGCTCCCGGACAACCTGAAGAACCTATGGGAGGTATGGCCAGAGACACAGGAAACACAGGTGGTGATCACTTAAACACATAAAAGACCAAATGCTGCATTGGAATCATGAGGTGCATCATGGATAGGATTGGGTTTCAGCTGCTACTCTACCCTCAAGATAAAGAAAGACTGAGGCAATGAAGAAGCTTGATGTGAATAAAGTCTCAGGCATGACAATCACCCATCCTCAATCCATTGGGACCATACTCCGTGCAGAGCGTTGGTGCTACCTAAGCAGTCTCCTTGGCTATTGGGCACAATCCTGGGCGGGTCGCCACTCCGACACAGGATACCAGCAAGCTGGCACTCATTTTGCCGACCTCAGAAGGATGGCAGGCAGAGTCGGCCCCACCTGGTATTAATTCAACAGCCGAGTAGGATTTGAACTCAGGATCCAAGAATCCCAAATACCAAGCCCACCACCCTAACCATTAAGCCAACACCAGGCATCAATCACCCATAACATTGGTTAAAAACAAATAACCACAACAGACATAGACTCTGGATGAACAGATTATCATCAACAAACAGCTGAACCACTCTTTGATAATAGAGTGTACTGATGTGTTCTCTTCTGAATTATAGTGTACTGATGTTTACTTCTGAAATAGAGAGTACTGATGTTTTCTCTCTTGATAATAGAGTGTACTGATGTTTACTCTGATAATAGAGTGTACTGATGTTTACTCTGATAATAGAGTGTACTGATGTTTACTTTGATAATATAGTGTACTGATGTTTACTCTCTTGATAATAGAGTGTACTGATGTTTACTCTCTGATAATAGAGTGTACTGATGTTTACTCTCTGATAATGAGTGTATGATGTTTACTCTGATAATAGAGTGTACTGATGTTTACTCTCTGATAAAGAGTGTACTGATGTTTACTCTGATAATAGAGTGTACTGATGTTTACTCTCTGATAAAAGAGTGTACTGATGTTACTCCATGATAATAGAGTGTACTGATGTTTACTCCATGATAATGGAGTGCACTGTTGTTTACTCCATGATAATAAGATGTACTGATGTTTACTATCTGATAAAGAGTGTACTGATGTTTACTCCATGATAATTGAGTGCACTGTTGTTTTACTCCATGATAATAGAGTGTACTGATGTTTACTCCATGATAATGGAGTGCACTGTTGTTTACTCCTTGATAATGGAGTGTACTGATGTTTACTCTGATAAAAGAGTGTACTGTTGTTTACTCCATGATAATAGAGTGTACTGATGTTTACTCTCTGATAAAAGAGTGTACTAATGTTTACTCTCTGATAATAGAGTGCACTGATGTTTACTCCATGATAATAGAGTGCACTGATGTTTTACTCCATGATAATAGAGTGCACTGATGTTTACTCCATGATAATAGAGTGCACTGATGTTTACTCCATGATAATAGAGTGCACTGATGTTTACTCATGATAATAGAGTGCACTGATGTTTACCATGATAATAGAGTGCACTGATGTTTACTCCATGATAATAGAGTGCACTGATGTTTACTCTGATAAAGAGTTACTGATAGTTTACTCTCTGAAAATCGAGTGTACTGATGTTTACTCATGATAATAGAGTGCACTGATGTTTACTCCATGATAATAGAGTGCACTGATGTTTACTCTCTGATAATCGAGTGTACTGATGTTTATCTCTGATAATAGAGTGTACTGATGTTTACTCTCTGATAATAGAGTGCACTGATGTTACTCATGATAATAGAGTGGACTGTTGTTTACTCTCTGATAATAGAGTGACTGTTGTTTACTCCATGATAAAAGAGTGTACTGATGTTACTCCATGATAAAGAGTGTACTGTTGTTTACTCCATGATTATAGGAGTGTACTGATGTTTCTCCATGATAATAGAGTGTACTGATGTTTACTATCTGATTAAAAGAGTGTACTGATGTTTACTCCATGATAATTGAGTGCACTGTTGTTTACTCCATGATAATAGTGTACTGATGTTTACTCCATGATAATGGAGTGCACTGTTGTTTACTCCTTGATAATGGAGTGTACTGATGTTTACTCTGATAAAAGAGTGTACTGTTGTTTACTCCATGATAATAGAGTGTACTGATGTTTACTCTCTGATAAAAGAGTGTACTAATGTTTACTCTCTGATAATAGAGTGCACTGATGTTACTCCTATGATAATAGAGTGCACTGATGTTTACTCCATGATAATAGAGTGCACTGATGTTTACTCATGATATAGAGTGCACTGATGTTTACTCCATGATAAAGAGTGCACTGATGTTTACTCCATGATAATAGAGTGCACTGATGTTTACTCCATGATATAGAGTGCACTGATGTTACTCCATGATAATAGAGTGCACTGATGTTTACTCCATGATAATAGAGTGCACTGATGTTTACTCTGATAAAAGAGTGTACTGATGTTTACTCTCTGAAAATCGAGTGTACTGATGTTTACTCCATGATAATAGAGTGCACTGATGTTTACTCCATGATAATGAGTGCACTGATGTTTACTCTATGATAATCGAGTGTACTGATGTTTACTCTCTGATAATAGAGTGTACTGATGTTTACTCTCTGATAATAGAGTGCACTGATGTTTACTCCATGATAATAGAGTGAACTGTGTTTACTCTCTGATAATAGAGTGAACTGTTGTTTACTCCCTGATAAAGAGTGTACTGATGTTTACTCCATGATAAAAAGAGTGTACTGTGTTTACTCCATGATAATAGAGTGTACTGATGTTTCTCCATGATAATAGAGTGTACTGATGTTTACTATCTGATAAAAGAGTGTACTGATGTTTACTCCATGATAATTGAGTGCACTGTTGTTTACTCCATGATAATAGAGTGTACTGATGTTACTCCATGATAATGGAGTGCACTGTTGTTTACTCCTTGATAATGGAGTGTACTGATGTTTACTCTGATAAAAGAGTGTACTGTTGTTTACTCCATGAATAATAGAGTGTACTGATGTTTACTCTCTGAATAAAAGAGTGTGTACTAATGTTTACCTCTCGATAATAGAGTGGCCTGATGTTTACTCCTATGATAATAGAGTGCACTGATGTTTACTCCATGATAATAGAGTGCACTGATGTTTACTCCATGATAATAGAGTGCCACTGATGTTTACTCCATGCATAATAGAGTGCACTGATGTTTACTCCCATAATAGAGTGCACTGATGTTTATCCAATAATAAGTGCACTGATGTTTACTCTGATAAAAGAGTGTACTGATGTTTACTCTCTGAAAATCGAGTGTACTGATGTTTACTCCATGATAATAGAGTGCACTGATGTTACTCCATGATAATAGAGTGCACTGATGTTTACTCTCTGATAATCGAGTGTACTGATGTATTACTCTCTGATAATAGAGTGACTTGATGTTTACTCTCTGATAATAGAGTGCACTTGATGTTTACTCCATGATAATAGAGTGAACTGTTGTTTACTCTCTGAATAATAGAGTGAACTGTTGTTTACTCCATGATAAAGAGTGTACTGATGTTTACTCCATGATAAAAGAGTGTACTGTTGTTTACTCCATGATAATAGAGTGTACTGATGTTTCTCCATGATAATAGAGTGCACTGATGTTTACTCTCTGATAATCGAGTGCACTGATGTTTACTCTGATAAAAGAGTGTACTGATGTGTACTCTCTGATAATCGAGTGTACTGATGTTTACTCCATGATAATAGAGTGTACTGATGTTTACTCTCTGATAATAGAGTGTACCAATGTCCTGAATGAATTAAAAAAAAAAAAACATTAAATTGTCTTAAATTGTGGTGAAGATTCCTCTGGAAAAAGAATTTAGAACTTTTCTGCAAAATCTTCTCATTTCTGTCATTTCAGGATAAGCTGATCATCCAGAATCTCGTTATTCAACCCAAAGTTCAGTGGTTTTTGAGACCTCTATTAGAATTGTTGCTTTCCTACACATCTATAATTCTTACTATAATGTATGGACTGGTGTTTGTGTTGTGTTTTATTAGCAGCGCGTGCGCTGTATACAATTGCACCGAGTTTGAAATGTCCCCGGTGTCTACCACGTCTCCGGTGTCTCCGGTGTCCCCTCCCCCCTCCCACGTGCCTCAAGACAGCAATGACGGCCGTCCGTAGATGGCAGTGCGTAACCTAGACGGAAATGGCGACAATTGATGGAAATACCCGAGTATTTCAATGGAAATTTGTGAAACTAATGTGTTATATCTGTGAAAACATTGAATTTATTGCTTGACGGAAAAAAACCAAGAAACGCGCCCCTCTCATGTACGAAGAACGAAAGACGTCATTTCCGCCCACCATGGCATTTCGCCGCCGAAAGACGTCATTTCCGCCACCATTGCATTTCGCGTCGAACGCTGAAAGCTAAGTTCTTCTTATGCTATCATTCTTTTGCGGCCCCCTGCCATGCTGTATCGAACGATTTCATTCCTTCTGTTATATTATAAAGGTGCTTATCACAATAATAACAAGATTTTTACCTTTCAAATATTAAGTACGCTTTTTAATTGTTTTTCAACTGAAAAAGCATAAATTGCATATTTTAACATTAGTGTACTCATTTGCTTCACCACACGTGCTGTATTGAAGGATTTCACTTATTTGTTTGTTTTTCATGCTACTCTTTCTACAGTTGCAGATGCAGATGCTGCAGATGAAAGCCTGGTCGGTGGACATGAGTTCCTTGTAGGTAGACAGGAGTTCCTTGTAGGTAGAGAGGAGTTCAGGTGTGCCAAGGAAGGACTTTGTACGACGCAGGATGCCCAGTCGGCGGCTGGCTTTGGAGGCCAACTTTGAAATGTGGTTTACCCATGAAAGATCATGGCTGATAGTGAGACCCAGGAGTTTGAAAGACTGAACTCCTCAAGAGAATTGTTGATAAAGTTGATGGGAGGGTTTGCCAGATGGTCTTTTTGGAGAGGAGTTTATATTAATATCATGATCAGGAGTGCTATGGCGTGAAATCTTCTTCCCAAAAAAACTCTAATTTGAGCTTTAACATTGTCCCACCAATGACGTCGACAAGGCAACTGATTCATTACATTGTAATGTGCCAAAATGGTTCGAAAATAAGTAACAGAGGATTCATTTTGAATAAGTGCTGTATTGAACTTCCGACTCGAGGAAAGTCCATGGCATGCCATCGCAAATCCCAATGTTTCCCCCTAAACTATAATTGAAAGATGGTATGAAGTTCCACCGGGAATGCCCCAACATAAAATTGTTAATTTATTCCCCCATTTTGATCCCTGTGGCCCTCATTCCCCAACCAGGGGTCAAATCCCCAAAACTGTTACATATTTCATGTGTTTCCCCCAATGTTGATTGCACATACAAAGTTTCATCAAAAATGCTTTAAAATGTGCACGTAATTGCATTTTTGGGTGTTTGACCTTTTGACCCTAAACCAGAGGGCGAGGGCAAACTCGACACTGCACTCGCACCTTCTTGCCAGGTGGTGATCATAACTACCAAGTTTGGTGAATTTCTGCACAACTGTTTAGGTGGAGATAGCATAACAGACAGACAGACAGACAGAGATAAACAGACAGACAAAGACAGGCAGACAAACAGAGAGAAAAACAGACAGAGAGGCAGACAGAGCCGATTACAATATCCCCCAGTTTTTTTTTTCCAAAAAGGGTGGGGATTATAAGGGCTCACTACCCTAACTAGTGGTAATTGAAACCGCATGACACCTACATGGTGGTCAGAAAAATCAGATGGGAGAATCGACATGTTTAAGATGAGGTTCAGGAAATGATCAGAAACATATCATTTATCAAGCCAAGCTCGGAACACTAAATTGTTAGAGCTGCGACACCAAGTAAATTGTCACTGCCTCAGATGTTGCAATCTCCAAACATCAGTCAACTTGGATGTTGAGATAGCATGAACAAGATATTTAGTACTGACTGCATGTAGCTCGGTCTCATTCCTATCAAGGGAGGGATGCAGACATGTAGTGTGCAATTAAAATCTCCTCCAAGACAGAGAAAGTGGTCAGGGGGAACACCAGCAAGATACAAGTCAAGACGATGAATGAAGGACGATCCTTCAGTATTTGTACTTGGTGTGTACACATTGACAAATGTAAAATGCTGCTGACAAATGGAGAAGGTCAGGAAAGCCAAAAATCCCTTCACAATTTCCTTAAAGGAAAGCAAAGCTAATGGAAGAGTTTGCCAAAGAAAGATGGCTATGCCAGCAATCGGACTTGAAAGAGGCCCAAAACACCAATGCCCTAAAATAAACAAAATCCACTCAGGTAAAGAACCATCAATCGAGCGGGTTTCTTGCAGGAGTAAGATATCGAGTATATTACACCCAACTAGCTGTTTAATTTGCACTTTACGTACAGAGAGAGGTGCGACCACCATTAATATTCAGGCTGGCAATAGAGATTTTCATTTACCAAAGGTCACCAACAAGGATTACATCAATCACGATATCTGAGTCATTCCTCAATCAGTCACGTTGAGGGTCTGCATTGGTATATACAGTGTGTATATATGTATATATATATATATTATATATATATATATATATATATATATATATATATAATCATACATGTATCTTGATACATCTATATATCTTGACATATATATATATATATACTATCATCATCATCATCACACCATTTTAAAGCCTTTATCCCTGAGCAGGGGTCAGCTTTTTGCGGGCTCCAATCATGGTACCCTTTCTTGTAGCAATGTTTTTACGGCCGGCCGGATCCCTTCCTGCGCCAACCCTTTAGTCGCCTTCGACCTACAGGGATAATTACCAGTATACTGGTGCTCATTTTGCCGACCTTCGGAAGGATGACAGGCTGAGTCAACCCCCCTGATGCTAACTTAGCGGCCAGTGGGCCTCGAACTCAGGACCCCAAGGATCCCAAGCCACGCCTTAACCACTGAGCCACACCAGGCTCATAATATATATATATATATATATATATATATATATATATATATATATATATATATTATATATATATATATATATAGACCGGCCGTAGTGGCATGCGCCTGTAATCCGGCTACTCGGAGGCTTGGGTTGGAGGATCGCTTGATGACGGGAGCTCTACACTGGGCCACGCTATGAGAGGGTGTAGGGCAGCCCAGAATCATGGCGAACCCAATCCTTATCCCTGTGTCGTAAGAGGCGACCAGGGTTGCGTCAGGAAGGGCATCCGGCGTAAAACCTATGCCAAATCAGTATGCGGATCATAACGGATGATCCGCTGTGGCGACCCCTAACGGGAGCAGCCGAAAGACGAACAACAACATATATATATATATATATATATATATATATATATATATATATATATATATATATATATATATATATATATATCGTGAGGAGAAAAGCGTGAGGAAAGAAAAGCGAAAGAGGAGAGAAAAGCGTGCGGAGAAAAAGTGTGAGGAGAAAAAAAAGAGGGGAAAAAGCGTTCTGAAGAGAAAAGGGTGAGGAGAGGAAAAGCGAAAGGAGAAAGGAAAAAGCAAAGGGCGAGAGAAGCGAGCAAGAAGCGGGTGTCTGACCAGCGCCGACGAAACAATTCGTCCTTCCCAGTGCTTGGGCAAGCGAGCGTGTGGTGCGCGTGTGGGTGTGAGCAGCGCCGCCAACAAGTGAGGCACGGGTCGGTCAACAACACCAGGGTCTAAACCCACGACGTCGATGATCTCAGTGCCTTCCAGACTTCGACTGGCGTTCAAGGTTGCCCCGCGAGAGTGTGCACGGCAGCTGGGTGCTGGAGACGGACGTGACACGCACGCATTTCAGGATGTTTTTGCCTCACGGACGACTTTCTGGTGAGCGAGACGATTCTTTCCCCTTCCCTCCCCTGAATAATCCGTTGGTACCTTGGCTGTGTTTAGCTGTAAGTAAGTCAACCCCCGCTAAGCATCTGCTCTTTGTCTCTTTCCTGGCATTTTGATTGATTTTGCTTTGAAATTCATTCTTTATTTACCTCAGCAAATAAAAAGTTCTTTTTATTTATTTATTTTATTATTAATAAATTATTTGTCGATTTCCAACCTGTCCGTGTTTGTCCTTTCCTTCCATTGGTCTCGCATTGTTCGAACCGACATAGACTGGGAGGTAATTACCACAGATTTGACCAAAAATCGTCCGCACGCACCAGCCGGTTAAAACGCTCGGCCGTCCTAATTAAAATGCTAATCGAGATAACATTGGTGCTTTGCCGAGGGCGCGCTCCCTGCTCAGGTAACCACGTGACCTCTATTTAAACGGAATAATTAGACGGTGGACACAAGAACTCGTGGTTGACTGGATGGCGTTCGTTGTTTTGAAACAACCCACCGTACCACAACATTAATTGTGAGCGGTGGCCCCAGGTCCGGCTCTACCAAGGACAACCGGGGATTAATTCCCTGAGTGACAAGCTGGTGTCTCGGTACCCGGGGCCGCAACAATATATACTGTACATACATACATCTTTATATTTAAAAAAAATATATATCACACACACAACACACACCACACACACACACACACAACACACACACACACACACACACACACACACACACACACACACACACACAACTGTATATCAGGTCTAGAAATCATCATCCCCGCCACTTGAATGAAATTCTCAAGATTAGGAATATGGTGTTTAAGTTTGACGTCCTTTTCCGAAAACATTTTTGCAAGAAGACATGAATGGTATCAAAAGAAACAGATGAATAAACATCAAGGTTTTGAGAAAGGACATGACTACAAGTGTCAATGAAAGCCAAGACAACTGTGGACGTCCCATCAGACTAATGTCCCATGATATCACGCACAAGCTCTTGCTGTTCTTCAGTAGCAACTTGATCAGTTGTCACAGGTAAAATCACCTCTAAATTACAATCAATTTGTTCATCCGGTGTATCTATATTAACTGTAGCAACTGCACGAGGGGGGTTTTCATTAGTTCCAGAACCGACGTCGTGTTCATCAGGCACACAAGGAACAACAGCTTCTTGGGTATCAGGGGTTGTAGAAGCCTGGTGTGGGCTCAGTGGTTAGGGTGGCTGGTTTGGGATCTTAGAGTCCTGAGTTCATGCCACGTTGGCTGTTGAATCAACACCCTGTGGGGTTGACTCAGCCTGTCATCCTTCTGAGGTCGGTGAAATGAGTCCCAGTGTACTGGTATCGGGGCACAGCATCAGCCACGTAGACGCGCCACAACAAAATGATAGCTACCCGGCAGCCAAGCTGCCATACGCAAGAAGAAGAAGAAGGAGTTGTAGGGCAAGCACTATTTGGAACACAAGCCTGGAGATCGATAGCAAGGAAACAACTTGGCTACCCAGGAGATTAATCCATGGAGATAGGTTGTGGTGACTGTTTAACAAGCATGGTGTGTGTGCTATGACAGTTTGTGCATAAGAAAGAGGCCTTTTAGGTTCGACATGGTTTTGAATCATAACTACTTTATTATCAATTAAGCACTTCTGTGTTTTGCTACATGAAACAGTGAAACCAGCGACAGCATTACTCGTCTCTGCTGGACGAGAGAGAATTTTGTGAAGGAGGAGATTCCTTTCATTCAGGTCCTTCAATGCTCTCATTTCATGCTAAATTAGCCTCTGGAGGATTACCTGGATAATTCCTTTGCAGTTGTCCATGTTGACCACAGGCATATCAGATGATCATCTGTGTTGTTGCAAATATTTGATCATCACAACTATGTTTGATCGTAAATTTAATATCAGGATCATGAAAAGCTCCCATTCCAACCATAAAGAGATGACTTCTAAAGGATTACAGGTGTTTAAAATGATCATCATGGCACCGTAAGTAAACCATAGACGTGTGAGACACAACCATGCCAAAATGATGAAGAGCAAGCTACATTTTTTCATTTTGCACAAAGAGTACCCCAGGCAAAAATGCTACAGCTTGGAACGATAGTATATGAGAGTTGTACCCTCATATACTATAGTTGGCAACAGGTCCGATGAAAGTAGTCTGCAGACAATTACTACAGGAAAGGAACGCCATTTTTACCTGGGGTGGGAAGTTCAAAACGATCACTTTTACTGAGGGAGAAATCAAGCGGTGAATGTGGAATGAAAAAAATCAGGCTCAACGGATGAGCCTGATTAAATGCCACACACC
>CM068962.1:118552479-118557479 GCA_035128595.1 Eptatretus atami | reverse complement strand
ACTCTGGTACTGAGAGTGTTGTGAGATGTGGTGATACCATCAGGGGTGTGTACTGGCCCCCACACTTTTCAGCACTTGTATGGACTGGATTCTGGGGAGGATGTCGGAGATATCAAGCTGTGGTGCATCGTTTGGGAATGTCAAGATCTCTGACCTTGATTTCGCAGATGATGTCGTCATCTTTGCGGATACTCTAGATATCCTTTTGGGGGCCCTCGAGGTGTTGATTGAGGAGTCGGATCCACTGGGATTACAGGTTTCCTGGGTCAAAACTAAGATCCAGGCTTTCAATGACATCCTGGATGCTGCTATCCTGTCTGTGCATGTTTGTGGTGAGGATGTTGAGGTCACAGAGAGATTCACTTGCCTTGGCAGTGATATTCATGTCTCTGCTGGCTGTGAGCCAGATGTCAATAGACGTCTGGATCGGGCCTGGGAAGTCATGGATTCACTGGATCATGGGGTGTGGCGCTGTCGATACCTGTGCGGGAGGACGAAAGTCCGAGTTCAGGTCCTTGGTGCTTCCAGTCTTGCTCTACGGATGTGAAACTTGGACTCTGATCAGGGATCTGAGATGAAGACTTAATTCCTTTGGTACCAGGTCTCTTTGGAGACTCCTTGGCTATCGCTGGTCGGACTTTGTGTCCAACGAGCAGTTGCTGAGAGAGACTCAAATGAGATTTGTTACCTGCATAATCCATGAGCATCAGCTGCGGCTGTATGGACATGTGGCTCGTTTACCTGACGTTGACCCTGCTCACCAGATTCTCTCAGTGAGGGAGCCAATGCCCAACCACGTGCCTCGTGGTTGCAGCAGGTTGATCGGTATCCCAAGGAGATGGGGATGGGCCAGGCATCTGCACGGAGGATGGTCAGACGGAGGCCCCTGGAGTAACGGTAGAAAGTGGACACAACGACGCGCTGCTCCGGCGCATGATCCCATTCCTGACCTGACCTTAAAGGCAGATAAATAAATAAATTCCAGGTTTTACCACCGTTGTACCCAGTGTCTATTACATCTACCTATCAAACACATTATATTCGTTATTCGTGCCTGTTGTTTGTGTCTTTTATTAATGTCCTAAAAAAACACCCAGATTACTGTTTGGAATGATTTTCAATTTTGGTTAACTGCCATGCAGGCAGATAGTGTAAAAATATTATCTCACTCAACTCTGTGCATGTTCGATAGGGACTAATTCCGAGCCAAGGTATGGTAAAACGACAGACTTTCTTTCTATTCATGTTCTGATTCGTTTTCAAAATATAACATTGATTTAAATAAGCTGTTCCTCGATCATAAATTGATGACAGATGGACAGACTTGAACCAATTGCTTAACCCCGCTTTTTGCTTCACGTGCGTGGGGTAACTAATGTTAAGGAAGACTAGTAGGTCACTCTTCAATGTTGCGACGTCACCAGGTATGACGCCTCTGCCTCTGCCCACAATATTACATCATTATACATACTTGTACCAAGTTTGATTGAAATCCTAGAACCCAGATTCAAAATATTAAATAATTCTGGCTGCCAGCCCAAGTGTCCAATCAGGTTTAAATTTAAAACATATTCTCCATGCATCTGATCAAGTTGAAATAAAAAACCTGTATTTCCCATCAATACTAGATCATAATCGTGAAGTTTCACGTCGATTGATTAAGCGGTTCCAGAGAAAACATAATTAAATATTTTTCTTCAATCCAACTAGGCTGCCACACCACATGATCTATGACATCATGATTACCATTAAAACATTCTACATGAGTTGTTGCTCCTATGGTGAAAATTTCGTCTCAATCCGACAAACGGTTGCGGAGAAAAACACTAACGTTCTGTGCGGACAAACAGACAGACAGACAAACAAATGGACCCAAATACAATTCCCTCTCCTTCGGCGAGGGTAATGAGGAAGTTCACCATAACATACAATGTCCAAGTACGATTCCTGCATTGAGTTGTTGCTGTCTAGTGTCTCTGTCCTGCCGGCTCAACTCACACATGTTCACCTCGTCTTCCAGGGGTGTCGAACGACTGAGTCCTGTCGCGTCATTCTCACTCGTACGCTGGCCCGTTCAGGATGATTGAAGAGCTCAAAGGAATTCTTTCCCGATACACAATCTTAATGAGTTTTTATCAACCTGGTTATAATCGGCTCCATGCGTTAACAACCACTTTGCACATTAACACCTCGTTCACTCATCAGAGTTAAATCGAGCACGGGGACGATCGATGTACACGTCTCATCACCTGTCACCCGTCTCTCTAGACTTCCCTCTCGCGGGTTTATAGAGTAACACAGAATGATCTCGTGCCTTCCAGCCAAAGCCATTCTCGTCCATGCTGGAAGTTTTGTCTCAGAACGTTCCAGCATCTTCACGAATCTCACCAGGTAGTTTACAGTACAATACTGCCATCCGCAGTCAAAATTACCTCATTACATCAAGCAGTTTAAAATACAATTCACCGATTCATGCTACAAAAAAAACTTATAATATGTAACCACCAACTTTAATCGTTCATTTATATGCATTTACTAATGCTTATCCACAAATACCACAACCAATGCTTACTGGCCATACCATCCTGCTTTTAACCGACACCCTGCCATAAGATATTTATGATACAAATGGCCTTTTTCTCTACTGCGACAAGGAATCCCAAGTGAGTTGCTGGAAATCTGGCCCGGATTGGACGGCAGTACTCCATAGCACTGCATATGCTTGTAAGGAGGAGCTCAGTCAAGTAGTACACTGCCTGGTGTTGGCTTAGTGGTTAGGGTGGCGGCTTGAGATCCTAGGGTCCTGAGTTCAAGCCCCGTTGGCCACTGAATTAAAATACACCAGGAGGTTGACTCAGCCTGTCATCCTTCTGAGGTCGGCAAAATGAGCACCAGTGTACTGGTAAGGGGGACACTGCATCAGCGGCATAGCCGCGTCCCAACCAATGATGCAACCAGCAGCCACAGGATGCACTCGATAGAGAGTCAAGTAGTGCTGAGTAATGCCAAGGAATTATTTATCTCTATGAAGGATGTTGCCTAGATGGCACCCACCTTTAGAAGCCTGTTTTGTATACACAGTTCAAAGAAAACAGGTCATCGCTGTCAATGGTGAGATCAAGCAGCTCTGAGGAACGAATTTCACTTAAAGATTGGTTGTGGCAAAAGCTTGGAAGGTCAGATAATTGGTTTTTCCGATTCGAGATTGTGAAGATATGAGACATATTTGGGTTTCTCATGATGGAGACAGCTGACAAATATTTTTTATTCTCAAGGTTGGAAAACTGAGATGCTAAGGCAGCCTGTGATAAAATCGAAGAACTGTCTGGCAAAGCTCAGGGTAGAGTCAACAGATAATTTCCTAAGAGGTGGAGGTTATTGATACAAATCAGAAACAAAATCGTTCCGAGTACACCACTTTATGGGATTCCAGCCTCCAAAGGAAGTGGGGAGAGGACAATCCCATCAAGAGTGACAATGCTTTTGTCCATACTGGAGGTCTGCTGTACAGTTGAGGAACGAGTCCGACATGTCAAAGGCAGAAAGCTTCCTCTCTTGCTATCCTGAAACTTGATCAGACAATGTCAGCAGTATGGGATGTATCCAGAAAGCCCTGATATATTGCTTGAAGTTCCTGATGTCCTTTGCCTTCTCTCCCGACTTACTGAACTCTCCTCCTCTTCTTTATCTTTCTCAACCTCTCTTGTACATTGCTCCTTCCCAATTCCATATCCAGGCGATGCATGACGCCATCGCCGGGCGCCGAAGGAAGGGAGGACTCAGTTTTTACTCCGTTTGTTAGTTGCAAAATCGAAGATTTTTCAAGTATATTGGTTCGTCGATTTTATTATTCTGTCTGTCTGTCTGTCTGTAATTGTTTGTCGCCTGCAGCCACAATTTTAAACCGACCTTCACGAAACTTCACCACATGGTAGAGTTTTTCATAAGGAAGAAGCCTATTGTTTTTGAGGTCAAAAGGTCAACAACTAAGGTGGTATTTCTAAAATCCTCAATTTTCATCCGAATTACTTGAAATTTGAAGAGGATTTATATTTCAGGTCACTGAATTCAACCACAAATTATTTTGGAAATCCACATTGGTCAAAAGGTCAACATGGGCCGAATTTCTAAAATTGTCAATTTTCCTCCGATGCACTTGAAATTTGAAGAGGAGTTGCATATTTGCGGATGCCTGGCCCTTTAGGTCTGAGTCAACGTAGTAGTAGTAGGACAATTTTGGTCAATTATTTCAACCACCAATTATTTTTGAGGTCAAATTTGTTTTTTGGATTTTGCAAGTATCATGCTCTGCACGACGTCTTCTTGTTTGTTTGTTTTTTTGTTTGTTTGGCCAGGCGATATCTCAGCCATCCTTCCAGCTTGGAAGCTGAAATTTGGGGACAAAAGTGAATATTTGCTTTGGCAAAAACGGTATTTTATATTTTTTGATTAATCAATTAATTGCTTAATTACTTAATTATTATCGATTTATTAATCACTTATTTCTTTTATTTCTCATCCTGGCACTATCTCAGGCACCTTTTGAGCAAGGAAGCCAATATTTGGACGTGACACCGACTTAAGTTCTCTCATCCCCTCTTCCTGTCCAGGCTGGAGTTCCTCAAGGCAGTGTTCTGGGCCCTGTTCTTTTTCTGGTTTTCATCAATGATCTCTCCGACTCTCTGGAAAATCCTCTTTATCTCTTTGCTAATGACCTCACCCTCTGCCGTACCATCTGTCATCCCTCAGACCGGCAAGCAGCAGCTTCTTCGCTCTCTGCGGATCTGGGTAAAATCAAAAACTGGTCCAACACATGGAACATGTCTTTAAATCCTGACAAATCTCTCACACTCACAATGTCTCTCCGAAAGGACTGTTTAGAACCCCCACCCCATCTACTTTCTCAACAATCCTCTGGAAGAAGTCCTTTCGTTCAAGCATCTGGGTCTCACTATCTGCCATGATCTTTCCTGGGAAAGCCATATTTCCACCCTGGCCTC
>CM068962.1:118536462-118549483 GCA_035128595.1 Eptatretus atami | reverse complement strand
GGGACCAAAAGTATGAGCTATTTGTAACAGCAATGATGTGGAGTAACTGTTATCTTGGTATATACTGTGCCACATGGCCTCAATACTGATAGGCTACTGTCATTCGTCAGAAATGACTGATTGACTTGGCAGAATGACTGATGACAATGAAAGTGAAGTTGAGTCCAGATCCTTTTTACCCCCGCGAAGGAGAGAGGATTGCATTTGGGGCCGATTGTTTGTCTGTCTGTCTTTGTTACTTACGAAATCTTTAGATTTCGTAAGTATATTGATGACTTCCGTCATCTGTTTGTGTGTTTGTTTGTTTGTAAGCACGATAACTCAAGAACGGAAGAAGCTACCAATGTCAAATTACACCACGTGATTCAGGAGGGTGATGGCTAGCGCTGATTAGATTTTGGTCAAAATCGGTCAAAGGTCAAGGTCAGTGAGGTCAAACATAATTCCGTAAATTCATGTGGAGAAATGGAGTATTTTTGCTTCGGTCGACGTTACGAGTTCGTTTTAACTTCGATTTTAATTATGTCTTCGGTTTTTGCGATCGCTTAGGACGCTTAACACTCGGTTGTCGAAATTCTGGTAAAAATCGGATGTTTTGGAGACGTTTTAAGATTGTAAAAAATATTTCACTCGCCGCGTCACGGCTCGTCACATGGTGCAGCGCGCTCGAGCAGACGCGGTGTTGTCACGTAAAGTTTGCGTGTGCCGCTGACGTGTTTTCGATAAAGATGGTGTTTAAAAGTCATTTTTTATCCCAATAAAGGTTATCGTCGCATGCCTGACTCGCGAAGCCGTCGGATTATGTAAATATTGTTGGTGGATGGCCGAATATTATGGTTTTGTGACTGATAAAATAATATTAAATAATTGCGTGGAGAAATGGAGATTTTTGCTTCGTCGACGTTACGAGTTCGTTTTAACTCGGATCGCAATTCTGTTTTTACTTTTGGTAACGGTTAAGTATGCTTAACACTCGGTTGTTGAAATTCTGGTAGAAATCGGATGTTTTATGAGATTTATGTCGGGTGTCGTATCTGAGGCTTAACTGAAGATTATGCTAATGAGGGGGATTGTAACACACGGGCATTACGCGCTCGTTTTAAAGTCAATTTCAATCCTGTTTTCACTTTGTAATGGCTAAGAATGCTTAATACTCGGTTTTCGAAATTCTGGTAAAAATCGGATGTTTTATGAGATTTATGTCGGGTGTCGTATCTGAGGCTTAACTGAAGATTATGCTAATGAGGGGATTGTAACACATGGATACTGCTCGTTTTAAAGTCAATTTCAATCCTGTCTTCAATTTTGGTAACGGTTAAGTATGCTTAACACTCGGTGTCGAAATTCTGGTAAAAAATCGGATGTTTTATGGGAGGTTTGGTACAGAATCATTGTAGAAACTTCTGGTTTGTGTCGCTACCTTCTCTAGAGACAGCTTTATTAGACAAGGTCAGAGGTCAAGTTTACGATTTCGTAAGTACCAGTCTATGACTGCTTGTTTGTTTGTTTGTCCGCACAGAACTTCAGTGTTTTTCTCCGCAATCGCTTGTCGGATTGAGACGAAATTTCCACCATTGGAGCAACTACTCATGTGGAGTGTTTTTGTTGATAAATATGACATCATATGTCACTTGGTTTGGCAGTCATATTGGATTTACCCTCAAACCTATAAAAATCTTTTCCAGAACGGCTGGAGAGATAAAGGAGAAACTTCACACACAGTGTTCCCCAAGCCTTGGGTGTACAAGTTTGTTGAGGAATAATTGATAGGTCACATGGTTTGGCAGCCATATTGGATTGAAGAAAATATTACATAATGTTTTCTCTGCAACCGCTTAATCAATCAATGTGAGACTTCACAATTATGATACAGTACCGATTGTGTCCAGCCTTTTGGCTGCTGGTTGCATCATTGGTTGGAGGCACAGCTATGCCGCTGATGCAGTGCCCCTATTACCAGTACACTGGTGTCTCATTTCGCCAACCTCAGAAGGACGACAGGCTGAGTAAACCCCCTGGTGTTAATTCAGCGGCCAACGGGCTCGAACTCAGGACCCTAGGATCCCAAGCCACCACCCTAACTGCAAAGCCAACACCAGGCTATATGATCTAGTAGTGATGGGGAATACAGGTTTTAAATTTCAACATGATCGGACACATGGTTTGGCAGCCAAAATGATTGAAATTTTTGATCTGGGTTCTTTTTTTTTTTATTTTTTATTTCATTTATTTTTGAATAAGGCTCACTTGGCTGTACCTGGATGGGTTTGATAGTAGAGGAGTATCAGCTGAAATGTGAATCCTATCCAGGTTCCTCTGATGACTTCATCTTTGCTTTTTGCTTGTTCGGGTTCCTTCTGATAACTCCAATGCAGGACTTTACCTATTTGGTCTTCCATCTGATTTAAATTGAATTTATTTAAATCCCATTCTAATTAAATTGAATAAAAATTAAAAACATCATGGGTCGGGGTCAGGTGTCCAATCAAAGCAGGGTTGCATCAAAGTGGGACGTCTTGGTACGCGGTCATCACTGCCAGCAGTTATAAAGTGGCAGTTCTAGTTATGTCTCTTATTATTTGGTAACACACCATTACACAAACGCCACACAAAATACACCACACAAAACGATACAAACCATACAAAACGTAAAACAAGTCCTGGTGAGGGTTTGCAATCTCTGCTTGCTCTTTTTCTGTTTCTCTCTTGCTGTTGCAATGGCTTTTGTCATTGTGCTCATTGCCTGCCCTCTCATACTCAGGAATGCAAGGTACAAAAATAAACTTTTGCTCAGTAAGCCCTGCATCTGTCGTCATCGGTCATCATCATCGTGGTGTGCCACAGCATAAAGTAAGAGATAGGTGTAGAAAACGAGAGATAGAGCAAGAGGACTACAGAGAAGAGGATTGGATATCAGTGGAAGAAAAAGACGAAGCAGGCCTGACTGTTGAGTGATTCGGTGCTTTACTTTGTTAAAGCATTGTAAATGTGAGTGGATGTGCAGTGGTGAACAGGGTTAAATGAAATTTAATATGGTGGATCAACTTTTACTTTTTCTTTGCATATTGTTGTCTTAATTCAGAAAAGTTTTGTTCTAAGCAGCCAAACACTACTTGTTTGAAAAATTGCTTTACTATTCAGAAGAAACACCATTTATGCCTAAAAAAGGATCCTCATCAAGTTTTAGCTTCAGTGCCATTGATGTATTGCATGCACATGAGGGGTAGGATAAATTGAGATACTTTAAAAAAAAAATTTAAAGGAAAAAAACAAATAGTTAGTCAGGGAGCATCATAAGTCCCGTGGGATTTTTGGTATGAAAGCAAACCACCATGCTAGACTCTTCAAGTGGACCGTAATGATAAAATAAAAAGCTTGGTGGCACTCTGGAAATGGTGCGGACGTGTATTTTGAACACATTTAACATTTTTGAAGAATGACTATTTTACGCCGCTTAAAAAGTGACAATGTCACCTGACCCCTCCATATACACCCAATTTTGTCATATTTGGTATCAAATTGACCAGCATGAACCTCTGCATACTCATAGGTCATTTATTCGTCAATATATGAGCCATATCGTGAATAAATCACACAAAAATCAAATTTTGACCATATTTCGACCGGTTTCACCGTCCACAGTTCACCAAAATACCTTTTTCTCAACATTGTGCTCACCAATCTGCTAATGAATAGTATCGCAACGTACCTATGTTATCACTAGTTCTTTTGATATTTTATACATATCATTCACTTGATAATTCAACGAGGTATACCTCAAAATGTAACCCTACCCCCTAATGAATCGGAAGGTTACTCTTTCGACATCTGTAAATTTGGATGCATGATTTTGTAAACACATGCCACAAATCCTACTGTAGATGATTAGGTTGAGGTAGTCTTCCCATATGACTATAGTAACCATGGTATCCACTAATATAAGCATTTTCTCTCTTTCAGATGTGATGCTGCTGAAGAGCCACAAGATGATATATTCAATGCAATATAGCTGATTCTGTATAAAAACATACTTTTATGTTTTTCACTGTTATGTTTTTCAGATGCAGCAGAACATCTGACAAGAACAGAAAGGGTCATCGGTAGTTTGTAGACACTAGATTGGAACTCCAGCATACTATCCCTCTCTTGTACCCAGTGACGCTTATTGCATATTCTGCTATTGCTAACAAATGCTTCCACATTTTAATACATCACCTTGTCAACATCGAAATGGAGTCAGCCACAAAAACTGTATTTCCTCCAGAGAAAGTTGCGAGAGTAGACACTGACTATTCCTTGTGTATTATTTGCCAAACAAAAAGTGCCGCAACATTAGTTCAGGTCCCAGTGCTTACAGAAGATATTACTCTGTATCAGAGAGCGAGCTGAGTACGGTGACAGAGACTATCCCGAAATCAGCCGGCGACCTGGAAATGTCTCCAGCCAGGACCTGCAGGAAAAATCTGTTGTACTCCACAGACACTCCGAACTTATATAGCATCTCAACAAGTTTTTTGCTCCTGGTGGCTTGCCTCATGGCTATTCCGATAGCCAGTTGCTGTGGCATCTCGTGTGTCATTTTGAAGGTCTTCGTTACCTTGTTCCAACTTGTTGTGGTGACAAGTACTTCGCCACAGTACTTTGTGCCAGACTGACGGCATGCTTGTTGACGACGAAGTATTCCTTGTCTGTTGACAATGTTGTGTTTGGGCCCTGGATTAACCATCTATAAAATATGTAGAGTTCTTCTGGAGCATGCTCGTCGTAGAGTCAGATAAGTTTCCAGTGGATGTCCATTTGTCGGCCTTGCTTATCGCTCTCCTCAAAATTGAAGATGCTTTGTATAGCACCCTCATGTCCGATTCCATCCCCATCTCTGTTTCTCCATCCGGTTAATGGCTTCATCCCTGGTAGTTTTTATTGTGCAACGTTCTGGCTCATTGATGTGCTTCGGTTTGTTGAACTCTATACTGGGTATTTCGTTCTGCAGCAGTTGCTTGATTACTTTGCGTGGCATTCTGGATGGGTCACGTTGTTAGCAGATCTTATTGCAGTGAAAGTGTCTTGTAGTTCACCATGTTGAGGATCTTTCCATCCAACATCTGCCTTCTGCTAGGCTCAGGAACTCAATTTCTGCTGCAACCTCAACTACAATACTGGCTTGAGGAACTTCTGATGATTTCTTGACACGCCAAACATTTGTTACATGAATTGCCCAACATCGCTTGTGGTATTTAACATCAATGGCATGCGGGTCTGTGGGGTTTATTGAAGTACTGAGCTTCACACGAAGCTGTTCGTCTCCACTTTTTGCAATGGCTTCCTTAAGAGAAACACTTGCATTTCCAGTGGCGAGTAGATGTAGTGAATTAGTACGCGTTGCTCCAAGATCACAAGAAACACAGGTCACTCTTGTATGGGGTTGAATGAGAGCGTGTAAATGTAGTTGAGGCCTGAGAGGATT
The DNA here is from genome assembly GCA_035128595.1 of Eptatretus atami. NCBI lineage: Eukaryota > Metazoa > Chordata > Myxini > Myxiniformes > Myxinidae > Eptatretus > Eptatretus atami. The sequence continues at coordinate 118,544,019 of CM068962.1, read as the reverse complement.
TTTCATCATGGATTCCTTTGGATGATAATCGTTTCTCGTAGTGTCCTTTTGCTCTGTTGAGCATTCCAGCATGAACAGTATTCTGCTGACATTTCCTGTGCCATGATGCAGATTTTTCCTGCAGGTCCTGGCTGGAGACATTTCCAAGTCGCCGGCTGATTTCGGGATAGTCTCTGTCACCGTACTTAGCTCGCTCTCTGATACAGAGTAATATCTTCTCGTAAGCACTGGGATCTGAACTAATGTTGCGGCACTTTTTGTTTGCAAATAATACACAAGGAATAGTCAGTGTCTACTCTCGCAACTTTCTCTGGAGGAAATACAGTTTTTGTGGCTGACTCCATTTCGATGTTGACAAGGTGATGTATTAGAATGTGGAAGCATTTGTTAGCAATAGCAGAATACGCAATAAGCCGTCACTGGGTACAAGAGAGGGATAGTATGCTGGAGTTCCAATTAGTGTCTACAAACTACCGATGACCCTTTCTGTTCTTGTCAGATGTTCTGCTCATCTGAAAAACATAACAGTGAAAAACATAAAAGTATGTTTTTATACAGAATCAGCTATATTGCATTGAATATATCATCTTGTGGCTCTTCAGCAGCATCACATCTGAAAGAGAGAAAATGCTTATATTAGTGGATACCATGGTTACTATAGTCATATGGGAAGACTACCTCAACCTAATCATCTACAGTAGGATTTGTGGCATGTGTTTACAAAATCATGCATCCAAATTTACAGATGTCGGAAAGAGTAACTTCCGATTCATTAGGGGGTAGGGTTACATTTTGAGGTATACCTCGTTGAATTATCAAGTGAATGATATGTCTAAAATATCAAAAGAACTAGTGATAACATAGGTACGTTGCGATACATTTCATTAGCAGATTGGTGAGCACAATGTTGAGAAAAAGGTAGTTTGGTGGAACTGTGGACGGTGAAACCGAAGTCGAAATATGGTCAAAATTTTGATTTTTGTGTGATTTATTCATGATATGGCTCGTATATTGACGAATAAATGACCTATGAGTATGCAGAGGTTCATGCCGGTCATTTGATACCAAATATGACAAATTGGTGGTATATGGAGGGGTCAGAGTGACATTATGTCACTTTTTAAGCGGCGTAAAATAGTCATTCTTCAAAAAATGTTAAATGTGTTCAAAATACACGTCCGCACCATTTCCCAGAGTGCCACCAAACTTTTTTATTAATCATTAGGGTCCACTTGAAGAGTCTAGCATGGTGGTTTGCTTTCATACCAAAAATCCCACGGGATTTATTTTGTGCAAGTACGGACTTATGATGCTCCCTGACTAACTATTTGTTTTTTTCCTTTAAATTTTTTTTTAAAGTATCTCAATTTATCCTACCCCTCATGTGCATGCAATACATCAATGGCACTGAAGCTAAAACTTGATGAGGATCCTTTTTTTAGGCATAAATGGTGTTTCTTCTGAATAGTAAAGCAATTTTTCAAACAAGTAGTGTTTGGCTGCTTAGAACAAAACTTTTATCTGAATTAAGACAACAATATGCAAAGAAAAAGTAAAAGTTGATCCACCATATTAAATTTCATTTAACCCTGTTCACCACTGCACATCCACTCACATTTACAATGCTTTAACAAAGTAAAGCACCGAATCACTCAACAGTCAGGCCTGCTTCGTCTTTTTCTTCCACTGATATCCAATCCTCTTCTCTGTAGTCCTCTTGCTCTATCTCTCGTTTTCCTACACCTATCTCTTACTTTATGCTGTGGCACACCACGATGATGATGACCGATGACGACAGATGCAGGGGCTTACTGAGCAAAAGTTTATTTTTGTACCTTGCATTCCTGAGTATGAGAGGGCAGGCAATGAGCACAATGACAAAAGCCATTGCAACAGCAAGAGAGAAACAAGAAAAAGAGCAAGCAGAGATTGCAAACCCTCACCAGGACTTGTTTTGTACGTTTTGTATGGTTTGTATCGTTTTGTGTGGTGTATTTTGTGTGGCGTTTGTGTAATGGTGTGTTACCAAACTAATAAGAGACATAACTAGAACTGCCACTTTATAACTGCTGGCAGTGATGACCGCGTACCAAGACGTCCCACTTTGATGCAACCCTGCTTTGATTGGACACCTGACCCCGACCCATGATGTTTTTAATTTTTATTCAATTTAAATTAGAATGGGATTTAAATAAATTCAATTTAAATCAGATGGAAGACCAAATAGGTAAAGTCCTGCATTGGAGTTATCAGAAGGAACCCGAACAAGCAAAAAGCAAAGATGAAGTCATCAGGAGGAACCTGGATAGGATTCACATTTCAGCTGATACTCCTCTACTATCAAACCCATCCAGGTACAGCCAAGTGAGCCTTATTCAAAAATAAATGAAATAAAAAATAAAATAAAAAAAGAACCCAGATCAAAAATTTCAATCATTTTGGCTGCCAAACCATGTGTCCGATCATGTTGAAATTTAAAACCTGTATTCCCCATCACTACTAGATCATATAGCCTGGTGTTGGCTTTGCAGTTAGGGTGGTGGCTTGGGATCCTAGGGTCCTGAGTTCGAGCCCCGTTGGCCGCTGAATTAACACCAGGGGGTTTACTCAGCCTGTCGTCCTTCTGAGGTTGGCGAAATGAGCACCAGTGTACTGGTAATAGGGGCACTGCATCAGCGGCATAGCTGTGCCTCCAACCAATGATGCAACCAGCAGCCAAAAAGGCTGGACACAATCGGTACTGTATCATAATTGTGAAGTCTCACATTGATTGATTAAGCGGTTGCAGAGAAAACATTATGTAATATTTTCTTCAATCCAATATGGCTGCCAAACCATGTGACCTATCAATTATTCCTCAACAAACTTGTACACCCAAGGCTTGGGGAACACTTGTGTGAAGTTTCTCCTTTATCTCTCCAGCCGTTCTGGAGAAGATTTTTTATAGGTTTGAGGGTAAATCCAATATGACTGCCAAACCAAGTGACATATGATGTCATATTTATCAACAAAAACACTCCACATGAGTAGTTGCTCCAATGGTGGAAATTTCGTCTCAATCCGACAAGCGATTGCGGAGAAAAACACTGAAGTTCTGTGCGGACAAACAAACAAACAAGCAGTCATAGACTGGTACTTACGAAATCGTAAACTTGACCTCTGACCTTGTCTAATAAAGGCTGTCTCTAGAGAGGTAGCGACGACAAACCAGAAGTTTCTACGATGATTCTGTAAACAACCTCCCATAAAACATCCGATTTTTTACCAGAATTTCGACACCGAGTGTTAAGCATACTTAACCGTTACCAAAATTGAAGACAGGATTGAAATTGACTTTAAAACGCGCACGTATTCCATGTGTTACAATCCCCATTAGCATAATCTTCAGTTAAGCCTCAGATACGACACCCGACATAAATCTCATAAAACATCCGATTTTTACCAGAATTTCGAAAACCGAGTATTAAGCATTCTTAGCCATTACAAGTGAAAACAGGATTGAAATTGACTTTAAAACGAGCGCGTAATGCCCGTGTGTTACAATCCCCCTCATTAGCAATCTTCAGTTAAGCCTCAGATACACGAACCCACATAAATCTCATAAAACATCCGATTTCTACCAAATTTCAACAACCGAGTGTTAAGATACTTAACCGTTACCAAAATAAAAACAGAATTGCGATCCGAGTTAAAACGAACTCGTAACGTCGACCGAAGCAAAAATCTCCATTTCTCCACGCAATTATTTAATATTATTTTTATCAGTCACAAAACCATAATATTCGGCCATCCACCAACAATATTTACATAATCCACCGCTTCCGAGTCAGGCATGCGACGATAACCTTTATTGGGATAAAAAATGACTTTTAAACACCATCTTTATCGAAAACACGTCAGCGCGCACACGCAAAACCTTTACGTGACAACACCGCGTCTGTCGAGCGCGCCCCATGTGACGAGCCGTGACGCGGCGAGTGAAATATTTTTTATACAATCTTAAAACGTAAACATCCGATTTTTACCAGAATTTCGAAACCGAGTGTTAAGCGTCCTAAGCGATCGCAAAAACCGAAGACATAATTAAAATCGAAGTTAAAACGACATCGTAACGTCGACCGACAGCAAAAGCAAAAATACTCCATTTCTCCACATGAATTTACGGAATTATTTTTGACCTCACTGTACCTTGACCTTTGACCGATTTTGACCAAAATCTAATCAGCGCTAGCCATCACCCTCCTGAATCACGTGGTGTAATTTGACATTGGTAGCTTCTTCCGTTCTTGAGTTATCGTGCTTACAAACAAACAAACACACAAAGATGACGGAAGTCATCAATATACTTACGAAATCTAAAGATTTCGTAAGTAACAAAGACAGACAGACAAACAATCGGCCCCAAATGCAATCCTCTCTCCTTCGGCGAGGGTAAAAAGGATCTGGACTCAACTTCACTTTCATTGTCATCAGTCATTCTGCCAAGTCAATCAGTCATTTCTGACGAATGACAGTAGCCTATCAGTATTGAGGCCATGTGGCACAGTATATACCAAGATAACAGTTACTCCACATCATTGCTGTTACAATATGCTCATACTTTTGTGCCTTTTGCTTTTGTTTTGCACATGGTCAAATAAAAAGACACTACCTCTTCAGTAGTACTTGGACAAAATATTACAGCATATACTCAAAGTCAAAATGACATAGTAATAAAAATAACCAGAGAGCTCGTAGAACACCATACCCCACACAGTCTTGAGAAACAAGGACATGGGCGTGGTCTCAAATTTGATTGGTCGAGATGACGTAAAACGCCGTAATATTTTGGCCCAGTACTGCTAAGAAGAAGGGTTTTTGAAAGTGCCAAAAAGGCAATTTGTGTTCTACGGTGTTCATGTATATAATTCAATTCAAATGAAATGAGGATTTTAAAGGTTGTAGAAAAACAAATTTCGGAAAGTTACCGCCGTTGATGCAACGTCTTTCCACCATCTTATTTAACACGTTACATTAGTTATTCGTGCTTGTTGTTTGTGTCCTTTACGACGTCCTTAAAAAAACAGTAAGTTTGCTGTTTAGAATTCGTATACCAAAAACAAAAATGGACACACTAGTTTGTCTCTCTGCCTGTCTGGCAGTCAAAGTTTTGTTTGACTGCCAGACAGGCAGACAGACAGGCAGATCAAAAATAATCCCACTCCTCTCTGCGCGTGTGTGATCGGGACAAATTCAGAGCCAAAGTACTGTTGAACATTCAATTGAAATCAAGTTGTTCCTTGATCATAAACTCACGTTTGTAAACAGACTAACAGGCAGATACAAGGTAGACAGAAAGACAGAGACAAAGTGAACCAACTGCTCAACCCTGTTCTTCACTTTGTGTGCGTGGGGTAATAAACATGTACAAAGAAAGAGGGATTGGCACAGGATCCTGGCTTGTCAGGTGATTCCAGAGGAGGCAGTATTGAGCCAGCATAGGTTATTAGTGCAAGATTGGACAGGTCAAGAATGGGTTCTTAATTATTATATTACAAAGAGAAGAGTAGGTTGGATGAAAAAACGAGGAAGAGGGTCAAAGAGCACTTATAATGTGGGTAAGAGCAGGAAAAGGGCTCAAAAAGGAGAATTTGTATACCAAAACCAAAAATGGACACACTAAGGTGATAAACAGCAGGACCAGGGGAGATTCCGAACAAGGAAATTCTTTATAGTTAAGAATATTTTAAGGAACTGTTAAATGTGGAGAATGGGAGGGAGGAGATTGGTGTGCAGATGACTTTGATGGGGAGATTGGTGAAATGCCAGCTGACATGGGCTGGACACTTGGTGGGGATGGGGAAAGAGAGAATGGCAAAAAGAGCAGATAAGTTGAGGGAGAAAGATAGGAGGAAAAGAGGTAGACCGTGGTTGAGATGGGAGGATTGTGTGAGGAGGGAAACCCGTAAGGTGGGTGTGGTTGAAGAGTGGAGAGAGTTGGCTGAGGATAGAGGGAGGTGGAGGAGTATCGTGGTGAAGGGAGGGCAGAAGCTTGGTGCCCTCTGACCTTACCCGTTATAAAGGGAAGAGGAGAAGAAGATATTGGGAGAGTTCAGGAAGGTACAAGTGCTCGTAAGAAGCAGAGTACAAGAGGGGGTTGTGGCAGCTGTAAGGAAAAGTAAGACAAGGAAAGATAGTGGACCATTAAGGATGATGGTTGAGATGATCAAGTGATTGGAGTGGATTGGCTTTCGCAGTTTTTGGTTAAGATCTGCGAGGAGAAGATGATACCAAAGATTGGCAAGAGAGTTACTTTGTTGCTATCCAAAGGAATAAAGGGATGTTTTGGAATGTGGGAATTAGTCCTTTCTGTTTGTGGTGATGGATGTGTCAAGTGAAGAATGAAGAGGTTATGTTGGGAATTATTGTTTGTGGGTGATTTGGTGGTGGTTTCAGACTCTGAGGGACTTCAGCTTTCAAGGTATGGATGGCAGGAAGGTTTTGTTTGAAAATAATGGAACCGAGGATTTGGAGAGATCAAGGGGAGCGGTGTGAAGGACGTTACTTCCTGTAGTTCGCAAGAGGCTGTGTAAGCTCGAAGAGAACAAAGCAAGTATTTTTGTGTGTTGTTTTGCGTATTTTGTTATCGTGATTTGTGTCAAGGGCTGTGGGACTGTATTTATAAAGCTGTAGTTGTGTTCATAACACTTTTAGTGGGTATTTGTGTTAGTTTATTGAAAGAAGCAGGAGGAGGCCTCATGTTAAGTTTAGCATTTAAGTAAGTTGGGGCCTTTGGAGTATGGGGGTGAAAAAGGGTATAAATAGAGACCGAAGGAGAAAGGAAGAGAAATTCATAAAATGTGATAGATGCTCATTGTGGGTTATATCAACAATAGGAGAAGCAGAGGGTTCTTATTGTTGTAGGAAGTGAGGAAATATCCCACTTGAGGATGGTTATTACGAGGTTGAAGGAACGGACAGATAATTTGCAGCAAGTAGCAGAATGTGAGAAATTTGTAGATAATACTTGGTTATGGTTGTGGAGTGAGGTTGCTGAAGATATTGAAAGTGGTGACGGTGCAGCGGGACCAGGCAGTGGTGATGGTACAGCGGGAGCAGGCAGGGGTGTTGCTGCAGCGGGTTGCAGGCAGTGTGACGGTACAGCGGGTGCAGGCAGTGTGACGGTACAGCAGGAGCAGGCAGTGGTGACGGTACGTGGAGCAGGCAGTGGTGACGGTACAGCGGAGCGGGCAGTGGTGACGGTACAGCGGGGAGCAGGCAGTGGTGACGGTACAGCGGGAGCAGGCAGTGGTGACGTTACAGGGGAGCAAGGCAGTGGTGACGGTACAGCGGGTGCAGGCAGTGGTGAAGCTGCAGAAATATACTGTAGACTGGTAGACATGAGGTATGGGAGACAGTTTTTGTGGGTGATGAGATGATTAACTATGTCCATTCTTCATTCTGCAGGAAGGATCATAGATATAGAATTATGTGCCGTTTTGAAGGAGCAGGAGTTAGGGACATTGAAGGAAGGGTAAACGATATTGCATGGGGTCATGGCAGGAAGAAGTTGGTTGT
>CM068962.1:118484794-118505506 GCA_035128595.1 Eptatretus atami | reverse complement strand
TGGCTCCGCCCCTCTCGCTCTCCTGATCCGAATTCCGAGGTTCGGTTCGGGGCGAGCGGACGTGGTAGGAATCATCGACGCTGAAGGGAGAGCGGACGTGGTAGAAATCACCGTCGCTAGCAACGAGGAAACCCCCGCGTCTGTTTGCAGCGATCTCGCCGTTGCCGGCGCAAAGATGGCGGCGCTCGCGGAGTTGAAGGTGAAGCGATGTTGTTTTGTTGTTGGGTATTGGGGGAGATGCGGTTTAGGAGATGGTGGCTGTGGTTGGCGTTGTGGAGAAGGGTGGTGTGTGTGAGGGCTGTTGTGAGAGCGATGTTGGTGGTGGATGGTTGTTGTGAAGGGTGATGAGAGCGATGTTGGTGTGGAGTGGTTGTTGTGAAGCGGTTGGTGAGAGCAATGTTGGTGGTGGAGGTGTTGTTGTGAAGCGGTTGGTCAAAAATAACGATAGCAAAAGAATAACGGCTAACTCAAAGATCACAGCCCTGATCACACGAATAATTCCCTTAGACATCGGTCGGGAAATCTATCTGAACACAGACTTATCGGCATAACTGATCTAAGGACCTATATGGTGCTCTGCGAATTTCCACAGCCGTAACATATATATATATATATATATATATATATATATATATATATATATTAATATATATATATATATATATGTCCTGCAAGTGCTGGGGTGTGTTGCATTACCAATCAGCTTGTGGAGCGCTCACCAAGTGGGCTTAATCACTCAAGCAAGCACTCCAACAAAATGGTTCATAACGAATGGTTGGCTTGGCAAGGGATAGTAAGCTGCTTGGTAATTGAACACCTTAACAATGGCATGTTTTTTCCAAGGGGGGAAAATGGTAATAAAACATGGGAATTCCTCAAGATTTTTTGCAGTCGAGTCAAAAGCAACATCGGCTAAGCGAGTGTGAAAATAATGCAGAGTCCTCTTTTTTTGGGCCCTTTTTTGGGCCAAAATATTTTTTGTGCTCATGGCCGCTCCCAAAAAATCTTAATCCACCTCTGGGAGTACCTCAAAGCAGTGTTCTAGGCCCCATATTATTCCGAATCTTCATCAATTATCTCACTGACTCGAGAAAATCCTCATCATCTCCTTGCTGATGACTCCACTCTCTGCTGTGACATTTCTCACCCTTCTGACAGACGAACAGCAGCCGTCGATCCTCTCCTCAGACCTTGACAAAATCACAATTTTGCTTTTGTATCCATATTGTCCACCCTTTGTGTTCTCCCTCATCATTACCTGCATCCCTTATTTGTCCGTCTCCGTTGACTTTCTCCCTCCGCCCTGCTGTTGGTGTTTCACCATTCTCCTGCTGTGTCCTGATTTGTTCTGTGTAATCGCTCTTCCATGAGTCTAAACCATGTTAAAGAAAAAATGCCTCGACATTCGCGGACCCTGACATTTGTGGAATTTTTCAGGAACATATCCCCCGCGAATAGCCAGGTCTAACAATATATACATACTAGCGATACCTGTGCACATGCACGGGATAGCAGTACAACATAGCTGGTAGCAGACGACAGACCGTACACGGGGAATGACAAAAATACGCATTGTGCAAAATGCAAGTGGTACAATGGAACGCCAAGACTTCCCAAACATTGTCGGCATGTCCGCTAAGTGCCACAGCAATTTCATAGGGATCGTGTGACGGCGAGCCGAGTTTTTAGTGTGCAAGCTTGGTATTATAATAGAGATACAGTATATATGTAAATGACTAAAAATAGGCAGCTCAGAAGAAATATTTGCATGGAAAGTGAAAGCACGCCGAGCCAAGAGAATAAAATTAGTTGTTAAAATCCTGCCTTTTCAGAAGAACACGATCATCTATCCGCAGAGGTAACAATAAGACACCAGACGTGCAGCTGCAGAGACATCAGCAGTACTTATTATGTCCAACGGGAACGGCTACGCGTTATGATTTGGCTGCGAGGGGGACCAATTGGCATAAGGTTTGGGACAGATTTAATAAAGAGAATGGAATTGGAGGATGGATTTGCTTCTGGTTAGATGAACTGAACTACTTACAATACAAGCTGTTCAGGTTGGTTAGGGTTAGATATTAAGGGGTGCATTTTAATTTTGTCTTGCTCTTCCATGAGCCTCACTCCTGTAAATAAAATAATAAAATAAAACTGTGCAAACAATGCTTGAACTAATACGAAATAAAATAATACAACAATGAAAAACCAAATGAGGTGGAAAAAAGTTGCATTAATTGTATAAAGGGCTGGAAGGATGGGCTGCAGGTATGCACACTCGCCTCCAACTCCAAGCTGTCCAACATGGGTTAGAATCTCGACCCAGCTATAAACTGTTATCGCGGTGTTTAACAGGCATTGTGATTCTTCGATATGTGTGTCATCCCTCAGATGTACATTAAACTGGTGTCCCATCTGCCGGCACGAGGTGGTGGATGGCATTATTTGGTGGATGTTACAGATCTGACAGTGTCCTCACGAAGAGTAGATAAGTCATTGCCAGCACCATAGCCAAATTCCTACTGCTGGGAGAGGGATGACAAACCGCCCAGCATGACTCCTGGTCTGAAAATTGCTTCGGCAGAACCAACACCTTGTCACACAGTGTATGGTACATCAGATCGGATCATTGTTTAAAAGTGTCACAAACAATCCCTCCTCTTTGTTTTTGTTTTTTTACTCATCTCAAAAAGATGCCATGATCAGTCACAATACAAAAGCAAAGATTCATTGTGACCATTCACAACATAGGTGCAGAGCTCGGATGCAACCAATGTCTTTTGAACAGTGAAAAAGGTATAACTTACGGGACTCGCCGATGCGCAAGAGCTCACATAGGAGCCGGGTGAGTTCAATGCTGCTGCGTGCAAATGGACACTCATGTCGGTCATCACGGCAGCTGTTTTCCAACACCAACTGTAAGTGCAAATAAATATCATAAGAATATTTCGCTGTGACCTTACAAGTAATTAAGTCTCTCAATTTTTTACTGTAAAAGATCAAGGCTCAATGACTCATATTGCACTCTGTACAGTTGGGATGGGAATACAAATGGAATGGTATCTCTTAGAGATAACCAATCTAAGCTCGGCATACACTCGGCATTCAAAAAAGCTCCACAAAAGAATATGAGGTGCATTCAAAATATTCATTTCAACAATCACACTGGACTTGACCAACAAAAATGACACTTGCTTCACTTCTCAACATAGTCTCTGTGGAGTCATGCCATACACTTTTGGCACCTGTCCATCCATGACTCCAAGGTTGTAGCAAAGCTTTACTTCAGGGGTATGTACAGTCCACATAAATCACTGATGCCAACCCTTGTTTGAAGGATATGTTGTGACCGTAAAAGCTGTCCTTCATTTTTGGCATTGAACAAAAGTCCTGTGAATATGGTGGATGTGGCATCAGTTAATTGTGCTACTCTTTGAAGAATTCTTTGACCTGTGCATTCCGATGTGGTGGGGTATTGTTGTGGTATATGCGAAAACCAGACTACGCTAGTTCTCGATGTTTCTTTTCCGTGGCTGACAAAATTGTTCCAACACCTCACGGTAAATTTTACGACTAACAGCTGGTCGTCCCTTTTGGAACGCAAATAGTGAGAATGATGAGTCAATATCTCAAAAGATTATCGACATCTTGCCTGATGCCTGAACACTAATTACGCATGCTGCAGCCATAGACCAGGTTTGTAAGTATTGTGATGAACTAATCTGTGGGTTTGTCTGTTTGTCAGCACAATAACTGGACAACGAGCAGGTGGAATCGCCCAATTTAACACAAAAAAAAATATTGTGAACATCTCGGGCAAGTTCAATTTTGAGGTCACAAGGAAAAATATAAAATTAAAATTAGTTTACGACTACATTTGCTCACACTGTGGCAACGCAACAGGATAGAGCACCCTCTAGGTTATATTGCACTTCTACTTCTTTCATAAGTCTGCTCTTCGGCCAAACTCACGTGACTGATTCTCAGCTTCCAGTCCTATCGATCATGCATACCAATGTCTTTTGAACATTTCTTGTGTGCAGTTCCTCTGTCTCCAGGCCCATATCCTTCTTCAACGTGTTGATGTAGTTGAGAGCTGGTCTGCCCCACTTCGGCCTTCCATGTTTAGGTGTGCAGAGTACAAGTTTGGAAACAGGTTCATTTTCGTGGCGGGGCAATGCCCAGAAATCCTGAGACTTCTTCTAAGTTTAACTGACAGCCTTGGACGAGAACCATGGACCTCTTTATTTGTCCCATGTTCATACCAATGGACATTGAAAGCTAAACGAAGAAGTTGAGTATATTATCCATGAAAATCCCTTCCTTCTCTTGAGTTGCAGTGAGTGTCCATACTTCACTTCGATAAACCAGGATGGATTCAACCGTTGCCATGAACAGTCATTCCTTGATACGCCCAGAAAATGTCAACTACCATATTCTTGAATGTTTGTTGCAAGCTCTCCATGCACCAGCTTTCCTTTGTTTGATATACTTGAGAAGTCAAAAACCAAGACACTTGAAGTCATTGACTTCTCAAGGTTTATTCCATTGTTCGATATGATTGAGATATATCTCTATATCTATATATCTATATATCTATCACTTTTCGATACATTCTGGCATCCCGCCTTGCTTTCCAAACTCTGCCTATGACATCCATAGCAAACTCCATTTTTGGGTTACTGACTTCCTCTACTCCCATAGTTAATGTGTGGCTCTCAACGGAATCCTTTCATCTCCTGTCCCTGTCAAGAATGGAGTGCCCGTAGACAGTGTTGAAGGCCCCATTATAGTCCTAATCTTCATCAATGATCTCTTTGACTCAGGAAAATCCTCTTTATCTATTTGCTGATGACTCCACCCTCTGCTGTGACATCCCGTATCCTTCAGACAGGCTGGCTGCAGCCTCTTCCCTCTCTGCAGACATTGAAAAAAAATCACAAGCTGGTCAAGCACTTGGAATGCCTTTTAATCCTGACAAATCTCACACACTCACTACCTCTCTCTGAAAGGACCATCTGGCAAAACCTCCTGTCTACTTTCTTAACAATCCTCTTGAGGAGGTTCAGTCGTTCAAATTCCTGGGTTTCACTATCAACCATGATCTTTCTTGGGCAAACCACATTTCAAAGTTAGCCTCCAAAGCCAGCCGCCGACTGGGAATCCTCTGTTGTACAAAGTCCTTCGTTCACACACCTGAACAGCGAATGACCTACAAGGCCTTCCTCCACAGCTTGATGGAGTACTGCTTTTCCCTCCTGGCTGACTCCCCTGCCTCACATCTTGCTCAGCTTGAAGCCATGGAAACCAAGGCCATCAAGATTACTGGAATCTCACGCGATGAAGCAGAGTCTATGAGCCAAACATTTCACCATCACAGACAGATCAGTGGTTCTTCCGTCTTCTTCCACCTCCTTTCTGGTCTTGCATCCTTTGCCCTCTGCATGCTTTGTCCCCCCACCGGGGTTTATGCAGGGCTCACACGGTCTGCCACCAACCCCCTTCTGGTGAAACTACCTAAATCCAGGATCACTGCTCATCTCCACCCATTTGTTCCTCTATTTTCCTGCCTGTAGAATCAACTTCCACATCCTCTTCAATTTCATTGTTCCCTCCAGATCTTCAAGACAGCTGTTCACAACCGTCTGAGATCACCCCCAATCCAAAACCATGATATTTTCTACTCGTTAACCGTTCACCCCCCCCCCCCCCCCCCACCGGCAGCCCATCCCAATTCCTCCTCCTTCCAAATTTCCAGTTTTCCCTCCTGAGAGTTCCCTGCTGTATCCATATTGTCCACTCCATACATCCTCTCCTGCCACCCATTCCTCCCCACACCCATTGTTTGTTTGCCTCCTTCTGTCTTGGCCTTCAGCTCTGCTGTTAGTTTTCCTTCCCCCCTCTTTTTGTTGTTCCTTTTGTCTTGTTGTGTCCTGATCCATTCAGTGGAGTAATGCATGCTCTTCCATGAGCCTCGACTATGTATACAAAAAAGTTGGCTCCAAAGCCAGTCACTGATTGGGTGCAAATTCGTGCAAAGTTCTTCCTTGGCACACTTGAACTCATATCCACCTCGAATGCTTTCATCTGCAGATTATTTGAATACTGCTCTCCCTTCTGGGCTGGTGCCCCTGCTTCACACCTTGCTGAGCTTGACACTGTGAAAACCAATGCCCTGATCACAGACAGACAGACAGACAGACGTGACTGAAATGACTTTCAGTAAATTTGGAATTTTCTCACCAATGACAGAGTTTGTATTATATTGTGAGAAAACGGAGAAATTAGATATAGATTACGTTCAATTGGATATAGATTATTTTCGTGGAATTTCCACGGGATCAACGAGTATGAAGAATAACTTTTAGTGTGACTAATAGGAAAAACACCCAGGAACCATTCGTTCATTAGTCCTTAGGGGATGGTGCAGAGGTAATTGCACTAAAATCCATGCTGTCTTGTCTGGTTTTGATTGTATGCTTGACTATAAACCATGGGATTGGTCCTTCAGAAGCAGAACATTGTATCACAAAGTACATCATTCCTCAGAGGAACATCAAGCTGGGGAGGCATCTGCTCGTATTAACTTGTTCGTTCCAGTTTTTTTTCTCCATCTGAGGAACCAACTTTCACACTAACTTCAATCACATTCTTCCCTCCACGTCTTCAAGACAGCTGTTCACCACCATCTCAGATCATCCCCCATCCAAAACCAGGATATATTCTACCCCCATTCCGAATAAATCCCAATGTATCACTTTGAAAAACTACAAACACTGCTTTTGCATTCAATATTAGTATGTGATTCACGTTACATTTATCCGTTTACAACAATACACCAGGCAGAGGCTAACATAGACACTTACACGGATGTACGCCTCTTGATGAAGCTTGGAAAAGTAGAGCATGTTGTCCATAGCGAGCATCCCAGGTGGTGTCTGCATAAAGTCGAGTGCAGGGTTCACATGATTCTGAGAACAAATGATGTTTATGTGAAAACATTAGACATAACAGCACCTGTAGCATTATCTGTAGATAACAAGTCTCTCTTTAAATAATCACAGGTAGCTGATCAGTACTCTTAAATAAAAATAACATCATATCTATGACATCTTTTCTACATCTTGTCAATTATGTAAAGTGTTTATGTGCACGTTTGTGTGTTTGCGCATTTGTAACCCTTTCACAGCCGAACCATAGCACCTAGAGGCCCCAAATTGTGGGTGTAGGTGCTTCAGAATCTGGGCAAAGTTTTAAGGTTCTGCACGTTGGCCGTTCTGAGGCCACCAAAGGCCGCTATAAAGTTTATATTGGGATGTGGGGTCAGACAGTGCTGGTGCTGACCTGCAGGTAAATGGTAACCACGATGAGGCCAATAACCTCCATAGTTTTTCAATGTCCATCACGTCCTGAAACCACCACCATGAGGACAATAACTCCACACGTTTTCAATGCACATCATGTGCCGGAACCACAATGTAGTTTTTTTTTCCCATGCAGTGCTGGGTTCCCAGATTAGTTGCTAATATTATAGACAACTGTCTGCTTTCCTATCTTGCATATACAGCTTCCATTCCTGATAAAAGGCTCATTTTAAATTTGGCAAGAAAAACGTAGCGAGTTCTTCTCTCGAACCTTTTGTTTCCTTGTTTGTCTTTTCATTACTTATTTTCACTTGTGCCTATTACCCCCTCCAGTCTCGACTTTTTTCACATCATTATCTCGAAAACCCCTGATAATTTTTGTGCTCCGTTTATCCATCTTTCAATTGGTAATGGTTCCACTCCCTAACACCTGCCCTTTAATCAAGACGACAACTTCTCTATCAGGACCCAAAAGCAGTATAAAAGTCATCAACAAATTCGACTGCACGTCCATGAACATAATCTATGAAATCACGTGCACTCCCGACAGCAAGCATCAGAGAAACAAGGCAAGGACTGGGCAATCGCTTCTGTGAACACCTGCTCGGTGTAACGAAACAACAGCACAGACCTCACCGAGCCAGTTGCTCAACACTTCGATCCTCCCGTACATAGTTTCATTTTTTTTATTTTTTTTGCACACTTACCTCAATCAAACAAATACAAGAATCACACTAAGCAAGAAAACAGTGTAAGAACCCCCCCCCCCCCCAAAAAAAAGGTAGGGATTGTAAGATTTCAGGTCCCCATGACAATGTATTGTGATTAAAAATATATAAAAATATGAAAAATTAAAATTAAAAAAATTACTCCCGTGTGGGGGTGACGGTCATCTCTATAATGTTTTTTACTATCATAATCGATGAACCGTTGCCAGATATCTCCTAAAATGCAGACTAGATAGGTTTTGAAAATGGCAACTTTCACAACTTTCGTGACCTCGTGACCTTGACCTTGACCTCGAATCCGGGAAAAAAATATGTCGTTGGGTATCACTCATTGACCTCTACCCACATACCAAATTTCATCAAGATCGGAAGTTAAAAGTTTTCTTTGTACCGGGAGGTGTTTTTGACCATCTTCCAGGTTACGTGGTGGCCAAACGGAACGGAAATTCAAAAATCTGTCCGGTTAGATACAAGATAATATTGTTTACTATCATAATCAATAAACAGTTGCCGAATATCTTGTAGAATGGCAGACTAGATAGGTTTTGAAAATGGCGATTTTTATAACTTACGTGACCTCGTGACCTTGACCCTGACCTTGAACCTGGACAAAAGTTATATCGTTGTGCAACACTCATCGACTCTACCCACATACTAAGTTTCATCAAGATCGGAAAGAAAAATTGTTGACGGACGGACGGACGGACGGACGGACGTACGGACGGACATTTGGTCCGGCTTTATTAGGTCATCTCGGTAGAGATGCCCTAATGAGAAAGAAGGAAGGAAAATATTGTAAAACAAGATAACTATATTGAGAAGAACAGGGAGTTGAGTTGACAGACGCCAAACCTGGAGGAAGCTAAAATAGAAATTAACACAAATGTGGGAGTGGGGGTGTCGGAGGGAGGAATCGGCTACAATGCAGTTCCTTACGTTAGCATCTCAAAATCACTCATTACTCACTTATTATCAGTGATTACTACATCAATTTCAATTTATTATTCATTCAGTTACATGGCAGTCTCCGGTATTTTTCTCCATTTCAACACCACGGACAATAAAAAGCGTAAAGAACAATCTACGGTGGCAAAGGGGATGGCACATTCGCTCCCCATGGGATCAATGAGCACTTTTCATTCATTTTGCCTTCCTGTCTCTCACAATTTTACAATCCTTTCCCTCTCCATATTTCCCCTTCTATTTAAATTTATCTCATTATGTCTGTCTCACCTCTCCTCCATTTTCTCTTCTCCCTCTCCTCACTCCTACCCTCCTTTCCTCTTTTCTCTCCTCTTCCACCTTTTCCCTCTCTTTGATACACCTTTATATTTGAATCATTATTAT
Source organism: Eptatretus atami (assembly GCA_035128595.1). Taxonomy (NCBI): domain Eukaryota; kingdom Metazoa; phylum Chordata; class Myxini; order Myxiniformes; family Myxinidae; genus Eptatretus; species Eptatretus atami. The sequence continues at coordinate 118,496,067 of CM068962.1, read as the reverse complement.
ATATTTTTAATTAATGTTATTTACTCTTTTATTATGTTTGTATTTATTCATTTGTTTCAATTTTTAAAAATTGCTTCAGTATATTTATCGAATGTTTTGCCCCCGATACGTTCTCATGGATTAGGCCTTACGTGGCGGAGGTAATCACTCTAACAAGTGCCCTTGTAGTTTTACATTGTTTCACTCTCTAGCGTGGTAAGTTGCATTTTTCACGTAATAAGTGTTGGAGTCTTGTGCAATGGTGGGATGCAGTGCTGTCTGGAATAGATGAGCAGATTTGTTTTCTTGCACTGATTTGTTTGGATGAAAATATGATTGTCCTGCATTTGTGGAATGTTATCATAGCTGGTGTTTGCATCAACACATCACATGTAAAGAGAAACAGCGACATGGCAAGTGAATGTGAGACCCCAGCATATCTTAGAGGGGTTTAACCCAGGGACTCACAGAGAAACCCAGCCGCTTGTAGTCTTTTGAGTAAAGGCCTTTGCGTCTCTCGAGCGTGCCTCCAGGTTGAGTTAGGCCATCAGGCTCAAACTCAAAGGCCACACGACACAGCTCAAAGAGAGCATCCCGTTGCATCTGTGCACACAAAAGTAGCAACAAGAGGTTTAAGAGAAAATAAAGTAACCCTATTTGAAAGATCGCCACAAAAATGTGCAACTGTTCCATGGCCCACTGGAGTTCCCGAAAGAAATGGAAAAAATGCTGCCATTCAATGAAGGCTCCAGAATACTGAATGAGCTGCTTTTAGTACAATGTTATCATAACAATAATTCTTTGTTAGACCACAAGATACTTGCAGATTACATTCTTAATCTCACATGGAAAAATATTTCAGCCAAGTGGTCAAGAAAAGCATCAAACATTTGGTTTTACATCTCCAACTTTGTCTACTGTTCCACTTCATCCACCTAAAGCTCATCATTAACATTCCTCCCTCCCTCGTGTCAAGTCCATCCATTTGTTCTCTCTTCTCCCCTTTGTGAAACTATTCTGATGTTAATCTGGTCCTTCAAGCCAACACAGTCCTTAAAAAGGTCATGGTGACATTAATTTCAGTTATTTAAATAACCTTTGTATTGAAAATACAATGTAATAATATCAAAGCAATCTTATATTTAGCAATCATTGCGAGTAATAAAGAGCTATTCATGATCAAGAATCAGACTTATTATTTTCATGATGGCCTTCAACGAGCACCATAAGCCATGATGTCCGATGAGGCAAAGGGCACAAGTCTTGATTTAAAAATAAACAAAAAAAAAACTGTGCAAATGAAGACGTTGAATGCTGTTGGGAGGATGGACTATCTCATTGGGAATTTGAGCCTTGCAGGAGAGACTTATCAAATATATATTTTCGTCTTGGGATTTTGAAGTTGATAGCATTAACTGGCAGGACAGTGAATGGTGTGACAGTGCTGATGGGCGTATAAATATCCTGGTGAAAAATAATTTTAAAGCTGACCCTGGGGGAATTCCTCGTCCAAATCTCAGGCAGATTATTCTCAGGGGATTAACACAATTGGGTGACCTTTGCTGGCAAAACAATTGGCATGCACAGGTGCAAATCCCAGGTGTTTTGCAGGTAGATTTTAAAACACTAACGATTGCCTGCATTTAACATTTCGCTCTTTGGAATTCGATTTTAAAAGTATATTACATTTGCTTTGTTTCAGTGGTAATGAGACCTCCACAATATTATTCAACTTGTACACAACTTGAGGAGGAGAGAGAGGTGGGGTGGGGGAGCTGAGGTACGACAACTGCATCAATAGCCATTTGTTCTCATTATCATTGTAGCCTGGAAAATGGTAAAATAAATAAAAGGCATTTTCATGTGAAACTATATTTAAGTAAAGTCAGACCTGGTCTTGAGGATCCATTTTAGTCATCATCCTCTCCTCAAGGAAGTTGAAGGTGAGCACTTGAAGCACATACAGCTGGTGGGACATCTCGGTGCCGATAGTCTGTGTGGCGCGTATGACTGACTGTGCACACGAGAACCAGATTAAATTTTAAATGAATTCAACTTTTATCTTCAGAAATGCCACACAAAATATACAGTTAAGGTTCAAAGAAGTGATCGTTATAAAAAAATCTTCTAGCTGAACCTCGATTGCTCTTTGTTGTTGAGGACCAAAAATGTCTCCACTCCATGCAGGCATACTTTGGCTCTGATGTGACATGATGATCCCATGTTTCATCCCACGTCATAATCTTCTTCATCAATCATCTCCTCTACCACCCCCCCCCCAGTTGGGATCCAATAAATTTGTTAAAATGGCCACACAAGTTGCTTCTCCCCATCTTGTACTCATATTATTGTACTTCAAGTGTGAATGAATGATTGTTTGTTCACTTCTAACGCTGTTATCTAACCCTCCTGCAAATCCAGGATGTACTGTATAGTAATTCTGTGATTAGCAAAAAGTAGTTGTTCGACACGTTTGATGTTCTCCAGATTGACAGCATTTGCCTCAGGTGAGTATCCTGAAGATCTCTCACCAATTCACAGGCCATTTTGAACTCGCTGCACCGTTCAACACAAACAAGTGTAATGCACCAACAAATTGTGCACACACTCTCTTATGACCTTAACCTCCATACATGTTCTGCCTTCACATGTAACATGATGATACACCTCTTTTCCACAACATATGTGACTCATGGCTACTGTCTTGGTTTTACCCAGAATACTTTTGATTTGCATCGACGTCGAGTCCTCCACAACAGCATCAGGGTAAATAATATTGTTGCTCAAAATAATTCGGCAATAAACTATTATTTGTACCTGTTCTACAATGCAATACAATAAAAAAAAATTCACATCAATCAAAACCGCCCTCATACTTTAGAGAAAATCAAATTGTTTAATCGCATCCCCTCCCCCCCCCAACAAAACCACTTGCACCCATCACAAGAAGAAATTAAACCAATTAGGTAACTCTAACAATAGTATGAGTATAAGAAAAGTAGAATCAATCTCTTCGTATGAGTAAAATGTCTATCAATCAGTTTCTCATTACAAGTACACGTGCTAGAAAACTACTGCATGCCCCCCCCCCCCTGTCCATTAAAACCTTAAAATGAGCCTCAACCTATTCTCCTGTCCAAATTGTTTTTACTAATACTCATACTATTGTGAGAGGTACTTCATTGGTTACCTCATTAACAAGAGGTTGTTTTTTTTTTTCCTCATGGTAAACTAAGAGTCAAATTGAGAAAGGTGAAAATAAATAATAAATAAAATCTCTGACCAGATATGAACTTGTAAACATATGTAAACAATAAGCAATAAAGGTTAAAATATAATATATATTAATATATATAATATATATATATATATATATATATATATATATATATATAAAAACCTTTTGTAGAGCTGGAGCTGGACCAGAATGCCAAACAAATTTGGGAAAGACGTTGAAGACATGGTGAAAGACAAAAACAACATCCCCAAAACAAGCAGAAAGAAGAATGGTAAACGGCTGTCAGAAGAAGCAATAAGTATTGTGGAAATGAGAAGAGAGATGAAAACCAAAGGTGCATCAAGAGAGGACAGTAAGGGCTAAATTCCGACTTCCAACAACAAACTCGGAAAGACAAATATTTCAAAGAAGCATGCCGAGAGATGGAGAGAATGTGACACCAAGAGAAGGGGGAAAAAAAAAACAAATAAAAATATCAAATTCAAAATATTTGATAAATATCGGAGATATTTAGTCAAAATGTCAAAATAAAAATATCAGAGAGATCACACGTTTGGGGTCCTTAAGAGTAGAACAGCAAACGATTTTACAGAAGAAGCACAGGTGAAAGAAAAATGGAAGGAATACACTGAAACTATACAATGGAGATAGCGATACGACAAGGACTGATCAATTCGATTTTGGTGAAGATTCGGATCCAGATAGTATAATTTTTTCCAGTGATTCTTCACCAATGAAAGATAGAGCCAAAAACGATATTTTGCACAATATCTTAAAAAGTTGCGGACGGACTCGGACGAAACTTGATTGGGCATGTTGGGTGTGTGACAAGGACAAGTTGATTAGATTTTACTGAAGATCTGTATCCAGATACAGACTATAGAATCCTGAAAATGATTCTTCACCATGAAGTAATCTACTTGATGTAAGTATTGTTATAGAGAAACAGTGTTGATCAACCACCTCCTCCACCTCTTCATAATCCTTATTCTGAATGTGATTTATTTTGGCTTCACCAAAAGCCTTAACCATAGTCCAACCAACAGGGGTCTTTTTGGACCCCAGGCATACATTTTGATGTTATTGCTATATTAGTTTAACAATGTATTTCATGTTTTATTACTTTGTTTACCCATATGTTGCAGTAATATATATATATATATATGAGGTTTTAAGATCCACCTTGCTGCACAGTTACAAGCGGATCCTTTCTGGGGTCCAAATCAACCGTGTTGTTTCATTACATTGTTTTGGCATATATGATGACTTCATTTGGTATAGTATCGAGCAATCGCTCCAAAATTTTTTTTTTTAAATTTGTTTTGTTACTTTATCACTAAAACATCATCCAATCAAAATAATTATGTTTCCTCATTGATGTGAAACTTCAGCGGATTGAATGAAATTTAGTGATTCTGAGTTGCGGTCATAAAAGTGCCTAGTTGGTAAGTTAATTATATATTATTTTTTATTGGGGTACCATGAGCCTTACAGGCTGGTACCCTATTGTTTCTGTTCAGATTATTTTTTGTTATTATTCTTTGCTCGACGATTTCCTTAAGCATGTGTTTTCTCAGCAACGACTTGTCCGATTGACACGAAATTTTAACCATAAGTGCGACTACTCGTGCAGAATTTTTTCATAATTATGTCGTCATAGGTCACGTGAGGTGGCAGCCATGTTGGAAAAACGGAAAAACTTCGGAAGTTTTCTTCTCTGGAACCACTTGCTGGAAAAAATTGAAATATGGCTCATTGTGAAGACCTCCACAAGGAGTATAAGTGGTGTTAACCATGACGTCATCAGTGAAGTGGTATCCCAGTGAAAAGTCGAAATGTAGAACACTGCATCCCATCAGGATGAAAATTTCTGAGGTTCATCTAGGGAAAGATGTGAACACAAAAAAAAATGACGTCATCCGTCACGTGGTTTAGCAGCTATATTGGGTTTTTCAAAAGAAGGAAAAATTCTTCTTCTCCAGAACCACTTTACAGATCGAAATTAAACTGCACACAAATGATCGGCGAGACATGCTGAATAAATTAAGATAACTATGACACCATAGGTCACATGGTCTGGCAGCCATCTTGGATTTACCCGAAAAGTTTCAAAAATGTTCTTCTTCTCCAGAACGGCTGGACAGATTTCGGGGAAACTTCACAGTCATGTTCCGCATGAGTTGGGGATACTAGGGTGATGAAGAATAATTAATGGGTCACGTGGTTGGGCGGCCGTATTGGATTGAAGAAAAATATGAAATAATGTTTTCTCTGGAACCGCTTGTCCAATCGCAGTGAAATTTGGCAATATTATCTTCCATCATTGTTGCATTCACGGTGAAAATGATGACATCATAGGTCACGTGGTGTGACAGCCATATTCGACAGAAAAATGAACATTATCCGATCAAGACGAAACTGCACTTACGTGATCCCCTACCAAATCATTGGCAGAGTGCAAATTTTAAATGACCTAGGTCACGTGGTTTGGCAGCAATATTTGTTTGAAAACGGACACTTTCAAACTCGTTTTCTCTGCAATGCCTTAACGCAACGATATGAATCACATCACAGTGCATGGAGCAAGGGGAGTGGATCATAACTGCAAAGTTTTGAATCAATCGCAACAGCAGTTTCCGAAATATAATTTTTATTTTATTTTCCGTGAAACCATTGTGGCTGCCACACCATCTGACTGATGACGTCGTTGTTAAATAAAATATATACAGCAAGGATAGTGCATCATAACTGCAAAGTGCAGTATTGATCGGTTATTCAGTTTCAGAGAAATAATTATTTTATCATACCCAAGAAATCATATCTTACATACTGCACAGAGCTAGCTGTGCATGTCTGTGTGTGGGTGTGTCATAAGCGCCTCCCATTCTGCAGGCCACGCCTTCCATCGTCTCGGCAAACGTCACAAGCACCGCCTTTTAGCTAGGCCACGCCTTTCCCTCCAGCCGCCCAGAAATCGCAGCCATATTTTCCTCTTCACACAAATATGTTTGGAGGCCTCATGTACATTTGAAGACTGAACAATGTGTCTTCTTTCATAAAATAAACCTTCCGTTTTAAGGAAACAAACGTACAATTTTATTTCAACTCAAACAAGGTAATGCATGTTTTGTGTGCAACGATCACGGCAGCGGTCTAGTATACACCATCCAATAAAGGTATGTTAATTCACATATTATGCAGAGGAACGAAAATCGTAGTCTTTCATTAAAAAATACTTTTCGTTTTCGCCCGGCTTTTAAAAGCTTATAAACAAACTGATGGATATGTAAAACACATGTTTAATGTGAAGTGAATAAACATATTAAATAATGGTCGTGAAAGTCGTGAAAGTTTAATGTACACCGCCCATTGAAGGTATGTGAATTCTCATGTTTTGCAGAGGAAAGAAAATCATGCTCTTTCATTAATAAAATTTTCCTTCGGGAGCCGATGACAAAGGCCCGACATGCTACAAGATGCAAGTGGTGCTCGCGGGATCCTGGAAATTTTTTTCACACAGGAACCGATGACAAAGGCCCAACATGCTGCGAGATGCGAGTGGTGCTCGTGGGACCCCCTAAGTGGCTGCGGGACTGCCGTAGGACAGCTTATGTGCATGGAAAGAGTGAGAGTGAGTGTGGGAAAATTCCGTGGTATAAGAGCGAGGGAGAAAGAAAACCGTGGAGTGGATCGTGTGAATGAGAGGTGTGCGAAACACAGCAGGACAGCCCGTGTCAGCCGTGTGCACAAGTGGTGTGAAAACCGCGGGACATCCCGTATGCATAAGTGGTGGGAAATCAACGGGATGTCCTGTGTGCAGAGATGGTTGAGGAAAGTCCCATGTTGCAAAAGTGGGCGCAGCGAAGCTCATGGGGCGATCGTATACAAGTGACGTCTGCGGGGATCCCTTTTATCTCCACTCCCTTTCAAGGCTTCTTCTTCTGAATCCTTTCATCTCCACTGCCTTTCAAAGCGTGGGTCAGGTGCCCGTTCGAAGCGGGGCGTCATGGTACCAGGCAATAACTGCTCACAGTTATAAAGCATAGCACCTCTAGTTTTTCTTATGTTTGTTGACTTTATCAATAAAACAACATGTTTAGTCATTGATGTGAAACTTTGGCAGATTTAGTGAAATAGTCATTTTGGAGATCCAAAAATACCCCAGTTGGTAAGATTAGGTCGTAAAATATGTTGGTAGGACTCTGGTTAAACAAATGGAATTTTTTTTTTTTTTTTAATTAAGATTTCAAGTTTGTTTCTCAGTTTAACATTGCGATGCAACATTTTGAATAAACACAAGTTTTTATTCATAGTAATCGTAAGCATGTAGTTGGTCCTGAAAGCTAAACCAATAAACTATGTTTGAAACTGAATCGTGTTGTATAATCGTGTTGCATCAAGGGGACTATATGTGATAAGTTACAGGAAATATGTATTGATAAATATGTGAAATAAACCTGCCAGTTTTTCCATAATCCAGTTGGCTGGTAATGGAATCAACTGCAGAACAAAGGTATCAGATCATCAAACAACATCTTTCCAGCATCTGGTACTTACATTGAGAATGACCATTCGCAGCTGTTTCTGTGCAGGACTGGATGCCATTTCCTACATGGATACATGATGGAAAATATATTAAAAAAAATTAATACTAATGTTTTGTATGAAAGCATTGGTCCTGATGAAGGCCTCCTTCAATGTAGACATCCTAAATTTGATAGCAAGCACAACACTTGAAATACATGCAACTAACAAACTGTTCTTTGACATTCAAACATGCAAATTAGACTTCATTTAAGAATAAAATAATTTTATGTTCCCCTAAGATTCGTTAAATGCACGCTATAGATGTCGTGAGATCCCCCTATGAAGATATGTTTTAATGTCGTTCATAAAAACATTGCGATGCTTTAATAAGAGAATGAATGCATATAATAAATAAAAAAAATACCAAGGAGAATTAAAAATCTCAATGTCACAAAAGAACCTCTTAGACAAAAAAAGTAACAATCACAAAGGAATTAAATAAATATTCCATGTGTCTGTCTGTGGTTGTGTAAGTCTGCTTCTGTTTATTAAGAAATTAAAAGAGAAACAGCGAGAAAGAAAGAAAGAAGAGAGAGAGAGAGAGAGAGAGAGAGAGAGAGAGAGAGAGAGAGAGAGAGAGAGAGAGAAGAGAGAGAGAGAGAGAGAGAGAGAGAGAGAGAGAGAGAGAGAGAGAGAGAGAGAGAGAGAGAGAGAGAGAGAGGAGAGAGAGAGAGAGAGAAGAGAGAGAGAGAGAGAGAGAGAGAGAGAGAGAGAGAGAGAGAAGAGAGAGAGAGAGAGAGAGAGAGAGAGGAGAGAGAGAGAGAGAGAGAGAGAGAGAGAGAGAGAGAGAGAGAGAGAGAGAGAGAGAGAGAGAGAGAGAGAGAGAGAGAGAGAGAGGAGAGAAGAGAGAGAAGAGAGAGAGAGAGAAAAGGTCGCTCAAGAGAGGGGCGACTGTAGATGTTTGTGTGTGAACAGAAAAGTTAATCTGATAATGCTAAATAAATAAATAAATAAATAAGGACAGGCAGTGGACAAAAAAAAATGGAAACACTAATGTAAAGTCACTTAATAGTGCGTTGGGCCACCAGCGTGGCCAGTACGGCCTGTGTGCGCCATGGCATAGAGTCCACCAGCATCTGGAATTCTTCAGGAAGGATGCAGCACCATTCTTCCACGAGAAAGTCAATCATCTCACACCTGTTTGATGGAGGTAGAAAACGCAGTTTCAGGTGTCGTTCCATAATATCCCATAAATGGTCGATTGGGTTCAGATCTGATGACTGAAAGGGCATGATATATGTATAACATCAGTGTCATGCTCATCAAACCATTGGGTGACCACACGTGCTCTGTGGATGGGGACATTGCCATCTTGGAAGACACTCCTCCTGTGAGGAAAGAAATTCGGCAACATGGGGTGAAGATGATCACTCAGTATCATTAAGTAGTGATTGGCATTGACCTTGCCTTCTAAGGGAATGACTGCACCCAAACCATGCCAGGAAAATGTGCCCCACAACATTACAGAACCACCAGAATCCTTCACTGTTGGAACGAAGCACTGAGGGTTGTAGAGTTCTTCAGGTTGGCGCCACACGTGCAGTCGTCCGTTTGTCGAGAACATGGTGAAGGATGATTCATGTCACCACCATATCACATTTCTCCATGCTCAGTAGTCCATTGCCTGTGCTCTTTGCACCACTGGACTCGCAAATGTGCATTGCCAGGTGTGGCGAGTGGTTTGTGCACTGCAACCCGACTATGGTATCCCGCTCTGTGGAGTTCTCTGTGGGCCGTTTTTTATGAAACTGGCTGCTCGCACACCAAGTTGAAATTCAGTCAATTAATTGATCTGTAGTTACTTGCCTGCTTTGCCTTGCACTTCAAATTAATGCATGGATATCACAATCCTAGCGTATGTGCTTCTGCCCACTTTTGCTCTTTGTTGATGATGTCTTTCTCTCAGAGTTCCATGCCGACATCACCTTAGACACCGTTGCTTGTGAAACATCAGCAAGTTGAGCTATCAATTCGTCAGTGAAGCTCCTGCCAACACACCTCAACAATCACCCCTCTTTTAAAGTCACTGAGGTCTCCTCTTGCATCAATGCCAGCCATAATTATAAGCAATCAGGCCTGTGCAGCATTTTTATAGATGATCCTAAGCATGCTGGGACGTTATTTGCTTAAGTAACACATAGGCCACACCTGTGTGGAAGCTGTTGGTTTCAATATACTTGGTGTCACTCATTTACCCAGGTATTTCCATTTTTTTGTCCACTACCTGTAGATCTCAGTTAGCTGAGCTGAGAAAAATGGAAGAACGGCAAAGAAGACACAAGCTGACTGGAAAGCACCACTAATTGTACAGCATTGTCACAAGCAGTGGAGGGTGAGGCAGGTGGAGAAATGTGAACACGTAAGCAAGCACAAAGTTTAAAGTAGACATACTTACAAAGAGCAAAGTTTTAGTGTCGTTAAGTGCCTTATCCTCAGCTGCCTCAGCGAGCCATCGCAGCTGCACAAAGCAGCAGCCAGGCAGTGCAGAAAATCAGAGTTTGGAATTAGTGGATCAAAATGACATGGACAATGAGTAAAAGCACTGCCTAGAAAAAGCATATAAGTAAAACTACTAAAAGCTACTTTCTTCATATTAATTAAAAATACAGTACACAGAGAAAGACCCAAATTAACACATAATGACGACTGTTTCTAACCCATACAGACAATTATTACCTCCACCGCTGAAGGTGGATGGACATTGTGTTTTCACTCATTTATCTGTCTGTCTGTCTGTGCGCAGGATATCTCAAAAAGTTATGGATGGATTCGGACAAAACTTGGTGGACAGGTCGGATGTGTGACAAGGACAAATTGATTAGATATTTGTTGAGGTCTGTATGCAGATCTGGCCTATCAATGGGATTCAAACACATAAACTGTTCAGCATGGTGGAGGTATGTGCTCTACTCAGCACTCGGTAGACACACACAAAAATAAATATCAGCAGATATACTCTGACAAATGGGAGAATGACAAAAGAGCAGAAAGAATTAAAAAAAAAAGAGCTTGACAGGATAGGGATCGACAAGGAAGGCTTTTTGGAATGGCTAAGAAGAGGTCAAATGAATTGGGATGGAAAACGAGTCAGCATAAATGCCCAAGACCAAGGATACGACACTCATGCCTTTAAGAAAATAGCAGGATTGAGTCAATCAGACAAATGTAGGTTTTGTGGGTAAGAAACAGAAAGTATCAGTCACTTCCTTTCGGGATGTAAAAAAACTCATGTCGGAACAGCTGTACACAGAAAGACATGACAGCATCTGTAGAGGAATCCACTGGCACATCTGTAAACATTTCAACATCCCAATCCCACAACAATCATGGAAAAACAAACCAAGTCCGATTCTTGAAATGAACATATAATGCTCATGCATGACAAGATAATCCCATCAAGTGTGGACATTGCAAACAAGGCATTGCGTCTGGAATTAGTGTTCAAACACAAACATAGGGGCAATACCAC
>CM068962.1:118471797-118484769 GCA_035128595.1 Eptatretus atami | reverse complement strand
TAGGCGCTCACCTGGTAGCGGCAGGATAAGATAACCAGGGAGCCACTGGTTGGCTTGGATTACCCACAAAATATGTAACGGAGAAGAAAGTAAACACCTATGGATAATTTTTAATGCCGTGAACAATCTTTGATACATCATGGGTGATGAAGGTTGTGGGAGTTTCATCAGAATTGTGTGTATAGTTTCTGAGAAAAAAGCATACCATTTTGGGGGAACCTCCCCCCCCCCCCACCCCACCACATAGACCCGTTTGGCCTCGAATTTGTTAATGACGTAAGCAAACTCTGGTACATGGATGATGAAGGTTGTGGTCAAGTTTCATCAGAATTGTATGTGTAGTTTCTGAGAAGAAAGCAAATACTATTTGGGGGGCAACCCCATAGACTCCTTCGGGCCTGATTTTTTATATGCCATGAACAAGTTTGGCAAATACACAGTGATGAAAGTTGTGGTAAAGTTTCATCGAAATTGTATGTGTAGTTTCAGAGAAGTTGCAAGGATATGTGGACGGACGGAACGTGCCATGCCATAAGCTCCCGGAACACGTTCCTAAAAAGCAAAACTCAGTTGTTGACCGAGATTTCAGTTCCCAATGACTTTGGACTAGGTCAGGTCAGGTATGGAGCATGCGCCGGAGCAGCGCGTCGCTGCGACCACTTTTCGCCGGTACTCCAGGGCCTCCTTCTGGCGATCCCCCAGGCAGACGCCTGCCACCCATCTCCTTGAGATGCTGATCAACCTGCTGCAACAACAAGGCACGCTGTCATCCCTTGGCCTCTCCACTCATGAGGCTTCACTGAGAGACATGGTGAGCAAGTAGCGTCAGGAAAACGAGCCACATGTCCATACAGCCGCAGCTGATGCTCACGGACTATGCAGGTAACAAATCTCATTTGAGTCTCTCTCAGCAACCCGTTCATTGGACACAAAGTCCAACCAGCGATAGCCAAGGATTCTCCAAAGAGACTGGTACCAAAGGAATTAAGTCTCCGTCTCAGATCCCTGTCAGAGTCAAAGTCTCACATTCACAGAGCAAGACTGGAACACCAAGGACCTGAAGACTCGGACTTTCGTCTCCGCACAGGTACCGGCAGCGCCACACTCCATGATCCAGTGAATGCTGATTCTGCGGCCGACTCAGACGTCTGTTGACTCTCTGGTTCACAGCCAGCAGTGACATGAAAATCACTGCCAAGGAAAGTGAATCTCTCCGTGACCTAACATCTTGCCACAAACAGGTACAGACAGGATAGCAGCATCCAAGATGTCATTGAAAGCTGGATTTAGTTTTGACCAGGAACCTAATCCCATGGTTCCGACTCCTCATTCAGCACCTCGATGGCCCCAAAGATATCTAAGTCTCTGCAAAGATGACTGCATCATCTGAAGAAATCAGAGTTCAGAGATCTTGACATTCCCAACGATGCACCGCAGCTTGATATTTCCGACATCTTCCTCAGAATCCAGTCCATACAATGCTGAAAGTGTGGGGCAAGTACACACCCCTGACAAAGCCGTAACAACTGGAATAAGTCAGAGATGTATCACCATATCTCATAGCACTTTCAGTTCCAGAGTATAGTTCAAGACTCAGATTGATCTAGTTTTGGTGGCACCCCACACAGACCAAGAATGCTCCAGAGGGCATCCCGATTCACTGAATAAAAGCTTTACAGAGATCAACATCGCTGCAAGCCCCCTGCCGAAACTCTAGTCTGCGTTAGTGAGGACTGTAGATCCAAGAAAAAAAAATAGCAAGGATACAGTCAATTGTTGACCTCTTTGGTGTAAAGCCTGACTGTCTGGAACTGGTGCTCAAGCAGATGGTGGCAAAGACCTTGCCGGGACTGAGAGCAGCATCACCCCTCGGTAGTTGTTGCAGTCTTGGTGATCACCATTCCCTTTCCAGAGAGGGACAAAAGGCCCCTCTTCCAGTCAGTTGGGATGATGCCTGTTTTCCAGCAGAGCACAGAACTGCATGCAATGACATGAGTGCAGCATTTCCACCAGCCTTGAGAAGTTCAATATGGATGCCACAGATCCAAAGCTTCACCCCATTTAACCGGTTCACCACAGTCTGTGTCCACAAACGAAGGTGGACCACAGTTGATTGGAGGTCAGCAATGGGGTAGAACCCTCGTGACATCCAACTCGACAGCTGGTGGATCAGCCTGTACAGCCCCGCAAAGTAACTGGCCAGCGGGCTTAGCTTACGGACTCCGCTGTCAAGAACCCCACCTCTGCTCTAACTGCAGTACACGAGGGACGGTTTGGAGAAACGTAATGTGCGAATTCCTCGGTAAGCAGGATGAGAATACTTTACCACAGGTGATGCTCTACCCCCTCACAGATTCCTCGCACATAGGCTCCTTTCACCCTTGGTGCACGTACAGTTTTACGCCTCAGCCAGTCTTCAGCCTGGCCTGCGACTCTGGTCAATGGTATCCAGTGTCCGTTGAGAGATAAAATTCTTCTTCGCCCGATGTTGAGTTCCAAGACATCCACCAGCACATCAAGGACGTGTCTTAAAGGCATTCCACAACTCTTCAGGTCCCTCAAAGCACCCAGACCCCCCCCCCCCAAAAAAAATCTCACTCAGCCTGTTCGCAAACTCTTCAGCTACTCTCTCATCTTGAGCTTGCCAACATCCAGCCTAGGCTGGGATGGTACCATTCTCCTGGATTAAGCTGCAACTTCAGAGTTGCTACAAGAAGCTGTGGTCAGTATTGAGGAACTGAGCACTCCAGTAGACCTTGCCGTTCTGGTCATCCTCCAGCGACATCAACGAGCACATGGTCAATCTCCTTTGCCCACCACCAGCGTTGGAATCCAAGTCCAGAAATGAGCCTGTGGGCACTGAAACCATGAACCAGCCACCCTAAGTCCATGACTTCTTGCAAAGTCAAGGAACTTAGTGCTATTCTGGTTCACGTTCCAAACCCATGGGACCACACACGTCTCATAACCATCCCTATCAGTTCCAGTCGATGCACTGAAATCCCCATGACCAGAAGAGTATCTCGCCTGGGCACTGATCAACCACAGACTCGAGCGTGGCATAGAATGCGTCCTTCATGTGAGATCACTTGCCTCAGTCGGAGCATATACAGAGACCAGGAAATGACACCCAAGGAGTGACGAATCCTCGAGTCTATATACGTTCGTAAACACGCTCGTTGGTTTACCTCAATTATATGGAGTCAGCTTATTGGACACAGATGCAGCAACCACTTGGGAATGGTAACATCAGAGCGACCAGACCAAATAGTGTAACCACCCGCCATGATCTCGCTGCAATCCATCTCCGAACCTCAGAGAGTGCTGCAATACTGATGTCCAAACGCTTGAGCTCAGATGATAACAGAGACAGGTGATCATCCTCTCTTTGGATAGGCATTCAGGCACCCCCGAAGGACCGCCTCAGGTTAACCAAGGGACCGCCGTCTGGTGGACAACACCTCGCACCACCCTGAACACACACTACCGCAATCTGACCCGAAGGTTACCCTGTGGTTTCCTATCATCAAATATTGGGGTCCAAAGGTTTGCCCCAATCCCGTCATCGGTGAGCTACCCTGTGAAGGCATTGCATAGAGGTACTCCCAGGAGTGGATTTTAAATGCTACAGAAATCAGGAAAATGACCAAATACAAGATCTGAAAATGATGGCGAAGGATTTGAAATTGAAGAAAGCTGAATTGTACCAGTGATGTTGGAGCTTCAGGAATTCTAAAGAAAACCCTAACGAGTGCATAAAATCATTCCAGGGAATGATGGTTTGGCTCAGTGTTAGGGTGGCGCTTGGGATCCTAGGGTCCTCAGTTCAAGCCCCGTTAGCCGTAATTAATACACCAGGGGTTGACTCAGCTGTCATCCTTCGAGGTCGGAAAATGAGTACCAGTGTGTACTGTGAGGCACTGCATCAGCACACAGTCACGCTTCCAAGAAATGATAGCTCCCGGCAGCTAAGTGCCATACGCAAGAAGAGTTCCAGGAATACCATGACAAACAAGCTACAAGTGAAGCTATCAGAGTTCAGTGAAGATCTGAAAAGAGTCCTTGGAACGAGGCTATGAGAACGAAGTTTCACAGTTTGCTTCATTATAATGATCCTTTACCAAAAAGGAAGTAGAGATTTTTGACATTCTGGAGACCTTTCTCCCACTCCTGAAACCCACAAATGGAGATAAACCAAACAGATAAGCATATACAGCAAAGTTGAAGACAAAATGAAGGAGACTTGGGCGATATGATAGTGTGGGGGGAATGAGGGGTAGGCAGAGACCGCAGATTTTGTATCGACTCTGCATAGTTTACCTGCTTGGCCTCATCTGGCTTCAGCGCATTGCACTTGAGAAGAGCCGCATTCGTGTTTTTGTATTCCGATTGACCTGCTCAAACAAGAAAACATAAAGACAAAATATATAAAAAGAAAAGTTGTTGAACGAAGCGTACGAAGGTACTGTGATTACTGTGTTTTTGAAAGGCTTGAAAAGCTCCTTATGACTTGATGTACGCCGGAAAAAGATCATACACTAAACATGATAAGATAAAATTACGTTTTAAAAGCAATTTCACCAAGAAATATTAAACTTTTGTGCACCTTATACAAATCAAAAAGAAAATTGCTTGTTTGAACGGTTTTTAGTCTATCATTATAATTAGCCATGAAATAATTAGCATACACAACTATTTTGGGAAAATAATCGTGAGTATTAGTAAAAAAATCTTCTTTGAACTTCAAATTGAAAACGGTTAACATACAGATCGTTTGACCTAATGCACTTTTGAAACTTAAACCATAATGACAAAACTTATGTGGAGCACAGTTGGCTTAATGGCTAAAAGGTACAACGATGCATCAGTAGAGCGCCACTCCGCCAGTATATGCCTATCCATGAGAACATCGGCCGATCAATACATTTTTGAAACATCATAACTTTGTACGTAACTATATGCGTTTTGGCCCTCTCTCAATGGTGAAGAATTTACTTTCAATTCTAACTAATATCGTCCAGATCTGAACCAGATCTTCACCAAACATCGAATCAATTCTTATTATTAGCATTTAAAAGCATATTGGTCCCATCATATTCTCAGTGAGTGGTACCTGCAAGTTTTCCTTTGCAAGCTCTTCACAAGAGTTCCTCATACTACAAGACTGTACGATTTAATCCCTCAAATTCCAATTCAAAGGACAAAAAAAGCACTCATACATTCAAACTACAGGACCGTATTGAGCAATTCATGAGTTGTTCAGCATTGTACAAATATATCAACATTCTTTCTTCACATGCTGTTCTCTAGCATCAATTTAGTTTATTCCTGACATCTTCTCTTGCAAACCCAACATTGATAGATACTTTTTAAACCAAATATACATCTTCTTCTCAGCAATGGGAATTTTCTTCTCAACCAGCTGGCAAGGACTGAAGAGTCCCTCATGCCAATTCATCGACTCACTGTATAGAAAGCACATTGATGTGTATTTCTGCAATACTTATGAGCACTGGTATCTATCGACAATTTATTGAGCAATGCCTTGTCTGGTTTATGCAGACAGCCATGCTCACATTAGACAACTTTTAGGTCATTCTCTTCGAGCATGACCTAATAATATGGTTGGTGATGGAGAAGGTAGATCCTCGTCACAATGAAGTTGAAGTGGGAGATCTGGTCATTAGTGATCACTGATAGAGGTCGATGAACATACACGTGGTATGACTTTCAAGGTCACCGAGTCAGGTCAGGTCACCGAGCCTTTGAAGTTGCGAACAATGACAATTTCAAATTCTATCTTCGCCATTTTACTCAGCGATCATTGAATTTGATTGGCATATGAATCTATGAAACAATATCTAAATTTGGGTCGGGCGGATTTTCGATATTCGCTTTCGTGTCACGTGACTTCAAAGTTGGCAAAAAATGCGAAATGACGATTTCAAAATCTATTCCTCCTACATTTCTCAAGCGATTGAATTGATTGTGGCATATAAATCTATGGAAAATATCTAAATTTGTCGGGCCGGATTTTCGATATTGCTTCGTTTTGTTCACGTGACTTCAAAGTTGGAAAATGCGAAAATGACGATTCAAATATATCTCCTCCTACATTTCTCAACGATCTTGATTTGATTGTGGCTATGAATCTATGGGACAATATTAAATTTTGTTGGGCCGGATTTCGATATCGCTTTCGCGTCACGTGACTTCAAAGTTTGCAAAAACTGCCACCTTCAGGAGGCTATAATTTCTCGCAGAGATGACCGTCACTCCGCCGGGGTAATTTTTTTTTTACTATTTTGCTGATGCAACCAATATCACAATTCTAAAAAATAACAACATTCTCCTGCAATGTCACTCAATTTTGACTTGGGAGGGATATGGGGGATCTGTGTCCAACATGATATAAATGCCTTCAATCCTCCCTCCGCAATCTGTCCTGGCCAACATGACAGAAGCTTATCAGCATCACCATCTACAAACCTTTCTTGGAGTGACCATATTTCACTGCTGTATTCAAAGTCAGACAACTACTGAACATTCTGCTGTGCTAAGTCATTATGTACAATGCTTTGAGATTTTATGTGAAATGATACCATTTTTGGTCTCCTGCCTGCATCTTCGAAAGTTGTAACATCACCCTATTACAGAAGCTCGAAGTCTCATCCTTGTAAGACTGGTCAGACTCTCTCCATCATATTCAAAGTGGTAGTGTCTATCATTGCTGCAACGACTCAGGCATTATTCTTTTCCAACTCTAGAATCTTGATCATCAGTTTGCTTTGGTCACAGCTATTCTACCATGGGCATGTTCCTTTTAAATCAACAATGAATAGATGCTTAAATGTCCAATGAGAGATGAAGTTTATCTCTCTCTCTCTCTCTCTTCTCTCTTCTCTCTCTCTCTCTCTCTCTCTCTCTTCTCTCTCTGTTGAGCAACCAACTTTCCTTTCTAAGCTCTTGCTAATAGGGTTACAGTGGGCCTCTAATTGATATGGTTATTAGATGTTTCTATGCAAATGAAAAAAAATTGCGTGGAGACTTCCATCTCAAAAATCTCGCTTTAAGGATGCATCAATCAAGCAGTACTTTAGGGCCACTTTCTTCGGTCTACATGATATGACTGTCTCTTCCTATCCTGACTTGAACCTCGAAAAGCATCGTCAGTCTCTGTAGAGAAGATAGCACAACTATTGTCAATAAATGTCATTCTCTCTATCGAAAAGTCAAGCATCAGTCCTGCAACCCTGGGTCTCCTGAAGATCCAACAAATGGTCAACTATTTGGCATGGACGCGAAGGCAGCGAGTGCATTCTGCAACAGTCAGACATCATGCTAGAGTTTCCAGTTGTAAAGAGGGAGATTAATACCTGAGGGGAATGGGAGTCAAGGAGAGATGCCGGATTGCGGATACTGGGAAAGGGGGAATGTGCGAAAACCGGAGCTGATTAGAGCGAAACCGGAAGGGGAAGAGGAGTCCTGAATCGGGAGGAGACACACAGGAGACGGTGGAGAAGGAGACGAAGGGACAATGGAAGCTCGGAGAGGCGAAAGCTGATTTGGGCCGTATCTGCATGGAGACAGGTTAAGATTCAGCAATTCATGTATTATTGAGTATGTCCATAATTGGGTGGTGCAGCTGCTCCGTCTTTGATTTCCCAAGACGCCAGGGTTTTGTTATTGGCTGTGTCAAGGACAGGAGGCGAATCCCAGGTATGTTCTCATCCCTGCAGGCAGGTTTTCTAAACTTCGCTATGGTCCATGCTCCTTCCATTATCTCATATCATCAGTCTCAAAGCATACCCAGTTGTGTGTGCTCTGTCCATGAATCCTCAACGACTCATCCTTCAATTCTATTGACTCTCACCCATCCTTGATCACCTTTAATTTTTGTATACCTTGTGAGTCGTATGAGAATAACACAATGTAATCTAAGGGTCATGGACAAGAGGGTGTGAGTGAGGAAACAGGGGAACAGAGACATTGGATATCGTGGAAGAAGGAGAGATGGGGGGACATGATGGAATACAAGATGGACATTGATTTCAGGAAGGAAAGAGGGAATTTGAAGAGGTGGGTGTTGGGTGAATTACGGGGTAAAGATCGAGGATTTGGTTGAGGACAAAAGTGGTGGTGTGAACAGCTGTTTTGAGGCCTGAGAGGAAGAATGGGATGTACAGAGGAGGAATTTATTCAAAGATGGGAAAAAAGGAATGAAAGTGAAGGGTGGCGTGATTCGTGATTTTGGTAGATTTAACAGAAGGGGTTGGGACTTGAGGCCGTCGAAATGTCTTTTCAATAATTGTGGAATAGACCTCTGTGTCGGTTATTCATGCCATTAAAAATCCAACTTCAAGATGCTGCCATGATACATTCATTCTTTCTCGTGCATACGAATGCAATCTATATACTCTTACTACCCCATCTCACCAACCATCTTCCTTTAATACTCTGCCATTCTTCTATTACATCAGTTTCTTTCTCTGTGAAATATTGGCGTCTGTAATCTGCTGCTTTCTGGTGTTCAGGTCCTCCATGAGCCTAGATTTCTTTGGAAGGGAATAGATTCAAACAGCAGCTTTCCGTTGAAATTAATAACCTTGAATAATGAACCTAATGCAATAAATCATATGTAGTTTTAAAACATGAAAAACCAGAGAAGAGCAGAATACATTTGTGAGGTGGTTTGTGAGGTGAACCAGTGATCTCGTGAGACACCTTGTTAAAGTTGTGCTTTGACACATGCTTCAGGATGCGCAATGGTAACTTGAGAGTGTCAATCTAGGCTGGTAGCGCACGTAACCTGCAATCTATGAACATTGTGTTGGGCAAAGTTTAAACAAACAGGTGGGTCAATGCGGGCAAACCAACAAGTGCTGTTTGTTTAATAAGCAATAAAGAGTATATATATTTATAGCAAATATAAAGATGAGCATCCCAACAAAATAATATACAAGGAAATATGGGAAAACACTTGATCTCACTCTCACATGGTTTTCATACACAATATTAACTTATCATCAAATTATCCTATTGTACATGCCCCTCCATCATCTCCAGGAGTGGCACGATGAAGGCTTGTGGTCCAGGCGATGACGCGCACGAAAGGCGTCCGGTTTCTATCAGTTTGTTTTCTGTTTCTTGGTTTGTTTGTTTGTTTGTTGTCTAGTATATTCAGCATCCTATTGAGTGGGAAGCTGATATTGAGGAGCAACATCAACAGTCCTTTTGGCAAAACGGTACTTTTTTTTTTTGGATTTATTAAGTATTCATTATTAAATCAATTTCTCAACTTCGGTTCACAAAATTAGTAGACGTTGGAACGCAAAGAAATGGTCTTAGATTATCGAATGATGCAACTACTGCTTGAAAGGAATGGAAATCATGTCGAAATTCACAACTAATTTTGTTCAAGTCTGATTTCAACAAAATTTTTGCCCATAGCTTGAATATGTACTTATAACGGTAATATTTTTCGATTTCTTTATTAGAATATATTACGGGTTTCAAACGCGGAATGAAGAGCCACCTTTCCTGCAGATAAAGAAGCATTGTCCAGACGACATAATGAGGAGGATGAAGTTGTCACAATAAGGTGTTAAAAGTATTTAGCAACTTCTATAGCTTGCGATGTTCGTCTAATCTTGGGAGACAGAATAATGAAGGAATGAAAAAATAGACTCGCAAAGCAGGCGTTAACCTGCAGCCATGGCATTGTAAAGAGCGTGATTCCGATGATGCAGTCAGTTAGAGCAGTTGGATCAGCTTAATCGAAAATCAATTCAGACTTTAAGAATTGGTTACCGTGGGCTAGTGAAATCGACGCGCCCATTTTCGAAAGGAATCCTTACTCACTCCAAATACACTCAAAAATGCATTTATCGAAGACAAGCCGTTCTCGAATTGACGAAAAACATTTCACGAGACTGCGTGGCGTCACCACTGGAAAATCGAGCACGCCCAATTTTCGAAGGAACTTCTTATCCAACCAACATACCGCAAATGGATTTAATCGACAGGTTCTCCTCGAACTCGACGGAACCAATTTCTAGATGGCATGCAATGTGAGGCACAATGAAATCGAGACGACCCATTTTCGAAAGTGAACCTTCCTACCACCCACAACATACCTGCAAAAATGAGAATTTAATCGACAATGCTTCTCCTCAATCACTGAAACAATTTCAAGATGCTGCCATGGAGCACAATGAAACGCAGCAGCCCATTTTCGAAAGGAATTCCTCTACTCCCCACATACCTCAAAATGGATTTATCAGAAAAGTTCTCTCGAAACTTGACGAACCAGAAGTTGACGGGACGCCCGAACCCGAAGTATGACTTTGAACTCTTGTGATTGAAAGTGGTCAATCAAACACGGGTTATATCGTCATGTTCTCAAGATATACTCTTATAAAATTGCAATGATCCAGCCATCGCTTCAGGGAGATAGCCTATTTCCTAGTTTTTCAAGTTGGCCCCTGGTGCCCTAGCCGAGAATATCATTGCGCTCATATTCGAAAGGAACCTTCCTACCAGCCAACACCACTGCAATATGGATTATATCGGAACAAGGTTCTCCTCGCATGGACGGGACGCCGGACGCTGTGACGAAATACCTGAGCATTCGGGCTGAGGTAAAGGTAAAGTAGTAATATTAATTTTACTTTTTATCATACAAACTTTATTTAAAATCTAATATTGCTTCAGAAATCTTGTTTCCATAAGTAAGTGTTCATGCCAATTGAAGACTTTCATGATGCAACAATTCGAGAAGAGGAAGTGGAAAGGAAGACGAATTGCATGGCTAGCTGGTGGATGGGCAATTTTAATAAGTCTGTACACTTTAACCTCTTCTTGGTGAGGAAGGTGTTTATTATCAAGGCAAGACAAGTTCAAAGTCATACACACCTGATGGTGTAATGATAAAGTGTGAAGGGTCAGATTTGAGATTGCCGTCATACCAAGACTGACAATGGTTGTTGCTGGCTCCTTTCTTGACGTTCAGAGTTAAAAATGATAGAGCAGGCAAACAGGTAGGTATGAATGCAGGCTTGATAGGCCTAGATTGGCCTCTCCGCGTTGAAGTTCCTTGTACGGGAACACACACACCACACACGTATTATATATATATCTATTTATATATTATATATAATATATATAATAAATTATGTATCATCCCAGTATTATATATATATATATTGTATGTTGTACTCGGATATATCATACGAATTAACTATACATAAAACATACAAGCAAGTGTTTTATAAGTTTCTGACATAGACAATTTCCGCAAATTTGCTGTACCTTATTGTTCAGTCGCATTCGATAAAAAATAAATAAAAAAAAAAAACAAAAAAAAAAAAAAAAAAAAAACACAAAAAAAAAACAAAGACAAAAAAATAAAAAAAAAAGAAAAAAAATCAACAAAAAAAAAAAAAAAAAATAAAATAAAAAAGAAAAAAAAAAAAAAACAAAAAAACAAAAAAAAAATAATAAAAAAAAAATAAAAAAAAACAAAAAAATAAACGAAAAAAAAAAAAAAAAAAAAAAAAAAAAAAAAAAAAAAAAAAAAAAAAAAAAAAAAAAAAAAAAAAAAAAAAAAAAAAAAAAAAAAAAAAAAAAACTTTTAAACATTGATGATTTGTGTGGACATGAAATAACGAATTTTGGCAATGCGTTGTTGTATGTGTGTGTGTGCTGTGTGTGGTGTGTGTTGTGTGGGGGGGGGGGGGGGGGGGTGCCGCTCCTTGGGAGAGAGGGGAGAGTTTGGCTTGCGCAAGGCTTCATGTTCGAACGGTGATTTCTCGGCAGGCATGAACCCATCCATTGAAATATTACATTTTCAAATGGCAGAATCGAAAATAATATCCAAGGTCTAATTCTCCTGGAAATACAATGACATGTAAGGATGTTTGCATGCTCCTGTCCTTTGAAAGGACGAATTTGGCCCATATTCGCCATATTGCACACCAGAATAATTTTTTCTACGCTTTATACAATGATATTCTTTGATGTTTACTGAATTTTAAATAATCAATCTTGCCGAATGACCGAACGGTGGTTGCAATAATTTAGGTGATTACCGTGTCGAGTGAAACTCATTATCTTATTCCTCTCATTCCTTTTCTTTGGCTGCCAGCTTGTATAGTGTTGCGAATTGCGCCGTCAGGCGTGCGATGGCACTGCCCGAATCGCGGCCGCTTCGCCCACGGACGGACATTCAGTCGTGACCTCGGCTAACGCCGGGATCAGTCACGGGTGGACTTTGCTCACACAACTCAGTTATCATTCACCCGCGCGGAATGGGTGAATCGCCGAAAGTCGATAATCTAGAACCGACGGGTAACTACGAGGGGTTGTACTGCGCCACACGGCGACTTCGGGACACGATCCGCGTTTAAGCGGCTCGTTCCGGCTAACGGGATAACCGAGCGGTGTTATGTCGGCCTTGAGGTTCGTTAATTTCGGCGCTCCGCGCCCACGCTGAACTTTACATGAAACAAGATGGAGACCGCACGAAGGAAGGACGCGCGACAGGGGGGAAGACTTCACGACAGATTTTATTTACAAACGCACATAGAGCACACATATAGAACAGTATTCATAATGCACATATAAATAAAAAATAGACAACGACGAGCAGAGCTACACCGAAGACCACTCACGGACACTCACAATTCTACTTCACGAGACTGGCGCACACACACACGTTCACACAAACCCAAAGAAAAAAATTGGAAGTCGCTTCCTGTGGTGTTTAAGTTTGCGAACGTCACTCGCCAGTGGTCCGCGAGCTCTCTTTCCTCTCATAGCACTTTCAGTTCCAGAGTATAGTTCAGACATCAGATTGATCAGTTTTGGTGGCACCCCACACAGACCAAGAATGCTCCAGAGGGCATCCCGATTCACTGAATAAAACGCTTTACAGAGATCAACATCGGCTGCAAGCAGCCCCTGCCGAAACTC
>CM068962.1:118442388-118456130 GCA_035128595.1 Eptatretus atami | reverse complement strand
CGGTTGTGGTGAATTCGCCATGTTAAAAGATCGTGCCCCAAAGACATGCCGAATAAAACTGGTAATGGAAGCTTCCTCATTCCCAACAACTCCCCGTCCCAGATAATGCATCCATTACAGAAGCAGAAGCTTCCCATGAAGCACCTGATCCTGTTCCTATAAATAAAAGCACCAAAAGACCCTTTCCCCTTCTCAAATCACCACTAAACCCGGATCGAAATCCCTCGCTGCTTCAGCGGCTCCTCGCTCCTTTGCACAGGTGGCTACGGGGATTTGCCCCACAACACAGGCCCCATGTCCTTTCGGTTCCACCAGTTGGTTCCTCTTCTGAATCATCTGGTACCTCTAAAATGTTATGTTAACGACGCCAATGTTACTCCACCCGCCCCCCCCCCACCTCTTCTTCCTCCTCCTCCTTCTTCTTCTCCCCTTTGCTCTCTCTCCCTCCCCTCCCCTTGCCCCTCCTGCTTCTTCTTCTCCTCCCTGCTCTTCCCCCCCCTCCTTCCTTCTCTCCTCCACCCCCCTCCTCCCTCCCTGGTTTGCAACCTTCAACTATTACAACAAGTCCCCCCCCCCAGACTGGACTGACCCCCTCCATACTCTTTGAGCCATCTCAACCTTGCAGTACTTCTGTTAAAGTAGCAACATCGCTATCACTCCAGTAATGATACATCCAAGGATGAACCGCTAGAAGTGTTCCTCTACATCTTGGTCCCCCCCTCCTGAACAACCCTGGATATTGAGAAATGGCGAACGCCCTGAGGAAAATGAGGACGATATTCAGACGGTTGCTCCTCTCTGACGTCGAGTGCTTTTGGTGAGGAGCTCCCCCCAGATAGTAGTCTTGATACTGCAATTTTATTTGTGATATTATTTCTTTTTTTACAAAAAAAGTACTTAGTCCGAGTGACGCTATATATTTTTACCCAACTTGTGTGCTTTTGTCCAAAAAGCACAAATGATTGTTAAGAGAAGCTGCTGCTGCCATTTCCAGTGCTTTTTGCAAGGACTGAAGAAAATATATCCTTAAGCAAGAAGCACCTGAATGCATAAAAATTTCTTGATCTCCCTTTATTACGAGTATAACAAGTTTGAATATAACGGAGGGCGTAATCCTTACGTAAAAGTCCAAGCTATGCAGTAATTAATAATGTAAAGGTAAATTCTCTTTTACAAGAATCTCGGTGACTGCGAGTGTGCATGGCAGACTGCAGGCTGAAGTTGAAAGGCACTTGGTTTTTTAGTAACACAGCCTCGTGAGTGCCTAGTATGCTTTTTATTATCTCTGCACCGTCTTCCCATCTCCTCTCTTGTTTTTAAAGAAATTGTTCCTGTATTTTAGCTGTAATTGATTTTATACATAACGGCCAGCGGATATTTCAATGTTTATTGCCCCAAGTAACAGCACAGTCAGGACAACCTTCTTCACTAATCCTTTACTTTCCTTAATCATCTCACCCCCGATACCCTTTGTGTTTAGGTGGTTGATTTTTAATTGTATTTTAATGCTGTCAGAGATCGAACAGCCCTGAATCTCATCCAGCTAGTGCGAGGCCTTTGTCCACGCGTCTATAATATGTGAGTGCGACTACAGGAACGTTCAAAAATTTACTTGGTATCGTTGCCTGGAAAATAACATGTCGCCTTGCAAAGGCTTGATTAAATTTTACATTAGTCTCTCTTTTTTTTAAACCGTGTAAGTTTTACTGATATCATGCTTCCTGGCCTCATCATTTTTTTCCCCAGTCCTTAGAGGAATATTTCTCATTGTATTTTAACATTCTCTTCTTTTTAAATAATCATCTTTTTAAAAATTGGCTTCGAAATTCTAGAATCACGGAAGATTTCACAAATCCTTGCAATGGTGGATTATATAAAAGACACAAATCCGAGTTTCTGTAGCAATATAGGAATAACTTCACTATGTAGAACAAGCCAGGATAAGTTATTTAAAGAAAAAATCCTTCATTTACAAGATTGCACGATTAATATTGATAAGGATGTACGATGCCAGCGGCTTTATGAGAAACAAAGCCCAATTGAAATCGTTTAATTAAAGAAGATGCTCTCGGGAGTGCTAACCCGACTTAGAGTTAAAGCAAGTCTGTCGACTTCAGAAACTTGCTGCAAAGGCTTTTTAACTTTGAAAAAAACTAACAAAGTCTAATCGATTGCTGCTAAACTACGTTCAAGTGATGACAAATTATTGAAGACGATGCTCAGTTGAAGTGATTTATTCGGGATTTTTACAAGAATGTTTTTTCACAAAGAAAGAAAAGTAATGAACGAGCAATGCCTGATTTTACCCAAAATCGACCACAATTGGAAGAATCGGCAACAACACTCTTTAGAACAAGATTTTACTGTAGGTGAACTTTAATAGCTCTTAATGACCTTCATGATCATAAAGCACCTGCTCTGATGTTTACCTGTTGAATTTTATAAAGCATTCTGGGATTTGCTAGGACCAACACTATATGTTTTTAAAGTTGAGTTTTACAAGAAGGTTATTACCTCTAGTTGTCGCTGTGCAGTCATGTGCCTTTATCCCGAACAAAGGAGATTACAGACTTTACAGAATTGGAGGCTATTTCTCTGCTTTGTGCAGATTACAAAATCTTTTCCAAGGCCCTTGTTAAAATCGTTATAAAGCCTTTTCTCTTGCTTTTTAATACATTTTGATAATACATGTCTGTTGCTCTTCAAAAAAGAATGATAAGGTTGTGTTTTACTTGACCAAGAGAAAGCTTTTGATTCTATTAGCCATGAATATGTATTTTACACCTTAAAACTGTGTTGGTTTGGGACAACTTATATATCCCATGCTCATGTGTTATAATCATGGTAGCATTTATTAAAGTTAATAATAGCTGATGTGCACCATTGATGGTTGGAGAGCAGTCCGTCAAGGGTGTCCGCTATCGGGCATTCTCTACTCCTTCTGCATTGACCCATCCATATTCGCCTTCGTGCAAGCTACCAGGCTTTCCTGTGATGTCAACTGAAAGGCTAATTGCCATCTCAGCATATGCTGATGATGTGTGTGTCATGGTGCGTAATAGTGGTGATGTCACCATGTTATTAAATGACTTGGAAATTATCTTCGACATGCACAACTTTAAATAAAGTGGAACAAATGTAAAGCTCTATGGATTGGTCATACCCAGCTGTTGGTTTGCCTTCACTCTCAGAGACTTGCAGTGGGAGAAGGAAGGCATCCATTGTCTAGGTGTGTACATTGGCACCCAGCTTTTATGGCTAAGAATTAGTTAAATACGCTGTACCTGCAAATCATGTTCCCTTCTTTCCGCCAGTTACTTTACATCACTCGCATAACAGAAACTGTGATCCTGTCTTCCTCTTCATTTCCTCGTGTTGCTAAAAAGTGCCTGTACCACCTTTGTGTCACCATACGGCATCCTTATGTGTGCCAAAGATAGTTTGGATCCTGATGGAAGGGATGTTGCCTCCGGGTCCCCCCGTGCGCCACAATGGGCTGCCATTCTATGCCCCACCGATTGTAAAACGGACTGGTGATATCTCTTGGAGAATTTACATATGATATTACCTACCAATGTTTTATTACATCATTTTAATGTTTTAAATTCCATCTCATGCCCCTTTTGTATGGCCTCTGAAGATTTATATCACGCCTATGTTAACTGTGCAAGGACTGACCACCCTTTTTACCTTTTTTTCACAGTTGTGCTGTCACAAGAAAATTTAAATTTCTTTACGTGACTTTATTTTCGGATGCGCACTAAATTCAAAAATCATGTTGAATCTGCTCTCGCCAATTTTGTAATAGCTGAAGGGAAACTAGCAATTTATAAAACAAGGAAAGCTAAACTTCTTGCAAACTTTGATGATGATTACATTGTTTTAACAGTTTTTGAGGCCCTTGTCGTGACCAGATTACGTGCAGAATTAATTTTCACCAAAACATAAATAATTTAGAACTGTTTAAGCAGATATGGTTGACAGGAATGCATTGTGTAAAGTAGATCATAATGATCTTATTATTTCATTTTAACTGTGTACTTGACCTTTTTATTACGACTTGTTTTGAATGTTATGTGTAACTGTTTTTTATTAGCTTTGTAATAAATAAAGGTCCTCTGTCTGTCTCTCTCTCTAAGAGCAATTTCACCTTAAACAGAGCTAATGAAAACACGATAGGTTAAAATGTGCACCTGCAAATAAACAAAGACAATGCAACCACAAAAATATTCTGGAACCAAGACTCAACATCCTCGAGCAAAGTATTGATAGTCATACGGCTGGAACATCTCAACTTGCCTTCTTCACAAAAACTGATAGTCAGCGCTGTCCCAAGAAACAATGCCATGATCCATGAGTTCAAGGAAGGCAGTGAGGGCGTAGCAAGCATCTCACCAAAGCTGCATGACAGGACAATATGAACTGTTAACATACATTAGCAACATCATTTGTGTATTTAAATAAATAGATGCTTTTAAATATGGGATATCATCTGGATCCTCAAATTATTGCGATAAACTGGCTGGGCCAGATGAATCTCTGCAAGTGTAATCAATTTGAACAAAGACTTTCGGATCACTCTATACATTATCCATTTTGCCCTACTTCTGAAGACAACAATAACATCAAATCAGTGTAGGTTTATAAAGGGGAAGGACAGGGTTAAAACAAGGCTACTGGAGAAAAAGGAATTTGTTGCAAGCTGTTAGCAGAACCTTCTCAGAGCAGAAGAAACCAAAATGACCAGTGATCAATGCACTCCTCGACACATGGCAGGAAATAGAATAAAAGAAGGTTTTAGTAGCATTTCGCAGCAGTTAAGGACAGTCCAATAGCAGCTGAATAGAATATTTTCAAAGTAGGCTCAAAGCAGCAAAGAGAAAAAAAAAGGTGACAAGTTTCTCAAAACATCCTTACCAAGCCGTCATTATTCTTCTGCAATTTCACGAACGCTGGGAAAATGCAAACGCCAACTGAGGCCGATTCACACGATAAAGTTCAAGTGCCTTGGTTTTACTTATAGTAATGAAATTTACATTCTAATGGGACATTGACCATTTCATTTTCCCAAGTTTGCCAGAATCATCAAAGATAGTCCATATTCGAAAGGAATCAATGGGATATGGGAAACAAAAGCATTTATGTCTTTCAAAGACATTGAAAATACCAAGATGCAAAACAACCCAGCAAAGAGTACCATTGTCATGGTAACATCGATCATAGAAACTATACATCCATCATAGTAACTCTATAATAACATACAGTTAACTGTTAGTAATGCATAATTAACTATTAGTTTCTTTCTGTGGTGTAACAATTTTGGAGTTACATGCAGTTAAACAGCTTGACTGTAGTAAGAATACATCACTATCAATATCATTACTATACAGTCAGAACCTGACATCTTGCGGGGGATAAGTTCCTGAAAATGCCGCGAATGTCGGGGCATTGTTTTCAATGGAAAAGGGGGATAGGTTCCCAGTGGTTCATGATTTCATAAGGGAAAATTTAAAAATGTTACCAACACAAATGTACATGATTACGAGTTAATCTACAAATGCTTACAAATTAAAAAATAAAAAACAACCAATCCTCTCCTTCTCATCCCAACAACTCCCCGTCCCAGATAATGCATCCATTACAGAAGCAGAAGCTTCCCATGAAGCACCTGATCCTGTTCCTATAAATAAAAGCACCAAAAGACCTCTTTCCCCTTCTCAAATCACCACTAAACCCGGATCGAAATCCTCGCTGCTTCAGCGGCTCCTCGCTCCTTTGCACAGGTGGCTACGGGGATTTGCCCCACAACACAGGCCCCATGTCCTTCGGTTCCACCAGTTGGTTCCTCTTCTGAATCATCTGGTACCTCTAAAATGTTATGTAACGACGCCAATGTTACTCCACCCGCCCCCCCCCCACCTCTTTCTTCCCTCCTCCTCCTTCTTCTTCTCCCCTTTGCTCTCTCTCCCTCCCCCTCCCCTTTGCCCCTCCTGCTTCTTCTTCTCCTTCCCTGCTCTTCCCCCCCCTCCTCCTTCTCTCCTCCACCCCCCTCCTCCCTCCCTGGTTTGCAACCTTCAACTATTACAACAAGTCCCCCCCCCCAGACTGGACTGACCCCCTCCATACTCTTTGAGCCATCTCAACCTTGCAGTACTTCTGTTAAAGGTAGCAACATCGCTATCACTCCAGTTAATGATACATCCAAGGATGTAACGCTAGAAGTGTTCCTCTTACATCTTGGTCTCCCCCCTCCTGAATCAACCATGGATATTGAGAAATGGCGAACGCCCTGAGGAAAATGAGGACGATATTCAGACGGTTGCTCCTCTCTGACGTCGAGTGCTTTTGTGGAGAGCTCCCCCAGATAGTAGTCTGACTTGATACTGCAATTTCATTTGTGATGTCTCAGATTTCTTTTTTTTTTACAAAAAAAACTACTCTAAGAAGCGAGTGGACCTAAATTATTTTTACCCAACCTTGTGTGCTTTTGTCCAAAAAGCACAAATGATTGTTAAGAACCCGGAAGCTGCTGCCATTTCCAGTGCTTTTTGCAAGAGACTGAAGAAAATATATCCTTAAAGCAAGGAAGCACCTGAATGCATAAAAATTTCTTGATCCTCCCTTTTATTACGAGTATAACAAGTTTGAATATAAACGGAGGGCGTAATCCTTTACGTAAAAGTCCAAGCTATGCAGTTAATTAATAATGTAAAGGTAAATATTCTTCTTTTACAAGAATCTCGTGTGACTGCGAGTTGCATGGCAGACTGCAGGCTGAAGTTGAAAGGCACTTGGTTTTTTAGTAACACAGCCTCCGTGAGTGCCGGTATTGCTTTTTATATCTCTGCACGTCTTCCCATCTCCTCTCTTGTTTTTAAAGAAATTGTTCCTGGATATTTAGCTGTAATTGATTTTATACATAACGGCCAGCGGATATTGTCAATGTTTATGCCCCAAGTGACAGCACAGTCAGGACAACCTTCTTCACTGAATCCTTTACTTTCCTTAATCATCTCACCCCCGATACCCTATTGTGTTTAGGTGGTGATTTTAATTGTATATTAAATGCTGTCAGAGATCGGAACAGCCCTGAATCTCATCCAGCTAGTGCGAGGCCTTTGTCCACGCTTTTGTCACAATATGATCTTGGTGATGTTTGGCGACTACAGCACGGGAACGTTCAAAAATTTACTTGGTATCGTTGCCTGGAAAATAACATGTCGCTTGCAAGGCTTGATAAATTTTACATTAGTCTCTCTTTTTTTAAACCGTGTAAGTTTTACTGATATCATGCCTTCTGGCCTTTCTGATCATTTTTTTCCCCAGTCCTTAGAGGAATATTTCTCATTGGTCTTTTAACATCTCTCTTTTAAATGATTCCTTTTTAAATCATCTTTTTAAAAAATTTGGCTTCGAATTCTAGAATCACGGAACGATTTCACAAATCCTTGGCAATGGTGGGATTATATAAAATCACAAATCCGAGTCTTCTGTCAGCAATATAGGAATAACTTCACTAATGTAGAACAAGCCAGGATAAGTATTTTAAAGAAAAAATCCTTAATTTACAAGATAGCACGATTAATATTGATAAGGATGTACGATGCCAGCGGCTTTATGAGAAACAAGCCCAATTGAATCGTTTAATTAAAGAAGATGCTCTCGGAGTGCTAACCCGACTTAGAGTTAAAGCAAGTCTGTCGACTTCAGAAACTTGCTGCAAAGGCTTTTTTAACTTTGAAAAAAAACTACAAAGTCTAATCGATTGCTGCTAAACTTACGTTCAAGTGATGGACAAATTATTATTGAAGACGATGCTCAGTTGAAGTGTTTTATTCGGGATTTTTACAAGAATGTTTTTACCACAAAGAAAAGTAATGAACGAGCAATGCCTGATTTTACCCAAAATCTACCACAATTGGAAGAATCGCAACAACACTCTTTAGAACAAGATTTTACTGTAGGTGAACTTTTAATAGCTCTTAATGACCTTCATGATCATAAAGCACCTGGCTCTGATGGTTTACCTGTTGAATTTTATAAAGCATTCTGGGATTTGCTAGGACCAACACTTTTAGATGTTTTAAAGTTGAGTTTACAAGAAGGTTTATTACCTCTAAGTTGTCGCTGTGCAGTCATGTGCCTTATCCCGAACAAAGGAGATTTACAGACTTTACAGAATTGGAGGCCTATTTCTCTGCTTTGTGCAGATTACAAAATCTTTTCCAAGGCCCTTGTAAAATCGTATAAAGCCTTTTCTCTGCTTTTTAATACATTTTGATAATACATGTCTGTGCTCTTCAAAAACAGAATACTGGCTTGTTTTTACTTGACCAAGAGAAAGCTTTTGATTCTATTAGCCATGAATATGTATTTTACACCTTAAAACTGTTTGGTTTTGGGACAACTTATATATCCCATGTCTCATTGTTGTATAATCATGTTTTTAGCATTATTAAAGTTAATAATAGCTGATGTGCACCATTGATGGTTGGAAGAGCAGTCCGTCAAGGGTGTCCGCTATCGGGCATTCTCTACTCCTTCTGCATTGAACCCATCCTAATTCGCCTTCGTGCTAGTCTACCAGGCTTTCCTGTGATGTCAACTGAAAGGCTAATTGCCATCTCAGCATATGCTGATGATGTGTGTGTCATGGTGCGTAATAGTGGTGATGTCACCATGTTATTAAATGACTTGGAAAAATTATCTTCGACATGCACAACTGTAAATAAAGTGGAACAAATGTAAAGCTCTATGGATTGGTCATACCCCAGCTGTTGGTTTGCCTCATCTTCCCAGAGACTTGCAGTGGGAGAAGGAAGGCATCCATTGTCTAGGTGTGTACATTGGCACCCCAGCTTTTATGGCTAAGAATTAGTTAAATACGCTGTACCTGCAATCCATGTTCCCTTCTTTCCGCAGTTACGTATAACATCACTCGCATTAACAGAAACTGTGATCCTGTCTTCCTCTTCATTTCCTCGTGTTGCTAAAAAGTGCCTGTACCACCTTTGTGTCACCATACGGCATCCTTATGTGTGCAAAGATAGTTTTGGATCCCCATGGAAGGGTATGTTGCCTCCGGGGTCCCCCCGTGCCCACAATGGGCTGCCATCTATGCCCCACCGATTGTAAAACGGACTGGTGATATCTCTTGGAGAATTGTACATATGATTTTACCTACCAATGTTTTATTACATCATTTTAATGTTTTAAATTCCATCTCATGCCCCTTTTGTATGGCCTCTGAAGATTTATATCACGCCTATGTTAACTGTGCAAGACTGACCACCCTTTTTACCTTTTTATCACAGTTGTGCTGTCACATGAAAATTTAAATTTTCTTTACGTACTTTTATTTTCGGATTGCCGCTAAATTCCAAAAATCATGTTGAATCTGCTCTCGCCAATTTTGTAATAGCTGAAGGGAAACTAGCAATTTATAAAACAAGGAAAGCTAAACTTCTTGCAAACTTTGATGATGATTACATTGTTTTAACAGTTTTTGAGGCCCTTGTCGTGACCAGATTACGTGCAGAATTATATTTTCACCAAAACATAAATAATTTAGAACTGTTTAAGCAGATATGGTGTGACAGGAATGCATTGTGTAAAGTAGATCATAATGATCTTATTATTTCATTTTAACTGTGTACTTGACCTTTTTATTACGACTTGTTTTGAATGTTATGTGTAACTGTTTTTTTATTAGCTTGTATAAATAAAGGTCTCTGTCTGTCTGTCTCTCTCTCTAAGAGCAATTTGTCACCTTAAACAGAGCTAATGAAAACACGATAGGTTAAAATGTGCACCTGCAAATAAACAAAGACAATGCAACCACAAAATATTCTGGAACCAAGACTCAACATCCTCGAGCAAAGTATTGATAGTCATACGGCTGGAACATCTCAACTTGCCTTCTTCACAAAACTGATAGTCAGGCTGTCCCAAGAAACAATGCCATGATCCATGAGTTCAAGGAAGGCAGTGAGGGCGTAGGCAAGCATCTCACCAAAGCTGCATGACAGGACAATATGAACTGTTAACATACATTAGCAACATCATTTGTGTATTTTAAATAAATAGATGCTTTTAAATATGGGGATATCATCTGGGATCCTCAAATTATTTGCGATAAACTGGCTGGCCAGATGAATCTCTGCAAGTGTAATCAATTTGAACAAAAGACTTTCGGATCACTCTATACATTATCCATTTTGCCCTACTTCTGAAGACAACAATAACATCAAATCAGTGTAAGGTTTATAAAGGGGGAAGGACAGGGTTAAAACAAGGGCTACTGGAGAAGAAAGGAATTTGTTGCAAGCTGTTAGCAGAACCTTCTCAGAGCAGAAGAAACCAAAATGACCAGTGATCATGCACTCCTCGACACAGGCAGGAAATAGAATAAAAGAAGGTTTTAGTAGCATTTCGCAGCAGTTAAGGACAGTCCAATAAGCAGCTGAATAGAATATTTCAAAGTAGGCTCAAAGCAGCAAAGAGAAAAAAAAAGGTGACAAGTCTTCTCAAAACATCCTTACCAAGCCGTCATTATCTTCTGCAATTTCACGAACCGCCTGGAAAATGCAAACGCCAACTGAGGCCGATTCACCGATAAAGTTTCAAGTGCCTTGGTTTTACTTTATAGTAATGAGAATTTACATTCTAATGGACATTTGACCATTTCATTTGTCCCCAAGTTTGCCAGAATCATCAAAGATAGTCCATATTCGAAAGGAATCAAGGGGATATGGGAAAACAAAAGCATTTATGTCTTTCAAGACATTGAAAATACCAAGATGCAAAACAACCCAGGCAAGAGCTACATTGTGGTAACATCGATCATAGAAACTATACATCCATCATAGTAACTCTATAATAACTACAGTTAACTGTAGTAATGCATAATTAACTATAGTTCTTTCTGTGGTGTACAATTTTTGGAGTTACTGCAGTAAACAGTTGACTGTAGTAAGAATACATCAACTATAATATCATACTATACAGTCAGAACCTGACATTTGCGGGGGATAAGTTCCTGAAAATGCCGCGAATGTCGGGGCATTGTTTCAATGGGAAAAGGGGGATAGGTTCCCAGTGGTTCATGATTCATAAGGGAAAATTTAAAAATGTTACCAACACAAATGTACATGATTACAGTTTCATTACAAATGCTTACAAATAAAAAATAAAAAAAACAACAACAACAGGTACTGTATCCAATTTTTATTTAAGATACAACGTAACTTTTGATGTGATGATAATGAGTTAGAATCCAGTGAACCCCTCTGAAGAGGACGCAGGTCAGGGTGCTGAGGAGTCGTGCACAGAAGAGGATGCAGGTGAGGGTGCTGATGGTGTTGAGGTGGAGGGGCTGGAACGAAAAAAAAAAAGGCTAATTGACAGCTGTTTTGCTGAGTGATGCAGGTTTCTGTGTAGCTACTTGTACGGGAGCAAAACATCATCCAACCCCTTCTTGAACCAGTGGTACAACTCCATCACAAGTTCGGAATCTTGCAACCCGTCAGCAACTGCCCTCATATCCTGCAGCACTTCAGCCAGGAACTTGACGGTCAGGGTGGGCCTTGCCACCTCTTGCTCCTCTTCCCTGCTGTCATCGTCCTCGTCGCTGTTGTCGTCATCCTCCTCTTCCTCGTCAGAAACCTTGATGATGGCCTCCAACTCCTCCTCAATCAGCTCCTCCCCATGCGAGGCGATGAGCTCCTCCAATTCCTCAGAATCCATATCGTCGAAGACTTCCTCTCCCATCTCCCGTGCCAACATGGCAATTTTCCACCTCTCTTCCGTGGTGTCGTGAAAACCTCTGAAGTTGTTGACTACCTGTGGCCATAGTTTTTGCCAGCAAGCGTTGATGGCGGAGGCTTTCACTTCGTCCAGCGAGTCTTTGATGGGACTGATGCAGTGCGCTATGTTGAAGTCCTTCCAACATTTCCTGATGGTAAGTTCGGGGTTAGACTCCATGGCATCCCAGATGACGGAATGTGCGGCAGGTGTAATATGGTTTAAACATCGAAATTACCTCTTGGTTGTGTGGTTGGATCAGGGAAGTGGTGTTGGGTGGCAGTAAAATGACCGACATTGGCTGCTTTATGCACGCGGCTGGTGGAAGATGGTTTTATTGCGTGGCTGGAGGTGGTTACGCGTGGCTGGAGGTGGTTTACGTGTGGCTGGAGATTGTTTACGTGTGGCTGGAGTGGTTTACGTGTGGCTGGAGGTGGTTTACGCGTGTGCTGGAGTGGTTTACGTGTGGCTGGAGGTGGTTTATGCGCTGGCTGGAGGTGGTTTACGCGTGGTTGGAGGTGGCTTAGCGTGGCTGGAGGTGGTTTATGCGTGTGGCTGGAGGTGGTTTAATGCGTGGCTGGAGGTGGTTTATACGTGGCTGGAGGAGGTTTATGCGTGGCTGGAGGTTAGTGTGGGAGGAGTTTATGCGGGCTGGAGGAGGTTTATGTGTGGCTGGAGGTGGTTTATGAGTGTGGCTGGAGTGGTTTTGCGTGGCTGGAGAGGTTTATGCGTGGCTGGAGGTGGTTTATACGTGGCTGGAGGAGGTTTATGCGTGGCTGGAGGGGTTTAGCGTGGCGGAGAGGTATGCGTGGCTGGAGGAGGTTATGCGTGGCTGGAGGAGGTTTATGTGTGGTGCTAGGAGGTTTTGCGTGGCTGGAGGTGGTTTATGCGTGGCTGGAGGAGGTTTATGTGTGGCTGGAGGAGGTTTACGCGTGGTTGGGGTGCTTACGCGTGGCTGGAGGTGGTTTATGCGTGGCTGGAGGTGGTTTATGCGTGGCGGGAGAGGTTTATGCGTGGCTGGAGTGGTTTAACGTGGCTGGAGGAGGTTTATGATGCGGTGGCTGGAGGTGGTTTATGCGTGCTGGAGGTTTATGCGTGGCTGGAGGAGGGTTATGCGTGCTGGAGGAGGTTTATGTGTGGCTGGAGGAGGTTTATGTATGGTGGAGGAGTTTATGCGTGGCTGGAGGAGGTTTATTGTGTGGCTGGAGGAGGTTTATGCGTGGCTGGAGGAGGTTTATGGTGGCTGGAGGAGGCTTATGCGTGGCTGGAGGTGGCTTGTGCGCGGCTGGAGGAGGTTTACGCGTGGCTGAAGGTGGCTTACGCGTGTGGCTTACGCGTGTGGCTGGAGGTGGCTACGCGTGTGGCTGGAGGTGGCTTACGCGTGTGGCTGGAGGTGGTTTATGCGCGTGGCTGGAGGTGGTTTATGCGTCTGGAGGAGGTTAATGCGTGGCTGGAGGTCGCTCATGTCTGGTGGCTGGTGGTGGCTCATGCGTGGCTGTGGTGGTGTGCTCGGGTGGATGCGTGGCTGGTGGTGGTTTATGCGTGGCTGGTTGGTGGTTTATGCGTGGCTGGAGGTGGTTTATGCGTGGCTGGAAGTGGTTTATGCGCACGTTGAACTGTTTTGTGTGCGGCTGGTGGGAGGTGGGAGAGCTGCTTTATGTGTGCGGCTGGTGGGAGGTGGTTTTTGCGTGGCTAGAGGTGGTTTATGTGTGCGTAGAGCTCCTTTATACATGGCTGGTGGGAAATGGTTTTTGAGCTGCTTTATGCACGTGGCTAGTGGGAGATGGTTTATGCACCTGTAAAAACTGCAAATAGCTGAAGCATTGGGGCCACAAAAGTAGAAGCAGATCACACTTTATAAACCGTGAATACTGTTGCGGAGCCGGGTATCGGCTGCGAGCACGACCGCTAGGTGGAGCAGTAGGGTCGACTCTACTGAA
>CM068962.1:118417157-118430895 GCA_035128595.1 Eptatretus atami | reverse complement strand
TATACTGTTATATTAAATTTGTTCGTGTGGTTGTTTGTGTGTGGTTTGAACTGTACACACTCCTAAACCGTTTGAGGATTGAGTTGAACATGGTGGTTGAACTGGGGGTATACCCAGGAAGGTTTTATCGAGGTTAAAAAAAAAACCAAAAAACATACTGCAGGTGAAGTGAGGTGAACTGCAGTCACCCCTGTCATGATATTGTATGATCTTGTGATCTTGTACTGATATTTTTTCTTTATTTAATGTTATACCATGTCGAGGCTTGGGATAAGCTACTACAAGTGAACGGATCAGGACGTAAACAGACAAACAGGATGCAAAACCGCATGCATGTGTGTGGCCAAAATAAACACAGAAGGAAACCCCCAAGGGACGAGGAAAAACTGGAAAAATTAGGAGGATAGATTTGGGTGAGGTTAACGAAGGTAGCAAAGACCATGATTTTGGATTTTGGATGATCTGAATGGTAGTTGAACAGTGATCTTGAGAACCTGGAGGATGCAATGGATGAAGAGGATAGGGAAGGTGACTCACAGGTGGGAAATGGGAACAAATGAGTTGGAGCGTGAGCAGTAATCATGGATTTATGTATGTTTCAGCAGTAGCAGAGGGGATGGTAGTGGATCGTGTGTGCCCTGCCCAGAAACCTGGGAGAGCGGGGGCGACAAAACACGGAAGAACAGAGGTGCAAGACAGAAAGAGACGTAGAGACAGAGAGAGACCTCCACGACCTTTTTTGCCGATGGCAAAGTGATAGTCCATAGATCAGTTTACAGCAAAGGAGATTTCCATATGACTTTGAAGGCTTGCGTTCCATGGCATCAAGCAAGCAAAATGTGAAGGCAGGGGAGCCTCCTCAGAGGAGAGAGCAGTATTCCCCATACAAGCTGTGGGATGAATCCTTGTAGGTGATGGAGTCAGGCATGCCAAGAAGGACTTTGTTACAACGGAGGAAAGCTCAGACTGGCTTTCAAGGAGGAAACATTGAATGCGTTTGCCCAAGAAAGATTCATGGCTTGATCGTGTGAGACCCAGGGAGAGTTGACTGACTGAACCTCTCAAGAGGATTGTTAAGAAAGTAGATAGGGATGGGGTTGCAAATGCCCTTCCAGAGAGGGAAGATAGTGGAGAGTTATGAGAATTTGTCAGGATTTGAAGACATATTACATGTTTGACCCAGCTTGTAGTTTCAAAGTCTTGAGCAGAGGAAGAGAGGCACAGCAACCTGCTGATAGGATGAGGATGTCACGGCAAAGTAGGGGGGGGCGGAGGTGGCGTTCATCAGCAAATAGATAAAGAGGATTTTTCCAGTTTTTCAGAAACATTGAAATTCACCACATATTGAGGAAAGGAGAGTTGGGATGAGTGCGTGTTAAAAGTTCTCATGTTGTCTGAGAGAGAGAGATGTGGATCGGAGTCATCACTGTTAGGGAGGACGGCACAACACCACAGAGGAACAAGAGGTGGAAGTGGAGGGAAGTCGCAGCCAGAAGGTACTCCTGGGGCTTGGAGGTTGTAAAATCAGTACAAGGCATGAAGACGAAATTGGTTCTGATGTAAAGAAGTAACTCTGCACACCGAGGCGCGGTTCTCGGTTCCATCAAATCAGAGGGACAACCAAGGGAGGAGAGAGAGACTCAGGAGCGGGATGTGTCTGGGAAGGAGATTTCTGTTAAACAGATGAGTCTGGGTTTATCCGCAGCAGCCTGGATTGAGGAGATCTGTCAAGAGGTTTAGAGCAGAGAGACCTCAGATGTTGAGTTCCACATAGTTGGAGATAGTGGGAGAGAGGCATTGGATTGCCGGGGTGGGTGGGGGGCGGCGGAGGAGTTGTGCGTGTTGGTGTCGGGAGAC
This sequence comes from Eptatretus atami, assembly GCA_035128595.1. NCBI lineage: Eukaryota > Metazoa > Chordata > Myxini > Myxiniformes > Myxinidae > Eptatretus > Eptatretus atami. The sequence goes on along the minus strand of CM068962.1, from coordinate 118,429,038 downwards.
GTCTCGCGGGAGGCTTTTCTCTCTTTTGCAGTGGAAAAGGTTGCAGGCTTGGTGGGGAGGGAACTTGTTGCAGCCACGATGCCCAGCTGCGAGGACTGAAGGAAGATCCTCCCCTACCGGACGTATACATAAACTCGAAAGTGAGGGGAAGCTTGAGTGTGGGGTGTGGGGAAAAAGTTTGAAATGTATGGGGTGCAGAGGACGGTTGAGATGTGCTGTGTGGGTGAAGCGTTTGTGTCAGTTGTGAGGGGTGCAGAGCAAAGATTGTGTAGGTGGGGTGCAGGCCAGAAGGAAGGTTTGAGTAGTGGGGATACAGGCGTGAAGCGTTTGAGTGTGTGGCGTGTGATGGAGTTTTAGAGGGTTGAGGTAGGGAAGCATTTAGTGGTGGGGGTGAGGAGGATTTGCAGAAAGGGACCATGAAGATTTGAGAGAGGGCGTGGGGCGTGGATGCTTCCCCCAGATTCCATATTCCCAACCGTTACAGACGGAGATAAAGATAATGGAATGGGAGATTTGAATGATTGTTAAATGTACGGAGAAATTCTGCGCTGTATGAGCATGGGGGGGAAGGTGAGGTTTGGGGGGCGAGACACAGGGCAGATAAAGCCTCAGGAAAAAAAAAGAAAAATCATCTTTTTTTGAAGAAGAAGAACAAGAGACAGATATCATTATGGAGAAGCACATGTTGAGTATTTAAGAAAGAGATAACAAAGGGTTGAAATTGCATTCTTAAAATTTTTTTTTTAATTTTTTTTCTTCAAAAGAACAAGCGTTTATTACCTCCGCCACTGAAGTGAAGGAGGTTATGTTTTCACCCCTCTCTATTGGGTCGCCAAATAGGTGACCCTTATTTCAGTAATTCTGTTTGTTTGGATGTTTGTTGGATGTTGTTCGTTGTCATCAGCATAATTGGAGTAAACGTGGGTGGATTTTGACCAAACTCGTCGGTGGTAGGCACATCTTATGACCTAGTGCTTTGGAAATTGTGATGGTTGTAGGACGCTTTGGTTTCCCTAGCAACAACCGAAAAAACTTCAAAATCGTGTACCGTTCACGCTAATCAATTCGAAAGCCAGTTATCCCACTAGGGTTATGAAATTTGGCCATGAATGATCTACAGGTGATGCTCTATCAAATATATTCTGTTTTTTGTGATATATTGGAATACTTTACCGCCAGCGCCCCCTACAATAGGGCATGCGCGAAATTGGCGAAAATTGAAGGCCCCTAGCGACCAGGTGAGTGCATCGATACGAATGAAACTTTGGCAGGTTCATGGTACTCAATGAGTACTACAACTTTGCCTCAGACATATTGACCGATTTCGCTTAGGTCAGGGGTCAAAGGTCAATTAGTGCAAAAATCGATAATATGCGAGAGCTGGAGGTGCCTTCGCGCCAAATGCTACTCCTCCTAGGGTTATGTCGGATGGTCATGAAAATTCACACTAATCGTCTGGAATACATTGTGCACAAACGTTCGAGCCGGATTTTCGATTTAGACTTTGTTCACCAACAGCACCCCCTACGAACTTTGGGGATTTCCGATTTCAAACCGCATTTTCGCGTACTTTTCATTCAAATGGATACGAGTAGTTATCAGTCGATGGAACTGGATGAGATTTGATATGCATAATCTTAAGGTGATTCCCTATCCACTATATGACATCCATTTGCTCTATATCTTATAGTTTCCATGCTCGGCGACCCAACGCCGCCTACCGCTTGTCTGTCTGTCTGTGTGTCTGTGTGCACGATATCTCAAAAGTTGTGGACGGATCCGGATGAAATCTGGTGGCAGGTTGGGTGTGTGACAAGGATGAACTGATTATATTTTGGTGAAGATCCGGATCCGGGATCCGACTCCGAGAATTTTTCAGTGATTCTTCACCATTGAGAGATAGGGCCAAACTAATATATAGCACGATATCTCAAAAAGTTTAGACAGATTCAGATTAAACTTGCCGACAGGTTGGGTGTGTGTGACCACAATTAATTGATTCGATTTTGGTGAAGACCTGAATCCGAATCCGATACGAGAATTATTTAATTTTTAAATGATTATTCACCATTGGAGAGACCGGGCCAAAAGATATAGTTACTGTGTGGCATGATATTTCAAAAATGTATGGGCCTGATATGTTCTCGTGGATCAGACATATTTGTGGTGGAGCATGTGCTCTACCAAGTGCCCTTCTGCATTTAATGTAGATTCAGTTTAGTTAGAGAATAGAGAGGGGGATGTTAGAACCAGGAGCAGAAGAAATTCAATAGCGATTACCTCTGCCACTTGAAAAATCTTCGATTTTGCAAATAACAAAAAACAAACAGACAGAAAGGGGTGAAAACATAACTTCCTTCACTTCGGTGGCAAGGTAGTAAAATATCATGCTTCACAAGTTTCATCCGAACCCGTCCACAACTTTTTGAGATATCGTGCCAGATATCGTTTTTAGCCTATCTCTCAATGGTGAAGAATCACTTAAGAAATTCCAGTAGTCGGATCCGGTTCCGGATCTTCAGCAAAATCGAATCAGTTCGTCCTTGTCACACACCGAACCTGTCCACAAAATTTCATCTGAATCCGTCCACAACTTTTTGAGATATTCTGTGCACGGACAAACAAACAAACAAACAGACAGACGAAAGGGGTGAAAAAATAACTCCTTCACCTTCGGTGGCGGAGGTAATGAGAATCGTTATGGGTGGAATACATATTGAAAAAACCAAAATCTCACCCATGTCTGAACTAAGCGGTGCGAGTTTAAAAGAAAAAAGAAAAAGTCCGTTTGTGCGCATGGGTACGTGGGCACACATGGCGAAACTGCAAACGCCAACTTGCGACTCTGTTATCCCTGCACGGAGAGTTCGAAGGTTCTTCTTCTTCATTTTGGTGGATGGAAGGAAGGAAGGACATACCAAAATATTGAAGCGGCTACACCACTTAAAATGCATTGAAACGAGGAAAGGAATATGAAATAGGAAAAGGACAGGTTAGTGTTGAGGAAATAGAAAAAGGATATCCGGAATACATCCAGAACTAAAGCTAAAGCAGGGCCACTTTCTATCCAGGAAGGCCTTAACAATACAAACGAACATGAGAACTGAATAGCACAAAACAATGAATGAATTCACATGAAACATTACACTGGATAAAATAGCAACACAATGATGAATGACAAACACAAAACAGGACAAATGCGGTTTGGAAAACTCAGCTCACCCTGCATAGCGGAGAGTCCGAACCGCGAAGATTCCTCGTGATCTGTAGTGATCTGTAGTGAAACTGTAGTGATCTGTAGTTGTATCGAAGTGAAGTATGTTGCCATGTTACATAGAGTATACATACTGTAGTATAAAGGAAGTCAAACTATTTTTTTTTTTACAATTTAACAGTGTAGAACTAATGGCATACAATTGTTCCGCAGTACAACTATACTACTGTATAGTACTTTATAGTATAGTTACTTTAGTACTACTATTGGAATGCTCCTGTCTGTGAATTCCAGAATACCTGACATGTAGAGAATCATGAGAAATTGTTTGAAATGCCATTTTTATATCCTCATTACAAGTTCAAACAAAAAAGGGACAAAGGAAAGAGAAGGATAGAGAGAAGAAGATAGAGGTGTTGCGGCAGCAATAACTGAGTGTGGACAACACAGTGTTATACAAAGAAACCAAAGGAGAAAGAAGAGGAGAAAAGGTGGAAAGGTGGTTTGGCATGTGACAAAAATTACGTGGATATTTTTTTGTATAAAAGATAGAGGAAATGCTCCAGAAAGTCAAAGATATTGGATGGATATGTCAGAAAAACAAATTCCTTTAATTGGATAAAGAAAGCATGGAGAATGGTGTTTGAAGAGAAGAGGCCAGTAAGGGTGCATAGTCACTCACTCACTGTCCACCAGCTGCATGAGGACAGTAATTCCATCGAAGTGATGAATTCTGTTGCAAAACTGAGATCACCAGAGAGCTTAGCTAAGGTTTTCACAGCTTCGAGGCGGCAGTCGAGACTTGAAGACTGCAACTTATCGCGCAGGTCTTTAGCCATGCGAACCTGAAAGATAGTGACAAGCAATCTCAATGATGTTGCGACTCACATTAATCATTACCTGAAAGACAGTCTTAGCCTCGAAAGTCTCTCTTCAGTATATAAGGCACAGAGGAAAATACACATATACCACACGCAGAACAAGGAAATGAGGAGACATCAGAATATGCGAGACATTAAAAGTAAAGATATCAATAAGCAAAAGACAAATCAACACAGTATATGGGATTTGAACCAAGTGGTCACTGTATTGTGAGACAATCACCAAGAGGAAGACCAAAGAGACCAAGCTGAAGATCAAATCTGTTCAATTTCAAAAACTTCTCATTTCTAAATTTGTGTTTGTGTAGAATTACAAAAAGCATGCCAAAGAAAGTTTCAGACTATTTTTTCTGGGTATTTTTTTACAACATCTAAGCTCGTAGTGGAGGTGCTCCCATGCGCGCACGTACGCACACCATCCAGGCTCGCTCCGCTATTCCCAACAACCTTGTACACGAGGTGGAAAACAAATATTCCAGTCCCTAACTCAGGTAGACATTTCTCTAAACTTTAGATTACATTATTAAACCTAATTGCACAAGTGATTAGGTTTATAGTGTGATTAGGCCTACCTCCACTCATTCATTCCTCATTCCCACCTGTGGAACCAACTTCCACATTCTCTTCAATCACATTCTTCCCTTCAAGACAGCTGTTCACCACCATCTCAGATCATGCCCAATCCAACACCATTATCTTTTTCTACCCCCGTTAACCTTCATGCCAACCATCCCCTCCCGCACCCCCTCCCCCCCTTTTCAAAATTTCCAGTTTCCTTCCTGAGAGCTTGCTTCTGCATCCACCTTTGTCCACAATGTGTGTCTTCCCCTACCCCATTCCTCCCCACATCCCTTATTTGTTCCAAGTCTCTCAATTTTGCCCCTCAACTCTGCTGCTGACTTTTCATCCCTCCTCCCCCGGCTCCTTTTGCTCTGTTGCATCCTGATCCGTTCTAAGCTGTAGCTCTTCCACGAGCCTCAACTTTGTATGCATCTCGACCAGCAACCTTCTTCCACACCCCACACACTCAACCCTTCCCAATCACCTCACCCCTCCCTAAAGCCTCACCTTGCCCCCACAAAGTCTCTCCCCCCCCCCCCCAATTCTGCACCATCCCAATATATCGAACTGTGTAGACCTCAAACATCCGTGGTCTCTGCTGTAACCTGGCAGATCTCTCAATCCAGGCTGTTGTTGATAAAGCATACATCATCTGTTCAACAGAACCTTCCTCCCACAGAACATCCTGAACTCCTTAGTGTCTCTCCCTGGTTACTGCCTCCTCGATTTGATAGGCCTGAAAAATGCCCCGGTGGTGGAGTTGCACTTTACATCAAGAACTCAATTTCCCACTGCCTCTGTACTGACCTTACACCTCCCAACCCCCCTAGGAGTACCTCTGGCTGCAACTTCCCCTCCACTCCCACCTCTTCAGCATCTCAAAGAGATGGGGATGGGCCAGGCATCTGCCTGGGGGATGGCCAGACGAGGCCCCTGGAGTACTAGCGGAAAGTGGATGCAGCGACGAGCAGCTCCAGCGCATGCTCCCATACCTGACCTGGCAAACCACATTTCAACGTTGACCTCCAAAGCCAGCCGGTGATGGGCATCCTCCATTGTACAAAGTTCTTCCTTGACACACCTGAACTCGATCCACCTACTCTACCGGACAAAAGTTTAAGAACACCTCAATTTTCAGTTTTTACTGAAATTTAATCAGTTCAAGTCCAGTGAATAACCTGAAATGGTACAAAGCTAAGCGGCAGAACTGCCAGAGGTTAAAAAAAAGAAGAGTTTAGGTTACCAAAAACTGAAAATAATGTAAATTTCAGAGTTGTTTTAAAAAGGCCCTTTTCAGGGAACGAGCAGCATGGGTAGCAACTGTAGCTGTTCTGCAGCAATGGAAGTAAATTAAGCCTTGAAAGTTGATGCAAACAATTCCTACAGGTGTCCCAACTTTTGTTGATTAGTTACAAACCCTGTGTCTGTATAAAAGCAGTGTTGGAACAGACTGTGTTGCTCCACACTCTGAAGCATTATTTGGACAATATTTCACTACAGGAAGTCGTATATTGCTATCATAATGGCGGAAAGACAATTAACAAAGAAAGACAGACAGACCATTATAACCTTAAAAGTGAGGTCTTTCCTTGAGAGAAATTGCAAAGCAGCCAAGGTGTCCATGAGTACAGTTTTCTACACCATCAAAAAGCACTAGGAAACTGGAGGAAACTCTGACAGGAAGAGGTCTGGCAGACCTAAAGCCACAACACAATAAGAAGACAAGTTTCTGAGTCAACAGCTTGCGTGATAGGCGGCTCACAGGACAGCAGCTTCAAGCACAGCTGAACACTGGTCGAAGTAAGGAAGTCTCAGTTTCAACTGTGAAGAGAAGACTTCGAGCTGCAGGTTTGACAGGTCGAGTGGCAGTAAGAAAGCCATTGCTAAGATGGCAAAATAAGAAAAAGAAGCTTGCCTGGACCATGAAGCACCACCAGTGGACTACTGAAAACTGGAAGGTGGTCTTATGGACCGATGAATCAAAATTTGAAATCTTCGTTCATCACGCAGGGTTTTTGTATGCTGTCGAGTCAGCGAAAGGATGGTTCCTCAGTGTGTGACACCAACTGTCAAAACATGGAGAAGGAAGCGTGATGATCTGGGGCTCTTTTGCTGGATCCAGAGTCGGCGACTTGCAGCAGAGTGACTGGCACCCTGAACCAAAAGGGCTACCGCAGCATTTTGCAGCACCATGCAATACCCTCTGGTCTACCCCTAGTTGGTCAGGGGTTCATCCTACAGCAAGATAACGACCCAAAACATACCTCCAGGCTATGTCAGAAAACCTTAGAAGAAAAGAACAAGACGGTAGGCTTCAATCATGGAATGGCTAGCACAGTCTCCAGACCTAAACCCCATCGAGCTGGTTTGGGATGAACTGACAGAAGGGTGAAAAGCAAAGCAACCTACAAGTGCAACACATTTGTGGAACTTCTGAACAATGTTGGAAGAACTTTCCGAACAATATTTGATTTCCATTGTAGAAAGAATGCCACGAGGATGTTTGGCTGCTTATATTGCTGAAGGTGGCTACTCTGATGAGTAAAAATTTAGATTAAATTTGTTCAACAAAACGATTCCATGATTTCTTTTTTTAACTGCAATTGTTTATTTGCTCTATGCTTGAAGTGAAACATTAGAGTACAATGAAACATTAAACTGCTTAAATTTCAGTAAAAACTGGAAAAATGGGGGTTCTAAAACTTTTGAACAGTAGAGTATAAGCCGTAAGCTTCATCCACAGCTTGATAGAATACTGCTCTCCCCTCTTGACTGGCTCCTCTGCCTCACATCTTGTTCAGCTTTATGTCGTGGAAACCAAGGCCTTGAAGATAGTTGGCATCTCCAGTGCTGAAGTTGAGTCTATGGGTCTATCACTTCACCACCACAGACAGGTCAGTGGTCTCTCTGTCTTCTACCACCTCTTTCTGGTCTTTCACCCTCTGCTCTTTCCATCATTCTTTACCCCCCCCCCCCCACCCCTTACTCCCAGGTTTCTGCAGGGCACACATGGTCCACCATCAACCCTTTTCTGGTAAAACTATCTAAATCCAGGATCACTGCTCTCCTCCACTCATTTGTTCCTCTTTTTCCCCAACTGTGGGAATCAGAATCAACTTCCACATCCTCTTTAATTTCATTCTTCCCTCCAGGTCTTCAAGACAGCTGTTCACCACCATCTCAGATTATCCCCCAACCCAAAACCATGATATTTTCTACCTCGATAACCCCACCCAAATCCCTCCTCCTAATTTTCCAGTTTTTCCTCGGAGTTTCTTTCTCCATGCAGGCGTGTTTTGCGTCCTGTTTTTATTCTGTTATGTCCTGATCCGTTCAGTGTGCTCGCTCTTTCACGAGCCTCAACTATGTATCCAAAATAAAAATAAATAAATAAAACGTTGCATTTCCATGCATAAATTGTGGATATCAGGACGCAGAAACAATTTGTACGAAGTTGTAATGTTACAACTCTAAATGGCATGATCACAATGTCTCACCTCAATTCGTTTTTCAGTGGTGTTGACTCACTCTGGACTCCGAGGGGTATTTCTCATTAACTGGGTGTTAGATTTCTCCGAGGTAACGTCAGTGCACAGTTATATGTGGTCTGCTCTGGTACTTGAGAACACGCCTTGTACAAGTATACTGTACACCAAAAACGTGTCAAAAGAAGATAGGTGATCATTTGAAAAAATAAAAAATAAAGAAACGAGAAAGGCACTCTGACATCACGACCTTGACCGATAATCCGATATACCTCCACCAACATTATTAAATCAAAATAGATACTTGTACCAAGTTTGATTTAAATCCCTTCACTTGTTCTCAAGTGTCACATTTTCATCTGATATGAGCTTTGACGTCAAAATCTAATCAGCTCATTTTTGCATCAAAATATATACTTATACCAACTTTGGTCAAAATCCCATCACTGGTTCACAAATTAACGCAGTAACAGAATGTTTACCTAACGGGACCTCTGGCCTCTAGACCCCATAACGTAATCCGTTTATCTTCACATCATTACACATACTTGTAGACTTAGTTCCCTTTTGCCGTTCTTAAGTTTTAGCAGTAACGAAAACCTATTTCAAACTCTGACCTTTGACCTCTTGATGCCAAAATCTAATCAGTTCACATTTGCATCATAATATATACTGAACCTAAGTTTGGTCAAAATTCCATCACTGGTTCACAAGTTAATTCAGAAACAAGTTTTTACCTGATGGGACCTCTGACCTTTGACCTCTTCACCCCCTAATCTAATCAGTTCATCTTTGCATCATTATACATAATTGTACCAACTTTGACTTGCATCCCTTCAGCCGTCCTTAAGTTATCACGGTAACGAAAACCTATCACGGATGGAAGCAAGGACGGACGGACGCATGGATGGATAGCCTGACGGGCAACCCGAAAACAATGCCGGAAAAAAAACAAAAAAAAAACTGGTGACTGTCGGTGAAGGCATAAAAATCAGGTGATCATATAAAAATTAAAAAATAAAAATTCAGGAAAATAACCTTGTATGATTTGGTCAAATGCTTTCTTGACCATTACATTTAACACCATAAATAAATAATGAGGTTTTCCTTGCTTGATAATTGCAGAGTAAATTTGAAGTTCATTTCATTTACACTGTCGTAACCTCAACCCATAATGCTTTCGCTACATTGCGATGCACTCGGTTTTGCAATATTCAAAACACCATTTTGATATCATGCTAAAGACCTTTTGTGTATTCTTTCAAAACAAAATAAAGTGTACGGTTGCTTGGGAACGAGGTGTCATTTTGCAAGGAGAATTATGAAGGACTGACTAATCCAATAATCTTTATTACAGCTTCGCTTCAAAATACCGTGATCCGTCAATTGTCGACAGAAATGTAAATGTTTTTGTTTTTTTGATGTAATTTTAAATTGTGAACAACAAATAAACAAAAAAAAAAATGTATAAAACTTCTTTCCAAGAAGTTATCGTGTGAACCATTTAAATAAGTCAGTGGTGAAGAAACACAGCTCGTGAGATTGGAAGGTTTTAAGAATGGTCACTGGGGTGTTTTTTTCACATCAACACCTGAATTCAGCATTCTCACCCCTTCTGCCAAGTACTCGTATAAATGGCCAACTAGCACAGGTTAATGCATGATCAATAGTTTATAAATTAGTTTTATCGTTCCTCAAATAGAAACCGTCATCTTGGTGCTTCACAGGAAGGGTGTTGTATCAAACCGTACATTCACAGGATAAGCCCAAATAACTAGTCCTCCTAAACCTGGTTATTCATTGTACTAGTTTGATAGAATCAAATCATGATGGGGATTGTGGCCTAGGTCAAGAGCTCCCTTCTTAACAGCCTCTGCTGCACCCTGTATCCCCACCAGCCCCTCACAGATCCTTCTGGAATATATCTCGATATGCGTTTCTGAGACGAGGTTGTCAACATTTCACTCTCTTCTTCATCCTTGCAGGGATGCATGCAAGAAAGCAGATTGCCTTCTTTCTCCAGGAAAGCCAACTCCACAAATGGGAACACTATGGTCTCTCTTTAAAGCTGAGCTCACAATCATTGTGTTTCTGTCCTCACATTTAACAGGACACAACAGCAGGTCCACATAAAGTCTATCTCTCAAGTCTCTCACCATCCACAAAAACTTGGTGGCAGTTGCTCAAGTCCAGCTCTCATCTATAATAACCTCATCTGTTACTTTACTCTTGAAGGATGGAGTCACCACATGAACACTGCTCCTCCTTAGATCGAATTCATTAATGCTGTCTTAGAGGGAAAGCACAAGATCCCAAATCCCTCTCTCCTTTCTCTACCAATACTTCCTTTCCTAATATTAAACTCCCACCAGCAAGTGAGCTTCCTACCCATGAAGGCAGAGAAATTCCAAGCCAATCCTGATCACTGAACTAACTGCATTAACACTCAAACCCAGACAGTATCAATGCTTTATGACTCAAAAAGTGTTAATCTGCTCCATTTACTCATTCTCTGCTCTTCTCCAGGTCAATCTCTGAGGTGCACATGTTTGCATCATGAAAAATGAACAATATTGTCTCAAAACAATTTTTAAAAGTGTGAAAACTGTTGGGTTAAAAAAACAACAAAAAAACTATTGACCAGCCAGCATTTTCCCTCATCAGAATGCAGCCTCTGAGTTGTAAAAGCCTGCAATGTATGGGGTAGGCAGGATTTGGCAGTACAAGGTCTGAACAGAAGTTTATATTAATTTTTTAAGGTGGACAGCAGAAAATCATTCGGTATTCCAAAGCAAATGTCCTGAGCGGTGGTCGTTGCCCCGTGGCCCTGAGCGGGTGGTTCGTGCCCGTGGTCCTCTGAGCGGGTGGTCGTGCCCGTCGTCCTGAGCGGGTGGTCCGTGCCCCGTCGTCCTGAGCGGGTGGCCGTGCCCGTCGTCCTGAGCGGGTGGTCTGTCCCTCGTCGTCCTGAGCGGGTGGTCCGGTCGCTCCCGTCGTCCTGAGCGGGTGTGTCCGTGCCCCGTCGTCCTGAGCGGGTGGTCATCGTGCCCCGTCGTCCTGAGCGGTGTGGGTCCGTTGCCCCGTCGTCCTGAGCGGGTTGGTCCGTGTCCCGTCGGTCCTGAGCGGAGTGCCGTGCCCCGTCGTCCTGAGCGGGTGGTCCGTGTCCCGTCGTCCTGAGTGGGTGGTTCGAGCCCCGTCGTCCTGAGACGTGTCCGGATGGGAGTTTGTCTCTGGACAGCTTAGCTCCAGATGCGTCCGAGAGGTGGTTGTGTCTGTACGTGTCCGGGCCATATTTATGTCCATACGAGAGTTTGTCTTTGGATGTGTCCAGGCGGTGTTCATCTCCGGAGAGCTTGGCTGCGGATGCATCCAGTCGGTGTTTGTCTCCAGGTGGTATTTATAGTATGAGCAGTAAAAAATGGATTTCAGACAGTATTTTGTTTCCATCTTCAGTGTTATTCTATGCAGAAGCATTTTGATGAGACAGTATGAATCGTATTTAACGCTCCCACTGCCACGTGTGTCTTCCCCTTCCCCTCTCCACCGCCTTCCTATCCTCCCCTCACTTTCCCTCCCTCCTCACTCTCCTGCTTGGTGTTGGCTTAATGGTTCGGGTGGTGGGCTTTGGATCCGAGGGTCTTGAGTTCAAATCCCACTCAGATGTTGAATTAACACCAGGTGGGGTTAACTCAGCCTGTCATCCTTCTGAGGTCAGCAAAATGAGTGCCAGCATGCTGGTATAC
>CM068962.1:118383369-118397289 GCA_035128595.1 Eptatretus atami | reverse complement strand
TTTTTTTTTTGCCATTTGAGCTTTTGTCATCAAATTTTCAACAAAGCTTTATAATGAGAATATGGAGAAGAAAAATTAATAATTTGGTCAAAAGAGCAAAGGTCAATGTCACATGAAATCGTCAATTTTCATCCCAATTGACCTAAACTTTAAAGAATTTGCATATTGGGTCATTAAATTGGTTCACCAAATGGTAAACGCCAATTATATTTTATTTTTAGATCAAAAGGTCAAAGGTCAAGGTTGCATAAAATCAATTTTCATCCGACTGACGAAATTTGAGCAGTGTTTGCGCATTTGGGTCACTGAAGCCTATTACTTTTGAGGTCAAAAGGTCAAGGTCACGTAAAATCTTTTTTTCTTTTTTTATAGCTGTTTTCGTCATGTTTAGCATACGGAATGGGAAGCAGTCTGAATACAGAGCTGACACGGATGGGCTTTGCATTTTCAGATGCTTTCTATTTCCACTTGTGATCAACAAAAAAAACTCGAAGGCATATCAGGGTTAGATCTCAACATACGTTTTTACTGGCCAGTTGGAATGGCAAGATCAAAAACTCACCTGACCGCAGCAAATTCCTCTGGTCCGCGGCGACATGCTTTGCCGAGACCAGGTGTAAAAAAAAAAAATCAAAAAAATCAACAGCTTCACCATAAAATCAACATGAAAGCAACAAATGATGTTTTACTAAACTAAATATTTATTATCTGACTATTAAAAAAAAACAAAAAAAAACCTGCCTTTTTACAGCCATTTTTCCCTGCTGAGCAGGGGTTAGCTTTTTGCAGGCTCAATGCAATCATGGTTCCCTTCTTGAGGTGATGTTTTATGGCCGGATGCCCTTCCTGACGCCAACCCTGGTCACCTCTTACGACACACAGGGATATGGTCCACCTATTCTAACCGGGACCAGTACACTGGTACTCATTTTGCCGACCTCAGAAAGATGACAGGCTGAGTCAACCCCCTGGTGTTAATTCAGTGGAAAAAGGGGCTCGAACTCAGGACCCGAGGATCCCAAGCCAGCCACCCTAACCACTGAGCCAACAGTGAAAAGCATGAAACTAATCAGCTGTTGCACTATATGATGCTCACTTTTTGTCTGCTCATGGCAATGAATGCAAGGCACGCAGCCCCCTGTAGTTGGCAGCTATGTTGGAAACATACTCACGTGCAAGAGTTCCTTCCTGACCTGAAACTCAGAGTTCCCCGGTGCAAGCAAGTACAGACAGAAATAGGACCTGTTCAAATGATTTGGGAACATGCTAACATGCATTGATTGCATTGAGGCAGTGTTGAGCGGTGGTCCTGGATGGATGCCTGACCCCTGACTGCAGGAAGATGTGCCTTCAGAAGGATCGAAGCATGCTCTCTTATGTGCTCCTCACCCTCACACAGATTATTCCTGCTTCCCAAAAGAGAGCGATGCAACAAAGTAAGCGGCAATGACAGAAAGGCCGTGAAGGAAAGGTTGCGATTGTGTGAATACTTCCTTGATGTACGAGTCAACAGTGTAGACCTCGACAAGTCATATACCGTCCTCAACAGTTCAATCTCCCCAGACATTAGCTATCATGTGCAGCCTATGGCTGCTGGTTGCATCATTTTCTGGGGATGCAGCTGTGCCGTTGATGCAGTGTCCTCTATTATCAGGATGCTGGTACTCATTTTGCTGACCTCAGAAGGATGACAGGCTGAGTCAACCCCACCAAGTGTTAATTCAATGGCCGACAGGGGCTCAAACTCAAGACCCTAATATCTTAAGCCAGCCTTAACCATGAAGCCAACACCAGGCTTCCCAGACATTTATTCTGTTACATGGCAGTCTCTGGTATCTTTCTCTATTTCATTTCAGCAGCACAGACAGTCACAAGCATGAAGAGCAAAGCCTCATCTTCAGGATCGGTACGTTTTCTTCCCAAGGTACTAACAAGCGCTCTTTATTTAGGCTACTTCGAACTCCTGTCTCATATTTCAATGCTTTCCCCATCTCTGTTTTTTCCCTTTCATTTTGTTTTATCAATCTTACCTTTCCTTTTTTTTCTCATCCCTCTTCCCTTTTCCTCTAATCTCTCCCCTCCTTTCCTTTACCCCTAACCCCACGATTTCTCTCTCCTTTTCATTTAATTTCATTATTTATATTTTTTATATTTTATTACCTTTAAATTGCTTTAATTTCCTTATTATTTTTCCTTTTTTCCCAGTCCACTGGACTTTTAACCCCAAAACTCTGACCTTTCCTCTCGTGAGGTGTCAAAATGAATAATTTCCCATGCCACGTGTTCCCTGACCCTGCTCTGACCCAATGCTCCCCCTCCCCCTCCATATCAACTGTCAACCCGACCATACTCTTTTTCTGATGAACGCCTCCTCCCCCCCAATATACACTCGACCCTGACTCCGTCGCTCTTTTTTTGCTCCGACGAAGGGTTAACACCCGATATATCAGCTTGTCCGCGTTTCCCAAGGTGGTTAACACATTTCTATTAATGGTCTATTGGTTCCATCCACTGTTATACCTGTCCACCGATGCAGATTGACACTATAGATAGATGCCTCAACGAGTAAGACTAGTTCATCATTCCAAGTTCTCCTAGTTTGTATTGCATTCAATTCAATCTGCATTGTGAGATGCAGAAGCATTTCACTCGGTGCAGAGCCTAAATGTAATAGGCTCAAGGTGGTACCTCACGGAGGTAAAGAACAAGATTGCTAATTGGGTACATGACGTGCGAATGAGCTTACCAGCCGTGTTAGGAGCGTCTGTAAATTTGTGTGTATTTTTTTTATTAACAGGTTTATTTTTACAATCATGAAATCCCTTTGGTGAACCGTACACGTGTACAGTTTGAGAGATCAATTTGTGTTCGGGTTGGCTGTGATCCCGGGGATTCTCGACAATAACGTTTCCTTCATTGTCCCCCGCCCCTCATTCAAGGTCTGAGACTGGGGACATTAAAGTGAGCTCCGACCGACGGACCGCCCAATCATCCGTCCATGTACTTTTGTGCACACGATATTTAAAAAAACAAACGTTCAAGAGTTCGCTTTCAAATTGCAGATATCTATTCCTCATACCACCCAAAAGGCAGGGGGCCCGGGAGTATCAGCTCCTTATTTGCTCTTTATTATTATTTGGTTGGAATGTGTATTTTATGCACAATTTCCCATAATGTAGAGTCTTGATGGATAAGGCACCTTAATGGATATTAATATGACGCTGATGTAAATACGTACAACTTTCCTAAGTTCCCTAGTTCATGATGACAAAATCTAAAGTAGCATTTCCAAAGACACAGTCATTTCCAAGAAACCAAAAAACTTCCAAATAACAACTGTCAGATCATGAGCAAACATTTTGAGTCACCAGTATAACAATATCATCCCTCAGCAGCCTCAAAAACGTAAAAAAAAGCCTCTTGTCGAGTGTACGATGGACATGCCTGCACCGTTGTAACAGCAAGGATGTGAAACAGCATTTCAAGCACATAAGCCGACGCAGCTTGCCTACACAAATGTGCTAACAAATGCAGGTCAATAATGGCCTATCTACAGAATGTATTACACAAGGAGAAATTAAGGCATGCGTGAGAGGGTTAGGGAAGGATAAGATGAGTCAAAAGGGGAGGAAAGGAGAATGTACGGGGGAATCCCTTTATATATAATTAATGGTACACAATATGTAAACAGCCTAACTTCAGGCAAAATATTCCATGAAGTTCCACTAATGTATCTTGCAATATTATCATTCGTGAACATAATCTTCATAATTTTGTTTCTCATCAACACTCGTCTGACAAATGTTAACGATTGAACAAGTACCTTTTCAGAGATGTACAGCTCGGAACCATCAGCGTACTGTAATGCATAATGCTCTGCATCTGGAAGCTTCCACCTAGACAACAACATCATCACATAATTCTTCATTAGTTAACATCTTCAAGAAGTCAAAGGTGACATCACAAGCAATCTTGAATTCGATCTATTGACTTTTTCTTACAAACCCACGATGGCAAGTAATCGCAAACGTGCCCCTTCCCACCTCGTACAACCAAAGCCAACTTTTGAGTGCAAAATCAAGCACCTAAGCTATCCAGCTCCGAATTTCACGAAGACATTTTAATTGATTCTTATTTAGTACATTATTTACACACATGGAAGATACTTGCTAATTCATGACTGACTGGGGTACCATGCTCTGTGCGACAGAGTGTTGGCTCCACCGAAGCAATTTCTTGGCCTGGGGTCATTCTGGGTGGCTGGCCATCCCTCTCTTAGCAGTAGTTAAGGCAGGAATTTGGAATTTGTTCATGGTGCCGGCAATATCTGGCCTTCTCTTCATGAAGGACATTGTGGGATCTTTATCATCCAACCAACTAATGTCGGTAGACAGGACGTCCAGTTCAACGTCCATCTGAGAAATGACGGCACACACATTGATGAATCACCCTGCCTGTGAAATACCGGGATGACTGTTTATAGCTGGTTCAGGATTTGAACCGAGGCTAGACAGCTTAGAGGCGAGTGTGCATACACCATCCTGCCCCGAGACCGTCCTGCCAGCCCTTGTGAACTTATACGACACGTATTTATGCACCTGCAAATTAGTCGCTATAGCACGTTATTTATGCACCTGCACCCAAAAAGGCAGGGAGTGAAACAGTTTTAATATCATGTGGTGACATATTGTTGGTGGAGGTGCAAACTCTTGACTATTATGTGTCACTCAGAGGGGATGGTACACTGGCAGCGTCATCAGTTTCGATCATTTTCTTTCCTGTTTTTTTAATCCGACACAGATACGAAGCTCGTGGAATAACTGAATGGCATAGGAGTGAGAGATGGACGCATCGTCAGTGGAGCAGAGGGGGAACTGGAACGCAAGGGACAGAGAATTGGGTACAGAACGAATAGGCAACAAAATAAGTCAGGACAAGTGACCATGGTAAGAGACTGGGAGAGATAGATAGATGAATGACATATGAGTGGATATGAAAAGCTGAGAAACATGGGAAATGTAAAAAAAAAGGGGCAGGTAAGTTTAAACGTCACTGCAAGAAGAAGAAATCAGGAAATGAATAGGGGATGTCACTTAGTCTTGTCTCGTCTCGTCAGTTGGTGAAATTATTTATCTGAGGATTGTATATTTTAATGGAGTCTCACTTGATTAACAAAAATATGTGGCAGGATCAGCGACAGACAGAGCAGCCTTCCATTAAAATTATTTGTTCTCTTTTTTTTTTTTTTTTCCTCCTGCTTTTAAATTTATTTTTTTTAATGGCTGTTCACTTGGTGATCATCTTCTCTAGTAAAGTCAAAAAAGGAAAGGGAAATATTTGGATGCTTATAGGTTTGAGAAAATGGACTATAGATACAGACAACTAGAAAGTTCACAGAACACCTAACCCCACGCCGTCTTGATGCCGTGAGATTTTACAATAAGGATGTGGGCTGGGTCTGCGAGCGGCAAATTCGATTGGTTGTGATGAAGTAAAATGCCGTTACATTTTGTCCAAGTACTGCTAAACGGAAGGATTTTGAAAGTGACAATAAGGTAATTTGTGTTCTACAGCGTTCAAGTATATAATTCAATTGAAATAAGATAAAGATTTTGAAGGTTGTAGAAGAAGCTTTTTGGAAGTTTAACGCCATTGATGCAGCATCTTCTTACACCACCTTATTTAACACATTACATTCGTCCTTCATGCCTGTTTGTGTCCTTTATGACGTCCTTACACACAGTAGACAGAGTAAAAAAAAATGATCTCACTCCTCTCTGCACATGTGAAGTCAGGACTAATTCAGACAAAGAACTGTTAAACTACAGGTTTGTTTTCCGATTCATTTCCGATTAGTGTTCAAAATAGAACATATTCAAATGAGGTTACTCAATCACAAACTGACATTTGTGGACAGACAGACAGACAGTGAACCAATTGTTTAACCCCAATTTTTGCTTCGCGAGTGTTAGGTAATTGCAGATTTAAAACAAAAGAGTTAAACTGAGGGCAATTCCTAAAGGTTAACTATAATTGTGTTGTGCTCCTGAATGCAAAAAGGACTCACGAAAATGTGAGAAATATCTGAGGATGAGGTGTTGCGTTCCTGCCATCTCCTGTTAATACTCAAGGCCGCAGTGGATAAGAAGAGTACGAGGCCCGATGACTGGCGGCCTACACATAACTCGAGGGTGTGCACCACCCATCACTCCGTTGTGCGAGACGTGGATGGAAGTAGGAAGAGGACTCCATCTTGGAAATCCTGAACTATATTCCCGTGGCATGATTTGCGTCTCGTAGATAAACCACCGCAAGTTAACAGTACTCCTAATAATGTTCAAGCCAGCAAAGAAATAGCACAAATGTCTGATCAATTTGATGAAGAACAAGTGAACTTTCACAACGCTTCGTTAGTTACTGGCCAAGTCGATCAATGTCGATGGCGGATCTCTCTTATGCTACGGTGACAGTGACGGGGGAGGGATCTTGATGTACAGGATTCTTGCCGTTCGTGGATTCTCTCGATCGCAATGAATTTATTGAGGCAAGTTTTGCGGATTGCGGTCAATGTGCTCAAATAAGCACGGGTTGGTGAAATCTTTTCCACATTTATTCACGGAATTAACATGGGCCGTCAATACAATAACCCCATCAAATCCTAAATCATCATCACCACCATCATCTTCAACAACACCATCAACAACATCACCATCGCATGATTGGATCAAGTTTATCATAATTCTTATTATTAAAGATAAGTTTCATGATCTTAATAACTCAAGAAAATAATCTTCATTTTATGTTTTAAATAACCCTTTTATTCATGAAAATAAATAACACAAAACAATGAACAAGCATGTTAATTAAGGCTCCACTTTATTTTATTGATTTTTTTTTTTGTATACACTGTCGAGGCTCGAATGAGAGCAAACGCACAGAACGTACCACAAGGGGAGCAGGAAAGGAAAAAAACTGTGGAACAGAGACATGAGATCTATGGAAGTGAGAGTGATGGGACGGGGTACACAGGGAAAACAAGATGGACACGACAGGGACTTTCAGGAAGGAAAGCAGGGAATATGAAGGAGGTGGGTTTGGGGTGGATTCACGGGGGTAGAAAAGATCGTGGTTTTTGGATGGGGGAAATTCATTTTACAGAAAACCCATTATGCCCACACTACAATGGTCTATTATCCACACCAGCAGAGTGCCCAGCCTACAGGTGATCTTGTTCCAAGCATGCAACACGTTCTTCTGACACATACCTATATTTTGGTGGTGTATAGGTAACTGACAACTGCCTCAATCGCTCCAGAAAATAATAATAATAATAACCCATGAAGTTACGTGCATGAAGCAAAAACATACCTACTGCTTATAATTCAAAACACCTCATTGCACTAGAAAACGTGGGGAGAGGAACACTGTCCCATGAAGGGTGGGGACTTGTATTACCCTCTCCCACCTAGAGCGGCGCTACACGACACACATTAACATAGAGAATTTGCATTCTCCCCTCTGTCCCCCCCAAAACCACCGGTAAAGATAAAAACATCCCAATACATGAATTGGGGTTATGTTGATCCTATGTAGCAAGTCTGGATGTAATCGGACCAGAACTGAAGGAGTAGCGTAACAAACACACACACAAACACAAGTGCACATACACACACGCACATAAACACACACACACTCAGTGTCTCACCCTGTCGCTCCAGAAGGATCGTCAAACTAACCCACCTATCTATTTCTATGGTCGACCACTGGATGAGGTTCAGTCTCTTGAATTTATAAGCTTCAATGCCTCACCGTTAACCATGACCTCTCCTATGCTAACCACATAAACAAGCTGGCCTCAGAGCCTCCAGGCCTTTGTCCATATGAAATGGAATGCAGCTGTATCTCAGGTTTGGAACAGAATTAAGGGAAAGTCCACCAGTAAAGAGGAAAAATAATATACTAGAAGGGCACTCTTCGACGTCGCCAGATAGGCCTCTGCCCAAATTATTACATCAATATACTTACTTTTACCAAGTTTGACTTCAATCCCTCAACCCAGATTTAAAACATTAAATAATTCTGGCTGCCAGACCAATGCGTCTGATCAAGTTGAAATATGAAACATTATTCCCCATCACCACTGGATCATAATTGTGAAGTTTCATGTCAATTGATGAAGAGGTTCAAAAGAAAGAATTTTTTCAAGATTTACATTCAAACCAATATGACTTTCAGACCATGTGACTTATTAATTATTCGTGAACACCCTGGTATCCCCAAGGCTTGGTGGGTGAAGTTTCCCCTCGATATGTCAAGGCGTTCTGGAGAAGAACATTTTTAAAGGTTTATTCTTCAAAAAAAAAAAATCAAAGCTGCCAAACCATGTGACCTATGACATCATAGGTGGAGAACATTTTGGTCTTCATGGATAGTCGATCTGTTCAGCCATTTCAGAGAAGATGATTTTTGAAGCTTTTTTTTTATGTTAAAAAAATATGGCTGATGAACTCCATGACCGATGACGTCATCAATTTTTTCCACCCATACAATTTAGCTTTCAGATATCCTCAACAAACATTCAAAGATTTTCATACGATCGCACGAAGCGTTCGACATGCAATTATGATGTGATAACGAAGCCACCTATGACATCATCAAAACATCATACTTGTTTCCCATGGGGGAGCACTTCGCATGTTCCAAGTTTCAATTTTTTCCACAGAGCAATTTCAGAGACAGAGTTTTTCCTTTTTTCCAACATGGCTGCCACAACAAATGACCAATGATGTCATAATTATGATGAAAACATTCTACATGAGTAGTCACATCTATGGTGATAATGCCGTGTCAATCAGATAAGCGGTTGCAGAGAAAACAGAGAAAACTAGAAGGGTACTCGGTAGAGCGCATACATCCACCACATAATGCCTGATCCACGAGAACATATTGGGCCCAATACATTTTTGAAATATCTTGCTACATATCGTTTTTAGCCATATCTCTCAATGGTGAAGAAACACATAAAAAGATCCTTGTAGTCGGATCCAGATCTTCACCAAAATCTAATCAGTTCGTCTTTGTCAAACACCAAACATGTCCACAAAATTTCATCCTGATCCGTCCACAACTTTTTGAGATATCCTGCACACAAACAGACAGACAGACAAGCAGACAGAAAGGGGTGAAAACATAACCTCCTTCACCTTCGGTGGTGGAGATAATTAACACGTAGGGACGGACGTGCTGAAAACATAATGCCTCCGACGACTTCGTCAGCAGATGCAAAAAAATGCACATACAGAGGATGTAAACAATCAACTACAGAACACACTCTATTATGATTATTATTATTATTATTATTATTATTATTGTTAGAGTGTGCACTGAAATCCCAAAACAACGGGAAAAATGGCTTTTATGGCTTTTCTGGTGTCACCAAAAATGCAAGGCCAGCAGCCAGCCACCCCGTGGCAATCACCGTACACCATGTTTGCTCTGATAATATAATTGGAAAACTTTGGGATGTGTAGGAAGTGTTAATGAGTAAAAGAGGTGCAAAATATTTCTTCCAAACAAGGTGTGTGTGTGTGTGTGTGTGTGTGTGTGTGTGTGTGGTGGTGCGTGCGTACACACACATGGGGGTTTTGAATAATTCACCTTTCAACACACCTCCTGGATGATATTGCTGAGAGGATCTTTCTGAAAAAGATAAGAAGTGTGTTAGACACCACAGCCAAAATTATTATTTAAAATTCTGAATCATCAAACATCATCTCCATGGAATCACTGCAGGGAGTGAAACCCAAACGTGCAAATTATCTTTCTCGAGTAATTATAAGAAACTCACTCAATCCTGCACATGAGTCCCTGTAAAACCATCCTACCACACCCAGTCTGCAATACAAGCCTTCAAAACAAGCAATCATGCCTTCGCTGATAGTTATCAATATCATGTGATCACATGATCAAAATAAAAACGATTTCACCTTCTGAGGACAATAAATATTTCAAGCGTTGTGGAAAGACAACTGGCACACAGCGTAAATGCACACAGTGCAATTTAGTTGTATGGGATAAAACACAAGAACAAGGTAACTAACCATCACAGCCCATTAACTACCCCAGGGCACTTTCTCTACATTTCAGGCATGAATGCATCCTAATAGAGGCATGATTGTCTCCATCGTCAGCCAAAGCAATCCCACAAACAGCAGCAGCAATTAATGGCCAGGGGAATGAAAAGCCATTTCCGCCTACTGGCATGCTGCTTCACAAAGCCTGCCAAACACAACAGTCATTGGCCTATACCACCGGCACAACAAATCGTCAGGCAACCATGGAACAAAGCTAGAACAATTACAACAGCATAGCGTACTGGAAAGAAGCACACTCGAGCACATGATGCTAATCGCCTTGGGAATACATTGTACAATGTGTGTTCTCCACTGTACAACAGCAACACTGTGCACCTGATCCAAAATGCAAGTAAGGCGGTCCAATTCTCATTGTGGAATATCTTCAAAAGGTCAATCTCATGACCATGAAAAGTGGAACCAATGACAGAGAGTAAATAATCATTTTCATTTGCGATCATAGACCATTTCATTTCCAAGCACTTCCCTAAAAGGAGGCATGCACATGTTCAATTGGAAGGAAAAACAAAATGTCTGTCTGGAAGATCCATTTTCAAAAAGTATTTTATCTCCTTTTACTGTGAAAGTAAAATTCAGAATTCCTTAATAAAAATCAAAAGTAACACCTATAAGTGATTGGCTTGCATAATACACATGGAGTAGTCGGTTCTCGTAAGCGAGGCACAATCGAGCTCTATTTTTATGGGAGACCTCGATGAAAGGCCAGGTGTAGACCGATCGATGGAGGACAGATGGCTTGGTTGGTAAATAGTCGTCACATGCACATGGGCCATCTCCCCCCCCCCCAAAAAAAACAACAGTTACCTGTCAACCACGATTTACACTCATGACATCAAGTTGTTGTTTTGCTGTGATATGATTGAAGAGTTTTTAGCCTATATATCTTATGTTGGTGTAATCAATACAACACAAAAAATAAAAAAACTCGGGCATTTTGATGAAAACCAAAGAATGCAAGTACAAGTTCAAAGTACACCACCCCCCATGTCAAATAAATAAATAACAATCCTCCAGCGCGTGACATTGCCAGGGTGTCTTCGGCGCCTGGCGATGTCGAGTTTTCGAAAATTAAGTAACTGAAAAAAAAAGAATAATTAATCGATTAATTGATTAATCAATAAATCAAAAATATCCTTTTATAGCTAAATCATGTGGTCACCGATTCCATGTCAGATATCAGAGCAGGGAAATGTTCATTTATCATGTCCAAATTATCAGCTTCCTAGTTCAAAATATGCCTGACATATTGCTAAAATTAGAAATAAAATAAATAAGTAATTAATAAATTGATAACAATTAAGTAATTAATCAATTCATTGATTCATCAAAAAATAAAAAAAGATTAATGTTTTTGCCAAAGCACATCTTCACTTTTGTCCCCCAAATTTCAGCTTCCTAGCTCCAAGGATGGCTGAGATATCGCCCGGACAAACAATCAAGAAAACAAGAAAACAAACGAACAAGAAAACAAACGAACAAGAAAACAAACGAACAAGAAAACAAACGAACAAGAAAACAAACGAACAAGAAAACAAACAAACAAGAAAACAAACAAACAAGAAAACAAACAAACAAGAAAACAAACGAACAAGAAAACAAACGAACAAGAAAACAAACGAACAAGAAAACAAACGAACAAGAAAACGGAGTGAAAACTGAGTGAAAACCGAGTACGTACTTCCTTCCTTCAGCGCCCAGCGATGGCGTCATGCATCGCCTAGATATGGAACTGGGAAGGAGCGGTGTACAATAATTTGTCAATGTGCTTGACGATCTCCGTGTACAAATGTTACTATTGAGAAAGGCTGACAGGCAGTTTGAACAGGTGAAAAAAGAAGTGTTCATTTCAATTTTGTAAACAATAACATTTGAAAAAGGTCCATCATAAATACAGGAATGATGAGCAACACTTGTGCTGTTGTACCCCTCGATGGCCTTCAGACAGAATCAGATGAGCATTACATGACAGTTGCACAACAACCGATACATTTTGGAAGAATGGGGCAGCAGTTCATTGGCCATGGGACCAGCATGTAAAAAAAAAAAAGTCAGAGCAGGGAAATGTTCATTTATCATGGGAAAATGGCAGCAGACAGGTCTTGAGCTAGGCAGCAGGGAGCTTGCAGTTGTTGTTTGGAGATAGCGAGTAGGAGGTCTTGCAGCAGGGGAGGACGACGGCCAGCTTAAACCTATTTCTAATTTATTCTGGAGAGGAAATGGTGGTGCGCTATATAAAAAATTGGTTAATGCGGTCATGCCCTGCTCAGTGCATTTATGGAGAGGGTGATTGAGCGACACCTACACTGGTGTAAGTATTTGGGACTCAATGGATCCTCTCAAATGCCAATTACCCTGTGCTGTCCTCAGCTCTCAGCCGTTCTAGAGTCCGCAAGGCTTGTTGCCTTCAATAGTAACACTCCTAACTTTTGGATCACAATCACAGCCCACAAAAGACACGTTTGTACCTCAAAATAACCACGTACCGAAACGTACAGGTTTCGGAAAGACAGGCAAAACTGAGGTAACTGATGTAAAATGAATCCCCGTTCAGAATCAAAACAAATCTTATCTATCTAATCTTAATCATTCATATGTGGAACATGGGACACAGCAGGAGGTTGACGATACAGCTTGGAGAATGTAATGTGAACCTGTGGAACCACTGCAAATGGCGAGGGTTTACTGTACAGGTGAAGGTTCGCCACAACAAATGGTTTCATTTAGGACTATTCATTGCTTAACTAAAGTATTCATTCGCAACAATGAAGGAGCCCTCACAGTGTCATAGTGATTGTGCAATGTCATGTCGATGGTAATGCTACATTGCCTATAGAAAAAGTCTACACCCCCCGTTCAAAATTTTCCCCTTTTGTTGCCTTATAACCTGGAATTAAATTTCATTAAATCAGTCTTTTCCCACATCGTAACCCACAACTTCAAATTGAAAAACAAATTCCACAAATTTCAGAAAATTAATTTAAAATGCAAAACTAGAATATCTTGGTTTGATAAGTGTCCATCCCCCGATATAATAGCAATTGTAAATTAGCTCAGGTGTAACCAATCACCTTCAAAATCACACACAAAGTTAATTCACACACCCAAGTTGATTGGCCTCCACCTGTGTTAAATTGTCGTGATTCTGATTATTTCAGAATAAAATCATCTGTTCCTGTGGGTTTCCTCTGCTAGGTGGTACATTTCACACCAAAGACTCAACCATGAACACCAAGGAGCTTCCAAAAGACCTCCAGGATAAAGTTGTGGAAAGGCACAGATCAGGGGATGGGTATAAAAATATATCAAAGGCCTTGAATATCCCTTGGAGCAAAATCAAGACAATCATTAAGAAGTGGAAGGCGTATGGTACCACCAAGACCCTGCCTAGATCAGGCCGTCCCTCCAAACTGGATGACCAAGCAAGGACAAGACTGATCAGAGAGGCCACCAAGAGGCCAATGGCAACTTTGAAAGAGCTACAGGGCTTTATGACAAATACTGGTCAGGGTGCGCATGTGACAATAACGTCCCAAGCACTCCACAAGTCTCGCATGCATGGGAGGGTGGCAATAAGGAATCCATTATGCAAAAAATCCCACCTTGGGTCCCGTTTGAGTTATGCAAAAAACCACTCCAGAGATTCTGAAGCCATGTGGAAAAAAGGTTTTGTGGTCTGACAAAACCAAGATGGAAGTTTGGGGCCGAAATACAAAACGTTACATTTTGCGCAAATCCAACACAGCACATCACCCAAAGAACACCATCC
>CM068962.1:118361923-118372256 GCA_035128595.1 Eptatretus atami | reverse complement strand
CTTTCGACGGTGGACAGGGGTCATCATGGGCACTCTAACCGGTCTGCGGCTATGCAACCCCATACGCAGCAGGGTGCGATGCACTGTGGATTGTGACACATTCCTCCCGTGACCACCATTAAAATTTTCTGTGACTTGTGCCACTGTAGACCTTCTGTCGGTTTGGACCAGACGGGATAGCCTTCGTTGCCATCGCGCATTGATGAGCCTTGGGCGCCCAACACCCTGTCACTGGTTTGTGGTTTGTTCCTCCTCGGACCACTGTCGGTAGGTACTTACCACTGCTGACCGGGAGCACCAGACAAGCCTTGCCGTTTCAGAGATGCTCTGACCCAGTCGTCTGGCCATAACAATTTGGCCCTTGTCAAAGTCGCTCAGGTCTTTACTCCTGCCCATTTCTCCTGCATCCAACACATCAACTTCAAGAACTGACTGTTCTCTTGCTGCTTAATGTATCCCACCCCTTGACAGGTGCCATTGTAACAAGATAATCAATGTTATTCACTTCACCTGTCAGTTGTCATAATGTTTTGGCTCATCAGTGTATATTATATATATATACATATACGTATTACATATATATATAATATAATATATATATATATACATATATATATACACACAATATATGTACTGTATATTGTACATACATGCATACATATAGATTTTTTTTTTTAAAGAAGAAGGTGCTTCCAACCAAAAGTAAACTAGATCTACTCCGCTAAATTGAGCAATAAGCAAGAGCAGACCCGGTCTCAGGAAACGTTTCACCAGCTTCACAGCCAGCTTCCTCAGACCAATCGACCCCGAGCCTCGGCACATGTCCGGTTTTTATTTTGTATCTTCTGTCGACAACCATGACACTCCCACTGCAAGGCATGCCCAATTCCCCCTCATGCCAGTCCTTGTCTGCAGCAGAAGCTGTCTTCCTGCTGGGAATATAACAAATCTGGATTAAACTGCGTCCCATCTGGCACAGCCTGCAATATTTTCAGTCTCATCAATTTCTTCTGGTCTCTTCTTCTGTGGTGTGCTTGAGGCCTTAAGGACTTGCAAATCAATCATTTACTCGGGGTGCATCCTGAGTTTCATTAATGTCCAGATTTGTATCGATTCTTTTGTTTTAATACACCATTACAAATCCACTTTGTCTCTGAGTATACAAGTTGCTCTGAACACTAATTATATGAGTTATGAATGTGTGTTAATGGACAGATTGGGTTTGGGTGATTAGCACCCAGTAAAAGACCGTACCTGCATCCGGAGATCTCCCCTTGTAATGCTAATTGAGGTAATTGGTTGCACGGTACCTATTAGCACGCCTGACTGGCTCAGGCATTCCACCTGTGCATGGTAACATGGAAAACGGGTCAGGGCCAGAATCAATCAGCTCGAGCCAGAAACTTGCTCAGAGCGCCAGAATCAGTTAACCAGCCTGACTGCTTGACTGTTCATTGGGATTCGGACTGGGCAACTGGGATGAGCCTGACTACAACTACATATATTGTTGCGGGGTTGTGATGGGGGATAAAGGAGGTAACATAGTAAAGTTATTTCATTCTTAAATGTTCAGCATAAGGGTATTACTCTAGTAGCTCATGGTGGTTTTGTATGCACTTGTATGTCCAGAGCTAAACTCTTCAAAAATCATCTAATTGAAGGTCATTGAACAATTTTTGGTTGGTAACATATTTGCCACTGACGGCTAAATAGGTGAAATGCCACGCCCTTTTTAAGCGAAGTACTACACCCGCCATTACTGTATCTCCAGAACCGTTGGACCTAGAAGGTTGTGTGACCACTCAAAATGTTCGGAATGGCCACATATGGGGGGTCAGTAATACTTTCCATGCTCAAAAGTCAATGGTTTTTACGATATTTGCCAAAAACTGATTTCAACATGTTACAGACTTCAATTATTCATAATTGTCATTCTTCTTTTGTTCAATTACTTGATTCCTGAAGATTCTAGGTGGGCAATAATCTGCATTAAAAAGATTACAATTAACCATATTATTTCTTTGTTGTAGGAGGCGCTGGGTGTTCAAGTGTTAAAGAGTTCTCCGATGGCAAGTAATTCTACCTTGGATCCCTGCTTGCTGTTACTATAACATGGTATGATTTCATTATAGTTGAATTATGCACATTAAAATCATCTGAACAAAGTTTTTGAATAATAACTGCGTCATCTACAATTAATTATGCAAAAAAATTTTTTTACAGGAAACTTTAGTGGTTTCAAGGTCAGCAGCCGAAGGGTTTTTGATGGACTTCATGCGTTATATGCAACACTGCTTCAGGAAAAACGTTAACAGGTAAATTTCAGATGTAATAGCATCAGAACCCTATTCGGCCAACTGATGAACAATACTTCCCTTACCTCACAATGTCTATGGATGAAAAAGTGTGTACTTATATGTGCGTATACAACGCCATGCTTGTAAAAATTAAATCTTTGGTACCTTTGGAACACAGGTAGATGGACCCTATTATTCAGCATCAACAATCCATTCAGCACTGGGATCAGACTTCACAACATCTCTACTGGAGCTGATATACCCCAGGAGGTTGTTGACGGATTACTTGAATGCCTGGAAACTGGTAAGAAGAGTTATCAGAGTTTGTTGAGACCAGATTTCGGAATAAGGAGAAACACCTACATGACACAATACCTACTAACCGCAAGACTGTTTTCTGTGAAGCATGCTTCTACACCGTCCACAGCGAAGAAATCGATGGCAAAAAAAGATGCTGCAGAAACGATTAGGTACATTGATTATGCCAGAGAAAGAGGGTACAGCATGCTCGAGCTCCTGAAGTATGAATTGACCAGCACATCCCAGTTCCTCACCCATGAATGTAAAGATGGCATCAGATTGAAGAAGCCTGATAAAGCCTCCTTGTCGAGAGAACTAGTCAATCAACTTCTAGAGGAGAAAAGGAATGTCAAATGTGATGCTCAGATGACAATAGTGGACTTCATGGCACTTGTGCGAAAACTACCAATGAAAAAGATGGGCCTTGACACATTTGGGCAATTGGCTGAGAGTCTTTCCAACAGCATTCTTGCTAAAGGTTCTGAGTCCACAAGAATAGACATTATTTTTGATGTTTATCAAAAATCATCAATCAAGCAAATGGAACGTGCACAGAGAAGTTCTTCTGAAGAAATCACTATCACCATTAGGTCTGACAATCAGAACTCCTGTCGATCTTGATATGTTCTGGAGCTCAATGTTGAACAAAGTAAGGTTGCAGGAGTATGTCTTCAAGTGGATGCTGCAGAATGTTGTGTCAGAAAAGAAATTATCTTTGGAGGAGTATATGGGGGTGAATGTAGGAAACTGTTAGCTGGCACTGAAACACAGATCGCAGAGCTCTCAAGCAACCAAGAAGAAGCCGATGACAGAATCATGTTCCATATTAATGATGTGTTGTGAAACACGGGGTTCAATCAGTCTTGGTTGACTCACCTGACACAGATGTCTTTGTCAACCTCATCTTCCACTTCAACAAAACCTGGCAACTACAAAAGCTGTTTGTAAAGCTTGGTAACCGGAAAAACAAGAAAACTGTACCAGTCCACCTGTTAGTTGATCAACTGGACAACAATTTGGTGTCGTGTCTCCCAGCCATTCATGCACTTAGCGGGTGTGACAGTACCAGCAAGGTGGGTCCAAAACTATCTGGCATGAAGGAATCCATGGATCTCTCCCTACTGGAAGGGTTTGGTGTAGAGGAACTGTCACCACAGATGATAAGTAATGCTGAAAAATTCCTTGTGTCTGGATTAAAGAAGACCGACTGTTCCACATTCGATGAGTATCGTTGGGAGCAATACCACAACTCCAAGAAAGAGCTCGACTTCAACCAGCTTGTGTGCTGTTCTTCAACGCTACGAGAACACATTAAGCGAGCATATCTGCAGTGTAAGATGTGGTTACAAGCTCCAAATCCTGCAGTCACCAACCAGATCCACGCCAGTATGGTTATAAAGCAACAGATGTTGGAATTACACCTGTGATACTGCCAGTACCGTGCAGGCCCGATGACCTGCCCCCTCCATGTAAATGTCCAACATCATGTATGAGTACCAAGACGTGCACTTGCAGAGGAATGAACATAAAATGTGTGGTGTTTTGTGGCTGTAGTAAAGGCAAAAAGTGTAGAAATCCACATAATTAAACTCTAAAATATGGACAATGTGCAAAATTACAACAGGTAATATAATAAAGGGTCAGAACTGTAGTGCGTACCTGCTGAAATCAGTTTTTGGCAAATATCTTAAAAAACATTGACTTTTGGACATGGAAATGTATTACTGACCCCCCCATAATGTGGCCATTCCGAACATTTTGAGTGGTCACACAACCTTCTAGGTCCAACGGTTCTGGAGATACAGTAATGGCGGGTGTAGTACTTCGCTTAAAAAGGCCATTTCACCTATTTAGCCGTCAGTGGCAAATGTGTTACCAACCAAAAATTGTTCAATGACCTTCAATTAGATGATTTTGAAGAGTTTAGCTCTGGACTACAAGTGCATACAAAACCACCATGAGCTACTCTAGTATATGGTATTTGTGGACAAAGTCACAACATGTCCAAGTATGTGAAACAGATACAATTGTGATCCTTCCATCCTTTTTATCTCCGGTGTGTGTTGTGCGTTGTGTCCCCCTCGCTGTGCATTGTGTGTTAGCTCTCATACGAGCCTCGACAAGGTATACAAAATAATAATAAATAATAATAATAATAATAATAATAATCTGTTTGTTAAATGTCTTTTTAAGTCATACAAGATGTTGAGGCTGCCAAGCCAGAAATTCGCATCACCAGAGGTGGAAAAACGATTGCAGCTTGTGAATTGAGGTGTTAGTCACATGGTTTTGTTTCTGGAGCACTGGGGTCGTTATCCAAGATTGGCAGATGACAAAAGAGCTCAAAAAATGAAGGGTGAAATGAACAAAAGATTGGTGAATGATAAAGAGCTGGAGAACACCCGCAGATACGGCTGACAGAAGTGATTGAAAAAGGTAGACATAAATTGCTCCGTGGAGTCCAAAGAGTTTTGTTTTCGCATCGGTGATGCTGGATGTGCCGAGCCTGCAGAGAGGGCTGCTGTGTTGCACCTCGCCAAAGAAGCTGCATCCCTCGTTCCTTCCTCGATGGGCATGCAGACCGATCAGTCGACCATATTCCCCCCTTTCCTCTTCCCCTCCCCAACCGGGGCTGCGTCCAGACACTGCCAGGCTCTACCTCCAGGTTTGCCAATCATCTTTGTTTGTGAATTCTCCATTTTGTATAAAATATTTGTTGAGTGAATGGGTAAGGTAGACGGTTAAGCCTGATGAGTTATCGTGGGCGTGGGGGAAATCACAACTGTATGATCTGTATCTCATAAATTGTTGTAGTACAGTACTGTAAATCGATTCTGTAATTGCTGTTGATGCGTGCTTTTCTCTCCTCCAATCTCCCTTTCCCATTTAATAAATCTGATTACTTCAATCAACTTGTGTCAGCTGGTTTGTGGTTTGTCATTTGACTATCAACCACAGCATGGTTATAAAACAAGATCATGGGAAATTGGTGTCATTTCCTTACACGAGGCTTTATAAAAACACTGCCAGATCGTCCAAGTCACTGCTCGGGCTTCCATCCTGATCCGACAGACGATCTCGACAGAGCATCAGATTCTCGGTAGAGCTATCTGTATGCCGTAAAGCGTAAACTGAAGTATAAATCTATTCGTTTTTCCTGGCAGACAATGGTCTCCTTTGACGATCTTCTTCTTCTTTTTCTTCCACAGCATTATGAGCCAACTTCAAATGGGGTCAATGACACGGTGGATCCTTCCTCCACCATTTGGGTCGATTGTATACCCATTCTTTATCAAAACCTTTCTCCTTCATGTCCGCTTCCACACCATCACTCAATCTCCTCTTTGGTCTGCCATGCCATCTCTTTATTTTGGTCTCATTATCATTATTATTCTACCCACATACTCCTCTCATCCCTTCTCATCACATAGCCATACCATCTCAATCTACTTCCCTGTACCATCTTAAATGCTTCAACCGCCTTCACAGTTCCTCTGATATAGTCATTCCCCACATGGTCGTCTCATGTTAGACCACACACATCGTCACATCTAATCTTTGTTCCATCCTTCTTTTCATCGGCCATGTCTCTGCACCGTACAACGGTGCTAGCCTCACTGCGGTTCCGTACACCTTTGCGTTCAGTCTCATCGGCATCTTTCCATCAAAAAGCTCTCCTGAAACCTTTCAGTTACTCCATCCTGCCTGTATCCTGATGCTCATCTCCCCCATCTAACTCACCATCCTGCTTCACTACTGATCCCAGGTACTTAAACGACTGCACCTCCTTGATATTTTCCCCTTGCATCACCACTCCGTTCCCCCATACCTCTGCACTACTCACAGTGCATCTCATGTACTCTGTCTTTGACCGACTAATCATCAAGCCCCGATCTTCCAATGCCTTCCTCCATTCTTCCAATTTCAATTCTACCTCTCCCTTACCTTCGTCACACAATGCAGTACTATGTCACCCGCAAATAGTATTCTCCATGGTGCCTGTGTTCTTACATTAGCTGTCAGAGCAACCATCATAATAACAAACTAGAAAGGCACTCTTCAACGTCGCCAAAACAAGCCTCCGCCAATTTGGTTACATCATTATACATACTTGTACCAAGTACGATTTAAATCCCTGAACCCAGATTCAAAATATTAAATCATTTTGGCTGCCAGACCATGCGTCTGATTAGGTTGATATTTAAAACATATATTCCCCATGACTACTAGATCATAAATGTGATGTTTTAGGTCGATTGATGAAGAGGTTCAAAAGAAAGATTTTTTTTTTTCAAGATTTTTGTTCAATCTAATATGGCTGTCAGACCATGTGACCTATTAATCATTCGTAAACATCCTGCTATCCCTAAGGCTTGGGAAACATGTGGGTGAAGTTTCCCCTCGATCTGTCAAACCATTATGGAGAAGATTTTTAAAGGTTTATTCTTCAGAAATATCATACCTGCGAAACCATGCGACTGATGACGTCATAGGTGGAGAACTTTTTGTTCCTCATGGATAGGCGGTCATACCTGTAAAGTTCCGCCTCAATCTGTTCAGCCGTTTTGGAGAAGAAGATTTTTGAAAGTTTTTATGTTAAGAAAAACATGACTGCCAAACCACGTGGACCAATGATGTCATCAATTTGTTTCCCCATACAATTTAGCCCCAGATAACCCTCAAAAATTTTCATACTGATCGGATAAAGCATTCGACGCGTGCAATTATGACGTCATAACGAAGCCACCTATGACATCATCAAACAAAAAAAAAATCACACTCGTTTCCCATGGAGAGTACTTGATGTGTGCCTAGTTTCAAGTATTCCATGGAGCGGTTTTGGAAAAAAAGAAAGCCAGGGGGAAGTTTTTCCTTTTCTCCAACATGGCTGCCACACCACGTAACCTATGACATCATAATTATCATTTAAACATTCTACATGAGTTGTCGCACCGATGGTGAAAATTTCGTGTTAATCGGACAAGCGGTTGCAGAGAAAAGAAAGAAAATTAGCATGGACGGACGTACGTACATATGGACAACTCAAAAACATAATGCCTCCGGCGACTTCGTCAGCGGAGACATAACAAAAATGGTCTCAATGCAGAGCCTTGATGTAAACCGACGTCCACCATGAAACTATCCGTCACTCCAACACTGCTCCTCAATTGTGTACTGTAGAGCACCCATTGTACATGTCCTGGATCAGCTTCACATACTTCTCTGGCACAGATCTCTCTCAAACAGTTCCACAACTCTTGTCGTGGCACTCTATCATAGATAGGCCTTTTCCAAATTAATAAACACCAAATGTAGATCCTTCTGAGCTTCTCGACACTTTTAAACCATGTGTCTCAGGGTGCTGCACTCAGTGCAAGGTCTTTGCTCGGATAATTCTTGATAGGGTTCGCCACCATCTGCTCGTGCACCAGCACCCAGAGCAGTCAGGCTTACACCAAAGAGGTCAACGATTGACCGTGTCCTTGCCCTTCGGGTCCTCACCAAACAGACGAGAGTTTCGACAGGGTCTGCTTGCAGCCTATGTTGATCTCTGCAAAGCGTTCGATTCAGTCAAACGGGATGCCCTCTGGAGGATTCTTGGTCTTCGTGGGGTGCCACCAGAACTGATCAATCTGCTGTCTGAACTATAGATAAAAAAAAAATCTGATGTCGAAACTGATGAAGTAGAAATTCAAGGAAATTAATAGGAAAATCTGACCCACTGCCCGAATTTTTGTACATACTTTGCCTTTTTAACCCGTCACCTCACTCTTCCATGAATTTGGTTGTTGTATAAAAATGCGTGCAGTTGTTGATGCCGCATACAAGCAAGGAAATTAATAGGAAAAATGAGAGGCAGAGAGGGAGAGAGGGAGAGAGTGAGACAGACAGACAGACAGACAGACAGATAGACAGAGACAGAGACAAAGACAGATAGAAGGGGAAGAAACAGTAACTTGAAAAGAGGAACACAAGAGTGCTGGTGGGTGGAAAGCCTGGATTTTATGAATCTAACCAGAACGGGGTTACTGGAACAACGTGCGTGTCCTGAAAGAGCTGTGAAGGGTCAGAAACCTGAAAGAGTGGAAGGAGCTGGACCGGAGGATATGCCGTTAAAAAATAAAAAAAATTAAAATAAAAAAGAGACGCACAAATAGTCTGCAATAGTAATATTCCACAGAATGCATTTATGGCTTGAAGACAAATCTGTCATCAATAACTAGTGTGCATGCCACACCACACACCACACACACACACACACACACACACACACACAACACACACACATTTTTAAACTCATCTATGACACCATTATGAATAAACTGTTCGTTTCCCAGATGAACAACCACATACATATGTAAACCATATGCCCAATGGCAAGTCAATCGACATCAGTCGAGGGCATCTCTTTCCTCTCATTTCCTCAATTTAACACCACCCTGTCCCCAACCCCCCTCCCACATTTGCATATGTAATCTGGCAATTGTTCTCTCTCCAGAATAGGAGGTACAGAGACAAGCATCAAGGAACACTTCCTGTCACGGACTCTATAAAGAGTTGAGGTTATAAGAAAAAGCATTCGTTCACTGACTGTACCCGATTTGAGTTGTGTTCTGTTGACGTTATGGAGTAAAGCAAAGTCGGTGCCTATCCCAGCACCATCACCATGCCTGAAGAGAGATTGCAGCCGCAGTCCATTGAAGCCCCGTCTAAAAAAAATGACACCAAATGGGGATTTTGATTATTGTAACCGAATATAGAATGTCTTCGCCTTACCAGAAGCACAGCAGTGAAAAGGCCACATTTTTCATAGTTGCATGCCGCTACCCAGGGAAAAGAGGAGCTTCAAACGGAATGGCAGGGTGCTTGGGATGAAGCAGAGAGCATCAATGGATACTGTGTTTCCAAACAGCAATGCAAATGCCAAGAAAACAAGGAAACCAACCCAGGAAACCAGCACACAACAGCCACTCCCCTCTAACACTTACAAAAACCCCCATTCTTTCTGCAACTTCCATACGATCCCGCTCTCTACACAAACTCACAATATCGTTGTCACATATGGTATTTAGAATAACCATTTCTTTGGATTGTACCTATAACTTAGGCACTTCCTCCAGGATGGAGGAAAGCCATCAACACCGAGAAAATGTCGAGAGATACCTCGCTAGAGAACGGCACTACTTGGGAAAGGCCGGTAATCATGCAGAGGTGTGTTATAATTACAAAAGGAAATAGTGGATAAACTGTCATACTGCGGTGACATCATGGAAATAATATTTCCTGTGAATATATCAGTTCATATGAACAGTGAATGTTCAGTAATACCGATGTTGGAACATACCGAGGAAGAATTACAGATATTCAGCACGTGGAGCAAAACATAACGTTTCTTCAACATAATGCAGAAATTTAAAACCTCATAGAACACCTGACCCCACACTGTCCCCCTTACCCCAATTTGACTGGTCGTGATGATGTGAAATGCTGCAATATTTTGTCCAAGTACTGTTAAATGGAAGGGTTTTGAAAGTGCTAAACATGTGATTTGTGTTCTGCAGTGTTCAAGTATATAATTAAATTTTTAAAGTAAAATAAGGATTATAAAGGTTGTAGACAAAAAGGAATTTGACGTTTACTGCCGTTGATGCATCTTATAAACCACCTTATTTAACGTGTTTGTTGTTCTTTGTGTGCCTGTTGTTTGTGTCCTTTATAACGTCCTTAAAAACAGT
>CM068962.1:118350864-118361363 GCA_035128595.1 Eptatretus atami | reverse complement strand
TTAACCCCACGTTTCACTTCGCGTGGTAACAAGCCTGTGACTTGTGACTCGGTTGATCAATTCAATTGTTTCCAGGAAAACTACCTGGTGGAGTGGAAACCAATGAGTGGAAACCCATGCCATGCTGCCCACTTGCATTGTAACGGATGTGCAAGGGAAATTGCTTATTAAAAGCTTTTTTTTATTCTTCCTAAATGCACAAATGAAACACCGTCGTCATGATTTATATAAAACACCCTCGATATAATTGATGCAACCGAAACAAAATAAAACGCAAGCAAGCCTCATTTTGGGACATACTTGTGAAGTAGGCCTACCCTGAAAGACATCAAAACGCATCAGTGGAATGAAGTGACTTTATCCAAATGAAACAAAGGAGTTCATTGAATGGTCACAGCACCATCCAGTCATCACGGAAAATATTCCAAAACAAGCTGCCTGCCAGCCAGTGCACGAGATTTCTTCTGCTATTTCATATTCATCCATTTAATATATTAGTCCACATCTCCACGTACTTGATTTTTTATTTTTTTTAAGTCTCCACTCTAAGCCTTATGAAACGTACAGTAGGAAATATAAATAAAGGCAAGATTAAATTTACATTTAACATTCCCCCAGTCACACTTGTGTTAAATTTCATAGTCGAACAATACGTGTGAAAGGGAGAATGTATGAAGCAATGGTTACACTTGGAATCACAGTTGTTAAATCACGGTTTTGTTATTTGTTTACCTACAATTATAGATTTGTGAAGATGGGCTGGTACGATTGTCCTGAGGAACACACACTCGCTTCGAAGCTGTCTGGTCTGGGTTTGAATAACTGGCCTAGCTAGAAACTGTCATCCAGGTGTTTCACAGGTAGGGCGATTCATCAATCTGTGCGCCGTCCCTTGGATTGATGTTAATCTTAAATGGGCATCCGGTCTGCCAGAATTAGTTGGCAGACGTTAAAGACCTTACGGTGTCCTTCTCAAAAAGTAGGCGAGCTTTCGTCGGCACCATAAAAAAAATCCAAATTCCTGCTCGAACTATTTAGTTGAACGTCAGACCTGGTTTAGCCAGTTCGTGAAAGACTTGGGCCAAAAATTTCCATCCTGCTTGGACCAACTCCACAAGAAAGTGGGAATAATTGTAGTTAAAGAAGGTGGGAAAAATTGTAGTTAAAGAAGTAGAATAAAATGGATTTGTGAAGGCATCTAGTCTCCTCTTCCCCCTCCCCTCCCTCCATCCTTTCCCCCTTCCATGTGAGATAGCTGTGTTACCATTTTTCTGTCCAACAGAAGTTTGGATCCTTTTACACTGTGATCTTGTTACGATGTGGAGAACACTACTTCATAAGTAACGTTCAACTGCCAATATAAAGTTGCCATGAAGGTATTAAAAGTAAACCAAAGTGTTGACCCAGATTACAAAAAGGTCCTTTCAACCACAACTTAACAGCCAATGGAACTAGACAGGTGAGGTGAGCTGCATTTACACCTACACAAAACAGCAGGCATGACCACGTGGTTGAGTGGCAACATTCTATTTAGCTGTCAAAATATCCGGAGTCGCATTGCGGTTTACCGAGCTGCGAGCCAACATCGTCATGCAAGACAATTCTGAGGAGAGGACGGTAAAATGGTGGACACCACCAAATAACCCTGACCGGTGTTGGCTCTCTCTAGATTTGGCCAGGTTATGTGAAGAATCCAAAGATAACCTGAGTCAAAGTCTGGCCGAGTGATACCACAAACTTTTAAAATGGTAAGTGTTGCTTCCTTGTTTGACGTTCAGCATTTAAAAGGATAGAGCACAGACAATCCCAAAGGTTAGTATCCATGGGGAGGAAATTCCCCACTGAGTGCGGTGAGCGGCCGTGCCGCTAATGCAATGCCCCTTGTTACCAGTAAGCTTGTACTCATTTTACCGACCTCGGAAGGATGACAGGCTGAATCAACCCACCTGGTGTTAATTCAATAGAATGACAGAGGCTTGAACTCGAGACCCCATGATCTTAAGCCAGCCACCTTAACCGTTAAGCAAACACCAAGCTTCATGGTATGGCTGTATTACATTCAAAACACACACACACTACAGTGAATGCAAACATTAAAGGCGGCGGTTCTTGAGCACAGGGGAGGTGGCAAAAACGAAAGGGCAAAGTGAGGACAAACAGATGTCCCCCGGGCAGCACGAGTGTGCATATGATCTCAGGAGAGGGTGCATGAGCTGCTGCAATGCAGTAAATATCTAGAGTAGTGAAGGGTCACTGAACCTTGTGTTTGCACGTTTTAAATAAACAATAACAACTACTACTGCTACTGCTACTCGTGTCAATGACCATTTCCCCGCATTCCGGAGTTTGTCGGCTGATGTTCCTCTCGACGTAGTCCTGTCGAAAGCATCCTCCTCCATTAACCCCAACAACTGCATGTCTCTACCGATCGCATTCTTCCAGTTCTACCTCTTGGTCTTTTACCCTCAACTACTAAACTTCGGACTCATCTTCTCTCTTACTCTTAAAATGCCCAAACTACCTTAATTTTCTTTTTCTCAACTCTTCTTCAGTACTATTAGCTTTGATTATCTTTGTTAATGTCCACAGTACTCTGTTTACCCTTTCGTGTTGCCCCACACATCCATCTCATCATCCTGAGCTCTGTCCTCTCTAGTCTTCTCTCATCTTCTCCCCTCATTCCCCACGTCTCACCACCATTAGATCTTGGTTCAAGTCCGGATGCAGATCTGGCTTATCAGTGCAATACAAACCATCAACTGTTCAGTCAAGTGGAGGTGTGCGCTCTACATAGAGTGCCGTTCTCGTCGCTTGTTAAGACTTGCCAAGAAGAGTGAAAATTTGTGCGTTTTGAAAAGGTCATTTGTGGCACCAAATAACTGTAATAACAAAATGTTTTGTTCCAAAAAGTTGCATTCCGGTGACAAGCAGTTGGTACCGCGATACAAAACGACAGGTTTTACGTTTTTTGATGGCTGCATACAATTTAGTGAGCAGACAATGGGTGCTGAACAAGGCCTGTACATATGTACAATGTCCCCATCACTACCAACAAGGGCTATGTAACTTCCTGCTGTTGGGACATGCTGTTCGCTCAACCGCTCCACACTAAACTTTGAATGATGCATTTCACAAAGGTTGTCAAGACAACAAAGTGGCCATCATGTGTGGAATAATTTTAAAAGTGTAATTATTTTTGCTTCATTCAGCATCTCAGTCTTCCCTTCAGGCTGAAAAACATATATTCCATGACACAACACACCATGGCTTATTTAGATGTTATCGTTTACTTTACCAGACAAGTCGCTGCATAAACAAAGTGGCAGTCTTCGGCAAACAAATCAAGGTTCCCCTTGACAGACTAAAGTTCTCAATGGAATGAGCATCTGTGGTGGCGTGCACCCGTGTTCCATTAATTACTCGATCAGATGTGGGTCTAAAACAGTGAACAGACGATAGTACGTGTTGCAGAAAAATAAATTAAAAAAAAAATAAATGTTCCTATAAACAAGAAAAAGTGAAGCATTGAAAAGATTCAGAAGAAAATGCCAGTTGTTCACAAAATGGAAAAACAACTGTACATAACCCCCTTGTTATACGTTCTGTGTGTTAGCTCTTATACGAGTCTTGACATTGTGCATATAAAAAATAATAATAATTAATAAATAAATAGAAAAAAAAGGTACACGGAATGGTGGAAGTAGTTCGAGATCGGGATGTGCGGCGTAGACACGGGTGCGATTGGTACGGGCATAGACCAGAGCCAAGTGCAGGAGGCAGGTTACCCTTCCCCCCTCAAGTTCATTTGTGTGACAGCTGGGTATTAAATGAACAACGATCCGGTAGAAACACGGTGATTGTCCTGTGATTCGTTTAATTCCCAGAAACCAAAAATCCGAATCTTTGTGAAAACTCTGCATCAAAAACATTTGAACCCACCCGTTGGGACCACAGTCCATGTTCATTGCTGAAATGTTTATTGAAACATTCGCTGGAAACAGCAAGTATTTTCAGTTACACAAAAAGGGCAAATAAAATGAAGGAAATTTGAGGAACTCGAACAAGCAGGATACTGGACAGATGTGATGCATGGAAAAAAAAAATGCGATTCCACCAACTACGCTTTCGGTCAGATCCCCTTTTCATAGAAGCAAAGGAAGGAACAGACAAGACAAAAGGAATGTAAATAAATAAGAATCGAGCTTGAAAATAATAATGAGAACACGACGACTCAAAGAAGTCAAAATAAAGATACAGGCACGGCCGCGACAACTGTACGTGACCCAGAAATCATATCGAAAGCAACACTTGCCATTCCTGCAGGAAAAGATAAGTTGTTCGAGCATGACGTATTTCATACAGAGGAAGTTTAGTAGTAAATGATTGTAAAAGTTGAAAGAATGCTTTCTAAAAGAAAGAAAAACCACCCCGAAAGAAAAGGATAGCTTACATTGAAGGACACCAAAACTGGAAGTAAAATAAGTTAAAGGTTATCATAATTTTTCATTCATCCACAGTTGAGGCTCATTGAATAGAAAAGGGAAAATGACAGATAAAGTTTCACAAGAAGAAAAAGAAAAACCCGAGCTTTTAACGGGGAACAACACAGGCATTGAACACCAGCATACTATAACTTGAGAAGTGTGTACCTGCGGGTTTGTATGTTTGTTTGGCCTCGATGCACACTAAACCACTGCAGGGAATGAGTTGAAAACTGGGGTTATGATCGGGGTGTCCACGAGAAGATTTCAGGCAATGAACTGGAAAATATAATTTGGCTTCAATGCATCAATTGACATGCCTCCGACAACATTAGATCTAACCAGATCAGATGTCAACCCACTGTTACGTTTTATGTCAAAGAGAGACAGAGACAGAGACAGAGACAGAGGACATCAGATGTTTCCAATTCGAGTTATGTTCTGCAAAATGATTTTCAAAGGGCACATGACCTTTCACCTGTTGAACCTAAAATTGAATCAGTTCATCTTTGCATTGTAGTCCACTAGCAGAGTATTATTTGGGGGCTGTACAGGCAACTGACAGCTGCCTCAATCGCACCAGAAAATTAAAATGAAATAAATAATAAAAACCCAGGTTATGTGCATGAAGCAAAAACATACCAACTGCTTATAATTCAAACCACCTCACTGCACTGGAAAACGTGGGGACAAGAATACTGTGCTGTAAATGGGGGCATGCCTGGTGTTAGCTTCATGGCTAGAGTGGTGGGCTTGGAATCCCATGGTCCTGAGTTCAAATCCCGCTTGGCTGTTGAATTAATACCGGGTCAGGTTGACTCAGCCTGTCATCCTTCCGAGGTCGGCAAAATGAGTACCAGCTTGCTGGTATCCTGTGTCGGAGTGGCGACCCGTCCAGGACTGTGCCCAATAGCCCAGGAGACTGCTTAGGCAGCACCAACACTCTGCACAGAGTATGGTCCCAATGGATGAATGGATGGAAATGGAGGCGACCCCACATACGTTCCCCCACCTGGAGGCAGCACTACACGATACACATTTACATAGAGATTCTGAGTCCCCTCCCCTCCCCCCCTCCCAGGACCACTGGCAAAGACAAAAACCACCCCGACACTAATTGGGGTCATGCTGATCCGATGCAACAGGTATGGATATAATCAGCCCAGAACTTTTGGAGGAGTAGCGGGACAAACACACAAGCACACGTTTTAGGATGAGGAGATAGTCAGGATAGTTCAGCTTTCAGATAAGGCTGATATTGTATTGTTGGCTTGGGGAAATATGGGCACACACCTGTGAGCCTCAAGGAGTGACAAGGTCAGACCAAATTTAATGATGGCAACTGGTACTCCACACACACTTATGTACCAAGAACAAATAAATGGACTGGTTCACGTGCACAATTGTGAGGCATTGTGAATAACATAATACTCAGACAAAAACAGCAGAATTTAAGAAACCTCACTCCTCCCTTTTAAAGGTTCTACACAAAGGCTATGAGCCAAGGTTAGAGCAAATGACATAGAAAACAAAATCGATGGAACAGTACATTGTATGAAGGTATGTGACAACAAACACGGGGTTTTAACTACTAAAATTGATGAGCATGTTTACTACTATTGGAGACGAGCTGTCGCTGATATTTCGAGCATTAGTTCTTCATCAGAGTAAATAATGAGGTACGAAGGGATAACATTTGAAACGTCAGCCACGCCTCATCTCCTGCGATGGTAAACAGTCATCAAATTTTAGTTGACAACATCCAGCAGAGAAGGCAGGATATATAACTGGATGGTAAATTCACCGAAGGACAATAAAACTAAGTTAATGTTCTGATGAAACATAGTAACTAGAACAATACCACATGGTCAGTTCCATCTCTGCTGCTTTTCATCATTTACTGAAACTTGAATTTACCTGTTTGGGATTCATCTCTGGCCATATTCATTCCAGTTAATTAATTAGTTGATTAATGAAAACATCCTTGGTAAAGGCAGTCAGAAGACTGATAGATACAAGATTGACATCAAAATAGCAAGATAAATCATGTTAAAACAAATGTAAAAGCCCCAAGATCACAAGCTAAATTCCGTAACAACAATGAAAAAAACACATATTCTAACAACAAAATAAACTAAAATAGTAGAGAACTTCAAAAAAAAAAACCCCGGCTTGCTGCTTAACAGTATCGTCATGAAATAGATGACTAGCCACTTCAGAATGAGCTGCGTCCA
Source organism: Eptatretus atami (assembly GCA_035128595.1). Classification (NCBI taxonomy): domain Eukaryota; kingdom Metazoa; phylum Chordata; class Myxini; order Myxiniformes; family Myxinidae; genus Eptatretus; species Eptatretus atami. The sequence goes on along the minus strand of CM068962.1, from coordinate 118,354,648 downwards.
TGGTTGCCACAACAATACCACCACCTGGAGACAAATGTACATGGTGTTAATGAGCGACATCACAAGTACAGAGTCACAAGCAACCAACCCACAGAGCACCAAGAAACACCACTGCACGCCCATCCCCCGCTCAACCACCACAAGGGCCCGAGCTCTCAGCGTCGAGGTCGAGGCAAGCGAAGGGCAGGCCCACAGCGGGAGGGACCAGCGGAGCGCACGATGCCTGCACACCCGAGAGCCAGCCGCGCACCAGCACCACAATGACACGTGCGGTGGAGTGAAAGAACATGCCGTACAAAGCCGCCCACAGCGACGATCGCAGGAAGGCCTCTAAAATGCATAGAACAGCAACCACAGCACTGCAAGCCAGGGTCACGAGAATGAGCGCTACAGTGTTGTAGAATACCTGCTTCACGCTAGGTTCCAGCCTGAGGGGAAGCTGTGAAAATCTCGTACATCTACAGCAAAGCACCAGAACTGGAGCCTGCCAGTTTGTGTTCTGTATCCCACCGATATGCCAGACCTGCATACGGACCTGAACCAAAATCGAATCAGCATGTTCGAGTCAACTACCGAACTCATCCAACAAGTTTTGTCTGAATCCGTCCAAAACTTTTGAGATATCCTGCTATATATTGTTTTTGGCACTCTCTCTCATTGAAGAATCACTTGAGAATTTAAAAAAAACTTTTTTTTTACCGTATCGGGATCCAGATATTCACCAAAATCGAATCAATTTGCCCTTGTCACACACTCAACCAGTCCATCAAGTTTCATCAGAATCCATCCACAACCTTTTGAGATATCCTGTTCACAAATAAACAGACAGACAGACAAGCTGGTCGGCGACATGGGTGGTCGCTATATAATTGCATACTAGTCCATTCCAGTTTTTGACGGATCGGGCTGAAATTTTTGACAAAGAGGTTCATTATAGTGCGCATAAAAGCACGGAAAGCCCATTTTTGATTTTCGAAAAGAAAAATAATTTTCGGATTTTTTTCAAAAATTTCAAAGTCCCGTTGCTAGGCAACGGTGGCGTCCATAGCAACGGTGCTCAAAAGCATACAACTAGATCCTGGTATGAACCTACCAGTCAAGTTTCATCAAAATCGGTTGACTCCTCTGGCCTCCAGAGCTGTCCATTACATACAAACAAACAGACAAGCCGGTAGGCGACATGGGTGGTCGCTATATAATTGCATACTAGTCATACAGTTTTTGACGGATCGGGCTGAAATTTTTGACAAAGAGGTTGATTATAGTGCGCATAAAAGCGCAGAAGCCGATTTTTGATTTTCGAAAAAAATATATTTCTATAAATATTTTTCGGATTTTTTTCAAAATTTAAAGTCCCGTTGCTAGGCAACAGTGGCGTCCATAGCAACGGTGCTCAAAAGCATACAACTAGATCCTGGTATGAACCTACCAGTCAAGTTTCATCAAAATCGGTTGACTCCTCTGGTCTCCAGAGCTGTCCATTACATACATACAGACAGACGGAAAACCTGAGAATAACGGTAGTCTAGCGACCACCCAACAAGCTCAGAGTACCCAGTTAATGGGTAGAGATAGTTGTGCCAGTTAAAAAGGAAAATGTCATAACAATGACGGATATACAAAGAGGTGGTAGAAATGTTAAGTATAAGGAAGTAAGATATAGGTGTTCAAGAAGGAAGGTGGAGAGGACAAGGAACCAGGACAGTCGGAACAGGAAAGAAGAAATACAAGTTATTTTGGTCAGTGAGAAGAGGAGACCGAAGTGGGTGTCGGTGTGCTCATTTACACATAATGTCTTACACGTCCGTGAAGAGATGTATTGGAAGGATTATGAGGCTTTTAAAGCTTATTATAAGACGAGAGGTCATGACTGTTATTTCAATATTCAGTGCCTTCAGGAAGTATTCACACCCCTTGACTTTTTCACATTTTGTTGCGTTACAGCCTGAATTAAAAAGGTATTTAATTGAAAAAAAATATTGGCACCGATCTACATAAAATACCCCATAATGACAAAGTGAAAACATGTTTTCAGAAATTTTTACAAATTTGTCGAAAATAAAAAGCTGAAATGTCTCGAGTCAATAAATGTTCAACTGATTTGCTCGGACACTCCAAATTGTGTTCAGGTGCATCCAATGTCCTTTGATCATCCTTAAGATGTCTCCACAACTTGATTTGAGTCCATCTCTGGCCAATTCAAATGATTGGACATGATTTAGAAAGACACACCTTTCTTATATACAGTCCCACAGTTAACAGTGCATGTCAGAGCAGAAACTCCACCATGAAGTCCAAGGAACTGTCCGTAGAACTCCGAGATAGAATTGTGAGGAGGAATAGATCTAGGGAAGAGTATAAAACTATTTCTGGAGTGTTGAAAATGCCAAAAAGCACAGTGAGCTCCATCATTAAGAAATGGAAAAAATATGGAACTACCCATACTCTTCCTTGAGCTGGCCATCCGACCAAACTGAGCAACCAGGCAAGAAGGACCTTGGTCAGGAATGTGACAAAGAACCCAATGACCACTTTGACAGAAATACAGAGTTCCTTGGCTGAGATGCGAAAACCTGCCGGAAGGTCAACAGTCTCTGCAGCATTTCACAAATCGAGGCTTTAAGGGAGAGTGACCAGACGGAAGCCATTCATGAGCAATATTGAAATCTTGAAGCAATCCCACAACAAAAGTAAAATATCAAAAGATGTCATGATGGTAATCCATGAGGATTGTGATGTCGTATTGTGGCGTCGTAATGTGGTGTCATTCCTACGTTGTTTGGTTGTTTTTTTTGAGATTTTATCCCTCTGTTTTTACATTTCATTTGTTTTTTCTTGTTTCTGCAATTTTATTTTTTTTTAAATAATAAAATGCTTAATGTTTTATATATTTTGGTATGGATTAAATTCATCCATGTAAGTAAATTGTTTTAATACTTATTTCAGTTAATTTTGGGAATGGTTTGGATATGCATCGCTTTTGGAATAGTACTGTCCCCATCTTCACCCCTCCCACAAGCCTGGCTTCGTTTGGTTGAGTCGACATTTACGTTAGATTTCTTTTTGTATTAAAACGATTAATGTTTGATATATTTTTAAATTTTTGGTGACGTGCATTAGCCTGGAGACAAAGTAACTTCCTAGCATTGGAATCACTATCGTGGCTAAAGCAGATATTTAGTTAGGTTGGGCTACAGTTTAACATTGTTTTTAGAGGGGAAAAAGAAGCAGAAGTACAAATTGGCGATTTAGTGATCTCATTGTGGTACTTTTAGCGATCTATTCTAGCGTCTTTTTAAGTCTTAGTAGTTCATAAAACGTTCAACAATAAAAGTTATAGCTTTGAAATGCTTATGACTTCACTCTTCAGGAGTCTATGAGCTTATCATTGTGTGCATATCATCATCCATTGGGACCATACTCTGTGCAGGGCATTGGTGCTGCCGAAGCAGTCTCCTTGGCTATTGGGCACAATCCTGGACGGGTCGCCACTCCGACACAGAATACCAGCAAGGCACTCATTTTGCTGACCTCGGAAGGATGACAGGCAGTCAACCCCACCTGGTATTAATTCAACAGCCGAGGTGGATTTGAACTCGGGATCCTAGGATCCCAAGCCCACCACCCTAACCATGAAGCCAACACCAGGCATACATTTGAATGGGCAGCCATTATTTCCCATATCATCCCTCTATATGGAGTACCACCATACTCCATTATACGAGGTGTGTTCAAAAAGTATCCAACCTTAATTTTTCGTGCGTAAACAAATGAAGCTAGGGAG
>CM068962.1:118311762-118325945 GCA_035128595.1 Eptatretus atami | reverse complement strand
CGGTGACGGGCGGTTAACACCACCAAGCAGCGACAGCGAGCGTCTTCTGAGAGCAGCCACGTTGCTCCTCGGAGTTATAACGCACCGCGGGAGGGGTTGCCGAATGGCGGGCGACGGAGGCACAGATGGCATGCCAGGGGCGTTTATACCACGAACCCCACACAAATACAGCCGAACAGCAAACTTCAATAACATGAAATGACAAAAATAAATATTTACAAGCGACATATCAGAATATATAATACTGTGGAAATTAATCCCAAGTCTAAATCGAGGCACCTAACACAGACTAAACACAACAAGCGGGGAAACAAAATCAAAACAAATTCCTTCCTTTTATTCTGCCACTCAGCTTGTCAGAGATGGTCTTTTATGGAACTTGATCGCAGGAGTTTCGTCCTGCAGGTGCTAGCGATGTGCGCAAATGGCGCCAAGCCGCTCTCTCGTCAGTGGAACCTCGTCAGGCAATTCATGAGTGGTATCAATCACCAAGGCTCACCGGCCATCGTGCAGTCTTCTTCATTATCGCGCCTGCCCTATAACGCCTTTTCAGAATTGGCGCATCCCCTCGGAGCATGCCACGGGTTCGACGTACGTCTCTCACGACCCAACAAGGAGCCAAAGGCAGTGTCTTGCTCAGTATGCAAGTCAACTTGCCTAGCACGAATACGAGAATCGTGCAGTCTCTTCATGCGCGTCGAGGAAAGCCAGCCATGAACCTGTTTTACAAGCATCTCCTTGCTTCGTTCTTTCTCGACGCCGTGCCGTCCTCACTCCACCACGTGCATTTACATTCCGATTATTATCTCTGCCTCTGTATAGGGTAGCGATCTCCAGTACGAATACTTCCCTTCTCCTACGTCTCCTCTTGTTCCTGCCACTTAATGTCACGCCATCAATCATAGCCGCTCGGAGGGCAGGACTTCGCCGCCATCACCCTTAAAGGCTTGACTTTCCTACTTGGTCATGCAGGCTCGGTTGCAGTGGTCATTGCTGTGTTTGTATACAAAAAAATAATAGGAAAAGTCACAGCGCGGAGATCATACTTGGGGACCTGCTGAATTCCTGTATTAACGCCCCCTCCCCCCCCCTGTGGTGCACGTAACATTAGCTAACAGTCTCCATTAATTTACATCATCAATGCTCTAGTCCACGACCAAAACTTATTTTATCCAACTGTCATTAAATTCGCTATTCTTACCCCACCCTTACATATTCTTAAATTGCCAGGAACATTGCTTTATTTACAATTTTAATATTTTATCACCAAAGAGAAAAAAAAGATTGTTATTAGTGCCTGTAAAACACAAGATATGAAACTGGAAATCATACAAGATCTCATTTCCCCTCACTAGGCCCCTGAAACACGATCCTCTGTTAAATAACGAGATCTTTGCTACAAAAGGAGAAATCTTATGCTGAAATTAACACAAAGCAATACAAAATATTCCATTCAATATTTGAAATATTAAACTGATAATTTATTACTTTTTGCACAATAAATTGCATTACAACATGATTAAGGTAAATAAATAAAGGAAAATGCCGAGAAAATAAGCGATGAAAAGGTGAAAGTATCCATGTTTCAGTTGCATGAGAAAGATTTTTTTTTCTCTCTTAAAAAGGCCAACAAATCATTTAGCTGAACACAAAATTGTTTGCCCACAAAATGAAAGCCTGGAATCTTGAAACTAATTTGGAAGATGAGGTCAGCCTACACTCCATTTAAACCAAGAACGCGAATACTCATCTAATGGAGAAAGTCGTGCCACGCGGCATATGGAGGCATAACAATTTTTCCGCAACTTGGCTATGTCATATGAGGATGCTGTTTAGTCACGGTCAAAAGCAAAGGAACTCCGCTCGTATCGTCATTCAGAACAACATGCTTACAACAACACAGAATTTAAAACAGTAATTCCTTTACAAAACTTACCGAACATCTCAAACTGCCAACTCATAAGAGCCCGTTACATCTACATAAATATTTTAAAGTATTTTAAGCACCGCTATTGCGCCTTGACATGATGTTTTCGAGGCCACCAAGCTCTATAAAGTTATTGGGATGTGGGATCAGGCAGTGTGACGACCGGCCCACATGCAAAAGGGTACGACCATGACGCCAACAACTTCTATAGCTATTCAATGTCAAAACACGTCTCAAAACACCACCGCGGGAAATCTCAACCCAGTCGCGGCCCAGCACTGCGGATTACCTGTGCTACTGGCATTCGAATTAAGTTTGAATTTTTTCATTCTTCCCTCGGCCTTCTCATCATTTAAGGCCGTTAGTGGAGGAAGTATCTCAGTTAATTTCTGAGAGCACACACTTTTGGTTGGCTGCCTGCGGCTTCGTTGTTGGCTTCTTACGCATTGCAATACCAATACTGATGAAAGACCCTCTCCTATCGTACGTTGCACGGCTACTACACCACGCAAGTGCTAAGTGTCTTCTATGCTTACGCGAGGGACTATTATATATTCTATTTCATGTACTATAAAACTGCTGATCTTACCAGGGAGTCTCACCAAACATGGTGAAAAGTCACTTGAACCATTTTCAATCTTTTCATGTGGAATGGAAAACAGCATGTTATGACCACAACAATTAATCATCATAAGTCTCATACTACTTACAGTGTGTTGGGGCTGCCGAATCAGTCATCGTAAGGTATATGTGTTATGTTGGCTGTTTGCAGTTTCTTCCCAGCGTCCAGTCAGACCAGGAATCGGGCATTTATTCAGGGTGACCGCAATAGCTTGCCTTTAATCTTCACAAGAGACACAGGTACTCTTTTACGGGACACCAACGCCAATGCTGGCAGACGGGTCCTCTCCCGGCCAACGTCACATCTATATGGATGTGCACAAACCGACTGCCCCACCCTGCACGCGACACATTCAGTGTACGTTTACAGCTGTAATCAAGTTTGGACGATGAGATGCCATATTGCGACATATAGAGTGGATTCACAATGAGAATGCCATTTGCGACATAGTGGATGAGAACCAGTTCGGTTTGAGGGCCTTCTCATCCACTCCCTGAGTGCTTTATTCACAAAGTGATGGCGTCGAACTCAAGCAAGAATTCAAAGGAATTGAGGGTTCCACAAAACATATCAGCCTTCTAGTCTGATAGGGAGCAGTCGAGTTGTCAGCTGTCACAGCGATTTCTTACAACTGTAACATCAACATCAGTCCTTAACAGCTCTGTTTCTTCTTAAAGCGTTTTTCAGCAGCGACAAAATGTTGTAATAAACTTAGAAGAAAAAAAAAAAATCTATCAAAACATAAATCCAGGCTTTGAAGTTTTCATTTTAAAGAGAACTTACAGGAGAAGAGTTGGAGACCCAACATTGAAATGACATCTTTGAACAAGGGAAGGGGGGAAAAGCGAAAAAGGATGCCAAGCCATGAGAAGGGCTCATTGATTGACCTTAAATTGCTGAAATTTTACAACAATCACCCTAGACTGAACATCTAACACAGGATTGCTTCAAGCTTGCAAGCAGAAGGCTCAGAATTATGAACAATGACATTTGTGAAACCACCAGTTGAGATTCTGTGCACACTGCACCACCTGCCATGAAGTTGCACAAACGATCCCTGTTGCGAATGTAATGGAAGGGTAGTTCAAGGTTGATGTGGACTTGTTATTGTTGAACATGTATAAAATTGTTATTGTTGAACTGTTATTGTTGAACATGTTTCATGCTAGGATCTTTGTGAAATGATATTGTCTGTCCTGAGCAAAATTTACAGGAAGTGACCTCAAGCTAGTCAAAGCATGTCTTTTTATTACTATTATTTTTTTACAAGGAATTTTGCGCAAGAGGAGGCCATTTCGGCCCATCATGCCTGTGCCACACCAATACCAGATTTAATAAATCCATCAATACCCCCTTCCCTTCGTGTGCAGCCTTTTGACTGCAACACTGGTACTCATTTCACCGACTAGGAAGGATGACAGGCTGCAGTCAACCCCTGGTGTTGTTGATTCAGCGGCCAACGGGGCCTTGAACCAGGACCCTAGGATCCCAAGCCACCACCCTAACCGCTAAGCCAACACCAGTGTTATGAAGCTCAAAATGACATATACAATGCCTTCAGAAGTTTTTACTAAAGTGTTGTGTGTGTGTGTGTGTGTGTTGTGTGTGTGTGTGTGTGTGTCATATTTCTAAAGGGTTCCTGCTGTTGTAGAGTAATAAAAATGGTACCGTTGAAAACCTAATAATGCGTTTACTTGGAACAGACATCTTAAAGTTATAAAACGTCATGTCCGTTTAATCACACAAAATTCCTTTTAGTTAGGAACTTGCAGCGTAATGCAGCAGGTTGCAACAGTACCATTTTATTGTTCTATTGACATCAGGACCCTTGAGAATATAGCACGACAGACACGGAAGGAGCCACACAAATTATATACAATACTACTTCTCGAAGCAAGAAAAATAAATAAATTACATGGAAGGAGAACTCAAACAGCAACCGTGTTTTTCGCAATTCGGCAAAGATGGTATTCCATCAGCGAAGTGATGGGTCTTGCATGCAAGTTCTAGATAAAATGAAAGTGCTGGCTAAATGTCAAATGAACGTGCAGCAGATAGATAATTAAAAGGTCCTCATGAAGAAGAACATCAAAACTGCTGAAATTCACAGGATATAATTAACAGAGGTCTACACACAATATGCACTTTCAAAAGACATATACAGTGCCTTAGAAAGTATCGTATGCTTTGTGGGCGTTAGAGGAGGAATTTCATGGTAAATATAGGTTGGTATAGCATAGCATGGTCCATGCATGAGGAGACATCTCGATGTAAATAAAGTCGGGAAAACTGAGCTTAAATGGTTACGTGTCACCACATGGGGGTGGGCTGTGTTAACTAGGTAGGGTTTACGGATAGTTCTCCCGTATGTGATTGCCCCCTGTGACCTTTTCCTCCGTTTTGCATTTACAAAGCCGGCAATAAAAGAACCACGTTTTTATGCCAACAACAACAGAGACCGAACATTTCCAGCAGGCAAAAACTCGCCTTCCCGCTTCGTACCGGCAGGCCATGCCCCGAGGCTGATGATTGGCCGGAGTTGATGTCAGAGAAGAAAAAAAAGGTGTGCGACAGAGACAAAGAGGGCGGTTGGAAGCAAAGCGTGAGGCTCTGGTCCCTCTCGGGACGACGAAATAGCAGCGCAATTCTTGCTATTCGTGCGATTTTGAATTTGCTTGCTTGTTGGAACAGCACCGCTGGCTGTTGACTGTTCGGCTGGTCGTGAAGTTTGTACGTTTTTGAGGGAGAAAAGTAAGAAGAGCAGCGCATCTCTTTGGCCTGTCTCAGAGCCTCAGCAAATCACCTTATTGAATGATTCAGGAGAAGGTGGAGCCATTTTGGTGTGTGTATGGACCTGGAAATTAGAGAAGCGAGTGTGGCAATCTCGATCATGAGAAGAACTGCACGGCGGCTTGTGGTTCCTGGTGTTTAAGACGGTCCACGCCACACCTCATGTACATGAGAATGGACAGCAACCGCGCCATTTTTCTGTGCCTTTGGACAGCGATTCGCCCGCCATTTGCTGAATAAAAAAAAAATGAAAAGCTGAAATGTCTTGCATCAACAAGTATTCAACCCCTTTGCTATGACACTCCAAATTGAGCTCAGGTGCATCTAATTTCCTTTGATCATACTAAGATGTCTCTACAACTTGATTGGAGTCCACCCGTGGCCAATTCAATTGATTGGGCATGATTTAGAAAGAAAACACCTTTCTACATAGTCCCACAGTTGGACAATGCATGTCAGAGCAGAAAATTCTACCATGTAGTCCAAGAAACTGTCTATCGAACTCCGAGATAGAATTGTGAGGAGACATAGATCTGACGAAGGTATTAAACAATTTCTCGAGTGTTAAAAGTTTCCATGGCACAATGAGCTCCATCATTAGGAAATGGAAAGACATATGGAACTACCCAGACTCTTCCAAGAGCTGAGCGTCCCAACCAACTGAGCAACTGGCAAGAAGGACCTTGTTTCAGGGAGGTGACAAGAACCAAATAACCACTCTAACAGAAATATAGAGTTTCCTGGCTGAGATGGGAGAATCTGCTGGAAAGACAACAATATCTGCAGCACTTCAACAAATCTCGGCTTCAAAGGAGAGGTTGCCAGACGGAAGCCACTCTGAGGAAAGGCACATGCCAATACGCCTGAGTTGACAAAAAGGCAAGTGAAAATATTCTGTGGTTTGATGAGATGAAAAATGAACTCTTCGGCCTGAATGCAAAGCGCGACATCTGAGAGAAACGAGCACAGCTCATCACCCATCAAACACCATTCCTACTGGGACGCATTTGTGGTGGATGGCAGCATCATGCTATGGGGATGCTTTTCAGCAGCTAGAGACTGGGAGATTGCAAGGATAGAGGTAAACAATGAATGGAGCCAAATACAGGCAAATCATTGAAGAGAACCTGCTTCAGAGTGCAAAAGACCTTGGACTGTTGCAACAATTTACGTTCCAACAGGACAACGACCCCAAGCATACAGCCAAAGAAACACTGGAATGGCTTCAGTACAAGAACATAAAAGTCTTGAGTGTGCCCAGCCAAAGCCCAGACTTGATACCATTGAGAATCTGTGGAAGACATGAAGAACGCGTTCACCGACGCTCCTCATCCAACTTGACAGAGCTAAAGCAAATCTGCAAGGAAGAATGGGAGAAACTCTCCAAGTCCAGATGTGTAAAGCTGATACAAACATACCCAAGAGACTTGAAGCTGTAATCACTGACAAAGGTGCTTCTTCAAAGTGTTGACTCAGGAAGTTGAAACATATTCAGGGGGTCAAACACAAGACATTTCAGCTTTTCATTAATATGTAAAAATTTCAAAAACATGTTTTCACCTTTGTCATTATGGGGTATTTTGTGTTGATCAATGACAAAAAAATTAAATTTAATCCATTTTAAATTCTGGCTGTAACACAACAAAATGTGTAAAAAGTCAAGCAGTGTGAATACTTTCTGAAGGCACTGAAATGCTAAACAAGGGGCTTTCGTGCATGCACGTTGTGTGCGTTTCCAATGACTCGGTTCGGCTCGCCGGGCACCTTTAACCTGCCGATACTAGCGCGAGATCGTAATTCAAACAATCTTTTAAACATAATTTTGCATTTCGATGAAAGAGTGGAAAATTTCAATGTGGTTTAACCATAATTATTCCGTTTCTGAATGCAAATCGGACTCACAGAAATATGAGATATCCGTGGATGAGAGAAGTCGAGTTTGTACCATTGCCTGCTTAGTACAATGTGAGCGGTGCAGTGGATATAACACAATGCATGCACACACACACACACACAACACTTTACTAATTGTACAGTATCGGCTATTCCTAAAATATAATACAATTTCAAAAGATTTCATCAATTGATGGAATTTCACAAAATCTGATATTCAATTTTATCTTAAAATTGTAAACCTTTAAACATAGTTCCCTGACCGAAAGCAAGAACCTTAACCTGTAAGCAACTGACTGGTTTCCTGACCACACAGATTTATCAGCTAAGGATATTTCACACACACTTCTTCTTTTACCAATAAATGCAAAACAGAGGACAATTTTCTTGTGGCTTCAGAACAAACATAACAGCCCTCACAGCCATAACAATTCCCACTCCCACACGATTAAAGAAATATAAATTTAATTTGCTCTGCTCATTGACAAGCCCCACATATGACCTTCCCATCTCAGTGTTAAGAAGCAATCAAACCAGATAAGGTGTCTCCCTCTGGGAAGTCCACCTGAATGTTGGTAATGATGGCATCATTATTCCGATTGGAGATATCTATTAAATAAATCACCAAGCCTGCCATGTTCCACACGGGTAATCCTGCAAGGTTGAAAGTCCAGACATTGGCCAGCAACCAAAGCGTTTGGGTACAATGCTCCAGTCTACGAACTTTCGGGCCTTGCTCCTCAAAGTTGTGCCAGTATGAGGAGCTGCAAGCTGTCAGCTTTTTAGGTGAGTTCAGAAAGTTCTCCAACTTCTTTCCTTGTGCAGAGACAAAGCCCTTTCTCACAGTACGTTTCCAAGTATTTTCAGCTTCTTTTTGAAAGCTTCGTGAGCCATTTAAGGAAACAATCTTTATCTGGCACATATGTTATACGTATGCTTGGCTGCCGAATGAGTCCTGTTGCTTGGGGTTTCTGAGCATTCTGGAACGCGATTACTTCATTTCGAAAGTTGCGTGTTGGTGATGTGGGTCTTTCACGGAATGTGTTAAACTGTGTAGCAAATGGGCTGGCGGATTGTCCATAATCAAGAAGCCAACTCTTCAAAAGGGGGCTAGAAATAGGGCGAGGTTGCACATCCAGTACACAGAATCTCGACTTCATATTCTGTTTGGGTGATGTTTTCGGAACATTTTCAGTATGATGTATGGTTGGATGTCTGTATAATAAATTTTTTAAATGTACAGCTTGGTTTATTATTGGGGGGGGGGGGGTCATGCATGGAAAACACCATTTTCATGCATTTTGGAATAAGGGTAGGTTATATGTTAAAATGACCATTAAAATATTTTGATCTTTCAGATTAATTATTATTCAAACTGGTGTCAAAATTATTCGTCTTTGAATGCTCTTGCTTGTCTCAACCATTCCGAGTTGATCTTTTAGTATTTTTAACATAAACGACCATGTTGGACTAGCTTGTTATATTATTGTGTAAACAATGACATTTTGGCACATTCAATGCAATGGAGTGATTAAAACTTTTGGATGAGCCAGTTATCTGCAACACATCCAATATTGGAATTGTGGGTAAAGTAACTCATCCGGAATTGTGGGGATTTGATCCACAGCAAATTGTGGGGAAATGATCCCACAGCAAATTGTGGGGAAATTAACCGTTCATAAGGCGATGGGGTTATTTACTAGTTTAAATCAATTCCAGATCATCAGAGTAGCACAGCTGGCTGTCCAGTGTGGACCACTCCTTGGCCCTTTTTTTCACAAGATCTTGGCTATTCGTTGTTCACCTTGGCGTCTTGGGTTTTCTATAGTTTCTTGGCGTATAGGTTTTTCTATATTATCGCTTTTCCAAAACCTTGTGAATTCTTGGCTTTTTGCATTGGCTCACCTTGGCATTTATGAAAATGGAGGAGTGGTTCACACTGCTGCTGTCTGCCCAGTCAGTAGGATGTGATACTGTAAGAACAATGTAGAATATATCTGTAAAAAGGAACAGTGGGTTTACCAAAAGAGAGAGAGATCATTTTAAGTAGATGAGGAACAAGAATGGGCCCAACAATGCTATGTAGAGTTGAGAAATTAATAAGCCATGCATTAAGATGGCTTTGTATGCACAGGCAGTAAACCAATAGGAAGAAGGCAGAATGCCAGACGAAAATGTCCAGGGAGAGGGGTCCTGACTCATGTTTGGTATTTAGGACCTCAGCACCATTACGAAGAGAAAAGCAGCAGCATGCCAGTAGTTGAGTATCCATTGAAAATCAGACATTAGGCTAATTGAAAAACAAAATATTGACATCAGCAGCGGATGATGGATTTCATGACTGTTACAATTACAGCTGCCGACTAGGCATCTCCATCATATAAAGTCCTTCTCTGGCACTCCTGAAATCCTGTCCACCGACAATGCTTTCATCTGCAGATTGATGGTTGTACTGCGCTCCCCACCCACTCCCCTAGGCTGGCTTCCCTGCCTCACATCTTGCTTAGCTTGATGCTGTGGAAAGCAAGGCTTCAAGGTCATTGAATCTCCCATGCTTAAGCCGAGTGGAATGTGTGTTGCCGTCCCTCAGATGGACGTTAAACTGCGCGTCCTGTCCACCGGCATTAGTTGGTGAACGTTAAAGTTTAAAGATCCCACGGTGCCTTCATGAAGAGTAGGCGAGCTATTTGCTGGCACATTGATCAAATTACAAATTCCTGCCCTAACCAACAGAGGGCATTGCATTCAGGGGCACAGCTGCACCCTCAGCCAATATGCCACCCAAGCAGCCTTGTGCTCATACAAACGAAGATGATTTCCTATATTTGTATCAATGAAATACAAATGAACAGCAAGCAATTTGTACACTGTAACTCATTTACATTTCACCAAAAAACAGTCAGCATTCATGACATGAACGGGGGAATGAGAGAACAAGAAAGAAGCATCAGACACTTCTATCTTTGAGACTGCAAGTAATCATTTCAAATAATTTTGAAAATGTAAGAAAAAAAAAAATGAAGGCTAAAAGCAATCAAAGCTTCAGGGTTGTGCTTATTGGGTATACTAACTAAGCAGAGCTCAAACATGCTGTAAATTTCAGAGTGAAATCCCACAAGTTTGACTTGTCTGTGTGTGTTATAGACCGTACTTTCGCGTGTTATAAACCGCAGCCGTGTATTAACCGCACCCCTGTTTTTCAACCTCAAAAGAAATGAATATATTGTTTCCATTACATTTTGGGATCGAGATCTAAATACGTTTGTACATCAACTTAAAACTTCGATTACTGGTTCCCATCGCTACTTTCTCAACATAAACTCATCCTGGAATTCTTTTCAAGAAACTTGCTCTCCCTCATGCACAGTTTATCCCTCTCGTCTTCAGTTGTCCTACCCTTCCTCCCGCCATGGTTCACTGAAACTTGCGGCGAAGGCATTTGTCCTGAAACAACTTGCCTTTGCCTCAAGGAAAGCCAAACCCAACTGAGGGTAATCTCAGTGCCTTCCATAAAGCTCGGAACAAGGTCTGTATCTACCCTCAGGAGAGCAGAAAGTAACATCTTTTCTAAGGTAAATTTGAACTCTCAAACCTCTCTCCTCCTCCAAATCCTGGTGGCATCTAATCAATCTGTTTCTGGTGTATGTTCCCTCCATCCCCTCCCTTACCTCAAATGGCCGCACTGCTGATACTGCACTGTGAAAGCGCTGAAGTCCTAAAGTCAGTGTTTGCATCGAAATCTGTGTCCAAACCCATCACTTTCTGTACCCACCTTACTCAGTCACACCCAACTGTCCCTGGACTCTGTGTCCTTTTCCTCTGACAAAGTGAGAGAGGCTTGCTGTCAAACCTCAACTCAGATTCTGCAACCGGTCCAGACGGAATCAGCCCACGTGTCCGAAAAAACCTGCTCCTCTGCTCCTGCTCACCCTCACTGTTCTCTTCACCCTCTCATTTGCTCAAGGTCATCTGCCATCTACTTGGAAAATCAGCAAACATTACTTGCCCTGCATAAAAAGGTGCAAAAACAGATCCCTGCAACAACAGACCAATCAGCCTTCTCCCAATCATCAGCAAGTGTTATGGAATCATCATCGCTTCAGACATTAAATCCTTCCTCTTTTCCAATGGCTTGATTTCCGATCATCCAATTTGGTTTCAGACCAGGTCACTCTTACCCTGGATATGCTGCTTCTACTCTCCCAACAATGGATGGATGTCCTCAATGGCGGACATGAAATCAGACCCATATTCCTAGGACATATCGCGTGCTTTTGACATGGTCTGGCACCCTGCCCTGCTCACCAAACTCTCTTCCTATGGTATCCAAAAGGGACATCTCCACTCATGGCTCACAGACTTCCTTCCTGTTGCAGCCAACGTGTGGCCCGAAATCGAGTTCTCTCATCCCCTCTTTCCTGTCAGGCTGGAGTTCCTCAGGCAGCATTCTGGGCCCTGTTTTTTTCTGGTTTTTATCAATGATTTCTCCAACTCTGGGAAAATCTTCTTTATCTCTTTGCTGTTGACTCCACCCTCTGATGTACCATCTGTCATCCCTCAGCACGACGGCAAGCAGCAGCTTTTCGCGCTCACTGCAGATCTGCAGATCAGATACCCTGTGTTCCCGTCCCATCCCTCTCCCTTCCACCAGATCTCCCGTCTCTGTTCCCCACTGTTTTGTCCCTCCCTTCCCACCCCTCTTGTCTCCTGCTCCATTGTTGTGTGTTTCTGTGCATTAGCTCTCATACGAGCCTCAAACAGTGCATACCAAAAAAAAAGTTGCTGTGTGTTTTGATGTCACGGGCTCGAGAATAAGACCCCTGTGCTGTGTTCGCTCTGCTATGTTCCTTTGCCGCCCTTCCATCTCACACGCGCCATAATCTCCCGAGAATCTCAGCTGTTCGCTTCCAAAGGGAAATCACTCGTCTATCTGTCAGGTAGGGGAAAACGGTAAATACGACAACATACACATATATATAAAATATATATATATATATATATATATATATATATATATACACATATAAGTAGAGCATAAATGGGGCTTCTAAGGCATCCATGCAAATGAATGGGGAAAGGGGGAAAACTATCTGAATAAACCAGAAACCCCTAAATAGGAGACTCATTCCTCCCCCTCCCATACAAATGTATAGGCTAACCTTTCTGACTCGAGGCTAATAAGGTTAAAATAGGAGAATGATTTTCTCCCTCTCCCATCAAGCTCATGTTAAATTGAGGACCGTCTCAACGTCCAAAAACCCCAAATAGGAGAATATTCCCCCCCCCCCACCCTTCCTCAAAGTCCCTGTCGTATCCATCGTGTTAAACTGTATTCCCCACTCCATCCCTTTCCTTCACAGATATCCTTCATGTCTCTGTTCCACACGTTTTTTCCCTTCCCTCTCTCTCCCCCCCCACCCCCGCCCCGCCCCTCTGACTCTCAGGTCATTCAAGTCAAAAGAGGAGACCGATCTTTACCCATTGAGTACATGTTAAACTGAGACTTACTGATTTCCTTTTATATTTTTCATTTCACTCAAAGAGTAATCCAATGAATATTTGTTCCTGTTCTATTCGAGGTAATAAATTAATTTTCGGATACATTCATCACCATCGAGTATATTCACAATATTATTTTAGAACTTAGTTCTTGGTTTATGTGTCTTTGTTGAGCAGAAATAAAATGATAAACTTCTCTCAATGCCTCTTGTTTGACCACCTCCTGATCCACATATCATTTTGAGATTGTAGTAAATTGTTTTTCCATTGTACAATTTGATAATCATCAAAGTTTTCAGTCCATTTCAAGGACATTAATTTTTTTTCTTGACATCCTCCAACCTATTTGTAATTGAATTTACTCCGCTTATTTGTTTTATTTACTTTACTCCGGTTATTTCTTCAATAAAACTTATTTGATGTTTCTCACATTAGTTTATGTTTCCCATTTAAATACCAAGGCTGATTACATATCCACTCTTTGGTTTGGTTATTGCCTGCGTTCTATCATTTATAAATCAGTAAAAAGACACCCCTTACACTTGTACTTATAACCATAGAGATACTCTGATTCCATTCTCTAAAATATATCTTTTATCATCAAAAGCTCCTAATGCTTTCTTATTTATCTCTTCTGTATATAATTTTGATGTTTATAACTTTTATTGTATTCATTTTTCTGTACTCTTCCTTCTTTCAGGTTAACAGTTGTAATAATGTTTAAGTTTATTGTTTCCTTCATTATATTTTTCTTTATTCCCTTTAGTTTCTTTTCACACCTTTCAATGTTATTATTATCAATTATATATAAAAGCATAAGACTTTGATCTCAAACCCACAAATTCACTCATGACCTTTCCACCCAACTCATCCTTAAACTTTACCAATAACCTTTTTATTATTTAATTGAAAACAACATACTATCAGACTTATAATTACTTGCTATCATATATATCTCAATATTATCATCATATCCTCATATACATCACTTGTCTTAATTTCTAATATAAAACTATCTGTATCCATATCTAACAAAGACGCATCTTCCTTATACTTTAATTTTAAATTATATAGTAATAGTCAACAATTAACGACTTTGACAAGTCAAGAATTGATGTTGCCTATATGAATAGGTATTATCCATTGCAATATCTCTTCTTTTTTCAAATGGAATAGTACAAAAGTTCTTCTGGAAAACACCTCCGCTCATTCAAAAACTTGGTCTATTTAATTACTTTGAAGCCTGTTTCCAGATGTAGAAAGTCTGTTTTGTCGATTCCTAACATTTCCATAGTCTTTCCAAATACAGCATTATCCATTAATTTATAAAAGTCCTTCTCAAAATCTGTTTTTGCTTCTGTTCTCCTTTTTGTGTTAAAATAAATATATTTCTTTAACCAATGACTTTATTTAAATTTCAAAATTCGATGAATTTTTCTCACTCTCAACCCA
>CM068962.1:118279055-118291596 GCA_035128595.1 Eptatretus atami | reverse complement strand
TCCGTCGGTGGGAGCGTCCGGGCGTTGGCGACGAAGGGCGCGGCGGGAGGCGACGCTGCAGCTCTGCACGCAGCTCGCACCCGGAGGAGAGCGCGGAGAAGAGCTCGCCACCATCGCACACGAGTTGCAGGTACTGCACGGTCGTGGGGTCATCAGTCATCCAGGTCCCGACACATAAGTTCTACGGACCCTGTCTGGCGCCCTGACCTTTGGGGGTGGCCTTTTCTTTTTTTTGTGTCTGTTGGTGGCGCCGTGTCCTGCTGAAGTAAAACTTTTAAGTTGACTAGATGATTGGCTTATGACGGTCGTGTGCTTTCACTTGCTCGTGTCTTTTTGCCCCCTCGTCTTCTGTGGCAATTGATTGTTTGCCCTGTACTAGTGATTTTGTACTGCATTGTTGTGGCTGTTATATGTGTGGCTGCGGTAAATAATGTGACTGTGTGGAATGTTACCCGTCGTGGTCGTCTTTTTCCCCCATTGAAGCCATGCATTCTCGGATTTAGTTGGGTTTGTACGTTAAATGATGGATCCGGCGAGGATCTGAGCGAAATCACCCGCTGGTATCCTTGCGAACGGACGGACGCTTGGCGGTTGGTCAAGCCGACTGCGTCGGTACGGTCTCCGTTGGCTTACCGCGTCAGGTACTTAGGTTATCGATCTATTTGGCGACTTGCCATTTGGCTGGGTAGAAGTGGCTAGGCCGTGCGTGGGGTTGACGACCCACCGTGCAGGTTTCGCGCTTGTTCCGGAAGGTCAGACTGATTGTCCGTCCGTGTGGGCGAGCGGTACTAATTACGTTGAAACAGCGCGTCGTTCCGCACGCCAGTGGGTTGCGATTGTAACAATATACACAACTGGTTAAGGTATGAGAACACCCCATTTTTCCAGTGTTATGGTTGAGCAGGCCAAACACCTGGCGTTCAGACCCAGTTATTTACCGTACACCTTAGACCCCAGACAGTGAGGTGGCCGAGATCGCTGATGAAGGGTATACTTAATAGGCCATATTATCTTCATTATAACAACACTCATTTTTTCATTCTTGCACTTCCTTGGGTTTCTTAGTTGCCATGCAAGTTTCCACGCTGCTAGTTTATAGTTTTGGAGTTTGGAGGACCAAACACTGACCTGACTGACACACACACACTTCATGTATAGATTACCTCTTCATTTGCGTAACATTATACGTATAGCTCGAATGTTTGGAGTGTGATGGCCTCCCCGATCTCAAAGACATAAAGCTGCAACAAGCGCAAGCCAAGTTCACTCAACGGCGGCTTCAGCCCGGTGTCATGCCAAACAGACGATTTTTTGGTCATCATTGGTACACATAAATGGAGCTCCTATCAGATTTTTGGGTTATTTTTGCCTCGTTAATGTTTATGCAGATTCACTCTTGTTTATGGGCATCACTGACAAAAATAATAAATAAATATACAAGGCTACTATGGTGCACCCTCAGAAAATAAAGACATAAAATACAGGTGCGCGGCTTTCAGCCATCATGCCTGTGACGAACACACACCCACCATACCACACAAGATCAGCAAGAAATGCAAAAAAAATTAATGATATTTTTTTTGTTTGTTTTGTGGGGGTTGGTTTTTGTTTGCTTGATTTTTTTTTGTATTGTTTTCCTTTCTTTCTCAGGGGAGGGGCATGGGATGGTTAAAACAACACATCAACACACAACCCCCTTGACAGACCCCCACCAACGCCTCTGTAACAATGACACATCATCATTGCTCAAACTGTAAAAGTCTTGATCACATCCCTCTCTATCTCCATAGCTTCCAGGTACTATCCAAGTTCTAATTTAATATCTACTTTTTTTGCACTCATTTCCAGGGAGGCTCCATGCATTAATCTCTCTGGGGGTAAAGTCCCTGCCTTACTACATTTCTTATCTCATTCTTTACTTCATCTATGGCCCTGGGTCTCTCACTGTTCCTCCTCTGTTGATATTCATTGCTTTCTTATTTTATCTATACTTTCATACTATATTAAACATCTCTATTCTTCCTCGTAAGCTCTTTTCTGTGTATATAGCGTGTCTCTTCAGCGCTCCACTTGCTGAGTCTTGCTCGGCCAGAATCATCAGTACCTGCGCTGAACATCTCTATGGCATCGTGTCGTCGGAACTGTGGTGACCGAATGACACAATTTCTAATGTGGCCCTCATAAATTCCTGTCAATGTTAACGCCTCTTTTTGATTTACAATGATTCCCTCCTATACGGCCTACTTCCTTATTTGCGTACCTATTAGTGGCTGTAACTGTGCTGCTGCTTACCGCCCGTATCTATTATCACCCAGATCCTTCTCCTGTGTGCCGCTCCACTTACCCTGCATCATGAATCTATTTTCGTGTTCTTTCATCCTAATCCTTGCCTTGCTCAGTTACATTCCATTGCCATTATTTGTCATCTATGCAGTATCTCTTTCTAATCTGATCACACCCCTCTGCCTATTTCACCTCCCTCAAGCTTTTGTTCACTGCAATTTGGCAGCTACTCTTTTCCATTATCCAATCGTTGATGTAAATATGATGTACTGTCCGATTCTTGATCCCTAGGTCCCGTTCTTACATCTCAGCAACACTCCTCCACTCACAGCCACTCTTTGTTCCTACCCTATCAGTTGCATCACTTAACTATCTGTCGCATCCAAAACCTCACTTTGGCTAACACCTCAACTGTAGTGCCTTATCAAATGCCTTCTTAAGTCGAGATATCGCTGTCACTGCCTTTCCATCTTCCACCCATCAACATTGCTTCATGGAACTCTAAAGATTTTGTTAACGGAATACCTTGGTAAGCAATGCATGACTCCTTTATTTAGTTGTATATATTTAATGGTTTCTTCATTCTTGTCCTAATTAATGTCTTCAACTGCCCACAACTGAAGTCAAACTAACAGGTCTTAGTTTCCGAATTCTTCTCTGGGTCCTTTCTTATAGTTAAGTGGTATTTAACTTTGTACTCTCAATTCCAGAGGGTACCGTGTGACAGGAAGAGCAGTGTGGAATACCGGGGTAAAGTCTCGGGCCTGCGCAGGGCACCATCCATCATACTATTGGGTGTATATTATTGGACCTGGGCCAATCTTCTGTTGTTACCAGCGGTCGCGTCTTCCCACTACCTGGCATTTTCTGGTAAGGAAAGCCCCCTCACCCCCGAGTAGTCAGCTAAAGGGCTCGGATTCTCGTGACGTTCTGGGTAAAGTTGAAAGAGGCCGGGATGTGGATAGCGCACATTCATCACTGTAACTCTCCTGCTATTCATTCATGGCCCGGGGCCGGGACGCGGTGTCTGGTTGTCCCGGGTAAGGGGTGGGCAACATGGACTGGTGGTCTCTTGTGGTGGTCCGTGAAAGGAGGGGTGGGGGTGAGGTGGCCATTCACGTGAGGGCGGGCGGATCGGGAAGTGTGTAAGGTGTGGGGACCGGGTTAGATGGTGGGTCTTTAGTAGGGAGTTATCTATCTTTGGCCTTTCCGGTCGTGGGGACCCATCTATCATGCAAGGAAAATCTCCTAATCAAACTTTCCCTGTGCAAGCCGGATTAGGACTCTCCTTCCTTCCTCGGGGGTCGGCTGTCCCCCAGCGGCCCTTAAAGGGCCTGACAGCTGGTCTTATAACATCTCCTGAGGGGTCAAAATCAGCGTCTGGTGCTCAGGGGAAAAACTGGCATAAAGATGGCATCCGGTTCAAAGAAGCTGGTTGTTGCACCTACTTGTTACTGAAGAATCCTTGTATTATGTGTCACTTTCTTAGCCATGTCTCGTTACCTCTTTTAAGCTTGCGAGTGTATTTTGTTACTTCCCCTGTTTACTGCGATAGTATATACTATCTAACTCCATCCTGTTATTTAACCTATAAATGCTTTGCTCTCTTAATGGCATTCCTGTCTCTCATGTCAAACCACCCTGTCTCTTTCGCTTTATTTTCAAACCTCATTGGAATGTACGTATCTGCACTCTACAATTGGTCCTTGAGGTTTCTTCATTTCTCTGATGCTGATTGTTGTTGTTAAGGAGTCTCCATCTCATCACCCATCTCTCCTTACCTCAAAGTTTGCTTCCTGAAATCTTATATCCTTACCTACTATCGTGACTTCTAACAGATTGTTTGCCGGCATGTTATGGTCACTTGTTCCTGAATGCCCTACCTCCACTCCTCCACATATTGGGTCGTTACTTACAGGAAGTCTACACTGTACTCCCCTCGTGGGCTTTTCTACAAACTGGGTTTAAAAGCATCCTGACTAAAACTAGGAATCCTCATCTTCTCTGACCTTTCTGTTTCCTTACCAATCTACTCTGGCAGTTAAATTCCCCAATCAATACTCTTCCTATCCACATGCCCTTTTTGATTTTCATTACTCCTCCTCCTCTTCTTCTTCCCCACCAGGCCTATAATAAGCATTCTCCCCGGTATTTTACTGTTTTTACAACTCTATCTCTACCTACAGAATCTCAACATTTATTCCTTCTTTGATGTACCCCTTTCTCTTGATACAAGCTGTCCTTTAACAGATTGCGACTCTCCTCTTTTCTCTGCCTTCATCACCGGATTTTACCTGTAGCCTTAATCTGTTCCTCCAGTGACTTTCTCCTTAAACATTCTCACTCACTGACTTAGCATATCTCGCTATCTACTTTGGCTTCAAGCATCTTACATTCTTATTATTTAACTTCTGGCATTGGGCTCTGCGAATTATTAACTTTTCCCTTCCTGAAATTATATTTTCTGCCTGGCCTTACTCTTTCACAATGCTTCATCCGTTCCTTCCTTACTACTTCCACCCTCGCTGCCAAAAAGCCTGATTTCTTCTCTCATCCCATGCAATCCTGCTGCCTCTTTCTATTTATTATGGCCATCCTGTCGAACATTCCTTTGTCCCTGATGATTCCCACTGCTTCATAAATGTAACCTTCCTCCACACCCATTCTTCCAGCCATTGGTTGCGTCTATTGCTCTGCTCATATTTCTGTAGTGTATCTTAATCTTGGAGATCCAGATCCATGACTCCCAACCCTTTGCTTTCAGCCATTACAATATCCTGTATCTCTTTTCAAACTCTAGTTCCTTTCCGAATCATTCGCACCTTGGTGATACCAAGCCAACTTTTCTTGCATGACAAACACTCTTCGTTTACCCTCTTTCAATGTCCTACTCTTGCTCTTCAAAACTGCACGAATTTGTCTATAATGCTTCTGCAGAATAAGATTCCATATTTATTGTCTCCTTCACTCCAAAATGTCTCCACTACCTCATGTTACAATTTCTATTTCGGCACGATACTGCTGCCACACCACTGCCCCCCACTGCCTGCACCGCTGCAGCTCCACCACTGCTAGCACCTGCTGCCCCCACACTGGCTGCACCGGCACCCTGCCGCAACCTCGTCTGGCTTTCTTTTATCTGAATGCCCTCTTTTTGTGTATGTGCTGTTTTGACTGAAAAGGTCTATTGAAGGCATTTCTCTGCGCACGTCACAAGAGTAAGGTTAAAGCCTGGTCAGCCTTTCTGTTGTGAATGCGGTTAAACAGACGCACCATCACTTCCAATGTGCAAAACACTCAGTCAAACAACTGCATAATAATGTAGGAACGTGAGTGCGCGTGTAATTGCTGGATATGTCTTGGAAAATTCTTCGTGGGTTCCGTTCCCAGACAATAAAAAAACAAATATAAAATTACATATTGCCTGATTTCCGCAGTCATGCATTGAAACATGTCATTGGGGAATTATTTAGATTCATTTTACAATGAAGATATTGTCCATCTAACTTCTGGTTGTATGATTGAAAATACTAACAAGTTGTAAACTAATAAGTTCACTAGAACATCTTCCTTACCAGTCTTGAGAAACGGAACATGGGGTCTTTTCCTGCTTGCTTTGCGTTTCAAGTACGATCTGTATTCCTATGAGCCTTTGATTTTTTCTTCATTCTCTATATTCCATGGTGAGAGCATGAGCCATTGATTGGTTTGAGGTGGCATACATAAGTAATATTTGTCCATGTACTGCAAAACTAGGGTTTTTGGAAGTTGCCAGAAGCATTTGTGCCTTACAATCGTTCAGTATTAATTCAATTTATAGAAAGAAAGCTTTAAAGGCTGTAGAAAGTTCCCGCCGTGATGTCCGTCTTTATGTTCATCCTATTTAATTGTTAATTGTTATTTGTGGTGTTGTCTGTGCCTTTATAACTCCTTTTAAAACGTATTGTTACGGATCTTGAACCAATTTGCATTCAACTACAGTCCAAAAGTCAGTTATCCGTGTAACGTTAATGTGTAGTCGTCCTTTCTTTTTGTCTGTGGGAGATAAAAAACATAGCGTTGCGATCTTTTTATTAGGTTATTAAATCTTTACATCTAACAACCAACAGCCATGCTGCATGACCTCGGCCTCCGATCCCGCAACGGCTGCCCCAACGTCCCTTGCAGTTCATATGGTTACTCATCAAGTTTGACCCATGGCAGAGCGGGTTGGGTTTCCGGCAGGCGCGCAAGCCCCGCCCGCAAGGTGGGCCGCAGACCCTTATTTCCAATGAGGGGCGACAGGAGGATTTATTGCCAAGAGCCCCTCCCGTGTTGGTTGGGGAGTATCTCGAGACTCTCTGGTAAGGGAGTTTCACGATGGTTGAGTCAGCAGTTTTTGTTCCGGTGCGCTGTGCGCAGTTTTTCTGGTTCGTTATTCCGTGGCTGTTCTGGGAGGGTTTGTGGACCCCGACTCTTCACCCGCGAAGCTCGTGTCACAAACACGGTCCACCGTGCGCTGGGACCACGACGCACTTGGCAGGTGCGCATATGAAACACGCTTTCTCGGCCAGGTTACCACCGAACTCTGACCTCAGCTTGTCTCTTCACGGCTGGAGGGTCAAATAAGGACTCTGGGGTTTTTTTTCTTTTTGTGTGTGTGTTCTGCGTGTGGCCATCTTTAAGGAGAACTGGTAATGTTTTTGCTTCTCTGTAAAATTTTCCTGCTTGCCATTCCGCAGTCTTCCTTTGTCTTTATTTATTTTAATATTATTAGAATTTTCCGTCTGTTTTCTTCCCTTTCTTGGTCTAGCTGGTCAGGTCTGGTGTAAGTGGGTTTCATCCCGTATGTTCATTCGACCGCCGGCTTTGGCAGTTCCGCTGCCGGCTGCACCGACCGGAGTTGGTAGTCGGTAGTATGTAACTCTACGCAGTCGGGAGGTGCCCGGTCGGCAAGACGTGCGGTGTGGTTTCCGGTTACGCTCGAATCGCCGTAGTTACTTAGGACTATAGGTTTTCGAAAACAGACCCTACCCATACGCAGTTGATATTGGCGTCCACGGTGGTTCATCGACCGCCAGCTCACGGAATTATCCGGGCGAAGCTACAATTCCGGGGTCTGGTGGGAGACGCGTACCTCCCCCACCTAGCGGTCGTTCTCGCCACCGACCCCGGCCACACAGGTAATGCTTTCCTGTTTGGAATGATTTTCATTTTGTTGCTGCAGCCAGAGTTATAATAAAAAGAAAAAAGCAAGAGATCTTTCCCTCCATAGTGCAGCAGTATCAACTGAAAATAACTTCGTTGTGATGAAGATGAACTTTGGCACAAATACTCTTTGAGTCACTTTTTTCAAAAGGCCTTGGCCACGCAAAATTCCAGATGGCGACCCTTTTTCAAGGATGGCGCCATATAGGCACAGAAAATTCCTTCTTCTGCCGCTAATATTTGAACAAACAACACATTAGGTGTAACCAAAGTTTTTTTATGTTAAGTTTAGCATGATTATTCTTTGTATGTAAACACCTTGCATTGGTTGTTCACAAAGATGGCATCCAAGAGTCTCCCGCAAACCCAAAACAATGTCACTAACTTCAGGAATAATAGACATAGACTCATATTTTTGGATCTTCCTCGTTTTTGGTATCAACTATTTGACGTGGACATGGTTTTGATTTCTAGTTCCCTGATACTTGCTTGAACCAAAGATGAGAGTTCCAAGATGGCTGCCACGAATTCAAGCTATCCCATTGTTCACGACGACTTAGCGTTTGGACACAAATCAATTATTTTTTTTTTTTAAGGATTTACTCAACTTGACAAATGGTCAGAAATGGACGAAAAATCTCTTCCCATTTTACAAAGGGAAATCACCATGGATGGTTATCATTCATGGAGATGCTGAGGCCATGCTCCTGGCATTTTCTACCGGGCTTCCTCTTCCGTTTTGGCAAAGCTGAGGACCATGTACACTGGGAATGTGTTTCTCGTCTTTGGAGTATCTGTGTGTTTGCTGCTCCTATTTGTATCGGATAGCGTTATACTGAGCAGCTGGGAATGGCCTGGTCGACTTTGAAGCCCAATCTCAGCTGTGATTTTGATGTCTGCTCAATGTTCAACCATCCTGACGAGATTGAAGAGATTGGTGATTCGATCATTTAACACAGCCTTCAGGAATTGTGCATAATCTTGATGATGGTCTAGTATGTGTACGTCTCAAGATTTTTGCAGCTTTCAGCATCACAGTGCATCAGAGTACTTTGAGCTTTTGATAGTAACAAAGCCACATCTTTCTGGAATCGCTAGCACACCTCTGTCCTTTTTGTGAGCTTCAAGTCGGGATTTCAGCCATCTTTATCTTTAATCTGGGTGGTATTGAGCAGTGGGGTTAACAGCAGTGTGCCAGATGTTGTTGGTATAACTGGTAAATCTCTGCAAAGGAAGGACTTGTGGGACCGTCTGAAATTCAGACTGGTTTTAACAATGTAATTCACCCAGTTTGAAAGAACCAGTGGGTACACATCTGGTTCGTTCCTTGTTGATGTGTTCTTTTCTCAAGAACTTGAGATGGTATTCTCTCCTTTGTACAGAGCAGTGAGACAGGCACGATGGTAATTTTGCTCCTGGGCAATGGCATCTTCCCCACCCAGTTTGCTAACACGTGCATCATTCGTGTTTGGCACACTCCGTGCAGCTTTGTCCAAGTTCATTTTCATAACTTGCCGAGGTCGATTCGGTGATGTCTTTTCCAACATAATCATACTTGACCATCATGGCTAGTTCGTCGCTGCTTCACCTGGCCCTTCATTCTTTTCACTACCACGAGTCGGTTCCGACGTTTTCTTGGCCCATCGATGATTTATCGTTATTGATTAAACAACGGAAATCATGTGTCTTTGCCTCATTCCTTCTCGTGTTGCCTCTCTACCTTCCACCCTCATTCAGTCTAGCTGTCTAACAATGGGAGTGCACTTGATTCATTGAATAGAGGTATATGTCGCTAGCATTGTTATCCTCATGTTCTGGGACATGATTGGGAAGCTCAGGGCTTCATTCTTGTTGTCTTTTTGGCCAAAGACAGCATTCTAGTCAGTCGTTTGCTCTTGGCTCAAATTGGTTCGATCTGCATTTTACTGAGGCGGGACTTTATTCCTTTACCCCTTATCAAACGCACTTCCTGTATGGGATACGCTCGGTTCGGGTGACTTACACCTGTCCCGTTCATTCATTCCAGTGTCATTTAATCCCGTGTTGATCTGTACACCACTTCGGGCACTACTGAAGGGCAAGTCATGTATAGCCCCCTTACCCTTTGCTCGGTTCTCCCGCGCTGACACCCCTGTCATTCAGGCGTGGCTATCTAACTAAATCTAGTCAATATCAAACTCTGTTTACTAGTCTACTGGATATGGGCTGTTAGACAGCATTTGGACCACTCAACTAACTTACTACTAGTTCTTTCTACAGCATGAGTAAAGCTAGATCAGCCGAGCTCAGCCGCGGCTGTCCTAGCTACCGTGGGGGACAGACGTCGCGACTCGCCCACCATCGCACCATGAGGGTGCAGGTAACTTGCAACGGTCTCGTGGGATTCGTTCGGTCTGCCAAGTCCCACGCCATAAAGGCCCACGGGCCCTTCTGAGCGCCCTTGTCTTTTTGGGGTGGCCTTTTTTCTTTTGCTTTCAAATGAATGTTGGTGGCGCCGTGTCTGTAAGTAAAACTTAATGGCTGTACATAAATTGCTTATAGTCGGTTGTAGTGCTTTCGCTTTATTTGTTCCATACCTGCATGATTGACTGTATATGTGCATGTGTAAATTAAATGTGCTTGTGTGAATGTTACCCGTTTCGTCGTCTTTTTCCCCATTGGAACGCCATTATCATCTCGGAATATTAGTTGGGTTTTAAATACCCGTTAATAGAATCGATCCGGCGAGGTGGGCGATAATACCCGCTCGGTTATCACTGCAGAACGGAACGAACCGCTTGGGCGTTCGTGTCCAAGCCGACCTGCGCCGAGGTACGGTCTCCGGTGGCTACCCGCGCGGTACTTAGGTATATCGAGATTCGGCGATTGACCCTATTTCTGCGTGGGTAGAAAATTGGCTAGGCCGTGGTGGGGTTGAAACCCACCCGTGACAGGGTTCCGGCGTTGTCCGGAAGGTCACGACTGAATTGTCCGTCCGGTGGGCGAGCGGCTACTATTAGTGGAAAGCGGCGTTCGCACGCCGCGGGCGCAATTCGTAACACTGGTGTTCAGGAGTGTGGGTTCAAATCCATCCTGCCTCCAACTAAATTAACGGGAATCGGATCAGGGGTGTGTGAGCGACCCTCGATTCCACCAAAATACGAGCTTTTAAATTATTCCGAGAAGCAAGATGGCGTTCCAGGCGACAGGGTCATGGTGATTAGAAATGTGTTTGAATGTAGGATCCATGGCCCCGGACGGTTCTTTTTATAACCCCACCGCTAATTACAATCAGTGGAGCTCACCCTCATACACTGAGCACGAACTTTGCCGACAAACGAACTCGAAGTTGCACAATAGCGGCGCGATCACATATCAGCGCAACACGGAGCGAGCTGCTATTATTAGCACAGCAAACGGCACGACACGAGGCGGGTGCTCCCAGCCACCGTTTCAAACCACGGGGTCATGGCAGGCGTGGCAGGATGCCGGAGCATGCATTGACGGGCTTCGGAGACAAGTGTCGAAGTCCTTGCAGCGGTGGAGGAATGGTGACAACTGTATAGGGGAATTGCATTCGTTTTCCTTTGAATTGGACGAGGCACGGCGGCACGTAGACAGGGTTCATGAGGATCACGTGCGAACGGAGTCACAACGATGGGCCGATGTACAGGAAGAAAGGAGGGAGAAAGAACAAAGGCAAACAAAGCTAGAAGAGGAAAAACGGAAACATGATTTAGAATTAAAAAAAACTGAAGGGAGAGGTAGAAGAAGGCAATCGGAAAAGAGAAAGCCAAGAAGACACGATAAAAAGAGGAGAGAAACCTCTGGAGAAAGAATGGAAAAAAAAGCTGCAAGAGGAAAAACGGAAACTCGATTTGGAATTAAAAAAACTGGAGGAAGAAGCAAGGTTAGAGTATGCGGAGATGAGCAAGAAAAGGGATGAAATGAGTAAGGAGGCATGGAAAGAGAGAGAGGAAAAATGGGAAAAATTTTTTGAGATACTGGAACACGAAACCAAAGAGAGAGAATTACAAAACGAGCTGAGGATGTTAAGAGAGGAAAGAAAGACAGCAGAGAATGAAACGTTAAGGAACCACACTGTGCAGATCGAACAGTTAGAAGCCAAAGCAAGGTTGGAGTGTGAGGAGGTGAGAGAGGAATTAGAAAAAAAAGCTTCTGAGTTACTGAAACACCAAGACAAAGAAACGGAATTACAAAACGAACTGAGGATGTTAAGAGAGGAAAGAACGAGAACAGAGAATGAAACGTTAAGGAACCACACTGTGCAGATCGAACAGCTGGAAGCCAAGGCCAGATTAAAGAAAGAGATGCAAGAAAGATAGTGAAAGAAGAACGAATGAGACAGAAGAAGGAAATCAGCCAATTGAGGGAAACAATGAGATTGGAGAATGAGGAACAAGAGAGACAGTGGAATAAGAAACAGGAAGAAGAACGAATGAAACAGGAAAGGGAGATTAACCAATTGAGGGAAACTATGAGATTGGAGAATGAAGAACATGAGAGACGGTGGAGTAGAAAACAAAAGGAAAACGAGTTTGAAGTTAACCAACTCCAGGAAAGAGCAAAGTTGGAATCCACAGAGATGGGAAAACTCCGGGAAGAGAAGAAAATCAAATCGCTACAGATAAGCGATAAAGAGAACACACTCAAAAGGAGCCGGAAGTAGAAGGCAAATAGGTGGGATTGCGAAGCAACACAAGGATTAAATAGTATACAGGTGCAGGCACTTGATGACAGAACAACTGCCTTGAATGAAAGAATAAATTAGAGGGCAAACACTAGATAAAATAAGTGAAACACGGACAACAATTAAAAAAAGTACGCAAATACGACAAGAAACCTAATTAAATACAACGAATAAGACAACGAACAAACTAAAGGTGATAGGAATTTCGGAGAGAATTAGCATAAAGAGCTAAGGGAGAGACTACAGCATACAGACGGGGTGAAAGACGAGCACACACACATGGAGTTAGCGAGGCTTAATGGGGGCGAGCTGGCAGAATGTGTCGTGACCCGGTGCGAGCAGTCGGATAGCCTCCTTCAGGAATGGAGGGAGACGCTATGC
>CM068962.1:118251316-118267767 GCA_035128595.1 Eptatretus atami | reverse complement strand
TAAAGAGTCGGTTGTAGTGCTTTTACCTTGCTCGGTCTTGTCCCCTTACCTGCATTGATTGCATGGCTGTATATGTGTGTGTTAAAATAAATGTGCTGTGTGAATGTTACCCGTTCGTCGTGTCTTTTTCCCCCATTGGAACGCCATATTGCATCTCGGAATATTAGTTGGGTTTTAAATACCCGTTAAATAGAATGGGATCCGGCGAGGTCGGGCGATAATACCCGCTCCGTTATCACTGCAGACGGAACGGACCGCTTGGGCGGTTCGTGTCCAAGCCGACCTGCGCCGAGGTACGGTCTCCCGGTAAGGCTACCCGTGCAGGTACTTAGGTATATCCGATATTTGGCGATTATCCCTATTTGGCGCGGGTAGAAAATTGCGTAGGCCGTGCTGGGGTTGAAGACCACCCGTGACAGGGTTCCGGCGTTGTTCCGGAAGGTCACGAAACTGAATTGTCCGTCGGTGGTGGCGAGCGGCTTACTATTAGTGGGAACGGCCGTTCGCACCGAATTCGTAACAACAATTATATATATATAATTATATATATATATAATATGTATATAGTCGAGGGGGTGGTCGGCCCAAGTTAGCCGCCCGACCCAAATTTG
This sequence comes from Eptatretus atami, assembly GCA_035128595.1. Taxonomy (NCBI): domain Eukaryota; kingdom Metazoa; phylum Chordata; class Myxini; order Myxiniformes; family Myxinidae; genus Eptatretus; species Eptatretus atami. The sequence continues at coordinate 118,267,156 of CM068962.1, read as the reverse complement.
TCGGAGCCAGGCGGTTAACACAGACAGCCCCCGGACGGCCGAGCAGTTCCTTATGACTAGGAGGCAGACACGTTGATCGACAGAGATTTTAACACGTGCTCGAAGAGTTTGGCAGAGGACAATGGCGGATGGCGGACGGCAGAGGAGTACTCAGAATGGCGGACGGAAGGAGGATTACGGGGAACGGAACGGATACACAGGGAGTTTTTATTCGCAAACCCATGTCAATTACACGAATACATTTTCTTCAAAAGGAATGCATTTAAGGAACATACACAAATATTAACAAGGACAATAATGTAAAAGGAAATATGATACTAATAAATAAATAACTCCTACAGTCGAGGCCTCGCACACGGACACAAACACAAAGGGTGACAAAATGAAAAGAAAACTCCCTTTTTTAAGTACACTGGTACTCAGCTTAGGTCAGAGCTGATCTCCGTCAAACCCAGAATGGAGGCCCTTCACCAGCACGTGCATATGCAGGCAAAATGGCGCCGTCACTCGTAGCTGGGCAGACTACGCCAGGCAATCTGCAAGCAGCTTTTCACACACAAAGGCTCCAAATGTTCCAGCCTTCCTCTTCCAAAGGTTCCACCTGCATCGTGCGGTCCTCACACCGACCTCATGTGTGTGCTCGCTGAACGTCATTTCCAGATGGAAGCCTTCCACAATCCACACGTGCAATATGCGCCTGCCTCTCCCGTCTCTTCGATCAATCCCCTCTCCTTCTGCGCTCTATAATCCTCCGCCTCCGGGGCGTGGCCTGCTCGCCCCCAAACCTGGGAAGGCGGGGCTTCTCCTGTTTGTTGTCGTTTTGGAACACATTTCCCATTACGCCTGGCTTGCAATATAAAAACTAGTGGAAAAACTTCGGACCCCCAAAACTTCGGACCCTACCGATCTTCACAAATATGCATTTTTCACTATAGGAATGGGTAGGATTATAAGTGACAAATAGAATAAGGTTCACTATAAGCTTAGTTTGAAGTAAATCAGATCATTTTTGACGAAGTTATGAGCGAAAAACGATTTTGATCTTTTCGTGACCTTGACCTTGACCTTTGATCCAATTGGACCCAAAAGTTAATGGGGTCGTCCAAGGTTCATTGCCCACCTGTGGATCAAATTTGATAGTGTTTGCTAAAGCCGTTTTGCCGTAAAGTTGCTAACAGACAGACAGACAAACAAACCGGCTTACAATATCCCGCTCCCTCCCTCCGGGGGCGGGGCGGGATAAAAAGGTTAGGAATATGAGTGTTTACTATGGAAGACATATATCAAGTCCTTTATTGGCTTTCGTTTGACACCATGACCTTGAAAGGTCAAAATCATTTTACAGTCATAACTTCGTCAAAAATGGTTTAATTGACTGCAAACTAAGACTAAAATATTCCTTATAATCAACATTCAGGTTAAGGATTTATCAAATTTAAATTTGATCCCCAAAATACTTTATGCCGTAAATGGGCAGGATTTGTTGTTTGTTTTGTTTTTCTTGTTGCGGACCCGGGGTCGGGGCCGAGAAGACCATGAGAGGGGGTGGGGAGGGGGGGAGGGGGAGAAGCTACTCGGGTTCCCAGACTCTCCGGAATCGCAGGCCATCGCACACAAACAACTCCGTGACGTGGCGGGTCGCTCATACACCGTGAACACCAACGACCATTGTGACTTAAGGTCCTCCGTCGAATGAATACCGGTTACCTAATGGTCACGTGATCTAATTACTGGAGAACACGTCCTCGATACGCCTTGTTGAAACCGGATACTTTGCAACCGAGCGTAACTGCCCAAGGATGTACCGGCTAGGAAAACAGATCATTGGGGGTAAAGTCCTGGTTAGACTCGGATACGGACCATGCTGGACCAATGAAGGAAAAGACGAAAATGAGCTGGGGATATTTCTACACAAGCATTTATTTACAATCAAGCGAGGAAAGGTATGTGGCACAGTGAATGGGGTTTATTATTATTTACAGCAGGGATAGCAAGGAATTTGTGGGGTGCGACAAAAGGGCAAGCAATTTTACAAAACAGACTTATCCCATGAGAACTTCTACAATCTTAACTTATGCTATGACAGGCACCATCACACACACACACACAAGATTAGATAGCCAGAAGGAAAGAGAGCAGATGAGGACTAACGGCCTCGCAATACCTGGCGTGGTCGGCCAACCAACACAATCCAGTACGCTTTGGGGGATGTAGGAGGGATAAATACTGGTGTCCAAGGTGTGGGAGTGGAAGGTGTGGTGTGGTGTGGTGCAATATGGGGGGGTGCGGTGTCATGCCAAAGGAAACTGCGATTGCAAATCAGTGGGATGCTTTCTTGTGCGTCTAAAGGGGTGGAAAAATAAGATAGAGGGGTGGAAAGAGAGAGGGGGAGATAAGATGCGTGAGGCAAAATATTCCTAGCCTAGTCGTGCATAGGTCTGTGAGTGTAGCGTGTAATACCAAGTAATATGATCCACTCGATGACACGGGTGTCAGAAATGTCCAGTGTCCTTGGGAATAAGCTGCTCCCCAAAAGGGGTAAGATGGCAGAAGTCCCACAGTTAAGAGGTGAGAAAACCCACTGGAGATAGCGATCCACAACGCGGCGCATAGTATGAAACTCCATTAGTTGAGAGGAAATGCGTGGCTGAAGACAGTTTCTGTGAATGTGGTTTAACTCCAGTGAACTCCAGCGGACAAAAATTGTAAGCAATTGCTTGCACCCCACCCCCAAAAAGAACCCCACCCCAACTTTCTTTTTTAACAACAACGCCATGCAAAAGCAAAACCACATACCAAACACCATCAACAGGCTCATATTTTTGTTATTCTCACTACTAAGAAGTGAAGAAATTTCGAAATGAAAGATTTCGACCATCTTTGAAATCTTGAGCTTTTATTATATACCAGCAGAGTACCTGCCCTATGGGCGATCTTGTTCAAAGCATGCAACACATTCTTCTAAGGTATACCAATATTTGGGCTGTGTATAGGCAACTGACAGCTGATTTAAACAATTAAAAACCTGTGTTATGTGCATGAAGCAAAAGCATACCTACTGCTTGTAATTAAAAACAACTCACAGCACTGGAAAACATGGGGACAGGAATACTGCACTGAAAATGGAGACTTGTAATACCCTCCCCCACCTGGAGGCAGCGCTACACGAAATACATTTACATAGAGAATTTGCATCATCCCCCTCACCATTTCAAGACCACCGGCAAAGATAAAACACCCCTACACATGAATTGGAGTCATGCTGATCCTATGTAGCAAGTCTGGATGCAATTGGCCCAGAACTGTGGGAGGAGTAGCACGACAAACAAACAAACAAACACACACATAAACACCGGTCCGTGAATTATAGTGAGGATATCACCATGAATAATGGAGGTTGAAATCTATTGTTGTCAAGCAGTAGGCACCGTGATTGACCCATTTAACTTGGAATCGAGGAGAACATCAGAAGGAGCGCCTTCAAAAAAGTGCCCCAATGGAGTAACGGTATGTAATGTGTGAATGCTTTCATTGAATGAAAGAGGACTCGCAGATCTACAAGTGCACGTCGTCGACTTTCTTCTTCCTCACTGTCGAATAAAACCCATTAATATGAACACACTACAACTTTAACACACTCTCTAATAGCTGTCTGCTCTCTTGTCATAATTTCCACGTGCTGTCACAGTCGTCCCCTGATAACAAAGATTACACTCGGTGGTTTGCCATTGCTCTCTCATCAGTTACCAAAGCAGGAATTTGGACTTTTGGGAGCATGCTGGCAATAACTTGCTTATTCTTTAAGCCAAAAAGACAATGTGGGATCTTTAACCTCCGCGGCTAATGCGAGAAGACCAGTCCCCAGTTTAATGTCCATCCATGAGACGTCACACCTTGTGATGCAATTAATTCCCTGCAGAGTGACAGGATGGGCTAGAGGTACTCACCTCTAAGCTGCCTAGCCTGAGTTTGAATCCCGATGCAGCTATAAACGGTCATCCTGGTGTTTCACAGGTAGGGCGATTCATCAATGTGTGTGCCGTCCCTCGGATGGACGTGAAACTGGGAGTCCCGTCTGCCGGCATGAGTTGCTGGAATGTTAAAGATCCCACGGTGGTCTTCATGAAGAGTAGGTGAGATATCTCCGGCACCATGAACAAATTACTAATGTCGACCCAAAATACTGCTGGGAGAGGGACGGAACACCACTCAGCATGACTTGCCAAGAAACTGCTTCAGCGGAACCAACTCTCTTTATCAGAGTATGATGCATCAGTCAGTAATCCCTTGCATGCAAAGCACCAATCTGACGGTTTACATCCGGGTCGACAAGAACTCAGATGAGACAACTCGATGAAAAGTGAACTTTATCTGCACCATCCTGTCAGAACTTTAACGCTAACATCACTATTTTTTAACCTTTGTGAGAGGCTAGGCCGAAAACCATTGATCAAATAATTCCTTCAGTCATGTCAAGCTCTAACTTATGCCAAAGAGTTAGAGCAAAGGCAACTTGAGGTGAAACAATCTGTGATGCATCATGTCCCATCACAAGGAGATGTTTGTAGTTACTCAATTTCTTGTTTTTGTGCAAAACCAAGAGGCACGTTTTATTAACAGGAAAGAAAAAGTGCTCAACGGCTTAAAAGTACATCTCATCGTGAAATCACAAGCAAAGGGACAGTTTCTCTTCCTTTTAAAAACACCATATTAACAAGGTGAGAGGACAACAATTCGGTAAGACAAGAAGTAGATGCATGTAAATACCTACAAGTGGCGTGTCGCCATTATAGCCACACTCAATTTGAGTTAGTCAAATCATCACAAAGCAAAATGAGACATTCAAACCCACTAACTTCCATGTTAGTAATATAACGGACAAAAAGAGGATTACAACTCAAAATGGACTGACGGTCAAAAACGGATCCAATGTAGCATTCCAGCATTTGGGTTGTCTTTCCCAAGGATTAGTTAGTCTGCGAGTCCCTGATGAAGGCCATCTTATGGTTGAAAAAACACAGCTGATAAAATTCCTATATCAATCATGAGCCAAGGGTAAGGCTGGCTCGTGTTACAGTCCCAGAAAAGCAAGGAAGCAAACCAGTGTCAAGGCCACTCAAGGTTATAATATTTTAAAAATGTAAGGGGGAAGGAAATTTAGCCTCTATTACACCAGACACCAAGGATACTTCCAAACCAAGGGTCTCCAACACGTTCAGCCAAAAGTTGCTGTCTGAGAAGGAAATACACCTCAAAGATGGTAATAAGGTGCAAAGTGATTGATGTGTGAAATCATAAGACGTCCCAAATAAATTATTGGAAAAGTGTAAAACTACAGTCAAAAAAAACAAACAAACAAAAAAAACTCTAAACTGTTAGGGTATAATAACTATACTGTAATAATAGCATAGTATTTCAATCAAAAACAACCTGGGTAGTCAGAAACTGCTGAGGTAGTTTCGTCTCTACTCAAATTAGCTGTAATCTCTGAGCAGCAAGGGCTCCAGTGTAGGCCATTCCACAGCGCTGAATGTGGAGACAAACAACATTGACTGTCTTTGGACAAAGGTGGACGTATATCCAACCCTATTGTGTTGGAAATCCACGATATATATATATATATATATATATATATGCGATACCCGTGCACATGCACGGATAGCAGTACAACATAGCTGGTAGCAGAGGACAGACCGTACACGGGGAATGACAAAAATACGCATTGTGCAAAATGCAAGTGGTACGATGGAACGCCAAGACTTCCCAAACATTGTCGGCATGTCCGCTAAGTGCCACAGCAATTTCATAGGGATCGTGTGACGGCGAGCCGAGTTTTCAGTGTGCAAGCTTGGTATTATAATAGAGAGAGAGATATATATATATATATATATATATATATATATATATATATATATATATATATATATTAATATATTTGTAAACACGTGTATACGTGTATTTGTCTGTCCCCCTTGATAAGGATGACTTGAGTAGGGTTTTAAAGGCCAATCGGCACTCCAGATAACTCGAAGCCGATGGGTCACTTAATCGACCGTGTCACAATATTTCAACGGCATGGGTAGGGTTTATTTGTCTATTCCAATTTACCTAAGTACCCACACCGTCTAACTACCGGGAAGCCACACCCTCGGCCGCTTTGTCCGAACCGAGTCGCTGTTACAGACTCGGATCCGGCGTAACCGAGCGGAATTACCAAAGCCGCCCGGTCCAAATAGCAATTTACGGCACAAGCTGCCTCACAAATTCTCAAGCCCGAACATACTGGGTCAATGGAAGAAAACACAGACAACGAATGGAACATTTAACAGTTTTTATTTACAATAATCGGGAAGGGAGACACAGAGCAGACTTATCATGAATAAAAAAATGCAGGCAAATGTACAATGGCAATCACTTAAACGATTTTACTTATCAGCTGGCCACAGACAGACACACACACCCAAAAAGAAATGGACCACGTGGGTCTTATTCGGCCCTTCAGCTCGGAGGGAAGGGAGCTGAGGTCAGAGTCTGGCCGGGTACCTGGCCGCCTCGTGCTGTTTCACCGACCCGCACTTGTGGAACTCGGAGTCCGGGAAAGGAAACGGGATCCCCAGCTCGAGTTCACACATTTCTCCCTTAATTATTACGGTCGCTCGTCCCCTCGACCTTACCCGTCTCCATTGGTCCGAACAACCTCCAACTCCCCCTCGACTCAGTCGTTTCCCACGTGGTGTACGATCCCATCGCCATTTTTCAATTCATTGTCCCATTTCGCCTTTCACCTCCTCCAGACTCGCCTGCAGGTTTAACCCATGCTCTGCATTTCACCCCTCATGTTTTGTGGCTCGCATCCATTTTGCTTTCCATGCGGTGCACATTCGCTCCATCTTTTGCGCATTCGCATCTATCTTGTCCTTCATTTCTTGCATGTTTGCATCCATCATGTTTCTCATTATTTCCACGAACCGGCCCATGTCAAATGACCCTGAGAAGCCGCTTCGCCTCGGTCGGGCGTGGATCCGCCAGGTCGGGGGGGGGGAAATTTGATGGAGGGGGGGTTCATACGCCGCCCCTCCCCGCCCATTACAACCTCTGGGCCAATCGTGGGGGGGCGTCTTCTTGCATGGAGGTGTCATCCTGGACCATGGATTCCTTTAAACTTAGGCCTGAACCACCTGCTCCAGCCCGTCTTGGCCTGCCATGATTGTGTTGAGAGTAATTTAAACGCTCTTAATTTGGAGGGAACGGGGGGTTTGCTCCCGCACCCTGATCCGAATCCTGTGAATTTCTCTGGGGCGGAGGGGTCTAATCCCACTCCTGACACCAATTTGTTGTGGGCCGGGGTTCGGGGGCGAGGAACGACCGCAGATAGGCAATTGGGCAGTCTCCCACCAACACCCGGAATTAAAGGTCGTCCTCCGGATAACTCCGAAGTCGACGGGTCACTTACTGGACCTGGACGCCAATATTTCGACCACGCGGTTAGGATCTTTTTTTCTGATTAATTTACCAATTAGCCGCGCAGTTAAGCTACCGGGGAAGCCTACACCCTCGGCCGGCTTTGTTTGAACCGAGTCGCTGTTACCGACTCGGTCCGGCGTACCTGAGCGGGAATTACCAAAGCCGCGCCGGTCAAATAACAATTTACGGCACAATCGGCCTCACTATAACTCAAACTGAACCATGCTGGCCAATGAGAAAAACACAGAAACGAACTGGAACATTTAACAGTTATTTATTTACAATAATCGGGAAGGGAGACACGAGCAGACTAATCACGAATAATAATGCCAGGCAATCACTTAAACGATTTCTACTTATCAGACTGGCCACAGGCAGACACACACCAAAAAGAAATGGACCTCGTGGGTCTTTATTCGGCCCTTCAGCTCGGGAGGAAGGCGAGCTGAGGGTCAGAGTCTGGCCGGGTACCTGGCCGCCTCGTCGGTTTACCCGACCGCACTTGTGGAGCTCGGAGTCCTGGAAGGGAATGGGATCCCCAGCGAGCGAACACAACCCACCAGGTGGACTCGAACCAGACCCAGAATCCAACGAGCACAGCCAGGATCCCACAACGACCCGGCTAGCCAGACGACATCGACGACACGAGCACCAGAAACACCTCTGCCACGACCACCACCACCATGAGCATTACACGACACCGACCAACCAAGGAACCCGAAAAAGACACCCTACTGAGACAGCTCGCCACCCTTCTTATCCTCCCCGCGGGCGGGTGGAGGGATCTGCTCTGAGGTAACTCGCTTCCGGATTGGTGGGGGGGGGGGGCGTCGGTGATCGGTGTCCTCCCCCTCATTGGACGAGGGAACATTCCATCTGGCTGGCGGGGTCGGCTCTTGGCGGTGATCTCACCCCGCCTATGTCCAGTGGCCTCGAACACGTGCTAATGGTGCTGAAGGAGTGGAGGGGATTGAGTAGAAAACAACTAGAAAGAAACTCCAGCCACACATGAAATTCTCGTTAGACATAGGGAGGGATTCTAACTATCCACATATACTTAACAAGATAACTGAACAATGGGACTGCTGACTGTCTGTGTGCAAAAGGCTTCCAAATTCAACAAATATATATATACATATATATATATATATATATATATACATACATATATAAACAGACCCAATCACATCCTCATCCATAATTGGAGGGAATAACAATCAGTTCTCAACTAATATGCCTGGTGTTGGCTTAATGGTTAGGGTGGCAGGCTTTGGATCCTGGTCCTGAGTTCAAATCCCGCTCAGCTGTTGAAGTAATACCAGGTGGGGTTAACTCGGCCTGTCATCCTTCCGAGGTCAGCAAAATGAGTGCCAGCATGCAGGTAAACTGTGTCGGAGTGGGACCCTCCAGGATTGTGCCCAATTGCCAAATGGCCTCATTTTCCTTTATTTTCAGTCATACAAACACATACATAAGAATTGCCTTGCAGGTGGCGGTGGGGGATGATCTGACCCTGGGTACCCCGAGCACGTATGCAAATCTGGTAGTGATTGGCCCTGTTGGTTTCTTTCCATGATTTTCAGACTACACAAATATACATACAGGGAATTTCCTTGTAGGAGGGGAGGGGGAGGGAAAAGCTTAAAACCTTGGCCCAGATTCTGAAGTACCTACACCAAAATTTGGGGCCTCGGGTGCTACGGTTTGGCAGTGAAAGAGTGATGTACAAACAAACACCACTTGAAAAATATCTACAACACACATACATATATATATATATTATATATATATATATATATATTATATATATAGTTACAGGACGGGGGGTCAGCCGCCAACCGACTGCTCTGAACGGAGCCGCAAGTCGAGTCGACCTGACCGATCGCCCGGAATATAGATCGCCGCCCGGATAACTCCGAGCGACGGGTCCTTGTACAAGAACCGAAATACGCCAATCGGCAGATCACGTGGGGTAGGTCGATTGCCAATCTTCATGTACCTAAATACCCACGTGATCCAACTCCCGGGGTATTCCACCCTCGACGGATCTCGTACGGAACAAACCGCCGAGGCGAGCTTGTCCTGTGCGCGATTCCGAGCGGCGTAATCGCCGAGAACCGTCGTCCAAATGTCCCCCTATTACGGCAAACCAACGGCTTTCTAACTCCCAACACACGAAATGTTCAGTCAATGAGGGAATGGACGCAACGAGCAGGTTTACATTCACACAAGGACATTTATATAATGAAACACGTATGCAATTAATAAGGCAAAACCGTATGCAATTATACAAGCAACAAAAGCACGACAAAAGAACTACAACCGTCTACTTATTATGTACAGTCACTTACACTTAACAGCAGTTCCTACTTATTAGACGGGCCCACGGACACACGTACGCCACACACACACACACAAGAAACAGTGGCTGAGGCCTTTAATCACGAGCTCCAGCTCGGAGGTGAGCTGAAACTCAGAGCCTAACTCGAACCTCTCCACCTCGTGTGGTCTTCAACTTGTCCGGTCCCGGGCTCCAGCGAGAGCGAGCTGAATCCAAATCGCCGTGAGCCGCGTTCCTTCCCGAGCTCCCGATCCTCCCGCGCTTCTCAACACGTGCCGGTGAGATGAGGCGCCGATCCTTCCTGTCGATGAGTCGCTTCCCCGAGGATCCAACTCATGAAGCGGCCGATGCGTCGCACCAAGCCGGGAAACAAAATGGAGAACGACAAGCTCCACGAACCAAGAGGAAGAGGAAGAAGAGGAAGAAGCCTCCACTCGCAGCTCGAGCCGAACAACCGGCTCAAGTTCCTTCCAAAACAAAGCAGCAGCCGAAGCTCACTGAGCCAGCCGAAGCAAAAAGCTTCCGAAGGCCTCAAGCCAAGCAGAACCCGATGGCTGAACGACTGCTCTCTCCGAAGCAAAAAAGCTTACTCCTCCCACGGGACTCAGCACACGAACTCTGCCCACGGGACTCAGAAGGGACTCCCACGAACACAGCGCTACCACGGAGACACCCACGGGACTCTTTTTGAACAAAGAAAAGATGTCCTCTTTTATCCTTTGCACACCCTCCCCCGCACCCGGCGTGACTCATGCCCTCGTGATCCACCCCCGCTCAACACGGGTGGGAGGGAGTTGTTGACGTCACCGCAGGGTTCTTCTTCCTCTTCGCAGAAGAGGGGGAGGACATCTCCATTGTTCGCTCCCTAACTATTAAATCGATCCGCAGCGCATCTAATCGATTTCAAAACATTAAACAATGGAAGGTGAGCTATCTAGGGAACAAGCACTTATCAAGAATGCTGACTAAGGGAACCTGTATGTTGTGTGCGATTGAATTCCAAATTCATAACAATATAATATATATATATATATTAATATATATATATTGTTGTAAATTCTCGCCCGCGGCGTGCGAACGACCGCGTCTAACCATAGCGGCCGCTTCGCCCACCGATCGGACAATCCAGTCGCGGCTTTCCGGAATCAACGCCGAAAACCAGCCACGGGTGTGTTTTTAAGCACACCACAACCTTGTCCGTACTCTACCCGCGCTACAGGGTCAATCGCCGAATTGTCAATATACCTAATTAATCGCGCGGGTAGATTACGAGAGATTGTACCTCAACGGGACGCGCTTGGAAACGAGCCGCTTAAGCAGCTCGCTTCCTTTGGGATAACCGAGCGGGGTATTATCGCGCAGTCCCGTTGGACCGATCACTTTAGGCTATTTAAAACCAACTAATATCCGAGTGCAAGATGGCAGCTCAATTAAGGAAAAGACGCGACGAACGGGGTACATTTAAACAAGCACATTTATTTACGAACAACACTAAGCAATGATGCAGTCATGCAGGTATACAAAACACGCATGCAGTCATGTATCAATCAAGCAAAAGTAATGCAAAAGAAAGAGCAATACCGTCTATCTATTATGTACAATTACTTATACAATTCAACTTGACGGATTGGCGCCACAACGTTCATACAAAGAAAGCAAGGAAAACCCCAGGACAGATAAGGGGTAGACGGGACCCTTGGGGTCTTCATACACGGAGCCGTGTAGACCGCAGAGGCTCCGCGAGACCGGGCTGGCTAACTTCACCTCGCTGGGGCGGCCCGCGGCGTCCCGTCTCCACGACCCACGGTAAGGCACGGCTCGGCAGGCCACGCACCTTGGCTCCGCTGCGCTCTCTCTCCTCTTTCCACACGCCTCCACAACCTTACCGCAGCGACGACTCGGAGAGCGACCGCGAGTGAGAGAGAGCTAGAGAGAGACGACTCGACGGACAGGGAGCATGTGACCACAAACCTCCAGACCTCCCCTCTCGACCTCAGTACCTCACAACCTCGAGAGACAGACCGCGACCCTCTCCTCAGCCCTCACTTTATACCCACGGTGCGTCACCCTCCCTACTTCCAGCACGCGCAGGAAACTTCCAGAAGTTCGTGGTTGTTTCCGCCAAGGGAGTGTGTCGCCGGGGGCATTGTCCGCCCAAAATCAGGCCCCTCCTTTACATCAACTTTGACCCTGGCTCGATCCGCCCCTCCCCGTCCTAGCGCGTGGGAAAGCAACAAATGGGGGGGGGGGGAAATCCCAGGCGTTATCGGAACTTCTCTCTTCGGAGCTGTGGTTCTGCCCGCACTCGCGGGGGCAACGGGTTTTCCTACCGTCGCCTTTGTTTCCTTTCTTGATGAGTATCCGTGATGTAGATGTTATTCGATGTGGAGAGGTTTGTGGTGTGGTTGTTGAGTAGTGGTGTGGTCGTTGAAATGCAGTTGTGGTTGTTTTTGTGGAGAAGGTGATGCTCGTGTTCGTGGTGGTCGTGAGGGTGGTGTGGTTGGGCGGTTGACGAGAAGGTGGTGGTGGTGATCGTGGTTGGTGGTTGACGAGAAGGTGGTGGTGATCGTGGTTGTTGTGGTTGGTGGCACTTTGTGGTGGTAGTAATGGCGGTTGGTCCAAAATAACGACAGTAAAAGAAAACGGCTACTCAAAGATCACAGCCCTGATCACACGAATAATTCCCATTAGACAACGGTGGGGAAATCTATCTGAACACAGACTTATCGGCATAACTGATCCAAGGACCTATATGGTGCTCTGCGAATTTCCACAGCCATAACAATATATATATATATATAAAAAGATTGGGGCGGTTGGGATTGCACATTTTTAAAGAAGGCGGCGGCGCTTCCAACCAAAAGTAAAAAAACTAGATCGACTCCGCTAATTTGAGCAAAAGGCGAGGGCAGACTCAGTCTCAGGAAACGTTTTGCCGGCTTCATCAGACACAATAGACCCTGGGCCTCTGCACGTGTCCGGTTATTATTTCGATACGACCGCTCATTTCTGGTCACGTGCTGGTGCTCGAGGTCAAATGGAGGAGTGCCTTTTTCAATCTTATTTTGCAAAAGCAAAAACGAACATCAAATCACATCATTGAAGGGGTGTTCTGCTCTTCTTTGTTTACACATGATCTGGGGTTGTGTGTGTGGTGTGTGTGTTGTGTGTGTGTGGGGGGGGGGGGTGAGCATGTGTGTGTGCTTGTTTTTGTGTGTGCTTCTGGGCACGAACACGGCTGGTTTTGGGTCCGGGTTGGGCATGATGAGGTGTTGGTTGTGCGAGTGTTGAGCTTCTCATTGGTGTTATGCACATGTGGAGTTTGGGATTGGGTGTTTTCTTGCTCATCATATTCAGCCGTTTGCACCATCCAGTTTTCGCCATTATCATCAGAGGTGTGTATTGTATGGGTATGTCCACCATCTCCCCAGTTAGACCACCCTCCCGGCTCTTCACGTGCCACGCTTCCAAAATCAACGTTTGTCGTTTGTTAGATGTAGTGTCTAGGACTCGGGTCCCAACAAAGTCAAATTTATGGCCAGATTGCAGGCAATGATGTGCTATGGCTGACTGGGTCATTTTTCCAAGCCTAAATGCTAATTGCAGAGCAATTAGGCTTGGAAAAATTGGGGACCTAACTGGGGAGACGGTGGACATACCCACACAATACACACCTCAAATGCAAATGGCAAAAACTGGATGGTGCAAACGGTTGGAACAGGTGAGCAACAAACATCCAATCCCAAATACCACATCCGCATGTGCACAACACCCAATGAGAACCCCAACACTCACACAACCAACCTCATCACCTCCAATCCAAACACGAACCCAGCTGTGTTCGTGCCCCCGAACCACAAAAACACCCAGGGTCTATTGTGCCTGATGAAGCCTGATGTGAAGCCGGCGAAACGTTGCCCTGAGACCGGGTCTGCTCTCGATTTTTGCTCAAATTAGCAGCAGCTCGATCGAGTTTTTACTTTTGGTTGGAAGCGCGTTCTTCTTCTTTAAAAATAAAATTATATATATATATATATATATATATATATATATATATATACAGACATATCGTTAAAGGGGACGGGACGAATGAGCCTATATGTCCTATATTGTCCTGTCCCTATATGTCCTGTCCTGTCCCAGCCTATATGTCCTGTCCCAGCACCAATTGCGACGACAACAATAATACATTATTTTAAGGGTTCAATCTCCAAATAAACACAACTTTCAGCTGTTGGTATATAACAGGTCATCAGGAAGACAATGAAGGGGTTTACCACAACACACTACAGATACAAACTTGGCAACCAGGCTTCAAATGGACTGGTGGACCTTTCAATGTCAAGGCAAGTAAACATAGGTTACTGTTGAATGTCTAAATGTGTCTTCCAGCATCTAGGTGATTTTAGTTAAAACATTGCCAGTAGTGATCAGTGTTGACTCCAAATCCATTGAAAAGTAGTTTCTACTGGACGATTATGAATCCACGTAAGAGTTGGACTCGCCTCTCTGGTGGTGGTCGTATAGCAGCTTAGTTGCCGGGGTAGCTATCATTTCTTGAAGCGCGACTGTGTCGCTGATGCAGTGCCCCTCTACCAGTACACACACTGGAACTGGTACTCATTTCGCCGACCTCGGAAGGATGACAGGCTGAGTCAACCCCCTGGTGTATTAATTCATCGGCTGACGGGCTTGAACTCAGGACCCGAGGATCCCAAGCCGCCACCCTAACCACTGAGCCAACACCAGACTTACTCGCCTCTCTCTTACCTCAAAGGAGAAAATAAAGGGTGGTTGTTATTAGGGTACATAGTTTTATTCTTCTCATTGTGAATGGATACTAAAGAAAGTATTTCCACTCATTGGGCAGTGAGGGGAGTTGTAAAAATGTTTTCCATTTTTAAAAGGTTTCAGAGAAAAAAAACACAAGCACAATTCTAATGACATCAGGAAAATTCTCTACCAGCAGGAAAAATGTGATCCACCAGATAAAAACTACATAGAAAGTAAACCATGAAAATCTGCAGGTCATGTTTACTGGTCAACACCAACCAAACAAGTTTCTTTTTATTCCCACACTTTTTGAAAAAAACAAAAAAACGGCGGGTGGGGGGTGGATATTGCACTCGGCTCCATCTGTTTGTCTGTCTGTCTGTCTATCATGCTATCTCCTCCTAAATGGTTGTGCAGAAATTTACCAAACATGGTTCCAGGAGCCGGATCCGGATCAAACCCCTCCTAAACCCTGCGGCGGGGTCAAAAGGTCAAGTAACGAAAATTGCAATTATGTGCACATTTCTACACAAAACTTTGTACATGCAATCAACATTGAGATACATGAAATGTGCAATGATTTTTTTGGCTATGAACTCCAGTTCATGCCCCAGGGGTGGGACTTGGGGTCACAGGGGTTAAAACAGGAAAAACTAGTAGGGCACCTGGTAGAGCGCATACCTCTGCCACGCAATGCCTGATCCAGGAGAACATATTCGGCCCAATAACTTTTTGAGATATCGTGCTATACAACATTTTAGCTGCATCGATCAATGGTGAGGAATCACTTTAAAAATTATAGTATTCGGATCTGGATCTTCTCCAAAATCAAATCAATTCGTCCGTGCCACACACCCAGCCCGTTCACCAATTTTCATCCGAATTCATCCCCAACTTTTTGAGATATAGTGTTATTTATAGTTTTTGTCCTGATCTCTCAATGGTGAACAATCACTCAAAAAATTCGAGTAGCCACATCTGGATCTTCACCAAAAAAGAATCAGTTCGTCCTTGTCACACACCCAACCTGTCCACAATTTTATCTGGATGCGTCCGCAACTTTTTGAGATATCCTGTACACAAACAGACAAACAAATAGGGGTGAAAACATAACCTCCTTCCACCTTCGGTGGCGGAGGTTAAAATGATATTTGGTCATTCCTGGCAGAACTTGATGCCATCTTTCAACTTTGCTTTAGCTGGGAAGCGTCGGGATTTGTGATGGCGTGCCATCGACTTCGCTCACGTTTTTACGGTCACCT
>CM068962.1:118236448-118251306 GCA_035128595.1 Eptatretus atami | reverse complement strand
CAAGCCTAGATTTTGTTTGCGAAAAAAAAAGAAAACATGTACTTCATTTCATCGAACATCAAGGAAGAAAGCAACATGAAAATAAAAACAACTACAGTATATAAAACCCTGGATTCATAATCAGCCAAAACATTTCAATAAAAACATTTGCCATTCGACCTGCACCGTTGAGGCTTTATCATTTCTACAACTTTCGCTCTGAAGTATTTTATATTCCTTGATCACAATGTCCTTTTAAAAGTTTGGTACATTTTCAGATGCTGTGTCCAAGGCCGTAAGACAACCACAAAATATCCCGGAGTTGCCACACAGCTGTTCACATGCAACACAAAGAGCTTTCCACAAATCGTTTCGACATCCCAATTTAAAACTATTTTTTGTGATCATTCAAAACTGGCCCTGCAATCAAATTGTAAGTTTGGTCTGCAAGATGCCTCATTACCAAAGCATGATTTCACCATTTATTAGGATACACAGTGGCTCAAGGTCTAGCTTTGCTTCGTCAATCGTGTTTATGTTCAAGTTACTATAATTCTCTTATGCACAATCAGGCAAGGACAGCTTTTCTTCAATCATCAGCCTGAGGTTACAAACCTAAATTACCCTTTTTACAGGAGAGTAGTTGTTTCTATTTGAAAACCTAATTTAAGCATAAATAAATAAAAACCCACAGCCAATCAATAACTCCAGTTTCAAAGACACCACAATCAAACCCAACTCTCTTTGATCTGACCTACCAAGCACTCACTCCCACATGCTAATCTTATCCTCCTTATGATGGAAAAAAATAAAATAATAAAATTAACACCTTGTCAGAATTTTCTTAAAACGCAGAAGTCAGTCCAAGACAGAGCAAACTGTGTTACGAAATACTTAAACGAGAAACTACCAAGTATTTATTTTCACTTGCAATGATTATTATCAAGATATTGAAAAAGAAAACAGGAAACCACAACAGCGAAAAAAATGAAACAAGGTTAGCTGTATGGTCAGGAAACCATGAAGAACATTTCACTTTCCTTATTAATATAAACTAGCAGGGAACCATGTAACATCCACACAATGTAAAATGTGACTCCAAGACCCCGTTAACCACACTCCCCCCTTTCACAAACCCAAAGTCATAAACCCCCTCCTAAACCTCTGTCTCCCAACCTAAAATCCTCACCACCCCCTCCCAACCCTAAAGGCAACAAACCAATCCTCACTTCAAGCTTTCAAACCCCCACCACACAGCCAACCCACCATCACTCAACCCTCCCACCACTTCTCCCCAGGAGTCAAGCCCTCCACACCTCCCAGAGCCTCAATCTCCAAACTCTGTCCCATCTTTGCTTCACCCCTACCCCTCTCCAACTCCGTCCTCCCCTCCCATCAATTGTTACAAATTACTTCATCGAAACAGCGGAATATTTAATGCTTTCCCCCTCCCCTATCATGCCATCACCAATTCACAGAAACGATGATCGACTACGTGTCATGGGCCATCACGGTCGCCTGTCCAACTCTCAATCCCGCGAGATATGTGAAACTCCTGTGGAATTGAAACATAGATGACGCAAAGCCAATTGTCTTTTTCCTGATGCATAGATACACATCGTTAAAAGTAAATGATGACGGTCATTTTCTTTCACATCATCGCGAGATTCCCGGAAGTCCTCAGACAAAGACCTTTATAATGACATGGGTTTTATGATCCCTGGTTAAGTCGTTGAAGAGAAAACAGTTGCAAACTAGAGGGGGAGCACTCGGGAGAGTGCAAAACCTCCGCCGCCAATACTGCTGGGTCACTCAAGTGAACACAGTGCTGACAGTTATAGTTCTTTTCTCCAACATTTTTTTTTTTGGGGGGGGGGGGGGGTGGGGTTGGAAATCACTTAAAACATGTAGAAATGCAAAAAAAAAATTCTCTAACAATTTCTTTTGGGGGGGGACCAAGTCCAAAATCTAATGGCATGATCCTTGGACCATACCTAACCCCCCCCCACCAAGTTTCGTCGAAATCCTAATCACTTAAAACATGTAGATGCAAAAAAAAAATTTTTTTTCTCTAATTTTTTTTGGGGGGGGGGGGGGGGGGACAAAGTCCAAAATCTAATGGCATGATCCTTGGACCATAGCTAACCCCCCCCCCACCAAGTTTCGTCGAAATCCTTCGAGGAGTTTTTCCGTAATACTGTTCACAAACAAACAAACAAACAAACAAAACAACAGAAAGGGGTGAAACAGTAACCTCCGATCTTCGATGGCGGAGGTTAATGATAGCAAGGACCCATGCTCCACGGTAAAAGCCTGCTTTAGGAAATGCCACATAGTTATTTGGACGGTGTATAGATAACAAACCACTGCCTCGATTACTGAGGCCTATAAGTACTGTGATCTTCACAAGGCCGATGACGCCTATCGGCTCCGTTTGATATTTGACGATTCTTTTAACAATTGCTTTGGTTGTTTTACACTGAAGGGAAACTCATAGGGAGGGCATGGCGATTGTGAATATGACAGCTCCGAAGATGTCTTTGGCTTTGTATAGCAGTGAGCATCAACATGGCAGCCGTATAATTTTCCAGGTTGATATTGTGGGTGGAAGCTGTCCAACCGATGGATGGAACGTAATGTTACACACAGACCGAAGGACGAACAGGCGTATTAGATATAAACTAGAGAGTTCATAGAACACCTTACCCTGGACAGTCTTGAGATAAAGGACGTGAGAAAGGAACCATTGAATCTAAATTTTGTTTGACTGCCAGACAGAAGCATTGCTTTACCCGGCAGTGCGTATGAGTGCGTGGGACGAGATTCTGTACAATTTTACCAAATTCAGAGCCAAAGTACTGCTAAACTGCAGGTGTATAAAAGCCGATTCGTGTTAGAGCGTTTCAAATATGAAATTCAATTGAAAAGATATTATAAGTAGTTTCTCAATCATAGACAGATAGACGGAGTGAAAGATTGACAGACACAAGGACAGGGTGAACCAATTGGTCTCCCCCACTTTGCGCTACGCGTGTGGGGTAAACATACACAACGACAAGGGAAAAAAAATGTACAGTATAATGAAGAACTTGTCTTTCTCATGAAAGCTGGCGTCGATCTGCCTCGGCACACCGGAAGAACAAAGATTAACAAAACATCAACATTTTATTGATTTTGTCGATTGTTCCATAAGGATAACCGTTTGTGTATACACACATTTATTACAGAGGTGATCACAACAGAAATTGTTTTTTTTTAACCCAAAACGATATACATTAGAGAATCCTCATGAATGCCATAAATTTGATCTTCAAATGAAATCCATTTCCCTCCTTCACACTGGTATCATGATCACATGACGTCATCTCATTTTTGTTTACAACAGAAGAAGATAATTAAATCTAACCTTGTACTTATTGAAGTGTTAATGAAATGACGAAGGCAAAATAGCATCTGCAGTGCATCAAGCGCCCTCCGAAGGATACGGCGAGTCAGGGGAAGCAGTGGAGGTGATAAGAGTACTCGGTAGAGGCTGAAATTTCATTATGGAATCCATTTGCACTGCAGTCTCTTCCCTTTAATTCAATTTCTCCACCTTTTTGCCGAAGGGCTTTTTCTCTACAAGAGCAAGGCTCTTCGCTTCCTCATATGCTGCAGAACTACCATGGATATATTATAAAACATAGACATTATTAATCTCTATTCCACTCATACCTGCCATACCTCCGCAACATCCTTCTACCCCCAACCCCTCTCCAAACCTCTTTTAAAGGTTAATCAATCTGCAGCATAGTCAGTCATTTATTTCCCACATAATCCTTTCAATGGCCTCCAATAAAGTTCAACCCAATCCATATCTTAAAATGCTTTACTCACCAATTCCCACCACTAACCACACAACCCTCCCACAGGTCCCACCTTGCCCCCAAAACTGCAACTCTTTGGGTTACACACTTATTCACCTCCTTACCTTCATGAACAACATATGTCAGTGTTATTAACAAGCCTGGTGTTGGCTTAACGATCAAGGTGGTCGACTCAAGATCTGAGGGTCTTGAGTTTGAGCCCCAGTTTACCGTTGAATTAACACCAGGCGGGGTTGACTCGGCCTGTCATTCTTCTGAGGTCGGCGGAATGAGTACCAGTGTACCGGTAATAGAGGGCACTGTATCAGCGGCACAGCCGCTCCCCCAGAAAATGATGCAACCAGCAGCCACAAGCTGCACACGATAGCTATAGCTCGCGTTATTAACAAGTCAATCTGCATTTGTGAAGGTAAAAGGTATGCCCATTCAGTATGCGATTTTGAGCAACTCGCACAATGGTACAAAGCTACAGGTAGCGCTATTGGCCTGTTTGTCCTCCTGTATGTGAGGTTAAACACACAGTCTGGAACAATGCTATAACAGCACACTCGCACTGTGTGTGACATCTGCCATATTTGAGTGTGGCTTTGCACAAGTATCACAACATTAAAAAAAAAAAGTTTAAAATCACAGCATATGGACGATATCAAATTAATTTTTCCACTGATATTGATAAAAAAAATGGTTGTCAGCAACAACGATGTGACGCCAAAACTTCAAGATAAAAGGTCAAAACAACCTTCAAGGAAGGAGGTGCACAAGGCAATGCCAACTTACTACTCGACTTGAATCACATGCACAAATTACCAACACCACTACACATCAGAGCTCCTTGTCATGAGTGAAATGCAGGCGAGTAAGTGATCACTCTCCAAAAAAATGTTCCTCAGCGAGCAGAGGCAAGGAATTCAACTTAAGGAGAAGTAACTCCATATAGACAAGAAGATAAAAAGTTTTCATCTCATACATTCACACGAGTGTATTTGTGAACTGACAACCAAAGAAGTTACAACATTAGAGATAAATTTTAACAAATCAATACAGAACACGAATGAAATAATGTATATACACAAATAGACAATTTAATGTTGCAGGTTTCGAGTAGCGGAACGAGAGTGAGGGAGAGGCAGGCCTTCGTGTCTCGGACGGACTGCTCGAATAATTTGTGGGCTGGAAAGGCAGAGGAAAAGCAAGCCCGGAGAAACCCGGTCCTGCCCTGATCGGTCTTTTGGGTGTCGCACGCCGAAACTAGAATCAAGGGATCTCCAATCGACTTGTCGAACAGGCCACGCGGCGCATCTGGATTGGAAAAGTAGTCACCGAGGTGCTGCAAGATGGTGCGATCAGAGCGCCGGGGAAATATACACACACTCTCGTGTGCAGCCTTATGGCTGCTGGTTGCATTATTGCTTCGGGACGTGGCTATGCCGCTGATGCAGTGCCCCTATTTCCAGTTCAATGGTGCTCATTTCGCCGACCTCGGAATGATGACAGGCTGAGTCAACCCCACCTGGTGTTCATTCAGCGGCTGATGGGGCTCGAACTCAGGACCCTAGGATTCCAAGCCAGCCACCCTAACTGCTAGGCCAACACTAGGCTTTGCCGGGGAAGAGTATTTGGACCGAAGACGACGCGAATAGACGAGACGTGAATCGTTGACTTACTATAATATTTAACACAGTTGAAACTATGATCGCAGTGTACGACAATGAAAAGTAAAGCCGTCAGAATTTGGTGACAGTGAAGGTGACGACGATGACGTGCCTGTCCACATGGGATGAGCTTTGACTGCATCGGAGTGATGGTCATAGACTACAGTACAGATGTACCACGTAGGATTTATGTGCGTCTTGGTCAAATTCTTCATTTATTCCAAAACACCGAGTCAGTTCATCGTCCCAACTCATAAAGGTTGACATGCACACCAAATTGCCTTTTCGGCATGCCTGTAAATGATTCCCAGACACATACGTTGAGATTGCTGGTTCCCCACTATGGAATAACAGTGAAGCCCAGTGAAAGGAAAATTGAAGATGGACAGTAGATGTCATGAGTCCAAAGAATGGGGGGGTGACAACGTGTGCTGGGTAAAACACGATGACCGATTTACACAAAATTATTTACAGTGCGTTTTGACTGCTTTGGGAATCCTATAAATGATATACTTTGTGTCCAAAAATTACCTCATCAGAACGACTGAAGCAAATCTTGATTTGTCTAAATGACATACGGGCTCAAGCTTGTAAACCCATCCATTACAGAATGAAATGGGATCGCCCTAATGTGGTCTCTGACAAGGAAAAGACATTTACAGAAAAATGCAGGGCAGCCCAGGCATGTGCTCGACCGACTATCTTCTGAAGGCCAAACAAATAAAGAAAAACAAAGAAACTGATGGCAGAGTTCCTATTTTTTTTCCTTGCCTATGGAAGCATTTTCCAAATTCTGTTCAATCGAATCCTTCCCTCCAGGTCTTCAAGACAGCTGTTCACATCGTCCCCATTCCAAAACAAAGATATTTTCTACCCTCAGTAAACCCCATCCCAAGCCCTCCTCCTTCCAAATTTCCAGTTTTCTGTCCTTAGAGTTTCTTTCTGTATCCATCTTGTCCAGCCCATGCATCCCTCTCCTGCCCCGACTCCTCCACACACCCATTGCTTGTCCAAGTCCACATCAATATTGTCCTTCAACTCCACTGTTGGTGTCTGTCTCTGTCTCTCTCGTTCCTTTTGGCCTGTTGAGTCCTGATCCGTTCAGTGTACTAGCTCTTCCACGAGCCTGAACTCCGTGTAAAAGAAAACAAAAAATGTGAGGGACAACTTGCCCCAAACAATTGCAAGGAGAGTACAACGTGAGCATAAAGGGCGCAAGCGATCACTCATCATTCACGACGAGCTCTGTACATGATTCTCAGCATTTTAATCGTCCCCATACCACAAGGACTTCCTTATGAAGTCCAACTTCAAGCGTACTTGATTTATCATACGTTCTACAACGGTGTATCCCAAAAAAATAAAAACCTTTGATTTAAAGTAGCGATATTATTGACAACTATTTGTCCACACTTTCCAAAGATATGACAATACGTGACAACACCCCAATCCCCCACCCTTCCACTGACCAAAAATTTATTTTTGCCCTTGTCCACCTTCCTATTGACATCAATCAGAATCTTCAAAAACTTGTGACAACTCAAAATGAACTATACGTGAGCAGCTAATGGATCACATTTACCAATCAAATCTAATTGATGACTCATTGTCAGGTGTTCCTCTTTATACGTAAAGCTAAAAGCCCACTTTTTGTACTGCAGAATACAGATCTCTCAGGATTAGCTTCAAACAAAATGGCTAAAATTTCAGTGGAAGATCACCATGGAATTTTGTTTCGACATCAAGAAGGAAAAACATTGAGTGAAATAGCTCTCGTTACTCGATTTTGAAGATGTAATATCCGAAGCACAATCAACAAGTACAAAGAAACATCATCTGTAATCGACAAACCCACGACTGGAAGACCAAAAAAGGTGTCTAACAAGGATGAGCAATACTTGAAGATAATATCCTGAAGGAAGAGAAAGAACACGAGCAGTGAATTGACAACAGAACAGGCAGAAGGCTCAAGTGTTGTCCATCCATCAACAGTACGAAAGTCACTTTTGAGAACTTAAAGGATGCGTTGCAGTAAGAAAACCTCTATTGAGAACAGGGGAACAAGATGAAAAGCCACGGAGCAAAGGTCAAAGGTGCTTTCGACAGACAAGTCGAAGTTTCAGGTATTTGGATCTGATTGAAGAACGTCGGTATGTGGGATTATGAAAAACTGAAACTTGTAAAGAACCTTGCTTGAAGGCAACAATTAAGCATGGAGGAGGTTAAAGTCAACTGTGGGGGTGCACATCCTCAAGTGGTGTTGGAAAATTGCTGAATATTGATGGTAAATTGACCGCAGCAAGGTACATCTTTAATCCACCATACTATCCACAGGGGTTTGGTCCAAAATTCATCTTCGGAGCAAGATAATGATCCAAGCACTCAGCTGAAAGAATTAAAACTTATTTACAAAAGAAAGAGGAAGCTGGAGTCCTTCAATGCATGGAATGACCACCTGAAAGTCCAGATCTTGACATCATTGAAGCCGTACGGGACTATTTGTTCAAAGAAAAAGTAAAAAGGAATCCCAGCAACTTAGATGATCTTTGGAAGGTCTTGGAAGAAGTGTGAAACACCATTCCACAATCAGTTTATAATAAAATGATTGAAAGTGTCCAAAGAAGAATTTCAATGGTTTTGAAGGACAAGGGGTGGACATACTTGCTGTAAGTTCACATTAAGGCATAATGTGTCTAAATTTGATTAATTATTTGAATAAGATTTTATTTTTCATCAAGGGTGTATTTGGATCGAGTACAAAGTTTTAGTTTCCTTATGCATTAGAATAGAAAAATGCAAAATGTCGAAGACTTTTGCACAGCAGTGTGTATATTTTCAGTGCAGGGCACGGCTTCAGAAGGGCAGTGCTCAAAATAAAAAGGGCACACAACATTTTAAGAGGGGTGAGAGAGCACCCCTCCAAGTCATCGATTCAACTTCACAAGGATTAAGCTTTGAATGTGAACATTTGTGTTTGTAATACTGGAACAAAACTGATGGGAGTGTAACCTTTCAGTGTGACTAATTGACCACTTTGCAAAGGATGTGCTGCATTTTGTGTGTAGGATGTAGGCACTCAACCACATTTCCACTCGTACTATGCTTGGGACACTTCCACTTGTAGACTGTCTATCTGCTGAGATCGATACATTTCGTGAAGACTCCTCAGTAGGACTGCTTGTCCAATCTTACATCATCATCTGAAAGCAATGTCCCCCGAGACTTCAAAGATGCTGTCATAATTCGCTTGTACAAGAACGATGACCATGCCTGCCGTGACTATCATCATGGCGTCTCCACCAGCAGGAAGGATCCCAGCCTATGTACTTGCTCAAAGGGCTCACACCTGAGCCTCAGAATTCACCCTGCCAGAAAGCCAATATGGCATATTGTTCGTAGACCTGACCAAAGCATTTAATAATGTGTTTGCTTTGAGAAAGCCTTTGGAAAAACCAGGCATAAAATGGCTGTGCAGCAAAGTTTATCAATATAATCCTTTAATGATGGTAGGACAGCACGTTTTTTATTGTGGAGAATCATTTGAACCTTGTAGTGTGAACAATGGCACAAAGTAACGATAAGTCATCATACCTAGTATATATTTATATTGCTTAAGAGGCTTCTCCACCATGATGCATGCTTGAAGCCTTCAAAAACACCAACAGGAGAACCCCCATTCAATTTAATACTGATGGCAATATTTTTAAACCTCCAGAGATTTAAAGCCAGGTCCAAGGTTAGTGAGATTCTGATAACGAGCAAATATTTGTTGATTAGCACGCACTTAACGTCGTACACACACATCGCACCACCTCTCGATTTCCGCTCATGGCTTCGCCCCTGTCCAGCACCACCCTCGATTCACGCCATCCCCTCAACCCACCAGCTTCGGACCAACCCCGCACCCCCCTCAAGCTTTTCCTCAACCCCACCACCACCCCACCACCCCCTCCCAGCTTCCCCAAGACCCACACCCTCTCCTTCCTCATTTCCACATTCCTGAATCCTACCAGCAACACCTCCTCCCCTGTACCCAATTGTCTGGACCACAAACATCTGAGGCCTCCACTCCAACCTGACAGATATCTCAATCCAGGCCATTGCCAAAAACTGGACATCATCTATTTAGCAGAATCATTCCTCCTACAAAACTTCCCTGACTCATTAGTGTTGCACTGTCTTTCCCTGGCTATTGTCTCCTCCAGTTTGATCGGCCTGAACTAGAGGTGGAGTCGCACTGAACACCATAACTCAATTTCTCACATTCAGTGTAGTGCTCTTAACCTCTCAAACCCCAGGAGTACCTCTGGCTGGACTTCCAACCGCTCCGACCTGTTTGGCTGTATGTTTTAACGTCCTCCAAAGTGTGAATCCAAAACCATGGTCTTTTTGCACCCATTAAACCACCCCCACCCTCCCAAAATTTTGCTTATGTATCCATCTTGCCCACCCTTGCGCTACCTCCGACCCCTCATCGTTACCAGCATCCCTCGTTTGTCCGTCTCAGTCCACTTCTCTACCTCCTCCCTGCTGCTGGCATTTGCCTTTCCCTTTCTTCTGCTGTTCCCTTTGCCATGTTGGTCCTGATCTGTCTTGTGTCCTTGCTTTCCATGAGCCTAAAACAAATAAACAATGAGTGGAACGAGCGGGAATACATGGGGAAGCTGGTGACGACACTGCGGGGGCCAGCTGCAGATGTTTTAAATGTGGTCCCAGGAGGGGGTATTCACCAGCGCTCGCACTTGCGACGCCCTGAACTATCGGTTCGGACAGCTGCGAATCGTGATCTGTGCAGCCGAAGATGCAGAATCGCAACTTGAAACCAGGCGAAACATTACAGGAGCTCACCCAGAATGTCTTCCAATTCATGACGATTGCATATAGGGACATGCCAGCAAAGGTGTGGGAAAATCTGGCATGAGAAAAATTTATGGCAGCTCTTCCTGACCCTGAAGTTCAGACCCTGGTGGAGTTTCATGATCTGACCACTGTGCACCAAGTGACTGAATAAGTGGCGAGGCTTAGTTTCTTTAAGTGGGTGAACTTCACACCTGAGAGGCCGATGGTGCGACAAGCATAGGTTCGGATGCAACAAGCATAGTTTCGGGATCAGGAAGAGGATCCGGAAAAATCGAGCATTATCTGAATGTTAAGGAGGATAAGCCAGCAGTTGTCAGCTTTGACTGAGGGAAATTTGCAGCAGTGCAGGTCACAGCAGTGTGGTCCAGGGCCGCCACTGGTGCGGCACAGTTTCGGCCAAGATGGGCCGTGAGCGGGGAATGCTTTGTTCAGGTTCCTCAAGGGGCCCGTTTATGGGGAGTTGTTTTTGGTGGGAGAGAAAGGGGTACACACAACCCGCAGCAGCGTGGGTGGTTACTGTCGTAACCCACCCATGCACGGACCTCCCTCCAGGCCTCACAGCATGGAGAGGAGAGGACCTCCCATAGGGCCGCATAGTCCGGAGAGCATGCCACCTCTTAGTGTGGGTCCAGCGGCCGCTACTGGATTGCAAGTAATGTGTAATGATACTGCATTGCATGCATTGTTGCGGACCCGGCGTTGCGAAGGAACCACGAGGGAGGGGCTGTCTCAGGTTCTTCTCCCGACTCACCGGGAATTGTAGGCCGTTGCACACTAATCACTTTGTGTCGCTAATCGACCGTGAATGCCAATAACTTGACCACGTGACTTAGAGTCCTCCATCTAACAACTGTTTACCTGAGGACACGTGACCACCTTATCGGGGAATCGTGCCCTCAGTACATACTTGCATTATTTAGGTTACCTACTGGATGGAAAAGGTGCAGCCGAGCGGAGCTGCCAAGTACATACCGGCTGTTTAACAGATTTGTGGGGAATAACGTCCCGGCTAAGCTAGAGTGCGGGGCATGCTAGACCAACAGAGGTAAAGACAAAAACGAGCAAGGAACATTTCTAACAAACACAGTTATTTAAACCATGAGCGAGGAAAGTTATGTGGCACAGTAATGGGGAATACTGCAAATGTACAGCAGGGAAAGGAAGGAATTTGTCAGGTGCAGAAAAAGGCAAACAATATTTACAAAAGAAGAAGACAGTGCAGAGTTATCCCGAATATTCTTTCTTTTACAGTCTAAAATTATGCTATGACAGGTGCCATCACGCACACACACACAAAAACCCGAGTTAAATTAGAGACAGCCCAGAGAGATAGAAACAGTTGAGTATTAACGACCTCTCAATACCTGGCACGGCCCGCAGACCTGGGCAGCCCAGAATGCTTAGGAAAGGGGAGGAGGGAGAAATACTGAGGGTGTCTGGGGTGCGTGTTTGAGAAGTGCAAGTGTAATGTGACGTGGGGTGTGGCGTAGTGTAAGAAGAAGAATGTGAGGTGCAGGTCAGTTCGGTTCGCTCTTGGGTTGTGCTCTGAAAAGAAGTTGGTCAGCCTTGCCCGCGTCGATTGCTCTTTGCGTCCACAGTAGGCGAGATATAGATGGCGGAAGAAAGATGCATGAGAGAAAAGACCCCATCGTAATCGCGTAGGAATCTGTATGTGTAAGTGTCGGGATGCAGCCTAAATGAGAGATGATAGAATGAGCACATCACCAGCTCATAGCAGCAATGCGTGACCCCACGCCTGGTCACGCCGACTTGACACTTGTCCTTGTGCCGCCTGTCTCCCCGGCAAGGTCCAATGTCTGGCGATAGTCTCTCCTGCAATGCTCTCGGCGATATCTCCAGCTCTGTCCCCGTCGATACTCTGCTCCAAAATGAGCCGCGTTCATCCCTTTTATGAGCCCCAGACAAGGTGAGGAACCAAACATCAGATCAAAAGAAGTTCTAACGAAATTGAGCTCCCCCTATTGGTCCATAGCAGTTATAGCCATGCCCCGAAGGCGAAAAATGGCTGTCGCCAGTCAACAGGGTCACGCACCAGAGCTCCGACTTTTACATGGGGCCGTGGTTTTTGGAGGTGCTCTCCTTCATTAAAACGTAGGATTTGAGGGAAATCCCTGTGCTACCCGTGGGTCCTTAAACGAGCTCCAGCACACGTTCGCGCTTCGAGTTGTGCCCCGAAATAACCCAACCGACATCTTCTCCGAAGCTGTGGTAAGTATTCGATGAGTATGTGGCAGTTGAGGCAGCTGTAGAGTGGCATGAGCACATTGTCGCGTTTGAAGTGAAGTACCAGTCCGTTGTGGCGATGTGGGGAAGAGGTTGAAGTTCCTTGTCATGAAATTGTGAATAATGGTCTTGTTTGTAATGGAAAATGTAAGCATGGGTTGTTGCGGGGATTTTTAGTCGTCGTATGACGTGGTTGTGGTGAGCGCGGTATAATTTGGTGAGCAGAATGAAGGTCTGAGGTGAAATGGCGGTTGAGAGTTGGCACGGTTTTGAATGGAAAATTGGTGCGCAAATGCAAATGAGGTGTGCACGGCACGCTTGCTTGGTTACCATTAGTCTTTACCGATTTGTGTGGGTGTTTGCTTGCTTCGTGTGAAAGAAAAGAGTAGCAAAGGAGTGGAAGAACTGCAAGGGTTGAAGATTAAATAAGTCTAACTGGAGGAGTCCCACGCAACGCATTGTTCCCCTTTACCTACTAGACATATGGAAAGGACTAACTAATACACATACTATTGAAAAAACTGCCTTGGAATCGCTGTATGTTGTGTGCCATTGCCTTGGAGGCATGCGGTTTTCCAGAAAAATAAGTATAATGAATACTAGATAAGTATAATGATTACTGGATAAGAATAATGAATCAGGTCAGGTGTGGGAGCATGCACCAGAGCAGAGCATCACTGCATCCACTTTCCGCTGGTACTCCAGGGGCCTCCGTCGGGCCATCCCCCAGGCAGATGCCTGGCCCATCCCCATCTCCTTGAGATGCCGATCAACCTGCTGCAACCACAAGGCACGTGGTCGGCCCATCGACCTCCTCAACTCACGAGGCTCCCTCGCTGAGAGAATCTGGTGAGCAGGATCAGAATCAGAAAAACGAGCCACATGTCCAGACAGCTGCAACTGACGCTCACGGACTATGCAGGTAACAAATCTCATTTCAGTCTCTCAGCAACCGCTCATTGCACACAACGTCTGACCAGCGATAGCCAAGGATTCTCCGAAGAGACCTGGTACCAAAGGAATTAAGTCTCTGTCTCAGATCCCTGGTCAGAGTCCAAGTCTCACATCCATAGAGCAAGAGTGAGAGCACCAAGGACCTGAAGACTCGGACTTTCGTCCTCCCGCACAGGTACCGGCAGCACCACACCCCATGATCAAGTGAATCCATGACTCCCCAGGCCTGACCCAGACGTCTGTTGACCTCAGGCTCACAGACAGCAGAGACATGAATATCACTGCCAACCTAAGCCACAGATCCCTGGAGCTTTACCCCATTTCAACGCGGTTCACCGCAGCCTGTGTTTCCACAAACGAAGGTGGACCACAGTTGATGAGGGTCAGTAACAGGGATTGTAACACCTGAAGTCTAACTCGACAGCTGGTGGATCATCCTGGTACAACCGCTCAAAGTAACCGGCCCAGCGGGCCTTCACTTCAGACTCCTCTGTCAAGAGCCCACACCAGCTCTGCTCTAACTGCGGTGCACTGAGGGACAGGCTTGAATGAACGCAATGCGTGAATCCCCCTGCAAGCAGGACGAGAATAACTTGACCACAGGTGATGCTCTACCCCCTCACAGATTCCTCACATATAGGCCTCCTTGGTCCACCCTAAGTGCACGTACAGTTTTACACCTCAGCTCCCTGAACAGCTCAGCTCTGCCATTCAGCCAGGCCCTGTGACTCTGGGCAATGGTATCCAGTGTCCCGAGAGACAAAATTCTTTTTCACCCTCCGGTGAGTTCCAAGACATCTACCGGCAACATCAAGGACGGTGGTCTTGAAGGCACTCGACAACTCTTCACGATCCCCCAAAGCACCCAAACCCCCCAAATCTCCACTCAGCCTGTTTGCAAACTCCTCAGCTACCCTCTCATCCTTGAGCTTGCAAACATCCATCCGAGGCTGGGATGGAACCATTCTCCTGGATTTAAGGTGCAACTTAAGAGTTGCTACAATAAGCTGGTCATCAGTATTGAGGAACTGAGCACTCCGGTCGACCCTGCAGTTCTGAATCATCCTCCAGCACATGGTCAATCTCCTTTGCACAACCGCCAGCATTGGAATACCAAGTCCAGCAATGAGCCTGTGGGTGCTGAAACCATGAACCGGCCACCCTAAGTCCATGACTTCTTACAAAGTCAAGGAACTTAGTGCAATTCCGGTTCACAGTTCCAGACCCATGGGGACCAACACACGTCTTTTAACCATCTCGACCAGTTCCAGTCGATGCATTGAAATCCCCCAAGACAAGGAGA